>OX457039.1:6028601-6232301 GCA_949752735.1 Lumbricus terrestris
TATTATTCCTTGATCCTACTTAGAATGATAGGCGAGTCTAAAAGTAGTGCCTTGGAGCATGATAAATGACCTGGAATGCCATCTCCAGACTTTCATGGCATCGGGTAATAATACCTAAAAGCATTTGGCAATTCCTCACTGAACTGCGGCCAATTCTCCGGAGCAAATGGCATAATTAATTGAAATCTCTCGGGTGCTATAGTTACGAAATTCAGAAGCACAGCACATCTGAATGGTTGTTTTGTAGACAGTATGTGAGCATTTTATCTTCCAAGCAGTACCTAACCAGAAAATTAATTGTTTGCTGTAGTGAATGATGCTATTATCATTATTATTAGATAAGGTTGTAATGTGCACAAGGTGCTTGGATGGTCAGCGGCCACAGACAGATGCAGTTAGAGATTCATATGCGCCTGAAAGCCAAGGAGAAATATTTAGTGAGTTTTGAGCTCTTTTTGAGCTACGAAGTGAGAGCGGAAGTCAATTCCATTCCCTAATTTCTATAGTAGAGCGAGGTTCAGAGTTGCAACTTATCTATATCATATACAAGCCTCACGGACTCACAGTCTGTTAGGCTACTGTTCTCATTGCTTGTTTCATGTAGAAATACATTTAGGACTTGTTACCTATAGCTGTCTCTTTCATAAATTCCTGACTAACAGTTGGTTGCAAATATCAGAATTGCTGATAATTTTGCCTATATATAATTATATATATATATATGCATCAGTTGTAACTTATCTATATCATATACAAACCTCACGGTATATATATATATGTGTGTGTATATATAATTATATTATATATATTGGAAGGTCATTTAATTTCCAGATTTGTACGGTGTTCAAGAGCATGGATTTGCAGTGAGGCAGAGCCTCAACCTACGAGGGAAAACTGCATCGAAGGACAGGTGGATAGCACGGACAAGCATGAACCTCGATCCATATTCCTTCGAAGACGAACACCGAAAGACATCGTCCAGAGGAGGAGGAGGAGGAGGAGGACTCATTCCACGACTGGAAAAGAAGAACAAACCAAATACCTCTTTCCTGCTCTGCTCAAGTCGCAAATCCATCCAATCGAATCCCAGGGAACCGTCGCGGCCTTACCAGGTGACACCAGGCGAAAGATTAGCGTCACAGACAACGTCCCAAGCTTCCGTCATACTGCCAAGCAAACGGCAGAGATTATCATCGGAAAAACCCACGAGGGAGCCAGCGGGGTTTCCGCGACCCACTGACACTGCGAGGGAGCCCGATAAAAATAAGAAACCACGTCCGGGCTCGAGCGACCTTTCTCAAGGTCAAACTCCACCTGTGTCGTCTCGTCCTGTCGCAAATCGCATCCCTGACGAAGCGTATGGAGATGCTGCGAGGCTCCGGGTTTCGGACCACGAGCCTTTCTTCGTGTCGGTTGCCGCTCCGAGCAGACATAGTTTCTGGATGACGTCATCGAAAACCAGAAGGTCACTTCCGGTTCCGGTTCCACGACTCAGCGACACCGACTTGACGGTTGCGACTTCGACTCTCGAACTGAAAAACCCGAAAGGAGCTGCGGAAGAATTCACCGTCATGCGCTTGGAGGATGCTGGAAGGGTTCCGTGTTCGGTCCAAGTTATTTCGGAGACGGGATGTGATGCAAAGGTTCGCAGAGTTCCAGCCTCAGGTGGAAAAATCCAAGCGCTTCCAGGTACTGGGATGCAAGTGTTCTGTGGATGACTGTGAATGGAGAATGATAATGTTTGAGGTATGTATGTACGAGCATTTGCTATATCGCTCCTTCAATATATTCTGCTCAGAGGCGCTCCCGACTACAGCACAAACACTGCATCTGAGTTTCACGCAATTGTAAGTGAAGGACTTGATCAGGGTCTCTACATGGTGGATTGAGGCCAATTCAAACCATCAACCTTCCGGATCCAAAGCACCGAACATGTACCCCACCCCTAAACCACTGTGTGCCACAAAGTTGATGAATAGATGTTGATTATGATGATGGTGACTGGGATGGTTGTGGTAATAACTGTGGTTTGGTGAGTTAAGGAGAGTAGGCGCTCATTTCATTTACACTTCCGTCAATGATGATACTCTTAAGAGGTGAGCAAAAGTAAGTGAGCATTTGCTGCCACGCTGCTACCATGCCAGTTATCCATTGGAATCGTAGGTGCCTCTGAGTAGTTTCCTTGAAGAGACGCTATATAAATACTTGAATGAATGAATGAATGAATGAATGAATGAATGAATAACGTTGGTAGTGGTGACTGTGGTTGAGGTTGTTCAATGGTAGCCCTACGTTATCTAGACAATAATAATTTCATGATGAGGATTCTGGTAACGGTGATGATGGTGAGATGTATGAAGAAATGTAAGATGCTTCCCTCACAATTGTTCACATACACTTTCACCATGATATGTTTGTTGTTCCTGCCATTGAGCCTTTCCTTATTTAGCATTGAGCATAGCTTAGACAGTGGAGGCAGATAGGATCGCAACATTGAACATGGTAGCGATGGCAATAGAGATGATATTTATGGTGGTGTTGTCTAGCATGGTGGTGTAGGTGATGGTTATGGTTATTGGTGCTGTAATGGTTGTGGTGTTGGTCTAGAGTGATGTGGATGACTAAAACGATGATGATAATATTCTGTAAGTCAAAATGACTAATCTCATGAGTCATGCGTTTAAATCCAGATATCGATTATCAATACTGTATATTACTATGGATTGGCATATTGTTTTGACCTACATATTATTTTCCGTCAAACGTTTCGCTTGGGCGTATACTGCAGCTATAAGATGCACACATCTGCTGGTCGACCCGTTGACTGTTATTGGTTTTAAGTCTTCACAACCACCTGCGGCTTCGTATTTCTCATCATATCTGTTCATAACACTTGCTTCGTATGAGTCACCTGTCTGTCTCGCAATGGAAGGTAATAGGAGTAAAGGCTGTAGCTGGAGGTGGGGTGTTTTGGGTGTTTGAACACTCCTCCCCAATGGAAAATGTCAGAAATAATAGAATGCATTTACGAGCAGATGGTGGTAAAAACCATGAAATAAAACCATGAAACACCCCCCCAAATGGAAAATGTAAAAAAAGAATTAATTGGTGACATTTTGTGAAGATTTTGGCATGAAGATTAAAAAAGTCATCAGTTTTTTATGATGGGAGATTTCGGCCGGATGACTAAAAAAAGTCAGCAGTTTTTTGGACGGGAAACTGAAGACAGGAGCACAGTTGCATGACCACCCAGAGAGGGCCGGTGTAAAATGCCCTGGGGCCTGGCGACCTTTAGGGGCCAGGCTATTTAGTAGGTAGCTAACCTATATAACACAAAGTTTATGATTTATGCCCTTTTAAATATGATATTACAGAGAGTTAAGTATAATCACTTTAATCTTCAAATTAACAGCAATCTGTTTTGTTCATGTCCTGTCGCGTAGCAAGAAGTGAATGTTTTATTTTGCTCTATTATTCAATGTAATAGAACAAGAGATATTTGTTTTATTTTCTACTGTTGTGTAACAAAGACCAATTCATTTGATCTTGTATTTATACTTTAATGTCGGAAAAACAGATTTGTTTTGATCTTGTAATATACTGCAGACAGTCTGCAGTGTAATAAAATCAGATTTGCTTTTATAATATTATTAGACAATAATAAATAATAATAATAATAATAATAATAATAATAATAATAATAATAATAATAATAATAATAATAATAATAATAATAATGGGTAATAATAATATTATTGTGTGGTATTAGAAACAGATATTTTGATCTTGAAGTGCATCAAAAGATTTGCTTGACTCGTAAACTGAAATGTATTAAATATCGGATGTCGATTTTTACATCACTGGTCACTGATAGCAGCACCTGTTGGAAATGTTTGTTTATCATAAATTTTTTTTGATTTAATAGGAAGAAAGATTGAAAACAGTAATGTAGTGAACAAAGAAAGATACCAGCCTCAATGTCTTCCTTCCACCTTGGACCTCAAAGAACGAGAAAGGGTCTCTATGTAAGTAGCAGCTGTTATTGTCATTGTAGGGGTTTGGACGGATGGGCTAGCTCATTCGTTCATTCTTTCATTTAGAGGACTTATAGCGCCCTTCGAAGATAACCTACTCAGAGGCACTCTCAGCCAAGCTACATCAAAAAAGAAGTTTTCATATGCTTGCAAAAGGTGTATGCACAAAATCCCTACCTAAAACGAAAGTGTATAAATCATCTGATATCCCTGCATGCATTGCAGACACTTTTTAAGAGTTCAGCTCCACTTGCGCCCCCTAGCGAATTCCGCTGTAATGAGTACACTGCCGCCGTTCTATGGTCAAGACTAAAGAGCTGATCACCAGATTTTGCATGCCATGGCTAAGAACTATTAAGTCACTAACACATGGCTGCATTGAGGGATTCTTTAAGACGCTTGGCTGTCTTCTAAGTGTTTTATGTAGGCGTGTGATCACTTCTTGGTGGAAGTTCGTTCAAGAATAACAGCCTTACATGATAGGGTTACCAAATATTTTCCAGTTTGAATTTGCCTTCAGTTTGATTCTTCGGAATGTCCAGGAACATATTTGTAACTTGGCTACTTTGTAACGCCCTTGTAGCTGTGCTACTGCACCATATAAATTGTCGTAGTTATTAATATTATTTGACTGTGACTGAAGTAAAGAACTGCTCTCCACATACTGACTTTCAAAAGCATTTTGCTAAGTTGAATAGGCTAAAAATAGAAGATCTGTGGATAAAGGTTGCCATTGTAGACCTATGTTCAATGCGAATGCTTTAACTGTCTTAATTTAAAAATGAAAAGCATTGTTTTAATAGCAAAATTTGGTCTTTAGACAGCGTGTGGAATAATAGTTTTTATTTATGCATTTATTGGGGCCAATATCCCCAAGGAAGCACAATGATAATGTCATAGAGAAAAAGTATTTTAGAGTTTCTACTGATATGCAAGTGGTCAGATTTTCTCTCCCGGGGTCAAATTCATGTTGTCCGGTTTCAGTTAACTTACAAAAATGGTTTTCAGTTTTATGCCAGGTCAACTTGAATTCTGGTCCTGTTTTATAAATTTAAATTTGATCTCTGATTAGTTATTCTGTCAGCTCCATTGCAGCAGAACGTTGTGTGCTTGTTTGAATGTGAACATCCTGGACTTTTGCTCTCATGAATATCAAATTATGCTAATTCGATTTAGCATGCAATGAAAATGATTTCATTTACATTTTGTACCAGTCCTATAGCTTCCCATTTGTACTCGTCGCATGCTTTCAGCTGCACGCGAATTATTGAATTAAACCTTGCGTGCTGACATTGCTCTATTAAGTTTCCGATATTATTCCCTCTGCGTGTTTGTTGCTTATGATTAAGTCATAATTTGGATGATTAGAGTTACGTGAGTGCTTTTGATATTTCTCTCAGGTCATCAGCTTTACCAGTTCGGCATTCACCGACAAATTTTGGTTCTCTGACGAAGCAATCTTTTCGATCGATTTCCGAGGACAGGCGAGAAGCTTTTGACAACGTTCACCACGAATTGAAACACGGAGGTTTTGAGAAAGTCGAGGAGACGATGATGCAACGACTGTCCGTGACGTCAGACTTTGCCAGCGACTACGAACGAACGAACTTCTCGTTCCCTCACCCAGACGGGGCCTCGGTGCGCAGTAGCACCATTTCGGACTGGTACTCCGCTCGGGACGGCCATTCATCATCCATCTGTATGGATAGCCTGGGAAGCGATCCGGTCAGTTTGGACTGTGCATCAAGCAAGAGTTCGACGACGTTGTTTACGCGAGTAAAGCGTGCGATCGTGCAGAGTTTGGGCGCAGTCTGGACGATGTTGGTGCCGACTCCGACCAGATATCACCTGTCTCCTGCTCCAGACTCCCTCTCCGATGTCGACAGCGGATGCAGCTTTGGCACGAACATCGATCTCGGCATGCTCCAGCGTTCTCCGAGCGAGATGTCGGAGATACAGAAGCTGGCCGTCCTTGCAGAGAAGATCGCCGCAGACAAGGACAGGGAGAGGGAAGAGTCCGCTGGAGGAAACGGCAACGGTGGTCTTTCTTCTAATCGGAGAAGACTGGCTCGTGCCTTTTCCAGTGAACTGGAGACCATTCTGGCTCGTAGCGCCAGCCTTTCGGGTACCAGGAGCAGTTCTAAGTTTGCCGGAGAGCAGGCGTTTTGGCTACCCGGTTGTCACACGTCTTCCTTTGGTTCGGGTGGTATTGGTGCTGACGAAGCGTGGAGAACCTCATTTCCCAGTGAGGCTCAATACTCAACATTGCCATTAAGCAGCAAACGGAACAGCAGGGATTTCGAAAGCAATCCCCACAATCCTTTGCAACAGACTTGCAACTACTTTTCGACGACGAGGCCTTTTGTTAGTTCACTCAAGGTTCAACGCGATTGTGGGGAGATAGCAGAGAAAACCATTAGCCAGGCAGTTGGCGGTGGCGCTAGCACGAAGCCTCCAAATGTAGCTGATAGTATCCCAAGAAATGTAGCTGATAGTATCCCAAGTGAAAGTTCAAAACAGTTTTCTACCGTAAGCAAAGTAACGAGCGGAGGAAATTTGTCTTTCTCCGATGATATTTCACCATACAAAGCACCTCATTTTGAAATTTCTTGCAATGCACAGAAGCAGAGAGGAGAAGTTGAATCCCGGCCTTCTACAAGTGGAACTACTTCTGATGTAAAGTGGCCTAACAAGACCGTAGCAAGGTCAGCCTCTCACAATGGAACCTCAACCGGCACTGGTAACTTCACCAGCATGCAGCCGTGCAAGGAAAACTTTACAAGACCATCAGTAAACTTAAAACAATGCGAGAATAACCAGCTGACCATAAAGGTACCATCTTCCAGAATCCAGGCAGAGAGTCTTTCGACGAATTTCGATAGAGCCGTCAAGAGTTTTGCTCCAATTTCAACATCACAGAAGCAGCGCTTAGCCTCGCATCTGTACCCTCAGAAACCAATCATTGCATCATCTGCTGAACCTTCCAGAGAGTTTACCAGCTCTGGACGTGGCACATATCCAGATGAACAGCTCTCATCTGCTCAGTTTTCCGTATCGCCAGAGTTAGACCAGGCCATAGAAATGCTAACTGCATGCTCACGTAGAATTGAGTTGGATTGTAGTCCAGAACATTCTTGGATTTCTTCCTGCATTACTACCTCTACCTCGAAAGAAGCCAGCAGCTCGAAGGAGAAGAATTTAAATGATACGTACGTTTCACCTGAAGACCTTCGAATATTTCTGAAACAAAGTAATTTCTCTTCTGATATCAGTCCAAACGTTGAAACAGGTTTGGCAATACACTCTGAGAAGAAAAAGCAAGACAAGTGTTTTGAAGGTTCATTTAATAGTGGCAGCAGAAGAGGGATTTCTGGCGCAGACTCTGTTTTAATTTATAAAAGCTGTTCATTAAATGACAGTAAAATTCAGGTTGTTGCTGGCAACCATGGTAGAAATACACATTCGTCTCAAAATCCACCAACTGCAGAAAATTCTCATAATTCGAATAGAACTGAGAGAAAAGTTGGTTTCTCCCATGATCCACAGTTTACCAGTCATCGCATCACAGCAAAAATGTCTCCTGCTAAGCAAACTCCTGCTGCTGCTGTCCTGCCAATGTTGAGTCCAGATATGGAACACAATTATGGAAAGAACCGTCAGGTGATTGAGGATTTTCTTACTGGAGGTGGAATAAAATCCAACACATCCGGCATAGGAAAGGTTCCACAGATAGGGTCGCATTACGTCGCCAAGTCTCGAAAGCAGCCTACTGACCCGCAAGCCACAAAGGTTGTACCAAGAATGCATAAAGCTGGTCCCGTTTTGGAGAGAGCTTCTGGGACCAGTACTGCACGGAACCAGTCTGCTCAAAGTTCCGCCAGTAACTTTGGAAGGAATTCTGGAGCTGTGGCTGCTTCGCCAAGCGCACAACGAACATGGGCTTCGAGAGTCGCTTTCCTATCCGGGGAATCCTCATGAACAGAGTTTCAGTGTTCAGTCACATAATTATTTGACCGTATTTTAATTTGGGATACTTTTAAAGGTATGCTTCATCAAACTGATTCACGGTTGGTTCTTACGATATTTTTTGGGATACATTCGTTGCAAGGTGATGAGTTGAGCCAACCAGTACTTGTATTTGAAAGTAAAATGGAAGTTAAGAAATTGTCCAAACTGTACATGCACTGTTACTATAATACTACCAGGGCCTACTAGTACTATGGTGCTGCTAGAGCAATGCTGCTGTTAATGGTAACTGCTACTGTTCTTGATGCATTGCTTTCCTCACTCAGGAAACGAAGCGCTAGTCTCTTCCAAATTTAGAGTCTACTGATTTTGCGCACACTTTGACTAGCTAGAATGAAATATTAAATTGTTATTTTTAACCCAATTAATATAATCAAGAGGGCTTGCAAATGATTCCAAACAAGGGAGATTGTATTTATGGGATGATTGGCTTAGTCTGCAGATTTCTTGCTCATCAGTAAACCCACATATTATTATATATTTAATATTATTATTATGAAACCATCATTTGTTTCCAATTCAAACTGTGCAACACCAACTAGCTGTGCCTGATGAACAGTGAATGCCTAGCAAAACACTAGCATAGTGTGCTAATTGTTTTAATTTAATTTATTATTATTATTATTTGTAGTAGCAGTAGAATGAGTAGATTGGTGATCCTAGGGCCATTATATTTGTCTCAGGTATCCCACAATCAGGGAATTTGTAGCAGTACAGCAAAACTTCATATAATGCAGCACGGATGTTAACAGTTGGACCACAGGCGACAGCATTGACGAGATCTTCGAATAAAAATGTGCACATGTGGTGGAATATCAATCGGTATATTATAATGCACTACTATGGAATCTGCTGAGACAATGTGTGATGCAATACAACTTTCACTGTTTGCGCAAAGCAATAGAAGAAACCTGACCAGGCCGTGTGCAGTTTATTGGATTCTTCTAATCAGTCATCGTCTTTCTGCACCATCTGGACACATCTCTGGCTTCCGTTTGAGACCTTTGTCCTTAGTGGCGTGTGTAAATAACTAAACCTACGTCTTGACGGCTACTGCGCCTTCTGGGAAATTATCCCAATTTATGAATATTCATGAACTGACCCCAGGTGATGAATATTGATGAATTGATGAAAGCGAGAACTGGACAGCTCAAGTGCTGAAGTTAACCACTAGGGGGAAAAGCAATCATTTTTCCCAGTCGAACAGTAGCCAAGCTGAATAAAATAATAATAGTATGAATAATTGAGTAGCACGTAAATACCTCGTTACCTTTATGGTGCTAAATGGTTTCAGAGCAACACTAAATAATGCACATGTGTCACGTGATGAACTGGGACTAATTTTAGTCCGTATTAGTCCCAGGCTGGACTTCATGACCTCATGGCATAAAGTTGCAGAGAAAAAAGTTATGCTGTTAACTCTATAATAGGTGGTTAAGGGGGAAAAGTATTTACTGGTAGGTTAGTTGACAAAATCAACAATAATAATTGGCTTGATTGACAATAATGACTGTTAGTCCCTTTTTGTATATTTTGAAAGACATGTTTCTCATTAACTGGGAATATTGGCAACTATAAGTTCACCATACAAATTTTTGATGTTTATTATAAGTTTGTCAAATTTCAAGAATTGTGTTTATTCATTGTTTTATATATTAATGTTAAACTGCAATTTACATCTTGTTATGTAGTTTTAAGTGTAAGATAATTATGAGCAAATTGGACACTTGGAACCTTAGTGCATGTTTACGAACAATTTGAGGTTGAAGGCAATATATAAATTGTAAATGTCTGGTACATTTGTACAGCTGTACGGTCTTTTCTGCAGGTATATAGTCATAATGGGCTTTGTTAAGAATATGTAATTCGTTGTGAAGTTTCGAAAGATTTCTATTCTAATTTCAGAAGAGACAGAGAATATGATGTGATTGTTTAAGTTTATAATTTCAAAGGATTTCTATTCCGGTTTCAGAAGAAGCACAAAATTGTGTTCTTATTTGGTCCAGAGAAAGAAGAGAGCTCTTCTGCCAGAATGTCAGAGAAAATCTTGGCTCACTTTCTTGGTGACATCAGTCTTGTATATAAACCAAATTTAAGCTCTAACATTCATTTTTCTAACATTACAGAGGATCCTGTGTGGCCGAGTGGGTTGTAGCCCGCTCGCCGCGCCGGCGGAGCGGGTTCGATTCCCCGGTCGGATCTTTACATACTGCGGGTGGCTCGGTCGCAATATAAACGTGGAGTCGACGCTGAAATCATCTTCGATATGAAAAAGAGTCGTTAAACCCAAACAATTCATTTCTAACATTACAATGTAGACGGATAAATGTATTGTGTTATCACTCCTACTATTAGTATTGCTGTTCAGTTTGCAATATTAGTCACTGAAGAGAACAGTTTCATTGTATTTTGTTATTTGGGGCGTAATGTTTGCAGATTTTGTATGACTAAACTTCTATTAATTTAAAAATCTTCCAATATTTCAAAGCTCTGTTAAACCACTAATGTCATACTTTCTTCAAGTTTAAGTAATTCACTGCTTTTATGTATTTCGTTTCCTGAAATTGTGAGATGACTTGTTTTCTTATGTGTATTATACACTATCAATATCTAGATATTCAAAAGATACAAACTCTAAACTCTTACATTTTCTTTAAGCATTATATAAAAGATTCTATAAGTTATAGTATATATCTGTGTTTATAAAGTACAAATGTTAAACAGTGAAACGGTTACAAGCTAAACAGATTTTACATGTGCATTCACAGAAATTTACGTCATAACAGTGTTACCAAACAAATTTATAACTCTGCACATATGAAACTCCTGAAAGACTCCGAAAGAGACCCTTTGCATTTACCAAAAACATATATATATATATATATATACATATATATATATATATATATATATCGAGTCCGTTTCTTTCTGAAACCACTAGAAATATCGAAGCTTGACAAGTAAAGCAGAAAATGTGGAGCAGTCCGTATTGATGGACTCCTATACCTACCTGCTCCTGGTTTATATGCCATTCTGCTTAACATGAATTGATGCTACAGCACTGAACTGGCTAACACAACATAGCAGGGCTTTCCTGTAAGGAATTTTTAGAACTGCACAACCTTTCTCTCCCATCTCATCCTCCATGGTTAATTATTATAAAATGACAAAAAATATTTTAATTTTTAACGGCATAAAAAAGATTTTTACAGCCATAAAAATTCATTTAGAACTACACATTAGAAAAGTTCTGCAACATATAAGAACTGCAGTGGTCAACGTCGAGTTTTCAACATCATTAATTTTTTGCAGCCTTGTTTAAGTGTTGCATTGCAAGACATGTTCTCCTATGCTTCGCTTCAAGAGTCCACATTGTATACTGTGTGTGTATAGTGTTGTTTATCCTATTCACCTGACTACAGTTCGTAAAACATCCTGAACAGGAATGTTGGTCATTCCAAACCTGTAAAGTAATCCGGAGTTCCTGAGGTCAGCAAGGTTATAGTACAAATACTTTTGAGAAAAAATTTGAGGAACTACAAAAAGAAACTTTTAAAATCCCAGTACAAAAGACACCATTTTGCTTGTCAACATTGCAGTTGTTTAGTGCTTACGGTAGGTATTCGCTTAATATCAAAATGCGGCACAACACAAAAGCTGGTTCTTGGTCAAAACAAATAAGTTTTGTTGAATCGGTTTGAGTACCTATCGATCCAGACAGCTTACACCAAGGCACATCATAAGTCGGTAACAACTAGCAGTTTGGCTTGACCACGCAGTCAGGGTATTTATATTAGGCAAATGATCAGACTTTTTGCCTTTTTTACCGCTAACTGTTACTCGTGCAAACAGCAAACAGAATCTATAAGGCCTCTGACCAAGCATCCAAATCTGAGCAATTAATGTTATAGCCACTCAGCCCAGGTATTCCTCAAGGAGGCATCAACATTGCACGAATCCCTTATTGGTAGGCTACGCATAATACAAATTTTTCCCAAAAAATCACCATCATTAACAATGAAGCAAACAGTGCTATATTAGAATATATTAGAATAAATGTGTCTTTCCAACCATGCAACTCTGTTTTATCATTACTTAATTAAAGTGATGTTGCTGTCAATATAGGACAAATGTCGTGCTACAAGTTATTTTGGAATTGTGGGGCGCGGTGGTGTAGTGGTGGCGTCGTCGCCTTGAAGCCAGAAGGTTCGAGGTTCGAATCCACCTCGCCGCGTAGGGACCTTGGGCAAGTCCTTCACTCGCAATTGCTCAGCGCTTCGGCGTGAAACTCCGATGCAGTGTCCGCGCTGTAGTCGGGAGCGCCTCTGAGTAGCGGTTGAGGGCTGGAAGAGGCGCTATAACAAGTGCGCATACAAACAAACAAACAAACGATGTCTAAAACTATTCAAAGTACTTATGGGTATATATACCAACTCTGCCAAAGAACCAATTCTGTATAAAACTATTTTCACAGAATTTCAATATTTACTGGTGTCTACACCAACTCTGGTTCCTAGGATAAATCTAAAGATATAAACCACAAGATCTATCGTAAGAAGCGCAATACGAAAGATTTCAAAAAGTTTTAAGCTGTGCGCAAATGAACTCAGAAATGTTCCGTAATAAATAGCGACACGCTACACATAATGACTTGTAGCACGAGTGCTTTAAACACAACACAAGTGTTTTATGATCCATACCAAAATGCAGATCAGCCAGCAGCCAATCTCAAACGACGGACTTTACCCTGTTTGATTGACATCTGTCACTCATGCGGTTATGCTTTAACAATGATCCTCAAAGGTCTATGTCAATGTCAACTTTTGTTCCAGGATACAGTTGTCACAAATACTAAATTCCCTTCTGTGACTAAATGCCTCTGATTTTCATTTGAGAATTTATATAGCGCCTCTTAAAGATAACTACTCAGAGGTGTTCTCTACGCAAGCCTAGAATATGGCACTAGATGTAATTACAACGGATTACATAAGATAGAAAAATAACATGGGCGCCTGCACATAGGGGCAAAAGGGGGACATTTGACTCCCCTGGAAAAAGACATATCTTTAACTACTACATTTGTCTTTTAACAAATTTCTTTCCACTAAAGCACTAAAGATACTAACAGTGAAACAGAAATTTTCAGTTAGAGTCCCTATGAAAAATACTCATGTTGATAATTTACTGCTCTGCAGTTTTCAAGATCGTGACAGGCGCCAGACGGCCATCACAAAATAATAAAAATCGTCTAGCTGACAGAGGTAAATAACAAATTAAGAAGTACTTCATGCTACTTCAACATATCCCACGTGGAAAAGAAACAGGGCAACGATGAATAGTTTGTGGAAAATCTGCATCATCATCCTCAACACTAAAAGTCCCATCAATTCATTTGAGTATCAGAAAGTTCAAGAACTGGTTTCATTAGATGTTAATTCCGTTGACGAACAGCTTACCCTTAGACCAGTGGTTCCGAACCCGTGGCCCGAAGGCCAACAGTGGATCGACAGGCCTAAAAATGGCCCTCATCTCTCAAAGAATTAACAAAAATTTATGAAAAAATTGACAATTCGGACAAGGTAGAACAGATAATTACTTTCTATTACAAACTGTTTCATTTTGACGTCTATAAATAACATCAAACAGTCTATTTTGATTAAATTGCAACAATTTTATATGCTTTAAGTTAATTAAATTTGAGCCTTGTGACCCCCTAATGTCCTTCAACTACCTGGGTAATTAAAAGTAGCCGGTAGCCCTCGTGTCCTCAAACTTAGAAAAAGTGGCCCTAAAGTCAATAAAAGTTTGGAACCACTGCCCTAGACAATCTTAAAGCTTGAAGACAATGACATATAAGCTGCAACTCAGACGGCTGATGTATAGTCACATGTAACAGTTTAATAAATATTTACACCACCGTTGACAGGTACTCAGCACTTTGTAAGGTACTTGAAATGCGATATATTAAATATCATGATACAAACATACTAGCAGAAGAAATACACTTATTTAGTTAGCTCAGTCACTGGTCAAAAAGTACGTAGCATAGTTACAAACAGGAATTCCTGCTATATGCCGACATATGCACATTTAAATAGACACCTATACATACTGACACAATAACTGTAGGCCTACATATGTGCCTTCATGAGGTTCTAGTGAGGCGCTATATAAATGACCGTTTAATAATATACAACTACGTGCATAAATTATGTTTCGTAGTAACTGCTGAAGCCTACACAGTCAAAGCACTTGATTCCTGAAATTAGTCTGATCATATGAAGCTAGGTTAAAACAGAATTTGTGCCATATCAAACCGTATCAAGTTTGATGGCTGGCAAAGAAAACCAATGAATGGGTACTTGTACAAATCAGTACAGAACGTCAGCTGTAGTGGAAACTGTTTTGGGAAAAAGATGACTAAAAAAAAAGGTCATCAGTTTTTTCGGCGACACAACGACATTTTTTTCCCCTGCCCCACCAACAAGACCCTAAATTTTGCCCCCCCCCTCGAAAATTTCTGTATCCGCCCTTGGATAGGCTTGACTATGATTGAAATATTGAGGATGACAGAGGCAAGATACATTTGGGGTTCATGGTGCGGCCAACCTTCGGATAGAAAACGGCTAAAGAGAAGACAAGACAAAACAAGACAAGAAAACACTTTTGTGCCATGCCGTGCTTTACGTTTGGTACAAGTGATCTAAAGGCCATCACTTTGAGGATTGACGTGCAAATGTATAACACATGTATATAAATCATGTAATGTATTTATAACATATATAATCACAGGGGCGGATCCAGGGGCCAATCCGGCCATGGCCCCCCATTTAAAAAGTGCATGGGACGTGGCTCCCCCCCATTTGGTTTCGACAAGCCATCAAATCAATGCAGCGAGAGAGAAAAGTAGGATATAAAAAAGTCACCAAAATTTTTGGCCCCCCCGTCGAAAATTTCTGTATCCACCCCTGTATAATCATATATATATTATAATATATATTTGCGTGTGTGCGTGCGAGCATTTGATCATTGACGTGCAAATGTTACAACGAGATTTGACAGCTCAGTACTTTTCATCATCGTAGACGAGCGAGGACAGCAAATGGAATTGGGCAGCGTCAAACTCTTTCTTCGAATCAAGAAACTGGGATCATCTCACGACTGTCGTGATGCTGCTGTTCGCTCCTCAACGAACTTGACGACATCGCGTTGGAATTGGACACCCGACAGTCGAGAAGCGGATTCTTCAGGACGACAGAGATCGGAGTTGCGAGCACGCTCAGCGTGTAGCGACTCCCGTTGACGCAGACGTTCGCCTGACTTGCCCTGCGGTCTGTGATGTCGTACGTGATGCTGAGAATATCCTCGAGACTTCGCGACTTGCGCTTTCTCCACCTCGGCAGTTCGTCGTCCTCCGAATCGTACGACGTTCCGTCAAACACTTCCGTTGGAGCTGGAATGGATGGAAATTCTGTGAGAGGCGACAACGATGATGACTTGCGACCAGTTTTTGCCGCTGTGGCTCCACAAAACGGTGGGTAGCATGGTAGCGTCACACCTCTTGTAAGGCTAACGTTGTTCTCCTTGACAGCTCCCTCTGACCCGTTCTCGATTATTGTCGGAGATGTTACTTCGCGTAGAGGCAGAAATGCAATGCTGCTCGGTCTCACAAGAGGTAGCTTTGCAGTCGTCGTCCCACCGGTTGCAAAGCGCCGTTGCGAATGCATTTCGTGACTACTGTGCGGTCGCTTAACGTGTTTCGAACCAAGACGCACAACAACGTGCCCGTCACCAATTCCTGAAGAACCGGAAAACGCATGTGGCACGTCGAGATATTCCGAGAATTTCTGTTCCACCGTGGATAAGGGATTCTCCTTCAGAGGACTCAGTTGGCCAAAGCTGAGACGAGCCAAGGCCTGGGTCGGTGAAGTGGCGAATTGCCAGCAACTGGGCGTCACAAAGTTTGGTGATGAGAGGTGAGAGCTGGTGACATTTGCTGTGGAACTGGTGACATTGTCGACACACTTCTTCTTCGCGGCATGTTCTTCCGTTTCATCTGCCGGCTTTTCCACATGCTGTTTCTCGTATTCCAGTAGTTGACCCAAGAAGTTGAAGTTGGGAGATATACTCGGTCTCTTGTCTTTTACGTATCTGCAATTTAAACCAGCGTTCTGTCTAAAAATTCAGTAAATAGAAAGTTCTCGTTTGTGGTATATGATCTTTCGTTAGCCGTGCTGGGGTCATGAGGGTAATTCTGAGTGGTAGACTTGAAAGGATGCTGTACAAATCTATGTGATGAGCAAATGAAAGAATGAATGTTTGCCCGTTTGATTACCTTACCTCCATGATTACCATACCTTACCTCTATGAATACCTTACCTCACCTCTATGATTACCATACCTTACCTCTATGATTACCTCCATGATTACCCTACCTCTACGTCTACGACTACCGTACCGTTCTGATTACCGTACCTCTATGATTACCTCTGTGATTACCTTACCTCTATGTGGGGCACGGTGGTGTACTGGGTATGTTCGTAGCCTTGCAGCCAAGGTTTGCTGGCTCGAATCTACCTGCAGGCCGTCGCGTACGGACCTGGAGCAAGCCCTTCACTTGCAATTGCTCAGGCGCTTCGGCGTGAATCTCCGATGCAGTGTCCAAAAGGGTGCACCAAAATCACGCCACATCCGGCATTCCGTCTTCCATATAACAACCCTTGATCTTTGTGCATCATAGAAGTTGGTATCAAACATCTGCTGTTACCTTACCACACCTGACGACAGGTAATCTGATGATGATTGGACTGTTTGCATACCTGTACGCTTCATCCATCGTCATACGTAGGCTGTGCATTAGATATGCGATGACGACGGTTGGAGAACGAGAGATTCCGGCAAGGCAATGAACCAACACACAGCCATTCGCTTCACGCACTTTGTCTGTAATATAATAATTAATAATATTATAATCTATCTTAAATATATTTCTCAAAGTTTGTCCCTCCTTTTGTTTGTATGTCCGGATGTATTTTGACTCTTCGTCCAAGAAAAGGCTCGTTGAAGAATCAGTACCGGTTTTAAAAAGAACAAACAAGAGGCGTCCCTGGGTTAACAAGGAGGTCCAAAAAGCCCGAAGGACTAAGAAAAAAGCTTGGAAAAGGATGCAGCAAATCAGACAGACTAAATTCTGCGAATTAGATGAATGTACATTGCTGAAATTGGAACAAGCAAAGGATAAATACATTAAAAAGAGAAATTCAGCTAAAGCAATAAACAGAAAGGCTATAATGAAATATGAAGAAAAACTGAGTCAAAATATAAAGATGGACAGCAAAAGTTTCTACAGATACATGAAAAGCAAGCAAAAAAGAAAAGACAAGGTGGGACCACTGAAAGACAATCTGGGCCAGATTGTTACTGAAAAAGAGGAAACAGCCGAGATGCTCAATAAGTACTTCGGATCAGTTCTCACGAAGGAAGACATAACAAACGTACCAGAGCCAAATAAATTGTTCGAAGGCAGCGACGACCAGAAGTTGACAGATGTGTACATATCCAAAGAGGTGGTGATAAAGATGCTGGAAAACCTCAAAGAAGATAAACTCCAGGAATCGACGAGATTCACCCAAAGTTCCTGAAAGAAGTGAGATACGAAGTAGGATCCATTCTGGCAGATATATTTAATGAATCGATGAAGTCTGGAGTAATTCCCAGAGACTGGAGAGATGCCATCGTCACTCCATTGTTTAAGAAAGGAAATAGGAGTGAGACAAGCAACTACAGACCCATCAGCCTAACCTGCATAATATGTAAGGTGTTGGAACAAATTGTAAAAAGGAGTATGATTGAACACCTGAAAGAGAATGAACTTATCAACAACAGCCAGCACGGGTTTATGAAGGGAAGATCCTGCCTAACCAATCTGTTAGATTTCTTCGAGGATGTTTACGACAATCTGGACAAAAACAACTCGGTGGATCTGATCTATCTGGACTTCGCAAAGGCTTTCGACAAGGTACCACACAAACGATTAGCCAAGAAGTTGCAGGCATGCGGAATAGAAGGGTGTCTACTGAACTGGGTCACCAACTGGTTAAAAGGGAGGAGACAACAAGTTCGAGTAACGGGCAAAAACTCAAGCTGGATAGATGTTACAAGTGGAGTACCACAGGGGTCGGTCTTAGGGCCACTGCTATTTGTAATTTTTATCAATGATATAGATGAAGGAATTGTCTCCAAAATCTCTAAGTTTGCTGACGACACAAAACTATGCGCAAAGGTGAACAACGAGGAGGAAGCCAACACCCTAAGAAATGATTTGGAAAGACTGTACAAGTGGTCCGAAGACTGGAATATGCTGTTCAATGTAGATAAATGTGCAGTGATGCACATGGGAAGAAAGAACATGGGGTTTGAATATGGAATGGGAGACAGGAAATTAAGAACAACAGAGGAGGAAAAAGATCTTGGAGTCATAATACACAAAAGTGCAAAACCATCAAGACAATGCAGAGAAGCAGCGAACAAAGCAAACAAAGTTCTGGGACACATAAAAAGAACAGTGGTCAGCAGAGAAAAAAACATCATCCTGAAGTTATTCAAAACTCTAGTCAGACCTCACCTAGAGTACTGTGTTCAGGCATGGAGTACATACACACAGGAAGACAAGCAGGTGCTCGAAAAGGTGCAACGTCGAGCAACTAAGATGATAAGAGGTTATGGAACTTTAACATATGAAGAAAGATTGATAAACTGTGGATTGACAACACTGGAAAAGCGAAGATGCAGAGGAGATTTGATTGAGACTTACAAGCTGATGACACACAAAGAAATAACACCATACTCAAGATTTTTCCAATTGGCTGACAATAGAGGTTTAAGAGGACACCAATATAAAATATTCAGAAAATCCGAGGGTGCCATCAAGCAAAGATTTTTTAGCAGCAGAACAGTGAAGGCCTGGAACGAGCTGAGCGAAGAGACAGTGTCGGTGGAGACACTTATAAACTTCAAGGCCAAGCTAGGGCAAATAGGTTTTTAAAACATTGTAAAAGTGGTGGTTCTCACACAGATCACGAGTCTCCTGAACCACCGTAAACCCTGTTATATATTATTATATTAAATGACAGAGTGTCGGTTTAGCAAAAATTCTGCAATTGATAATAATATATGCAGAAACATTCGCTAACAACCTCTATAGAAGAAGTAAAACAATAACTTAAGTTAACCTGAGAAGTGCTCAGCTATTCATTAATTCTTCCATGTAGTTATATAGCACCTCTTCAAGGAAGCTACTCAGAGGTGCTCCATGTGTTACGTATGATGTGCCAGCGACTTCATTCCTTCTTAGTGTCAGCATACGAGTGTCGATGGCCAATCCTCTCCCTTGCAGTCTGTTCTTTCCATCAACATTGTACAGTCACTGTTCCTATTACAGCTGAGGGGCACAGATAATTATCTTGAGACAAATCTTGCTGGGTTGGGTGTCCCACCTCTCAGTTTACAGTCCAACGCATTAAACATTAGAATACTAGAATACCATGCACCAAAGTACTTTAATAATCACTATTTTTTTCTGTATCTTTTCTCATTTTCTTGTAATCAGACATACCGGTATTATAATATATAATTCATATCTGAAAACTGTCCTGTTTAGCCGAGGTTTGGTCGGGAGTACTCCTGTGTAGTAACCAGGCGCCACATAAATCCTCGTATTGACGTTCTGAATTACCAAGAAACTGGAAAGCGTCTCGGAAGAAGGGAAGAAGCTTATCGCAGTAGTTGTCGTTGACTGGAATTCGAAGGAAGTGTCCGTCCTGGATGAAGTCCGGCTTCTGTCCGACTGGACTGATGTTCAGTACGTATGCAACGCCATTTTGCTGCAAGAAACAACGGTCATACATATTATATACATATACATTTTATATACATATACATATTATATATATTATACATATTATATACATATACATATTATACATATTATACATATTATATATACTATATATATATATATGTGCAGTGTATGTATATATGTACTTATGTACGGCTGATGTATTTTGTATGTGCAATTTTATATGTATATGCATGTTATCGTGTAAGGTCTGTCTTTGTATCTTTTGGCATAGACATCTGTTAATGCTCTATTGCTGCTGACATCATGTTGTTACCATAATTATGTTGTTACCATTATATGATGATGATGATGATGATGGTGCTCTGCTCGAAGGCAGGTTCATTGGCTTTACGCCCCTGGGGATGAGATGAGTGAGGTGGTTTCCCGTTGCCTTCCCCACAGACAATGATGGGTAAGCAACTTGCCCAAGGTCGCTCCGCAGGAGCTTGCGCCCCTGCGTCCCACACGTGCTAGCCCGAGATATCTAAATCTCTGAATGTCAACTCCCAGCCCGGGGCTTGAACCGCAGTCCATTGCAACCAACAGACGAATGCCGTCCTCGCTTACCGGTGTAGCTAACTAGGCCAGTTTATATATACTTCGTTTATTCAAGAAAAACTAAGTTGACACACCGCAACTTATTACATGAAACAAAAACAAAAAGTATTTTAAAGAAGTAAATAGGCTGAAGTAACGATTGTCCACAGAATTCAGGCTGGAAGCGAAAGATAGATTACTTTCTAGTTCTTAGAATTTACACTGCAAACAGTCTTAAAAAGAACACGAGAGATGAAATTAAAGTCATCTTTTCTAGGCAGTTCAAAGTTGTGTGGTCGCGAACGCAGAGCATAAGGCCTTTTAACAATAGGTGGAAATAGACTACGGAGTACATGATTTAAATTCCAGATGACACACTTTAAGAGTCTAAAGTCTGCATCATCAATCAAGCGGTCAAGATCAGGGTAATGAGAAGGGAGGTATCCCAATCGCTTGACCTTTTGTAGGAAGCGTTGAAGTTTGAGGCGATCAATTGCAGTGGTGTATCCTCACCAAGCAGGGGAGGCATACAGAAGACGAGAGATGGTTGTTGCACGGGCTATACCTCGTGGAGGGCAGAAGAGGGGAGACAATGGGCTCGTAGGACTCTAAGCGCGAAGAGCGACCCAGAGCATGTACTTAGAACAGCATTGACATGTGATGTTGCTCCAAGATCATCATTGATGGTCACGCCTAGTATGAGCATTGAAGTTACTCTCTCGATTTCCATTTCGGGAGGAGCAATTTTTGCTTTGGAACTGCGACGGAAGATAATCATTTCCTTGGATTTTCCTACATTAAGTCTAAGATTGTTTCGTTCAGCCCAATCGGAAACATTATCAAGTTCCTCTTGAGTTGCATTTCGCATTGAGGCGCCAATGAGTAAATAAGTGTCAGATCTGCATATTTCTTCATTTTGTTTTGTGCATGTATCGGATGCAGGTCTGAGGCGCCGACAATGTATGATGAAGGACCAATCCCTGATCCTTGAACAACGCTGGCGTTTATTGAAGCCAAAGTTTATATCAGCTTAGCGTAACGAGTGACGTGCATCCTATCACGCAGAAATTCAACCAGCCAGTAAATTACTGTTTGTAGATGTGGTCAGGAATTTCCAGCTGAGATAGTTTTTGTGCTAAGGTAGAATGGCGCACAGAGTCAAACGCTTTTAAAAAATCAAGTGATATCAAGGTGACATAGTCATTTGTTGTCAGAAGGTCAGTGGCTTGTTGAAGAATGGCTATCAATGCAGCAGTAGTGGAGCCGGTGGGGCGGAAGGCAAATTGGTCCTCAAGTTTGACTGAAATGGAAGGGGAGTAGAAGGAAGGATAAACGTACTTTTGCACCAGTTCTTTTTCTGTCATTCTGGAGAGAACCATTCGTTTCATTTCATTCATTTCAAACACTTATATAGCGCTTCTTCAAGAGTATCTACTCAGAAGCGCTCCCGACCCAACCACGGTTAAAAAGAATAGTTTTAAGAGCAGAGTAGAATGTAGTCTCAAAGGCTCTAGGCACAAGACGTAGTTCCACAGGAAGCCCATTCCAGGTTATAGGGCCAACGACAGAAAAGGCACGGTGCTGTGTAATAGAAGTGCGTGACCAGGGGACAATAATTATGTTGTTACCATAATTATGTTGTTACCATAATTATGTTGTTACCATAATTATGTTGTTACCATAATTATGTGTTACCATGATGCTGTCCTATGGTTACCATATTACCATGTTATTACCATATTGTTCAAGAAGGAATTAAGAAACAAAGAGATTTGTGTCCATTGTGTGACTCACTGTCATTGTTTCGTAGCAGAGAGCATCGACCTGAGATCCGAGGAATAGGAACGGAAGGATCTTCGTGGGTCCGAGGTTGGCCACTGGAAGACACGGCTGCGAGATGGAATGCTGCTGAGGATGGTAGAAGGCGGCGCCACCGTCTCCCATGGCAACGGCCGGGTGTCTCCTCTGGTTGACGCAGAGGTCGGGATGCAGCAACTCAAACGCCATGAAACCTCCTACGCAAGACAAAGGCACAATTATACTAATAATACATTATTATTATTACTATTATCATCATCATCATCGTCATCATCATCATCATCATCATCATCATCATCATCATCATCATCATCATCATCATTATAATTACAATCATTATCATTATTATTATTATCATCATTATTATTATCGATCGACGCTTGACCATGGATAGTGGTGATTTAATAAATACCAAATAATAATAGTATTAATATTGTTATTATTATTTTCAATCCCAAGAGATCACGTGTACTTCAAGGAAAAGATAATAATAATAACAATAATAACAATAGCTTATGCATCCATAGTTGATTTTATTACTAATGCTGATTCATGAAGATAATAAAAAATTATAATATTAATAAAATAATAATAATAATAACAATAAGTGATTCAAAGGACCCTTTCCGCCTAATATCTGGTTAGTGTGCTTTATATGGTACTGTGCAATGTGCGCATTGCATTGTACTGTATTGTGTATTGTACTGTAGCGGCATTGTATTGTACTGCTTATTGAAATGTCCTGCCTATTGTACTGTATTATGCTGTGTAATGTTACTAATGTATTGTACTGTGCATTGTGCTGTCCTGTCTTTAGTAATTAGTACTGTACTTAGTACTGTTTTTTTTATTTTGCACTGAATTATATTCCGCTGTCAACTGTACTGCACAATGCACTGCAATGTATGGCACTGGCTATTGTATCATGTGGTCTATTGTATTCAACTCTGCAGATCTATAATGTAGTGCATAGTAACAAGGCCGTAGCTAGGGGGGTGTTTTGGGTGTTTGAACACCCCCCGAAACGGAAAATGTGAAAAATAATATAATGCATTTACGAGCACATGATGTAAAAACAATCAAATAAAAACATGAAAACACCCCCCGAAATATACCGGATGACTAAAAAAGGTCATCAGTTTTTTGGGAAGGGAAATTGGCGAGTAAAACACCCCCCGAAATCAAATCCTGGCTACGGCCTTGCATAGTAAACACCCCCAACCTTATATTTATTTTCTCTATTTTATATTTATATTTTCGGGACAAGACTCCAGTCTGGCTACTCGACCACCACACCTCACCCTGCTCGCCCTTCCCTTGCACTCATCCTACATTGCCCTTTCGCCAACCACCCGCCTGAATGACTGAGGCGGGCTGGTGGGCGCAAAGAACTCCGATAATCGTCGTCACAGGTATTTGCGTACTCTCATCTCTGAATCCAACGATCATAGATGGATGAAGCAGCAGTAATCTATTACGCACCTCGGCCAACATCTTGCGCTGCGGAGGCCGCTGCTGAGTGACTCAGAGTGCCGCGAGGAAGAGGGAGGGACTTGAGTGAGGGAGTGAGTGAGGGAGGGGTGGCATGATCTTGGTGAGGGCGAGAGGGAGGCGATTATAATCACACGATGAACTTTCGAGTGCGAACGCTTTGGGCAGTAGTCACTCGTTCCCTGATAGGTGGCGCCAGTCGAGTCAGAGGGGCGCCAACATGCAGCGAAGAGGGGGGGGGGGTTCCAAGACCTGGCAAACTCGGGCAGAGATACCGTTTCAACTGATTGATAGTATCCACGCGGTGTCAAGGCGATTCCCAACGATTTAGAATCGTATATGGTGTATTTGCGACGTGGTCCCGTGGACATGTTGGACATAGTGTAGTCATCGCAATCATATATCATCATCATCATCATCGTCGTCGTCATCATCACCACCACCATCATCACCATCATCATCATCATCAAAATCAACATCAAAATCATCATGCCCACCACCACCACCATCGTCGTCGTCGTCGTCGTCATCATCATCATCATCATCATCATCATCATCATCACCACCACCATTGTGACATCATCTTATCTTAGCTTATCTTATCTTACCATTTATAAAGCGCTTCTCGCAGCAAGAGCCTTTCAGAAGCGCTCCCAGTGCGTTAATCATCATCACGTTCAATCATTCATAGACATCATGACATCACCACTGCCGCCGCCGCCACTACCACAACCACCACCACAATTACTAATCTACATCGGCCCAATGATGCCCCAATAAATAGTCATCAAATTTTGATTACGGTGTTCGTCATCATTGTCGTCATTGTCATCATAATTAATCGTTTTTAATCATCGACTTCATACACGGTATAACTGTCTAATGCACAAGGCGGCGAAAGGCGCAAAACGATAGTTCATGAAAACCAAGCATATTCAGGCGACTATTATTATATTTGCTACCATTATAGACTAAGGTCAGTCAAGATAGGCAACGTATTATATAGTGGATAACAAAGAGACAAAGGGACGCGGTGGTATAGTGGGTATGCTCGTTGCCTTGCAGCCGATGGGTTGCAGATTCGAATCCACCTCAAGGTCCTCAAGTCGCCGCGTAAGCACCTTGGGCAAGTCCCTTACCTGCAATTGCTCAGCGCTTCAGCGTGAAACTCCAACGCAGTGTCCGCTCTGTAGTCGGGAGCGCCTCTGAGTAGTGAGCTTGAAGGGGCGCTATAACAAGTGCGCATACAAAGACAAAGGGCATTCCAGTGCATGTGAAGTGCGGTCGACTTCACTTTCTTAGCCTCGGCATATGAGATTAGATGACCAGTCCTCTCCCTCACCGTCCACAACTTCCCACTGACAGTGTACACATTATAGCCGGGTTCGCTGGGGGGGAGGGGCGTCGGTGGAACAGAAACCTCAGAAGAAATTTATGTCCTGTTGGGGATTTCCTGACTGACAGTCAGTCCGGAACATTAGGTGGGGCGCGGTGGTGTAGTGGTAGCGTCGTTGCCTTAAAGCCGGAAGGTTCGAGGTTCGAATTCACCTCAAGTCGCCGCGTAGGGACCTTGGCAGCAAGTCCTTCACTCGCAATTGCTCAGCGCTTCGGCGTGAAACTCCGATGCAGAGTCCGCTCTGCAGTCGGAAGCGCCTCTGAGGCTCTGAGTAGCGGTTGAGGCTGGAAGAGGCGCTATAACAAGTGCGCATACAAAAAAAATTAGCCACACCCTCGCTTCCGAGGTACATTAATATACGCCGACTGCATGGAAAAGGCAAGTCTTTTAAGTTACAACCGAACTGACACCAGAGCCTGAGTGAAACAAAGCACCAACATGACAATCCATCGCCACAATTATACCATTGTCACCAGTGGCGCCCGCAGGATTTTTTTCTTGTACGCACAGAAATTTTCGATGGAGGGGCGAACAGGGAAAAATTTTCGTTAGGCCGCCGAAAAAACTGATCAACCTAGAATTTCCCCAAAACATACCTTTTCTATGATTCTATCCGCCGAAAAAACTGATGACCTTTTCTTTCTTTTTTTTTAAGTCATCAACCAAAAATTTCCCGAAAACATACCTTTTCTATCCGCCGAAAAACTGATGACCTTTTTTTTAAATTTTTTTTTAGTCATCAACCTAGAATTTCCCAAAAACATACCTTTTGGGTCATCGCGCTGTACGCACTTACCTATGTGCGTACGTCTGCGGGCGCCGCTGCTGTACGCACTTGCGTAAGTGCGTACGCCTGCGGGCGCCCCTGATTGTCACGACGATACCATTGTGACCACGTCCTTCACTGTCACGAACATGAAAATAATACTCCACCCTAGAACACAATATTAACTTCTTGTGTCTCATAATCTATCTCGCGTGTGGTTAAAGATAAGTTTTGGAACATCTTCAAGACTTCAACCAGCTTTCCTTACAATAGGAACAACAATAATTTGCGCTTGCAAATTTAAAAAATACAAAATCATCGATTTTTATTTGCGATGATGACTACAGAACTTTTATATTATATTGCTTGTTGAGGTTAAACGAGACTGCCTTTACAAAGACGATTAGTGTCGCCCTCCTCCTTTATCCAGGCTTGGGACTGGCACTGTCAGAGTACAAATAGTGGTGGAATTGCCCAGGGTTTCTACATGGCGGCTTGAGGTGGAATTTTAGCCCGCAACTTGCCGGTTCCAAAGGCATCAAACACAACCCCTACACCACCGCGCCCCACAATGCACCAGCGTACCTGATGACGTCAGTTCAGCTGAGTAGCTCCACAGGTGAGTGATTGAACAGGTGAGTAGTTCGGCAGGTGCATGGACCGGTAGGGTATACCTGCCTGGATATTTTAAGCAGGAACCGCCAATCTGAAACATTCCAGACGGCCAGAGGCGGTCAATCTGACTAACAGTAGACGGAGGAGGACGTTGTGACTAAGAATCCGACAGACTCTAATAATAATAATTATAATCAGATCAACGTATTTAAAGCAGTTCGGATCATGTATGCATGCCGCCATTTATTATGCGTTGTCCGCCTTGGCTTTTCCACATATACCTGGATTACAACGAGGCACCGATTTTAACCATGCATGCTCCTCTGACGTGACTAAGCGTCTGTGAATAAGCCCGTCTGAATATGTATACCTGACTGAGTCTCTGAATGTTGCTAAGGCATTCCTGAGAGGTAGACATGTGCAAGAAACTAACAGCGCTGCTATAGCCTACTAATCTCAATAGCATAAATCCTACAAACAACTTGCTATCCTACAACCTAACTCTTATACAAATCTCAGTCCTGGGACCCGCAGATATTTTTGCGCTATCACTGACAAATGAAATTGACTTCAGGCGTTTCCGAAGCCGAGGAATAGTAGACTGTTATACGTGCTGATGAGCTCAAGACGCAATTCCTGCAGAGTGCAGAGTATACAGCTCCAAATAGAGGGGCTAACAAAAGCCTAACATATAGGCAAAACTTCTAGATTGAATATAGCTCTGCGCATGCAGAATCCAACCAGATGAGCCCTCGTGCATGGCCAAGCGGAGCGAATATAGGCCTATACATGGTGTAAAGACCGAGGTACAGCTGCAGGTCTGAAGGTACCATCCACTGCATTCAGCAAAACAGTTGCGTGTAAGAGCGAAATAAAAACTGGATGCGCTTGGGGAAAGGGAGCCAGTGGAGAATGCCTCAAATATGTTGGAAAACCTTGAGAGATCACCGCTAAGGTGGGCAGAAGCACGCAGTAACAACTGAAGCTTAGAAAGGCTTAGTGAAGAGAGAGAAAAGCTTAGAAGGAGCTGCCCGAGCTGCCCAAGTCAAGCATGGCATACGAACAAGGATGGAGACCGTTTGGAGGAATAGCGAGCAAACAAAACCTCTTTTCTTCTAGCATGCATTTGGAGAGGGACTGCCACGGACGGGCTCAACCACCGTCTCGTAGAAATAAATATTTTTAAAACTTATTCTACGGTGCATTTTGTGTCACCAGAATCATTTGAAACCCTTCCCCCCCAATCCACCTAAATGGAAACCCTTAGACAGGGCTGTTTTAAAGGAATTTTTAGAACTGCACAACTCCTTCTTTCCTTCCCATCATCCATGGTAAATTACTTCAAATCGGAGGACAATGACCTTTTTTGCTAGTTTTTACTGTACAGAAGTCCTGCTACAACTGCACATTTTGTGTACAACTGCACGTTAGAAAAGCCCTGCCCTTAGATATTGTTCTTGCTACACACCAGTCTTCAAGAAAGAATTAATGAACGGTAGAAGTTACCTCATCCTCAGATTTAAAAAAATCGTTGAGTCGTCGCTGACTGCAAGTCGAAGTCTTGCTTCTTATCGCAAAGCTTTTATATAAAAGTCGTTGGCTGCCAAAAGTCTGCAAGGCGCTGAACAATGCAAACGTGACTTATTGTTACGAATCAGCAGATGTGTCATCACATCCATCTGTCAACGAGTTCCGTCGAAGAGCAATGGTGCTAAGCAACAATGGATGACCATCGTGACGACGGCTGAGAACCCCCACCCCACCCCATCCGGGTCCAATAAAGCGTGACCTTACAAATCTACTACACACCCAACAGTCACTGACGCGTGCACATACATACACATGCTGCAAATACATACATATGCTGCAAGTATACGGTCATTGAAGATGAATAAAGACAAAGATTTGGGGCAGACAAATAAATTTAGAGAAATTTGAAACAGATGTTGCACAATGTGAGATCAAAATTACTACACATGGGCACACACACATACACACACATCCATACATAGGCTACATGTACACACACACACACACACACACACACACACACACACACACACACACACACACACACACACACACACACACACACACACACACACACACACACACACACACACACACACACACACACACACACACACACACACATACATGCACACACACACGCGTACGCACAAACACATACATATATTCATACACACATGTACATACATGCATGCTAACATACACATATACAATTATACATGCATACATACATACGAGCACCTATACACATAATTATACAAGCATACAAGCATACACTATATATGCATGCATGCAAACATAATGTGTACATACATGTACCTACAATCCTGCATGCATATATAATTATATAATGCATACATATCCATGCATACATACATACATACACACACAAACACCCATACATACATAGACACAGACAAACAATTAAATATACAGACAGAAAAATCAGCACACGTACACACACACACGTACACACACACACACGTGCACACACACGTACACACACGTGCACACACACGTACACACACACAAACGTACACACACACGTACACACACACACGTACACGCACACGTACACACACACACGTACACGCACACAGAACACTGACTACACATGACAAAAAACCGTCCTCTGCAGGCAGGGTGTATAGGACACCGACCTTGACCGTGATGGTAGGGTGGCTGACTCAGAGCCCGGGGCCAGGGTGGAGGATGGACGGACGGACGTGAGCCAGCTGATCCCAGCGACACGAGATGGGTGGGTCACAAGATGAAAGAAAAAAGCGACGACGGGCAGGTCTAAAAATAACAGTGACGAGATGGAGTTGAATGAGAAAAGGCACGACCTAATGTCCTCACTGAGCTCCTCCTCTCTCCCTCCGAAATCAAAATAATAGACTGGTGGACAATGAAACACTGTCTCCGCTTGTGTCTCTGGCTCTACAAAGACGCAGCTCCCCAACATTGGTCTTCACCCCCTTTTATTTGCCCGTTTGACGCCAACAGCCGAATTTTAATTTAATTTGTGAGTTGTGCGCAGTTTCAATAAAAAAGTTGAATCATTTGGTCTATTCACTTAGACCGAGGGCCAATAAGAAAAATTCGGGTCCTCAGGCAGATCAGATAGTCTATAGAAATTATGTACGTTTGCTTATTATACTTTGCATGTACACCAAAATGCGGATAGCAATTGGTATATTAAAGAATATTCTTATCTTATCTTAGATCAGTCAAGGGCCCTAAACTGTCCAAAGGCTTACGAAACTGATGCAATAAAAGTGCGGGTACAAACCTACTATATAATATTCACGTAAATTATACAATTATTGTGGTTCTATTCAGTTATTAATTTAAAGTTTTAAACTGCTGTAGTAAAGTGTCGATAATAATTATTATTATATCTAAAATGGCATAAATCACAAACTTTGTATAATTATACTTAATAACTACCCAGCGGCAGGTCCCTAAAAGTCACCGGGACCATGATAGTCATTTCACTCTCTCGGCAGGTCTGCTTAGAACTTGGGTGAAATGTACAAAGTGAAGACAACAAAGACCTCAATGTAATGTAGGCCTTAAGATGTGTATCACGATCATGCTTCGATCGTGTCAAAGCGCCCTTGCAACGGCTAGAAATGGTCTTATTCATCATTACCAATGTCCTTGAAACCAAGCTATCAATAAAAATTCAAATTACAAAAACAGACAACAACGTCACTCTCATAGTTTTGACTAACGACTCGAAGAAGAAACCGTGTCTAAAGATCCAAAAATTACTCGCAGGCCAGGAGCGACTCATGAGTCAGAGCCTCTCACCAGAAACTCATTGCTGATCAGTATTGAGTCAGTCAGATTATTCCATGAACTGTTACAGGTCACCTCTATTACAGTCCGAAGTATCATTGTGACCCTAATATAATACACAATTCCATTGTCACCGTGACTCTATGCACCATTCCATTGTCATCTCTAACAATAGCACAGTTCCACTATACCATCTGTCACACAAAGCAGCTTTTGAATAATTTCACCTGTGACATCAACCTTCCTAGACCTCTCCTGTCTCCTCCACCCACCTAACAACCCCGCTGCGTGTCCGGGTGCATGCAATGGCTCATTCAATACAGTTAATGGCTGGTCATAAGTTCTGCCGTTGAAGCCCTCAACTCAAGTACAGCTACACTTAAACCTCCTTATTGTGTACTCTTCATTGCAGGGCTTTCCCCATAATTATGTCAAATTTTTCACGCTCTAGGTTTTCATTCATCACAGGGCATATCTTGGACCTCAAACTGGCGCCCCTGGACAGAACACCTCGCTCTTGAATAAGCAGGGGCCCTTGTGCTTAGTTTCACGTCGCACATTAGAAACGTTAAGTGCAAATACAATAGGAATGCAACTGTAATTTGAAAACAACTCAAACTCCTTACAAATAAAAGTCGAGATGTACACGTTCAAGCATGGCAACCATTAAGAGCCACATAGATACTATTAGATAGACTGCAAGGGCTAAGTTTTCAATGTAAAGCAAAAGCCAATCTCGCTAAGAGAAAACTCGCAAAGGCAGAGAGCTCCACATGGAGCGATCAGCAACTGGGAATAAACGAAACAACAAAGACAAGGAGGCGTTTATCAGGAACAACAACATTTCAGCAGCTTACAGGTCACCAGTGATTCATGCACTCCTAGGCCAATCCATAATTGTTCTGACCCTTGCAACACGCCAGTTCAGCGCCTAATTGAAATACACGAGCACTTCAACACATCAAAAACTGCTATTTTATTTAACAAATTGCAGTAAGCTTACTTAATTACGTGCAGGATCAAGCTTTTTCCGTGGTGAATCCAGTGGTCTGGAATGGACTCCCACAGAAGCTACGCTTGCCTCTGGGGGCTCCTATATACTGAAGCATTTTTTATTCCACTAAAAAACTACTTTTTCCCGTGCAAGATTGGGAGCTATTCAGAGTCTAGTACCTTTAAAGAGGCGTTATATAAACGAATGAATGATTGAATGAATGAATGAACGAATGAACGAATGAATGGGTGAATGAGTGAATGAATGAATGAATGAATGAAATAATTAATTAATTTACAACAGTTCATGTCCACTTCTGTGATGTCTGTCAACAGACTCAACAGCCTGGAATTTTCTCGTTTTGGATTTTTTTAAAACACCTACAATGCTACACGCATAGCAGATGCTACGTAGAAGGATACAACCTAAAATGACTACAGCCGGTAATTCCCACTGGCTTTCTCTGTGAGCCTTCAGAACCGAACTAAAACGTTTCCAGCAAGATAACATCTGTTGACAAGAATAATTATCGTGACTGTAGATTTATCGTAGGCCTACACTACGAATAGACAGACTGCGTCATCGGCTATTCCTCTTACAGTTTACAGAACGCTCATTTAATAGCTGCTAAAGTTTTTTTTTGGGGGGGGGGTTTCTGATCGAACAACAGTAACATTTCAAATGAACTGTCTGTGAGCATTAAACATACATTATTAAAACGCTCCCTTACTTATTTACGATCAATAAATAATTAACATTTTCTTAAATCTATGATGCGGCAGAAGCTTCCATGAAACCAGAGGTTCATAAATGAACCAACGTATGGAGGGGAAGGCCGGCCTGGGAGGGGAAGGCCGACCCGGGAGGGGGAAACATTTGGATTGAGCCCAGTTATTTAGTGGAATAGAAGTATAATGGCTCATCAAGTGCTGTTGTTTCCCAGCATGTTTACGTCTTTCCAGAACTACTGTCCTTGTTGCGTTAGTAAGGCCACAAGAACTTCTGCACAGTATTCAAGTTTGACTGTACCCTGCGGGCAATTTACGAGCTGTATGACTAATTTCAAAGACACGCAACGTTCGGCTCTACACAACAGAAACCTCTTCAGACTGAAGCCGCAGGAAGAACAGAAACTGCGGTTGGCTCCGTAATGCCAAAGTAGTCTACGGGTTACATACCAAGCTCCAAGCTGAAAGATGGTAGGTTCAAATCCAGCTGAGTGTGGAAAGATGCAGTGCATCTTGTATTATAAGCTTCTCTTGACGTGGTGCCATAAATTCCTATGCTGTATAAATTCCTAATTAATTACAAGATTAAAACTGTTTTTAATCATTCAGGTTGTCTAACTATAATGTCTACTGAAACCAGACAATGCTGCTGAGTAACGATCTGAAAATTGCCAAGACCAAGAAAACAAAGTTAATTGCTACTATCACAGGCATAGCTAGATGTACACACAACCCCAGAAATCTTTACACAATCAAACCCTTGAGGGCATGCTTTGTTAAAAGACGAATTCTGATGTAAAGACGCTAGGATTCATTCATTCATTCATTCATTCATTCATTCATTCATTCATTCATTCGTTCACTCACTCATTCATTCACTCACTCATTCATTCGTTCACTCACTCATTCACTCATTCATTCATTCATTCATTCATTCACTCATTCATTCACTCACTCATTCACTCATTCATTCATTGATTATATGAACTTATATATCGCTTTTCAAGAAATCTACTCAGGTAGTCTACTCCCAGCCACGGCAAACGAAAAAATATACTGTATATAAAGCAAACATATGTATGGATAATAAATTTAAATTTGAGTTTTAATATAAGAGAATGACGTTATTATAAAACAAGCTATTTTCAGACTAAGTTGCTGATCAAGGCACCCTGAATTAGCATTATCACAGAATCAAACAAGTATACTACTTAGCATATCATATCTATCGATCAATAGGTTTGCAGTCTGTCTAATTGGACGGGACTCTTCTTGATATCAATGACCTCATTGTGTCCCAGTTGTTGATCCCTGCGCAATAAACGCAGGCCCTACGGAGTTACAAGTGCCAGTAATTTTGGGCAAAAACAACAACAACAACAACTTATATCAATATATATAATTATATATACTAATAATAATGATCTTAGAGCATGCGAAATATCCTTTAGCGTGGGCAAAAAGTAATAACAACATCAACAACAACAACAACAACAAAAATAACAATAATAATAATAATAACAACAATAATAATAATAATATAGGACGAGGCCTGACCCACCAGACCTTTATTCCAGAGATAATAATAATCTCTAAGTTCCTGGGAGGAAAATAACATTAATAATGATAGTAATGACAATGATGGTTATAATCATAATGGCAATAATAACATATAAAAACAGTAACAGCAATAGCTGGTAATGGAGAAACAATGGCACTGGAAAGCACAATCATAAAGACAAAAGAATATAGTCTAAAACAAAGCAGGAAGTTGCAGGCAACACATCGCAATCTTACCTCTGAGCAGCGAAACATTCCTCGAGATTTTGTCGAGCTTCTTGAGAAGAATAGCAAGGCAGGAATCAGTCAGAAGGTCAGAGAGGTCACTGGATGACTGGTCATAAGCAACCACCTCAAATTCTGCGTCAATCTCCACGCGGAAGTTATGAGCCAGGAAATCAGACACCAGCATCTGATAAATTATTCAGCGAATTGTAATTATTATTCATTTTATTTCCCCAACGAACTTTACTCTGTAATTATAATTTCTTAAATTTCCATAACATCGTCAGTAGGAAGCTATTTCTATAGGGTGCTTAAATTCACAGTCAACAGTCTCAGTGCAAATGCTGATTTTATATTGTAAATACATTTAAAACTGCTTCTAATAAAATGGTCTTGTTATATGTTTAACTACACTGCCATATCAAAGATGATTAGTGTCGCCCTCCTCCTTCATCCAGGCCTGGGACTGGCACTGGCAGAGAACAACAAGGGGCAGAGTTTTTAAAAAAAGGCAGCTTTTGGGCTCTTAAATACCCTTGCAGTAACCTGCCTTCCTTTAGCCATGCCGTAACGCTAACTATGAGCTGGGAACACTGTATAGTGTATAACTGAAACTCTAAGGATAAAATACATGATATGAGAGACATTCATTCATTCATTCATTCATTCATTCATTCATTCATTCGTTCGTTCGTTCGTTCGTTCGTTCGTTCGTTCGTTCGTTCATTCATCCATCCATTCATTCTATGGACTTATATAGCGCCCCTTCAAGAAACCTACTCAGTAGCGTTCCCAGCCCAGCCACTGCCAAATAAAAATGACTTGAGCGATTTAAAACTGAGTTTGATTGGGCAATAAATAATTTATTTAACAATTATATGAAATTACGAATAAAGAGAAACTAGGTATGCAATCAAAAGCTGCTTAACTTGCAATCTACCATGAAACACATTCAGTGTTCTGTAGCACAAGCAAAAGCTGATGACTTTATACACAGAAAGTGTGAGTAAATTTTAATGATACAGATTCACATTTCTACATGACGTTCTGCACACGTTAGAATTGTTTGTAGTAATAAATCAGAACATCGATAAATATACAGTCATTATATGCATTTATATAGCGCCTCAGTCATGCTCCCAATCCATTGAATTGCTACAAGTGAATGAAAAAAGCAGGAACGGGCAGGAAATCTCACCAAACTCTGCTACTCAGTAACCTGAACAAGCTCTGTGTTCTTTTTCAGATCCATTATTTTATGGCCATGATTCTTTGGCTACACTCTCCTACTGGCATTGCTCTGAGCAATTTATTCTATTTATACCGATCCCATGTAGATTGAAAAAGACGATATATAATACATTCATTCATTCAAGTCAAACATTTATATAGCGCTCCTTCAGAAACTACTCAGAGGCAGAATGAACAGGCATGGATGGGCCTGGAGCACGGATGGGCCTGAAGCACGGATGGACCTGGAGCACGGATGGGCCTGGAGCACAGATGGGCCTGAAGCACGGATGGGCCTGGAGCACAGATGGGCCTGAAGCACGGATGGGCCTGGAGCACGGATGGGCCTGGAGCACGGATGGGCCTGGAGCACGGATGGGCCTGGAGCACGGATGGGCCTGGAGCACGAATGGGCCTGGAGCACGGATGGGCCTGGAGCACGGATGGGCCTGGAGCACGGATGGGCTGAAGTCTTGAAAAGGGGTGACCACATCAAGTTTATATTGGTGATTAACTGACAGAATTGGGTCTGTGATTAGCAAATAATCTGTTTAGTGTACCTCACCTCTCTCACCTCACCTTAATGCCTTTCAAGCATGAACCTCAAACATCAAATGAGATCAAGAAACAGAAAGTCAGACTTAAGAAGAATTCATGGGTCGTTCATTCGGCAATGGCACCCAGTTAGGTCCATCACACACTTCAACTCCGACCTTGTCGAAGTGAACCTTGACCTTGTTGCAATGAACTCTGACCTTGTCATTCTGTAGACGACGTTTGAGTAGCTTTGAACATCCAACGTTAACCGAATCGACGACATGGTTGGCGTTGAAATCCAGAAAGGATCGACAGTCAAGAACGACTCTCTATTATATCACAGCACAACCACAAAACTATATATCGTTTCTATAACTACTAACACTACTATGACTAATACCACTACCACTGCCAACCTTCACCACCACTGACGCCGCCATCACCATCATCATCATCATCATCATCAAAATCACCATCACCACCATCATCGTCACCGTCACCATCACCATCACCGTCATCGTCGTCGTCGTCATCATCATCATCATCATCATCATCATCATCATCATCATCATCATCATCATCATCATCAAATCTGGAATCACAGGTCACTTAATATTTCTATCATTAGCCTAAATTAACAGTTCTGCTTCTTTTCCTCAGCAACTGCTCCGATACCATAACAACTCTACCACCAATTTATCAAAATTATTAACTTTTTTATCCTGGTTCTCTGGCAGAGCACTATTCACACTTGACCATTATTTACACTACTCACACTAAAACACTATTCACTCTAGAACACTATTCACACTAGAACACTATACGCAGTAGAACACCTGGCTCATGGAGCTTTGACTATAAACCACACAATTTCAGAATTAAAAAATCCAAATTGTCATTTTTAAAGGTTAATGAGTTTCAAGTGAAGTTTGTGACTGATAATGAAGATAAAAATTAAGATTTTTAAGTATAATCTGACTGTTGTAAGCCAAAAATTCACCATTTAGGATTCAGTCTTGTAAAAAGTTTGTGGGAACAGCTGACCACACCCTTCCCAGATCCAAACTCCCCACCCCCAACATTTTTTACAGATGCCTTGGCACAATGGCCCTCCACTTGCTGGAAAACATTGTTATTGGCTTGCCATTAAAAAAACGCTTGATACATCTACAGTAAATTCATGCAGTAACTTGTTTATGGAATCATGGAATCCAATTATGGTAAACCACAGACTGAAAAACAAAGCAACAATTTGGCAGACCTTAAAGTGTTGCACTCGCTTCAAGTAACTCCGCCTCAAACCAATGACTCATATCTAACTGAATCAATAATCAGGCTACTGAACGAATAATTTATTTGCTGGAACTAACTGTCAGCTGTTGCAAGAGCTGCATTATACCAAACAAATTTTTTCGAGGGCAACGGCCTCTGTTGTCATAAGCCCTCATCAAATCTGGATCCACCCATCCATCAACTGTTGTCATTTCATTTGTATTTGGGACCACTTATTTTTAGAGATGAGGTGAATAACTATGCCAGCATGTGTTGGTTGATTTATGATAATTTATGCTAATTTATGCATTCCAATGTTCCCAGTTACCTTCTGCATGGGCAGCAACAACATGGCGGCCAAATCATCTGCACTGATTGTGGAGCAAGCTGCAGTCTCCATCATTTCTTTACTCACTGCAAAAAAACAGACGCCCGCTAAACTTCAATATATAATATTAAGTTGAAGATAATTTTACTTTATAATAGTATTGTATACATAACTGTAAATTTATATATCATTAAAAATGCAAGAGAAATTCCTCCAATGTGCTCAATTTAAGTCAGCATTCAGCTGACTTCATTATGCCAGTAAATGAAGGATAAAACTTGAACATATTAATTATTTAATTGTTGTGAAATTGAGCAACTGTGAGTAACTTTTATCTGCCATTTTAATCAAGAAGCTGCCCATGACAGTGCCAAATTATCTGATTCACCATGTCATAAAGAGTTACTCAGAGTTGCTTAATTTCACAACAATTAAACAATTTGTAAACAAACTACACAAACTATATCTGTAATATATTAATCCTATGCTGACAAGTATTTTCATAAGAATACTGAAAATCACCTTGTTCACTACTTCTACATAGGCTAACACAAATCCTATTATTACACAGCTGTGGGCATGTAACCCAAACTGTGTAGAATTAGGCTTAAAAACATGATCCCTTAATTACAAGTGAAATGAATTAAAACGGTGTAGGCCTACAATAAACTTGATTGACTTGATTGACTCGATTGATTGATTGATTGATTGATTGATTGATTGATTGATTGATTGATTGATTGATTGATTGATTGATTGATTGATTGATTGATTGATTGATTGATTGATACGCAACCTCAGTATGATATCGCACTGTTACGACCAATTTCTGGTGTACAAGTCTTCACTAAAATTTACATAAGATTATTTTTTATTTTTAAATCCTGACTCTTGACCACTGTTCATGGTCATGCATATAAAGTCACGAATATTATACTAGGCATCAGTACATGATAAAGACTTACTGTAATACAGCAAATTAACAAGCTTTAGATTTCATTCCTTTTTAATAAAATTTACATCACAACATTTGCTGCACTTTAAATAATGGGCTTTGGTCTAAGAAAATGTTAGTCCAATTCCAGTAATGAAAGCTACTATCAGCTTCATAATCTCCATTCATTGCCCTAGATACGAAGGAATCATTAAACAAACTACTACTGGTTAACACGCTATCGGAGTAATACAGTTTAAAACGACAAAATGGTCAAGTCTGCTTTAATTCAATTTATCAAAGTTCAGTTAAAAGTAAATGAAAGTTGTATTGAACTATTGAAGAAAATCTGTAATTAGTATTCTCTCACTTTGTACTGCTAGCCAGATCACTACAAGTCTGTAGGTTAAGAAAAAATTAATATAGGGCATAACTATAGTATTGGGAACCTGAGTGTCGTTTAGCACACGTCTCACGTGGAATAGTTCACACCTGGGGCAGCGGGTCATTTTAAACTAAACATACTTTTCTGCTGTAGATAGATTAATTAACTTACCTCTTACCTGGTATGCCTACTTGAGTTAAAACTGGTCGATAAACAATTGCCAATTTCAATCAGTCGGATATAGATAATAATTCCAGTTCTTCAAACGTATACGGCTGACAAATAAGAATAACATAAACACACGTCTAAAACCGACTTAAAGTATACTTCTACCCGCAGCTTATCTGTACTTTATATATAGCGCGCTAATTTACGACCACCGATCAACTGAGTGCTAATCTTAGATACTGATTTACTTCGTTCGTCTGACTCAGTGGTGTGCTGGACGTTTCGAAGTTTTATTATAAAGATGACTAGTGAATAAATGACTATTTTAAAGCTGAATCGAGCTGATATCAGTTACTTGTTGTTGGCTCATCATTAAATGCTTCTGAGGTCCATGCACGGGTCTATCCCCTAGCTAGCGCCTGTTCTAAATTTAGAAATCTATATTTGCTCAATGACATCACCATCGCATCCCCAAACAAACCGAACGACGCGTTCTCATTGGTCGCTAAATTTAGCTCCTTAAATTTCTTGCATCAGGAAATGCATTAAGTTTCTATATTTAGGTGTGATGTCATTTCGTAAGGATCCAACTTGGTTCCAACAAGCCTTTGCTTGCACTATTATTATCCAAGATCAATCCACAAAACCTTGATTATTGTTGATGATGGTTCGTCATGGTATGAATATTCATGATTCATTGCTTACCTATGGTACTTAGAGATGTAGGCCTATTATAATTAGGCTTAGGCCTAGGACTATACCCGGAAGATTGCTGATAGATTTTTGAGGGGCTTAGTTTTCCCTACAATTTAATAAACAATTCTTTAGCATCAAGTTGTCCTCGATCTGGACTAAGATAAGCTAAATTTCACGCTTGGGCGTTCAATAGAAGCAAATTCAATTATCATTTTATTGCATGGGAAGAACAGAGTCATGCTCGATCGGTTCTGAGCAATGGATAACATTATAGGTTAGACGTACCTATATATAGTCTTAGTGACTTAGTCTAATTAGTTAGGCTCATTAGGCCATGCATGCTTAGCAACAATTGCGCGGCATTAAAAACATATTATTGATATTGGAAAAATGGCGAAACTAAATAGGCTACAAATAGCCTAAATAGGCTATTATAAGCCTATTCTTAGCCACCGCAAATTAAAACAATGTGGCATATATACTATAGCCTATATAATTATACGTATCATTATTACTATCATACTATTTACAGAGTCATAAAGTGCCTCTCGCAGTATAGGCCCTACGATAAATTAAGAGGCACTCCCAGTGCGAAGAACCCAAATTATAGGCCTATAATAATAATAATTGTGCATTGTGCAGGTTTAATTTCGAAGCGTTGTTTCCGCACCAAGGTTTCGTTTTCTCAAAAGTCAAAACTTTGGTACGTGTTAACATCGGTTTGCAGGAGAGGAATGATGTTCCATGATTATAACAAAAGCCAATGGCGGCGCCAGGATTTAAGTTTTGGGGGGCTGCTGAATCCTAGAAATTTTTATTTTCATCCGCCAAAATTTCTGACGACCTTTTTTCTTTTAGTCATTTTTGGTCGAAATCTCATGGAAATGTTCCTTTTTCATCGGCCAAAACTTTAGTTTAATTTAGGCCTACATGGCAAAAAAGGATGGCATTTTAGGAGGGGGCTTATATAGTCCCCGGATATCCTCGCTTAGGGGCTTATATAATTAGCCCCCCATAGACCCCCTAGTTGTCGCCGCCACTGAAAAAAACACGATCGATGGCGTTTATTGGCTCAATAGTTTGTTGGGATCGTTATATACATGTACTTTGAGACGTAGGCCTACGAATACTTGAGAGGGCTATAGAAGAAAAGGAAAAGCAGAGGGAGAAGAAAACAGTGGCGGCGCCAGGATTTCAATTTGGGGGGGGGCTAAAGGGGGTAAATCGTCCAAAATTTTTATTTTTACATGGGAAAAAATGGATACCCTTTTTAGGGGGCTTAGCCGGCCCCCTATCCCCCCCTAGCGCCGCCACTGGAAGAGAAACACGGGAGAGGATTGTAAATGGTAATTAAAATGGAGGAGGATTCAAGGAAGAGGAAGAAAGAATTAAGAAAAAAGAGGAGAGTGAGAAGGAAGAGGAGAGGGAAAAAGAAAGAGGAGAGTGAGGGAAAATCGGACAGGTTCAGTAAGAGTGGGCTATTTTCTATCTGATTCAGCTATAGCATTGAAGTGGCACTGGTAGCCTACGTATGGTCTAGAGAAAACTGTTTCGACCTCGAGACGTCTCGGGATGGGTTTGCTAATTGATGAAGACCCTAGGCCTATCGGTCACATAAACGGTATGACCCTGGATCGTTTAATCTCGTCTGATTTCCATGACTTAATTCTGAATAGGTCTGTACCCGCGTAGGTTGAGCAACCTCTGGAACCTAGATAGGCCTAGTCACACGTAAGTAATGCTCTTAACTTAACCACACGAGGTAATCCACCCACGCACCCCTAGATATAATAGGCCTATACTTAGGAGCGCAGGTTAACACTAGACCTACGTGTACGAACAAGCCGGATATAAGTTCATATAACATTAGGCCTATTCACCTAATCTCTTAACCACACAAGGAAACTGCAACCTCACGACTTCTAAATTTGCTTTTGTGATCGCTCTATAGACCTAGCTCAGCTATAGCTGACACTAAGCAAAACGCCTCGTCGATTTCTTAAGACGTAAGCCCAAGCCTGCAAATTTTTTTCCCGCGACAGTCGATAATAAATTAGGCTATGAAGACGCTTTAGTTTGTCTAACGCCTATAGGCTACTCATACCCGCCGCCCGCGCAGTTGTGCCGCCTATAATTAACCCTCAGGCTACCAAGCTTTTTTTGTAACACTGACTACCAAGGGGGGGGGTGGTTACCACCCCCTGGATTTTGGGTTTGGTTTGAGATATCATAACTTGTAATACACCATTGGATTCAGCATTCATTTCTGCATAAAATGGTATATTTAGGTTTAGAAAATATGAAGGCACATCGAAATTATGAATATTTTACCATGGGTACCCGTCGATTCCACAAAATGTATGCTTACGCATAGGGAATATATTAGGCCTAGATTGTGTGTGTTTTATACATGATTTATATATAAAAAGTAGTTTACATATAATAAAGTCCAATATTCAACTATAAAAACTAGTAATAAGTCTGTTTTATGTTAAATCAAAACAAAAAAACATGTTTTAGCCGCTGAAAAACGTTTACGCACACATATCGGTTCGCGTTGCAAAAAAACCCAACATTTTTATACATTTTAATTTATTTTGAGCACTTCCGGTCATCAAATTTTAAATTATTTAGTACTAAAAAATAGCCCTAAATGCCCTCTACAGAATGGCATAGTTTATTTATATTAAAAAATAAATTATGGATAGCCTAAGTTATAATAGAAAAAACATGACAATTTTATGAAAATAAAACACCTTTATATATATTTTAATTTATTTTGAGCACTTCCGGTTGTCAAAAGACAACTCAATGAGCATGGAAATGTAGCCCCACATTCCCTCTATAGAATGGTATAATTTGTGTCTCTTAATATTAAGGGGCGGAAAAGTTACAGACGATATTCTAGGGGGGGTGGTATCCACCCCCCCTGGTACCTTGGGTATATCGGGTGTAACTTTTGAACGGTAGGGGGCATCATCAAAACTTTTAGCTCAAAATGTGTCCCAATGAACCCTCTACAGCTACCATTTTTTTCAAAATTTTATTCCAGACGGAACGCGTTTGATTTGCGAAAAACCTAGGGGGGGTGGTTGCCACCCCGGGTGGCAACCACCCCCCTTGGTAGCCCGAGGGTTAAGGCTGCGGTGAGAACATTCACCCCATGCACGCTTGCACGTGTAAATATTGGACATGAGACATAGTCTATCGTGATGCATGACGACACTGGTCAGGAAAGCACCGCCAGGTCAGCAGAAATATCGACATCGTAATTTATGTAGGAACGGCTTAGGCCTATTATTATAGGCCCATAGACTGGAATCAAGGCCGATCGAGGCCTATAATACCATTGCGCAATCGTGGCATTGAGCGTGGGTGAAAACGCTGACATCGGCCGCTTCCAGTGATGTGATTATATAATTATAGGGCAGTCAGTGGTTAAAGTGGTTTAGGTGAGCAGTGGGAACGCTGGATGAGAGCAGTGGGAGCGCTGATGAAATTTTTTATTGAAATGCATGTGTTTTAGAGTTCCATCATGAATTCATGATGAGCAGCGGGAACGCAAGCCAAGAATATCGAGAGCAGTGGGAACGCCGTTCCCACGCGTTTCCACCCACTTTAAACCCTGAGGGCAGTGTTTAATCTAGACGTTGCGGGGTAGGGGACTGGGGGAGGGGGAGGAAGTTCTCTAGGAATGACATTCTTCCACAGGAGAAATCTTGAGCAGTTGTTAACATTGTAATTGTAATTGTAATTGTAATTGTAATTGAACACTTGTATAGCGCCGCTCACAGATTCAGTAGCGCTCCCGACCCAAAGTTAGCACTGTCGCTAACGAATGGTATAGTCTTCAGGCGCTTCCTAAACAGAGGGAGAGAGAGGCTGAGAAGCTCAAGACGTAGTTTATGTGGAAGACGGTTCCAGCAGGAGGGGCCAACATAGGCAAAGCTCCTGGACTGGGCTGCAGTAGCCCCACGCATGCGAGGAACAACAAGGAGGCCATTAGCTGCCGAACGAAGGGCAGAGCGACCGGGGAGAGAGGAGACCTGAATACAGAAAGAACGGAGGTAGGAGGGAGCAACCCCAAGAAGAGAATTGCGCATAAGTGTCAAAATTTTGAACTCAATGCGTTGTGGTACAGGAAGCCAATGAAGAGTGTCCCGAATAAAGACTGAAATGTGGGAGAACTTGGGAAGACCAGCAATTAGGCGAGCAGCAGCATTGAGTATTGTCTGAAGTTTAGAGAGGTCGAGAGAAGAAAGACCGGCGTATGAAGAGTTCCCAAAGTCAACCCTAGAACAGATCAAGGCGTGAACAAGCGTCTTAATAGCTTGCGGGGAAAGTGAATGACGGATGGTACGCAGCTGGCGAAGATGATAGAGACATGTTCGCGAGACACGGTTAATATGGTCCTAGAAAGAAAGAACAGGGTCCAGAGTGAAGCCCAAGTCACGAACAGTGGAAGAGAAATGGATATCCGGAAACAAAGTGCAGAGGAGCTTCATGTCAATCTTAGCAAGCTGAGCTCTGCCGCCAAGCCAGATGTAGGCCTATTGTGTTTTATCAGAATTCAGGCGAAGACGGTTAGAGGACATCCATTGCTCCAGCGCTGAGGAGGCATCAAGAATAGTGGCGACAAGTGAGGCAACTGCACTGGACGGGCCATGAACAAAATCAACAAATGCTTGCGTATCATCAGCATATTGATGAGCCGAGGCACCCTTAACGGAGAGTATATAGAGTGCTTGTGGGGAAGTTCGACACATTAAGCATTTTTGCGAAATTTCTAGGCTAAAACGAGATCATAAAATTATAACAAAAATACTTTAAAGTAGTACTATATCTCTTTAATCAAAAGCAATAACAATTTATTCCTTGCAGTTTATTTCTTGATATTACAAACACCTTTTCTGAGGGCACCAAATTGTCGAATTTCCCCTCACTGTGGGGGGAATTCCGACAGTTACTGTCTGTCACTGGAATCAGTATTTACAACGTGTGCAGATTAGATAAATGTCATTGACAGCATATGTACACGTCTCATGAAACCAACGTCCACCCATCTGGCACCTTATCCATTCTTCTTCCTGGTTCTTGGGTGGATCAAAGTATGAACAACCACATTGAGCAAAACGTAATTACATGGATCACTGACATCGTTAGCATTCGTGTCATAGTCCATACATACATAGTCTACATAGGTCTACATAGGGTACATACATACATACATACATACATACATACACACATACATACATACATACATACATACATACATACATACATACATACATACATACATACATACATACATGCATACATACACACAATGCATACATGCATACATACATGCATACATACATACAATGCATACATACATACAATGCATACATACAAGCAGTGCATACATACATACAATGCATACATACAAGCAGTGCATACATACATACATACATACATACATACATACATACATACATACATACATACATACATACATACATACATACATACATGCATACATACATACATACATACATACATACATACATACATACATACATACATACATACATACACACATATTGTACACATCCGAAGTAAGAACTGAGGTCTTCTGTCTTTGGACATTTTGTTTATCTTTTAATATTGGTTATAAAGTCTGTCTTCTTGAACATCTATTTTAGGCACCAAAAATTCAGACTTTTATTGTATGGACATTAATTTTTGCATCTACAGTAATGATACACGCATAAAACGAATCACATAATCCCACGTATATGCATGATTCGTACACTGTCGAACTTCCCCCAATCAGAGGTGTCGAACTTACCCGAACTTGGGGGGAAGTTCGACAGGTCACTTACTCGCCGACCCACTGTGTAATGAGCACTATGCATCCTACCAGCCTACTTTTCATTGCCATTAGACGTAGTTCAAGCATTGACAACAATAAAATCTCCCTCGAGATGAGCGATATGCAAATAAACTCTTAGCATGATTTTACATTGCGCAGTCGGATGCACTGATATATATATCGGGTGTATTGATTTAGCTCAGGGTTTCGCGGATTGCATGTGGTAAAATTTTAATCCGAGTTGGCCAAAATAACAACTAAAGAATGCTTTATTAAAAAATATATTCGCAAATGACGTGTCATTAAAGTTCGTGAGTAAATAAGCAAAACAGTTACGTCTGTCGAACTTCCCTCCAGTGTCGGACTTCCCCCCAAGCACTCTAATTATGACTGATAAATCTGCGGTGTAGAGAATGTAAAGAAGCGGTGCCAGGACCGAGCCTTGATCGAGGCAAGGCGTAAGGGACAGGGGACCAGGCAGAGCGTGTGGACCCAAAGATCACAGCTAACGAGCGATCTGAGAGAAAAGAGCTGAGCCAAAGAAAGGCAGTCACCTATGCCGAAAGATTTAGAGAGACGTTCGAGTATGGCGTGATCGACAGTGTCGAACGCGGCGCTAACGTCAAACAGAGCAAGCAAGGTGATGTGGCTTTTTTTGGTCAATTGCTGCAAAGACGTCAGCAAGTAAGCGGGTGATAAGAAATTCAGTGGAATGGTGTTTCCTAAAACCAGATTGAAGCGAGGGCATTAGAAAGTTGGTTTCAAGATAGTCCACAAGCTGGAGGGAAATACACTTTTCCAGAAGTTTGGAAAGAAAGGAGAGATTGGAAATGGGGCGATAGCTGGAGGGGGTGCTGGGGTCTAGATGACCCTGGCGCTTGAGAGAAGGAAAAACCACAGCTCTTTTGTGCTGGGTTGGGACATGCACACAGGTAATACCTCCTTCCCAATTGTATAGGGCCTACACAAGAATCCCCCAGAAAACCGGACAGGCCGTGTTCACATGTGCAGATAGCCTAACTGCCTAAATATAGGCTAAAATAAATCTGTTTGGTTTTAAGAAATTCTAAGAGAAAGACTAAGAAAGTCGTCAGAAAAAAATGGCCGGTAACAGCTGCAGAACAGTTCCCTCTATTTTCCAATGGGCTGTCCATATTACTATTAGGCCTAGGTCTATGTACGCAGGGAGGGAGGAAGTCACAGGAGTTAGGTGACTTGCGTACGGGTCGAAGAGAGGGGGCATGGGCGGAGTTTATCATGGGCTAGGGGGGCTAAAGCCCCCCCCCCAAGAAGCCCCAGTCATGCTTTTACCGTGTAAATGGTCTATTTTATCGGGCTTATAGCAGCCCCCTCCCCAAGGACTTCCAACTGACGACATAAAAGTCATCAACTTTTTCAGCCGGGAAATACATATAGTAATTAAGTTTCATGAGATTTGAACTTGACGACTAAAAAAAGGTCATCAACTTTTTTTCGGCCGAAACGACAAAAAATTTCCGCGCCGCACCTTCTGGACCAAGTTTTCAGCCCCCCGCCCAAAAACGGAAAACAAACTCTGCCCATGAGAGGGGGACGAAAATATGATTTTTCGCGTAGGCCTACGTAACAATATGGATTGGCCCAAAAGCATTCATCTCCCTTTCCTTTATGAACTAACCATCCTGCATCGATCTGCTGTCTCATCTTAGGATATTCAATTCGTAGGCCCTACATGCCACCGAACGCCCCTCTTCGTCTCACGATTTCAAATTTCCGTCAGGACAACGGCTGCAGAGACTTAATTTTTTTTACATTAGGCCTACTATTTTATTTTTTTACATTATGCCTACTATGTTAATTTTTTTGCTTTAGGCCTACTAATTTAATTTTTTTACATGAAGCCTATTATTTTTTTACATCAGCCTACTATCACTCTATTTTATTATTTTTTCTATTTGATTTTACATTTGTAACATATAGGGTTAACCGGGTGCGGTATGTTCAGTGGCGTAGCCAGGAATTTACGATGGGGGTAGGGCGGTTGGGGGTTTTATGGTCTGGCCGGATGCCCTTTCTGACACCAACCCAACAGTATTACAGCGAATAAAAATGGAATAAAGTAACAAAGGGAATAAAGTAAGAAAAACAATTGATACTACAAGCAATTGTTTTGTTTTTCTTATTTATGTGGCTAAATAACCTTTAAAAAAACTTTTTCCTAGGCCAATGGGGAGGGGTTTAACCATTGAAACCCCCTTGTCTACTGGTTATGTCACCAGGAATTGTCTGATTTTCAATTAAATGAATGTGCACACAATGTAGGCCAGGGGCGGATCCAGGGGGCCAATCCGGCCATGCCACCCCATTTAAAAATTGCATGGGACGTGACCCCCGCCCCCCATATGGTTTCAATAAGCTATTAAATAAATGTAGTGGGAGAGAAAAGCAGGACATCAGGCCCCCTATTACAAAATCGTACGGGACGTGGCCCCCCCCCGTCGATTTAGTGGCGGATGAAATGGTATCTTTTTCCCGAAAATTTGGTGACTAAAAAAAGGTCATCAGTTTTTTCGGCGGATGAAATGGTATCTTTTTCCCGACAAATTGGCCGATGACTAAAAAAAGTCATCAGTTTTTTAGGCGGCACAACGAAATTTTTCCCCTGTCCCACCAACAAGACCCAAAATTTTGGCCCCCCTTCGAAAATTTCTGTATCCACCCTTAATGTAGGCTATGCAGTAACGTTGTTGTGATCTGTCACTGGCTACTAAGAAAAACGGTTGTTGACAATTTAAGTAGGCTCCTATACCTTTGTTGCGAATCTAGAAACAAGGACGACCGATGATATTTTTGCAGGATGGGAAAAACACCACGGTCATAGGCCTACACTCAGGGTTAAATTTTTGACTAAGAACTTCATTAAGAGATTCATTTGAAGCAGTAGGCCTACATTGCGCAGAGGGTAAGATGAGTCAGGAAAATCGCATTTGGCCTACCTTTATTGCGACACAATAGCAAATAATATTATGTATAATAATATACGTTTGCTAGTGCCTCCCTCTTTCCACACACACACACACACACACACACACACACACACACACACACACACACACACACACACACACACACACACACACACACACACACACACACACACACACACACACACACACACACACACACACACACACACACATTCGCCGCAAATTACAACATAAAACATGACGGCGTAAAGCAAATCTGCCACTTTGACACAATGTAAGCCGTAGTGTAGAGACCTACAGTCATTTCAAGCTGATCTTGAATAAAGTAGCAGCTGTTCATACTTAAAATAGCCTCGAACGTCTATAGCGTGGGAAGTTGTTAACAAAGGGAGGGAGCATTTTCTCTGCATGTAACTTCAATTTCAATTATAGTCTCTGGATTAATAAATGAATGATTGATAGACTTTGATAGACTGTTTTATGTCTGCTGACCATTTCTACACACTATATAGCAGCCATTCTCTCTCTCTCTCTCTCTCTCTCTCTCTCTCTCTCTCTCTCACACACACACACACACACGCACACATTGAGGCATTCTGTAACACTTGCTTTACGTAACTCTTTATTACACACGTGTGTCTGAATTTCATTCTAGCGGGAGCCGTACGTGTGGCTTCCAGATGAAACCTTACTGCGCTAATCATGGCATATAAAAATTCGGCTAATGGTCCGTGCATTAAACGCCAGTATTAGCTGTATGACTTACTATTTAATGGCGCAGACCAGAAGACCAGAGTTCAAAAGATTTGCGGCTCAAGCATAGACACAAGAATTTCAAAGAAATAACTACCGGTAAGCAACCTTCACCTACAAGCTCCAGGGATTGGTCAGGAGTCAGGACTCATGTGCAACAACATGCACTTGTAAGAAATAGAACCCAGGACCAACACAAGTAGGCGAAAGAACATCCATCCATATGCATGACTGAGTGCATTTAAATTGCACAGTCCAATAGTGTGTGCTACCTAAACGACTCTATAATGACAATCTTATCAAGACTTGAAACATTTGATTACATTTTTGGAGAAATGCTCTTCAATTTTTGCCAATACCTTGCTGTATTCACACGCACATCTCCATTATATTGTCATTTTCAATGCCTGATGATCGGCACAAAAATGTTTCACAGATTAAAATAGTCTGCCTCCGGGCGGATCCAGGGGGCAATCCGGACATGGCTCCCCATTTAGAAAAGTTAACGTTGCCCCATGAGTAGTTACGTAGGCCCCTCCCCACGCCCACGAGGTCCGTATATGAGGCCCGTACAACTAAAAATGGTCATAAACTATTTTGGCGGACAAAATGGTATCTTTTTCTTGTGAATTCGAAACAAATGACTAAAAAAGTCAACAACTATTTTGGTGGATAAAATGGTATCCTATTTCTTGGGAATTCGAGACAAATGACTAAAAAAGTCATCAACTATTTTCGTAGATAAAATGGTATCCGTTTCTTGGGAATTCGAGACAAATGACTAAAAAAAGTCATCAACTATTTGGTGGATAAAATGGTATCTTTTTCCTGTGAATTCGAAACAAATGACTAAAAAGTCATCAACTATTTTGGTGGATAAAATGGTGGATAAAATGGTATCCTTTTCTTGGAAATTCGAGACAAATGACTAAAACAATTTCGGCGACCAAGACGAAAATTTTTGCCCCCCTTCGAAAATTTCTGTATCCGCCCTTGTCTGGGGTACTTACTACGTAGTACCTACCATGTCTATTATTTATGTTATGAAATAACTATCAACAGGATTAACAGTTGAAATAAATGTACAGCTAAGGACCTAACCATCTTTTACATGGCAAGTTCACAGAATATTATTTAACTGGGCTAAAACAAATCTGCAATACCGTCAGATACAAATTTATTAATTCACTAAAGAATCTATCCACAAAACAGAATAATTTCTAAATTGCGTGACGGCCCACAAACTGCCTTCGCCTAAAGCTGACGGGAACAGCTCCGAACCTAACGCTCAACTTCAAATCCATGCACTACCGACTAAGCTAAAAAAATTCACACGCAGGGCAGGGAGCTGTGTCTCCCGTTTTGAAATACACCCACGTCATCTAATTCTGCAAGCCAGGTACATGATCAGCAAATTTAACTGTGGGTTACTTCACTGCACCGCAAACTCTACAATCATTGCATAGATGCTGCAGTGTAACACACAGGTTTGCATACTAAACTATACCCACATGCAATTCACAGTGCACACAAGATAAAAACAGAATTTTTCCCCTAAGGAAGGGTTGCTAAAAGCACAAAGTAGTGCAGGTACTACGGTTTCCTCGCCCCGATTCATTTGACAGACGCTTCCCGTAACGTGCAACATCATTTCAATGCCGAAATAGATTCCAAAGCAACTCAAATCCAGAGTGTACCATCCTCGCTCATAAAGAACTTCACCGAAATCTTGATTTTAGCATAATCACCAACTCCCACAAGTTTCTCCAGAGGAAGCAAATTTTCATATGAATTTTCACGAATGCGCTTAAATACCGACACCTGCGACTACAGCAAAACCTCTCTACCCACCATACGTCAATCATAAAATTGTTCCTGCTGTACACTACACATGCCTACCATATCCTACCCCCCAGGATTTTTCCCGTGGTGCCAGATCCCGAACAATAGAGAGGAACCACTATATGCATATTACGCGTGAATCAGCATTAGCATCGGCACCAAGGTAACTAGCGGCACCACCCGGCCAAAGCGATCGACAAGCCAGTGCTCACGAAAACCTGAACAAAACTAGTCCTGAATGCTTTGCAAACGCATAGACCGGAAGACCGAAACGGGCGAAGGAAGCGAGGTCAGGCAGAGCGAGGAACATGGGGGGCCGGGGATGGGGGAGAGAGGGGCGGGGGAGAGCCTGCGGCGTGCAACATAGAACAGGCGTAAACATTATCGTCAAAGACTGAAGAAATAATCGCGTGTGAAGTGACCTAATCGTAAGACGTTGTTTAGTCCGCTTTCGTCCGTCATTGTCGTTATCATCGACCTAACGAGACTAAATCAGGCTGGACCGTTTTCGATCGCAGACGACAGGAAAGGAGGACCCTGCGACGACGACGATGCAGAGGAACCGGCAGACGAGGTTGCTGCCGGCGCCGCAGACCCGTCCACACCGGCATTGTTTCTGAAATAAACAATCATACTTATTTAAATAAACAATCATACTTATTTATATAAGCAATCATACTTATTTAAATAAACAATCATACTTATTTATATAAGCAATCATACTTATTTAAATAAACAATCATACTTATTTATTTACTTATAAGAACGATAAAAAGAAAGGAAGAAAATGGATTGGACACACACTAAGAAGAGATTCATTGCTAAGAATAGTGATCGATGGAGGCGAAAAGAACAATAGAAAGACTGAGACAGATGATGCTGGACTGGATGGACGGTTACCAAAAACTCAAGGAGAAGGCACAACAAAGGATGGAGTGGCAACATTTTGCTTTTGAACCTGCCTAGGGTCAGAGAACCTGAAGAAGAAGACATATTTATTTATTTGTTTTATTTATTGCATTTGCTATAGAGCCCCTTCAAGCTCTCTACTAAGAGGTGCTACCTACAATGCTGACACTATATCTGAGCTTCATGCTGAAGCACATGAGCAAAATTTTGCAAGTGAAGGACTTGCTCAAGGTCCCTACGCGGCGGCTTGAGGTGGATTCGAACCTGGAACACTATGGCTCCAAGGCACCAAACCCACCACTACACCACCGTGCCTCGCACATATGTTCCTGTTTATGGTTATAACAGAACTTACGCTACAATGTTACAATGATTCTCAACTTCATCTATGTGTTCACTGTGTAAGTATTCAAGCAAGTAGAATCATAATTATTATCCTGTCACGCACACATGTGCGCTTATTACCAAAAACAGTCTACGTATTCAAAATGGAGCGCATGAGAGTTTACTGGCTACAACGTTGGACAATCTACCAAGAGGTCTGGTAGGTACTAAGCACCGTCATCACCATGACAACTATACATGAAACAACTTACCCGGTAGGGTGTTTGCCAGCGTCTGTGACCACAGCTGAAGTCGTGCCAACTGTCTGATCGCTTGTAACAACTAAATACAAAAAACAATTGAAGATCTGCATTGTGTGAAGTAGCATTGCATGATACAGTAGCATACGGTTAATAATAAAGCACCTTTTACTGAAGGCACAGTAGTCAAGTAGGTCACTGTACACAGGCATTTGCCCATGATTTCACACCGATACTGTATCTCAAGTAAGTCCATGGATGAAAGATTCTGTTTAAGAGCAGTGAATCTAATATACAAAACAGTCAAATGAAGAAATGAGTTGCAGCTATCTGTTTAGCTCGAGTTTTATCAATTGTACTGATCAGAAACACCACAGAGCAGAGATAAGGTACCTTTGTGACGTAGGCACACATTTTTCCCAAAGACAAACCATAAAATTTATAAATCCAGGTATGCATGAATGTATGAGTACAAGTTTGCAATAGCACCCCTTCAAGATCTCTACTAAGAGGTGCTCCCAACTACAGCGCAGACTCTGAATGGGAGATTCACACCAAAGCGTATGAGCAATATTATTGCAAGTGAAAGACTTGCTCAGGGTCCCCAACGTGGCAGCTTGAGGTGGATTCGACCCCCACAACATTCCGGCTCCAAAGTGCCGAACATACTCCTACGCCACCGTGTCCCACGCGTGCATGCATACTTAGCATCACCTAAAGGAAAGTCATAAGGGGTGCAACCAACTTGACAAAACATGACCCAAAATGCTGTGACGCTACGAAGTGGATCAAAAACACAGTTTTCTGCAGTAAGGTTAGAGCGTCTAGTGCCAGCGTAGTAATAATAAACTACGATGAACCCTCGCAAAGCCATACTGCTGATTGATGAACAGAAGCCTACCATAAGCTGAAGTCCTCACATCAGTTGCCTGAGACGCAGCAGGACTAAAACAAACCAAATCGACATTATTAAAAATCAGCAGACAATACAGGATCGGCAGAACAACTATTCACGCATGTATGAATATATGTGTGTATATGTGACTGTATGTATGCATATGTTCATGTGTGCATGGATGAATGCATGTAAATACATATGTACAGTATGTAAACATGTATTCATATACAGACTTGTACATATAATTGCAAGGATGCATGTATGCGCGCATTGCGTATAGGCCATTTAAGTAGCTATGTAAGTATACATGTACTATTGTGCTTACATATATATAATTGCAAGCATCAGTGTTTGTGTGCATGTGCGCACGCGTGTGTGTGCTTGCTCGCACGTGTGCACATGCATGCGAACGAACATGCTAGTGCGTCACTTTGCCATACACATGTGAACGCAGATTACACATCAACAAATATAAAATGCCCCCTGGTCCGGGTCAGTAGTATTCTCGAGCATGTGAAGAGCAAGCACCTTGTCACGTTCGCATCCTCCTGCTCAGTCCAGTTCATCGGCGAAAAGTTGGCCCAGCCGCTGTTGCTTTCGTTGTTCCGAACGTCCGTTGCTCCGCCCGTCTCGAACTTCGCCCAGCCACCGTCCACACCGGTTGTCGATGATTCTGTGGCTTTTCCAGCGCTGCTGCTGCTGCTGCTGTTCGACCACGGAGATGGGGCCACGACCGGAGCCACTTCCATTGGCATCTCGTCAAATTTGGCCCAGTCTGTTAACGGAGCGTAACACAACTTCTTATTGTAATTGTAATTCAGACAATTTATATATCATCGTCTTATTCGTTTATTGTTGCAATTAATAATCACATGCATCAATTTAATCGTAAAGTTTACAATATATGCAAGACCATTTGTCGATTACACTTACTACATGTGCAAGGTCATTTATTGACTAGAATTGATCTATTTATTATGCTTGTAACTTTATTTATTTACCAACTTATTAACTAACTGCAGCATAGTTTATGGAACCACCAGAGGAGCAAACAACATCCCCAATTCATTGACACTTGAAGAGTATTGTATCATATCTGTAAAATTAAATGATAAGACGCCTCTTATAGTGCATACCAATTAGAGGCGCTCTCAGAGCAAGAGACTCAGACAACAAAAGTGGTTCTGAGACAGCAGAAAGACAAACTTGAGGTAAAGCAAGGAAGTTTAAACAAGCATCAAGGCAGTGCAATTTGCACATAAATATAGCAATAAATGACACTGAAACTGAAATAGAGCACTAACTAACCGTCCGTAGTCACTTCCATGTCCTCCACAACGTTTTCCGCTCGAGGGGTGGACGACGCCTCCGGTACCTGGTGTATCTCCCAAGGTGAATCAAGGTCTTCGTCGCTGTCATCACTGTCTTTTCCATCTCCGTCCTCCTCTTTGCCGTCCTTTTCAGTCGCTTCTTCGACATTGCTGAATCAAATATATTCGTTCGTTCATTCAAGTATTTACATAGCACATCTTTAAGGAAACTACTCAGAGGCGCTCCTGACTCCAGTACGGCCAAACAGAATCAGATTTTAAGTGCTTATAGAATGTGTCAGAGAGTGACCTAGGGAACAGGCGCAGCTCAAGTGGGAGGGCATTCCATTCGTTCATTCGATTTCAAGAAGGTTACTCACGAGTACTCCCTGCACAGCGATGACAAAAGGAAAAAAAGACTCGAGAGATTTATGAAACAAACTTTGATTGGCCAGATGTAATAAACACAGCTTTGAAGGGAGCTCATTAAAGATGGACAATCGAGAAAGTTCAATGTTGCCCGGCAGATATTGGAGCCCATCGAGCTAGGAGTTGCCCCTTCATGGCAGAGTGTAGACTGTAGAGCCCGACGCGCTTCAATGTCAGAGACTGGGCGACAGAGATTGCATAGGTAAGATGGAGCGCAACCAAGGATATAATTATGCTCAATTGCTCATGTTTATTAGAACTTCAAACTGGCACAACGCAGTACTATGATAACAAGACACAGGACGAACAAATGATTACAAGTCGTTACAGGAGTCAAATTTTGGCATTTTTTGGCAGCTATGCAAACTGCACAGTGTCCATCACATCCCACTACAACTCAATTTACCATTTCCTCCCGCAAACCCCCAGTGCATCGAAGGATATAACTAATCAGACAGGTTCAAAGGGCTGAGAATGAAAAAGATGCATGCATGGAAAAGGTGCATTTCATTGTATTTTTTAATTTTTTTAAATGTCGTTTTATTCTGTTTCTGAATCTTGCGGAAGAGAACCTTTTTGGGGTGGCGGTCGTCGTGGATTGCGGTGAGAATGTAAGTTCCTTCTCTTCCCAGAGATCCTCTTCATTCGACTCGTCGCGAGGGTCCGGCTTCTGCTGCGACCGCTCCGAACACATCTCTTCGAACAACGCTTGTGATGACGATGACTGATGCAACAAACAATGGATTAACAATGAACAATGAGAGATGCGTAAACAACACACAATAACAAACCATATTATATATATGTATATATGCATGTATAAATATATGTGTGCAACACTGTGCATCGATATATATATATATAGACAAAACATGGGTGCAAATATATAAATACGTATGAGTTTCTAGATTCACCTGATCGTTAAATATTCTGTTGGACAATGTTGGGCTTTTTCAAATGTGGGATCCTCTATTTTGAATGGACTTCCACTAAAGCTATGCTTGCTGCCTCGAAACAATACATCCGCATTCTATACGTGGCTCAAATGTCTGTTTTTCACGTGTGGCTGGGCTGGGGGTGCCCCTGAGTAGTACTATATTAATTATCGAAATGAATGAACGAGAAAGGAGCAAACAGATAAACAATGCAGATGCACACAAAGGGCAAACAGCGGAAGACAAAAGAGGTAATGAATCAGACAGATACACAAAGGAAAGCAGACAAAATCCCACACATAAACACACACACACACACAAAAAGACAGGCAGAAAGACAATCCAACCAATGCACATCTCACACACACACACACACACACACACACATGCAAGAGCATAAAGTCACGAGCAGACACACAGACAAACACACTGATACATGCACACAGACAAAAGATAACCACCCACACACCCATAGGTCTCCAAACTAGCATTCGTACAAAGTGTGCCCCAGCTGGCATGTTACCCCACAACAGAAACCAACGACAAAGCAAAATAATATCTAAAATCTCCTTTAGCATCCTCTCTTGTTCAACAACCCAAAAAATGGGGAGGTCACCAAGTGGCAGGTAAAAATGGGGAGCTCATCAAGTGGTAGGTAAAAATGGGGAGGTCATCAAGTGGCAGGTAAAAATGGGGAGCTCATCAAGTGGCAGGTAAAAATGGGGAGGTCATCAAGTGGTAGGTAAAAATGGGGAGGTCATCAAGTGGCAGGTAAAAATGGGGAGCTCATCAAGTGGCAGGTAAAAATGGGGAGGTCATCAAGTGACAGTAGCCTTCAACTTCACAACTGTCAGCAAGCACACACCATGCCAAGCACCCCATTCAAGTGCACACCTGAATCGGGCAAAAAGCGTAAATATGTAAATAACGTTTCTAAAGGAAAAGCTTACATTTTCACATGATGTTGGACTCAGCGAAGACAATCTGCTCGATAAATCGCTAAACGACACGCTGAAATAAAACAGACACAATCAAAAAAATGCATCAAAGAAAGTAAATCCATTCATTCATTAGATGCATTTCTATAGCACCTCTTCAAGGGGGCTACTCAGAGGCGCTCCCAACCTCAGCGCGGCCAAATAAAACTGTCTTAAGATGAGAGAGGAAAGACTGAGAAGGATCTTTACAAAGAGAGCGGAGGTTCAGAGGAAGACCATTCCAGGTTGACGGTCCTACCACCGAGGAAGCACGGTTCTGCATAGTGGAAGTTCGAGCAAAAGAGACTGAGAGCAGACTTTGTTCAGTTGAACGAAGGGAGCGGAAGTGGTGAGAAGTAAGAGTAGGACTACAGAGCTCACAAAGCAAGGCCTAGCATGCAGCGCCAGACTAGAGTAAATATCCTATACTCAATTCGCTGCTTGAATGGAAGCCAGTGGATAACGTCACGCATATAGCTGGAGATGTGACTGAATTTAGGTATGTAATAGTGTGAGCAAAAAACAACACAGAAGAAGAAGAAGAAGAAGAAGAAGAAGAGTAGTTAGTCCGTGAAGTACCACCCATGAGAATGAAGTGGTAGGAACTTCATCTTCATAGCCTTGGTAAACAATGGTGGGTGATCAGTCCTCTCCCTCACAATCTCATCTTCCCACTGACAGCGTGCATGGTCAGTGTACTCATCATACGATAGCCGAGTTGGGTAACTTCTGCCCTGGTCGGGGTTTGAATCCCCGACCTCTTGCTTGATCGTCCAGCACACACGGACCACTAGAATATTTTGCATTGAACACAGTCAACGCGTAGACAAGACATTATGCTCTTTAGGGTGTGGTGGTGCAAATGTCTGTTTTTCACATGTGGCTGGGCTGGGGGTGCCCCTGAATAGTACTATATAAATTATTGAAATGAATGAACGAGAGAAAGCAAACAGATAAACAATGCAGATGCACACAAAAGGCAAACAGTAAAAGACAAAAGAGGTAATAGTGGTGGTTGACTGATCGCTTTAATAACCCATATTCAAGCAAAACTACCAGGTCAAGAAACTGAAGAAGAAAGAGTGCATCATGATAATGCTGGGTCTTGCTCCAGCCTTACCCCACACGCACCAGGTCATCACTCTCTCTGCTCTGCTAAGCAGGGTGTGCTCATCATCCCTTTTGCCCACATAGTCACCAAGCAGAATCACGGCTTCTTGGTGGTTGGTCCCATGCTTTGAAACGAGCTGCTCTGTTTAGCACTTCTCACCTTTCACGGTTCTCTCTGACTCCTTCTACGCACATTTCAAAACTCCTTTTTGGCCGAGGTTGCTGGGGTTGGGAGTGCTTCTGAGTAGTCGCCTTGAAGGGTCGCTAAATAAATCCTCATAAAGAATGAATTAGCTAAAGGTGTCATAGTAATTTTCAGACTGAAATAAAGATATCATATGCGGTGTGGCATTATTATTATTACTACTGGTATCAATTGGCATACTTTGTAGTACCAGTATGTAATGCACAAGGCATGATTAAATGAAACATTAATTTTCACTGTGCACACATCATTTCCTTACGTTAGGCTATTTCACACATCTTTACGGCTACCTGCAGTTCCTAGTTTCATCAAGTAGCTCAACACAAAATAACCAATACAATTAGTACTGATATAACTGCTACTGGTAAAACTATTACTGATATAACTGTTACTGATGTAGCTGTTACTGATGTAACTGTTACTGATGTACTGATGTAACTGTTACTGATGTACTGATGTAACTGTTACTGATGTAACTGCTACTGATGTAACTATTACTGATGTAACTGTTACTGATGTAACTGTAACTGATATAACTTTTGCTGATATAATAACTGCTACTGATGAAACTGTTACTGATATAACTGTTACTGATATAACTGCCACTGATGAAGCTGCTGCTGATATAATTGTCATAACTGTTACTGACATAGCTAACAACTTCATTTGATATAACTGTTACTGATATAACTGTTGCTGATATAACTGTTGCTAATATAACTGCCACTGATGAAGCTGCTGCTGATATAATTGTCATAACTGTTACTGACATAGCTAACAACTTCATTTGCAGAGCCTTGCCACATGTCACATGATTGTTGGCGCCAAGTCCTTTCCCATGCAGCCTGATCCTCACAATGACAGTGCACTGTTGGTGCGCCTATTTATAACAGACGTCATTACTATGCTACCAAGTTACCTAAAAACTCAAAAGCAAAAAGGTCGAAGAAGAATAACTAACCCACTGATGTCTTCCTGCTCACAGAAATCATCGCCATTAAACCCCAGCTGAAAATAAACAGTAGGCAAGTTAGAACTCTGAATAAACAGCGGGCAAGTTAGAATTCTGAATAAACAATGGGCAAGTTAGAATACGAACTAAACAGTCAGTGGGCAAGTTAGAATTCCGCAGAATGACAGAACATTCACAGCATTTTCACCGATGAAAGCTAGAATATATACCTCATCACAACTGTGAATGACAATTTGCCAACATGATAATGATAGTCTCGCATTCAAGAGATTAAAAAAATTAATCTCACAATTATGTACTGATTTGGAAAACACTGAGTAAAGTGTTAAATTAATAAGACAACGCTACGTAAAAGTATTCCCAATATCCTGTTAATATTTCTGTCAATCTGCATTTTCTTTTGCCAACAATTTTCTGGGATTCAATGTACGAAGAATCTATAGAATAAACTATAAGTCTTAGGAAAACATCTATAGAGCAGTCAGACAAAACAATTTTACTTTAAAACGACTTATTAGAAAGGAGATCATTGTCAAGAATTAATCCACTCAGTTCAAAGTGTCAAGGTAACTCTTCATCACACTGAAAAATTTTCACATTCAACAAGAAGGACTACTAAATGTTGAAAATGAGAAACTTTAATTAATCCCTAACAGAGAGCTAACGTGACAACAAAGCATTGCCAAAAGTGCATTTATCAAACATCATGCAATGTACAGCCATGCTGCGAACTTTGATATTGCAATTAGAACCTGAAACATCTGTTAAAAATAAGAAAAAAATAGTCTAAATAGTGATGAAACAAAATATGCCTAATAAAAGTCTAATTTAATAGCTTAACTATAACTAAATGAAATCAAACTCAATACAAACAAAAGCAGGGGATCATTAAATCAGATAGATCTTAGTATATGAATTATTGGGATTTTTCTGCATCAAAGCTTGTAAAATTTACGCAAACAAAGATGCGAACAAAGCTTAAAACATAAGAAAGGCATGATAATATAAAAAAGTAACACTAAAAAATGTGAATTTGTTCAACTTACAAAAATGATAAAAACCAGTAAGGGTTAAAATACATCTACTCTGCAAAACGCTCTCTACAAATGAGAAGTCCAGATTACATAGTGAATTAGAGAAGCACCAAAGTGGCCAGCACATCAACTTTCAGCCCGCAAATCGCAAGAAAGCAAGCAGCGAGCAATTAGGAATAGATTGGTGAATAGGTGAAGATTTCTACTGAAGATCAGGAAATGCAAATGCAGGTACTGATTCTCCACATAATATGTTTACTTTTATACATTGTCAGATAGGTCATCTAAAGATCAAATACAGACAAATTCTTGACACAATATGCTGCTCTGACAACCGCTGGGGAAAATTCAAAGATCTATCAAATTAAATTAAATTATTTTTATAGCCTGTAAGCTATTTCCCCTTAATTAGCACAACACACTAGGGTATATCCACCAAATTAAGCACCCAAGTACTTTCAGAAAAATATATTGTGCTATAGTATCTTCGTTCAATTGAAAGCCTTGTTTACAAATGATCTGTAGCATTACAGTTAATATTTATCCAGATACTGCTGGTATTACAGCTACCGCCTGCCATTATCACCAGTATCGCAAATAACCACCACCGCCCCACTGATACCACAAGCACAACCACCAATACCTGAATCTTGCAGGCTCTTGCATGCACATTAACCAGTTCTACTTTGTACCACGCTGGCATCACAACCAATTCACTGCGCATATTGTGCTTGCCAAAGAAAAATACAACCAGACTGAACACATTTTTACATAGATCAGGCAAAAACATCGCTGAATATCTAAGCGCATAAAAAACTACCAAATGTCGGTATATATATTCTAGGCGTTCAATAGCCCAAAATTGCTTTAACATCAGGGCATAAAATCAGAGGCTTTCTGCAAAATCCCAAGAAGTGCGCATCTGTGAACATGTGATTTGGAAAGTATTCACAAAATGGAAATGAGAATTGTAGATATAAATGGAAGTTTAATATGGCACCATATAAAGAACAAACAAATCCGGATGCTCCCAAAGCTAACCAATCTCTGTCATAACCAATCAGAAGTGTTCTCTGCACTACCCAATTAGAGGTGCTCTCTCTGAGCTAATCAATCAGCGTTTTCTCTGCACTATCCGAAATTATGCTAAAGTTCTGTCAAAAGGAACTGGAGTTTCCATAACAAACTACATAGCCATTCATGAATCTGTAAAATAGTGCTCACTTAGAGCAAATGCCTATATACACTATACAGTATACATTGCACGCTCTCATACAGTAATAACGGTATTCTTTACAGACCAAAACTGAGAAATAACCAAACTTTCATTCATCCAGCTCTCCCCTGCAGAGGAATGCCTGGGCTGAATTTTATTTTCAATCCTGGGCCTTCCACTCATACCATTTCCAACACAATAAAAACGACTACACAATGGAAGACATTTACAACAGCACCCTCCTCCTCCTCCTCCTCCTCCTCCCCCATCACTACCACCGCCACCACCACCAGTAAATTCATCATTCATTAAAGTATGTCTTCCTGACACATCCACATCACCAATGTCGCAAGATTTTGTGCAGCAACACCATTCTTAATATTTTTGCTATAGCTCTATAGATAACTAGCTGGGGTACCCGACGTTGCCCGGGAAATTTAGGATTTGATCCGCTCCAGCCACAACCCCACCACACAACACCCCACCACACTCCGACCTCTATACCAGTACGCCACCGGAGAAATTTGGGTTTGACGAAAATTTCCACCCCTATCCCACCCCCACCCCTCCTCAAAAATAGCAAATCTTGAGCCATCGGAGTTTCACTTTATACAAACAAATTAAACATGCAGAATTTTGTAATCCATGTATTTACTTCAACTAACTCCCATTAAAAGGGAGAACTTTGACTCCAATTGGCCTTTACAAGACTTATTTTTTTAAACTAAATGCATGACTTATAAGCTACAGCCACTACATATATTACGAAATATCTTGTATCTGTTACAATATTCAAGTTAGATATCAGCAACTTTATCTTGTATGTCTTTCCATACAATTTTTTTTCTTAATTGTGTGATTCACAAGCAAAAGCATATTTGAATAAACCTAAAGTTATAGAAAACAGGTACATGATGTAAGACAGGGTATGCACTATGCAATGGGACACAGGTACATTACGCAACACTGGTACACGATGTAACAAAGGTACACAATGTAAAACAGGTACATGATGCAACACAGGCACACAATGTAACATGATTACACATCGATGTAGCACAGGTACACAACGTAACAAAGGTACATGATTTACCAGTAACACAATTACAGGATTCACATTTACTTAACCTCTTCCATATATTATAGCATTCTAAGTATATGATTCACAAGTAACATATTTTTACATGGTTCAAGCTTAAAACATAATTTATATGTAAAAACACAACTAAATAAACTAAATAAATCCATAAAAATGACCCATGATTCCAATTTCCTCCACATGTACTGCCCTCTGAAAATGACTGCTGCAAATCAAATTTCATGCCATAATCACTTTGCAAAACACCCACAACATTCCTGCTGGATCCAGGAACTTCTCTGGTCCGTGTATTAAATTTTTTCCTAAGGATCACGTGTTGCTGGGGCAAAAAATTTAAATTCATTTCCATTTCGAAACCTATTTAAAAAGCAATAATTTCTACCATCATAACGGGCAAGTCATGAGCATGTAAATTGGAGCAAATCAGTATCTGCATTGAAAAGCAGGTGCAGGAAGGTGGCTGGGAAGAAGAGGAAGAGGCGGCGAACATAGACTACACAGCCAGCAGACGATATAGCAAAACAAAAGGCGGCAAAAGCATGCATGCATCCAAAACAACAGATGTGACACCAAACCACAGTCCAAATGTTCGTTAAATTTACCAATCTTGCGGTTCGACCAACCTGCAAATCAGGCACAATTCAAACCATTTACCTTTCCAACCCAAGACATATACGACCTAGGCGTTATTATGTGCGGGTGAAAACTATAGAAGGATTTGTTAACAATTTAGACGATAAACTTATTAAATTTGACACCATTTGGTGAAGCAAACTCCAACCATTAATACTTTTATCACACGCTACATTACGCTCCCAGTCACTTTCAGTACAAACCCTTCTAAAGTGTTAGATAAATAATTCATGTATTGACTTGGACAATATAAAAGGTTAATCAAACCTAAATCATGACAGTTCCAGCCAAAGGTGCACACACACACACACACACATCTTTAATACACAAAGCAAAAACGACGCTTCATATTTATAAGCGGGAATTAATTGCACTTCACGTAAATCAGTCAGGAAAATAGCAATTTGCCACCACACCATTTGGACTTTAATGAAAATACAGTAAACATTTTAGCAGAATATCTTAAAATCTTACAGCTCTAGATATTATGGTAATTTTCTGTTCAAGTTAACAGACACAAAAACGAACTTTGAGAAAAAGGCATCATCTACCAGGTTTTAACTGTCATATATCGGCCAGTAAATGAGCGAGAAGACTGAATTTGTTGTTGGGTCATTCCACGTCAAATCAACCAGGGGTGTACATCACACCCCTTTGGATTTTTCTGAAATTTTTTGTGCATAAACTACATGCAATATAAGGAATAACAGTGGAAATTTGAGCAGAATATCTCAAAATTTGACCGAGATATTAATTTTTAAAGTTAATGATCAAAAAACGAACCGCGAGAAAACGGCATGATACACCAAGTTTAGGCTGCTATATCTCGGCCATGAAACGAGCAAGAGGGCTGAAATATTTTTTGTACAATCAGTTTTTTGCGCTCTTTCCAAATATTCAAAAACCTGGATGGAGCTATTTTTGGTTTTTGATATAAAAATTAGTAAATATAGCACAGACGCCAATTCTCACTCAAGTTTTGGACATCATGTCAGCAGGGAGGAATGAGATATAATAAAACTTGTACAGGTTTTATATTGAGGCACATTGGTGCTCATCAGACATATAGTCAGTACCTGATTAGTTTCATTATTAGTGTGTTTTCCAAGGACGTTTTCCTTGTCATGATCGTGAAAATGGAGTCCAAAGCTCATCAAAAAAGTGACAATGTGTATCTTTTGAAATTGATGAAAATTTGCACATATATTGAGGACATGCAGATCCTTCATTGGTGCAAAATTCAGGATGGTGTTCAGCCCCGTTTCTGGAAAATTATTTTTTGAAGTCGACCAATATTTACTGTGTCGCGAGCAAATGGCATGATCCACAACGTTTGGACTGTCATATCTAGGCCATGAAATTAACCAGAGGACTGATATTGCTGTCATGTAAACACTTTCTTATGCTCTTTCCAGGTATGTAAGAATGTTGGTTGTATTTCTTGCGATTTTTAATTAATAAGTTTGTAAATATTGCCCAAATACCAATTTACATTTATTTGGACATGAAAATGACATGATCCACAACGTTTGGACTGTCATATCTAGGCCATGAAATTAACCAGAGGACTGATATTGTGGCCATATAATCAGTTCCTCATGCTCTTTCCAGGTATGTAAGAATGTTGGTTGTATTCCCACTGATTTTTAGTTTATAAGTTTGCAAATATTGCACAAATGCCAATTTACATTTATGCGGACATGAAAACTACATGATCCACAATGTTTGAACTGTCATATCTGGACCAGGAAATTAACCCGAGGACTGATATTGTCGCCATATAATCAGTTCCTCATGCTCTTTCCAGGTATGTAAGAATGTTGGTTGTATTCCCAGTGATTTTTAATTTATAAGTTTGCAAATATTGCACAAATGCCAATTTACATTTATGCGGACATGAAAACTACATGATCCACAATGTTTGGACTGTCATATCTGGACCAGGAAATTAACCAGAGGACTGATATTGTTGTCATGTAATCAGTTTCTTGTGCTCTTTCCAGATATGTAAGAATGTTGGTTGCATTTCTTGTGATTTTTAATTTATAAATTTGTGAATATTGCACAAATTCCGATTTCCCGTATATTTATTCGGACATGCATAATTGTATATACCTGTTATCGCACTCAGATATATCCTCTTTCAAATAACGATGACTCACATAGATAGCTAGATATCCTCCAAATAATTTTAAATTTCATCTATTACCATAATTAACATTGTGTCAAGTGGAAAATTGTGAGTCATTATCATATGAAAGAAGGATATCTGAGTATATCTAAAATATACAATAGTATGTGTCCGAATAAATGCAAGTTGGCATTTGCGCAATATTTTCAAATTTATAAATTAGAAATTACTAGGAATACAACCAGCATTCTTACATGCCTGAAAAGAGCACAAGAAACTGATTACATTGCAACAATATCAGTCCTCTGGTTAATTTCCTGGTCCAGATATGACAGTTCAAACATTGTGGATCATGTAGTTTTCATGTCCGCATAAATGTAAATTGGCATTTGTGCAATATTTGCAAACTTATAAACTAAAAATCAGTGGGAATACAACCAACATTCTTACATACCTGGAAAGAGCATGAGGAACTGATTATATGGCAACAATATCAGTCCTCTGGTTAATTTCATGGCCTAGATATGACAGTCCAAACGTTGTGGATCATGTCATTTTCATGTCCAAATAAATGTAAATTGGTATTTGGGCAATATTTACAAACTTATTAATTAAAATTCGCAAGAAATACAACCAACATTCTTACATACCTGGAAAGAGCATAAGAAAGTGTTTACATGACAGCAATATCAGTCCTCTGGTTAATTTCATGGCCTAGATATGACAGTCCAAACGTTGTGGATCATGCCATTTGCTCGCGACACAGTAAATATTGGTCGACTTCAAAAAATAATTTTCCAGAAACGGGGCTGAACACCATCCTGAATTTTGCACCAATGAAGGATCTGCATGTCCTCAATATATGTGCAAATTTTCATCAATTTCAAAAGATACACATTGTCACTTTTTTGATGAGCTTTGGACTCCATTTTCACGATCATGACAAGGAAAACGTCCTTGGAAAACACACTAATAATGAAACTAATCAGGTACTGACTATATGTCTGATGAGCACCAATGTGCCTCAATATAAAACCAGTACAAGTTTTATTATTTCTCATTCCTGCCTGCTGACATGATGTCCAAAACTTGAGTGAGAATTGGCGTTAGGGCATAGCCGGGTGCCGTTTTTCAACCGGGTACCGGGTCCGGGTAGTTTGTGTAAAATCTGCCGGGTCCGGGTACCGGGTCCGGATATTAAAAGTAATCGTTAATCTCTAAACTGAAGAGTATGCCCCACTTTGAATGCTGTCAAATGAACACCACTCAGTTTGCTAGCTATCTTTGGTGGAATTGAGTGTCAGAGTTTTACTACAGTTGAGTTCTGGGAGGTTATTGATTGAGAGGTGCCAGTAATATCTGTTCATGAATTCTGTTGATACAATCATTCTATAGTAAAGAAATGCTGATCTTTCAGGTCCAGGCAAGAGAAGGTCAAAGGCCCCTGATAAACAGTCCTGCTTCTGTGGTGCTTGCAGTCCAACTACATGTAGATATAGTTCAAAGTGTACCATCCCTTAATCTGTGCTCTGTAAACATGGTCATATTAGGGAGGGGCCTATTAAGCTTGGCTGCAGAATCATATCAACAGGTGGAAGGTATCCTTTCTGGCAAGTCTTAGTCTCTCTGACTTGAATGAGGGTGTAACAGACCAAACAGACTTTAAAGATAAGGGATTATTGACAGATGACCACTGGGCCTGGCCGACCTATGTAGCTATGGTCAGTGAGCAGCACCTGTATATAGGCTCTTTCTCTCTCCCCCCTCCGTTCTCCCTAACCCTCTACCACTGTTCCTCCCCTCCTCCTTCATCACCTCCTTTCTCTTCTCTGTTAGTTATTTCAAACAGCCAAGCAGCAGGAGGAAGAGGAAGGAGTAATAAAAGAGAAAGAGGATGAAGAAGAGGGGAGAAAGCATGAAAGAGGGTACCACTCTTCTTATATATATATATATATATATATATACTAATCGCTTTTCCTTCTCCTTAACTGTCTACCACTGTTCCTCTCAAGAAGGGGTAGTAGAGGAGAAGGACAGGAGGAGGAAGGAGGAGAGAAGGCATGGAATGAGGGTGTCACAGACGAAACAGACTTTAGAGATAAGGGATTAATGACAGATGACCACTGGCCAACCTATATAGCTATGGAAGAGGGTGATACAAACTCTCCCCTCCTCCTATTTCCTCATCCTCTTGCTGGTAGGATGTTTGAAATAGGATAGTCTAATATAAAGCAACCATCAGTGCTCAGGCTGTCTGTTCTATGATTGCCTGTTCATTGTACTATAATGCAGTTGAGAGATGTTTTAAGTGTGCAATGGGAAATGCATGGCATCATTCCAGAAAGAGTTGAATTAGAGAAAGTTAGTTGAACTTCTCTTGGAATAGCCCTAGTGCATTCACCTCTGCTAAGCTGCTAAGCCCTTTGATGTGTGGTATGCTATTCATAATTACCCACCCGGCCCGGATGGCCTTTCATCACCGGGTCCGGTTATCTGCCAGGTGTCAAATACCCGGCATATCCGGGTATCCGGGTCAGCCCCCGGCTATGTCCTAATTGGCGTCTGTGCTATATTTACTAATTTTTATATCAAAAACCAAAAATAGCTCCATCCAGGTTTTTGCATATTTGGAAAGAGCACAAAAAACTGATTGTACAAAAAATATTTCAGCCCTCTTGCTCGTTTCATGGCCGAGATATAGCAGCCTAAACTTGGTGTATCATGCCGTTTTCTCGCGGTTCGTTTTTTGATCATTAACTTTAAAAATTAATATCTCGGTCAAATTTTGAGATATTCTGCTCAAATTTCCACTGTTATTCCTTATATTGCATGTAGTTTATGTACAAAAATTTTCAGAAAAATCCAAAGGGGTGTGATGGCAAATTGCCACTTTGCTGGTTGATTTGACACGGATTGACCCTGTTGTTTAATCAGTCTGCTGTGTTCTTTCCAACTATGCAGAGTGCAGTCTCATACATTCCAAGATTCTCTACTATTTCGCCGCATAAATGTCCAGTTGCATTACACTATGCTCGGCCTCTATTGTATCAATCAACATTAGCTTTATTCTACATAATCAATCAGGCACTGGTTACACTCATATTCTTCATGCTCACGGGTACTACAGCTGCTTACAATAGTTTAATGCGTTATGACACACACATGCACACACATGCATGCACACACGCACATACACACACAAATGCACGCACAAACGCACATACACTACAGTGCGGAATTGCTTGTGTGTTCCATAATCATTTGCCACTCTACTCAACATGAAGCCTTATCATTTATATTATTCATCCCATCCCATCCGATTAAACTTAACACGCCGCAATGGCTAAAGGGTAAAAAAAAAACAGTGCAGCACTAAATATATAATGGCTTTTCTCGCACTGTTCCTTTTCATGCACGGTCTCGTTTAATCATGCTGTAGTCGTAGACTTTCCCTTAACAAGTACCCACTTCAGTAAACCTTAGATATTATGCTGCTCAAAGGCTATCTTGGCACCACAATCCCACAGCAGCCTTGAAACGATGGCCACAAATCTATTGCCACTACAGTATCTTTGTATAGAGACAGCCTATTTAAATACATGTTATGCACATACTTAAACACATGCATATCAACTAGAATAAACACAAGTGCATACTAGCCACTACAAACTAGTACTAGCGCACAAATAAGCACATACTAATCAGCTTCAATACTGTAGTATATTATGTTCATTCATTCAAGTATTCATATAGGCAACAATGTACAAATGCTCAGAAAAACTGAACAAATAAAGTACCCTAATGTAGGCTTTCAATATAAAGTGTCTCAGTCAGTTAAACCATGTGTAAAATGGCAAATTTTCAAGAAGTCTGGGATATAAAGGATAAGACTGCAACTAAGTTTAAAATAATTTTCAAACATGTTTTATAAATGCTTATCTAGTCACACTGCGTCTACAGCAAAGTAAAATCATGCACTTGTAATCGTTAACGCTCGTCAATAAGCTGGTGCCCCCTCCGCTTGGCTTTCGAGTGGCGTTTTCGAAATTTGGAGATTACGATTACGATTATGATCCATTCAAAGGTTGACCAGTCACCTCGCCCCAACAATACCACCATTCAAAGGTTGACAGTCACCTCGCCCCAACAATACCACCATTCAAAGGTTGACCAGTCACCTTGCACCAACAATACCACCATTCAAAGGTTGACCAGTCACCTCGCCCCAACAATACCACGACTAAGCTTTCACCAACTGCGCACAATACCCTACTACATCATCATTAGCAGAGTATGCTCATGGTCCCCTTTTCACCAGCCCCCTTCCACTCAGATTCTTTCTATGCACATCTCAAAACTGTCCAGTTTTTAGACAAATTGGGGTCGGGAGGGTTCCTAAGACACGGCCTTGAATGAAGGGGAGCTATATAAATCGTCGTAATGAAAGCATAAATGAATTAATTATATTTACATTTATGAAAGGACTTAGAAGTGCGATGTTCCTCACAATTTTGATCTTATGGGCCATGAGAGAAGCCCATGCAACGATAAACATATAGCCGAGTGGATGGATGATGGCTTGGATTTATAGCTACCTTCAGTCACTGCTTACTCCTTACATTCCTTTTCTATGGATAAAACCCAACCCAAATATACTTAACATATCCTTGAATATCTAATCAATGGCTATTATCCATAATCCACATGAGTGGCAACACCTCCGAATAACATCAAATAAAAAAAACGCTCATGACCAGCATTGTGGAATTACCAAAATCTCAATGCATGTATGGATATGAATACATTGCTTGCATACAAGAATGTGTGCACAGCAATTTCCATATCATCAACAACCTCTGTGTAGCTCTTCCGGCCAGATAAACTGGCATTAATAAAAGTCACAAAATTAAGTCACCAGTGACGAGTTTTTCTTGAAGCATTGCTACATAAATGTCGGATTACAATTACAACTACATCATCACCATGGAAACCTAAATACAAACTAAATACCTATTAGTCTCCGCAATGAACTTCTTTGTCTTTCTTTGCCTCTTTTCCGCAAGCATTTGAAAACCATTTTCTTTGATTGCGGTTTGGTGTCAGGTAGGGAGCGCCTGTGAGAAGTTATCTTGAAGGGGCGCCATATAAATGTACGATTACAATTACAATTACGAAGTCCTGACAGTCGTAAAGTCTTAGTCAGCGTCATGAAACAACAAAACCAGAGCAACGGTGAATATACATATCAATGAGAAATCAACATGCACGGCACGAACAGTCGAATACGCCTCAAAGTAAATGAACATGGCTTGCAACCAAAATACGTAAATATCATGTAATGTATCTACCTTCTGCATGGCAACTTCCTGTGGGAATGCGATGTCTCGGAAACCATCGTCCGGATCGGCGCTGGATGGCACGCTGGACCCACCACCTACCTGGAAAAATGGAACAGACAAAACCTCCGTCAGCTTTACTATAAAGTTGAAATGGCTGCCAGCCTGCAGGCTGACATACAGTCAACTCCAGTGATGCAGTGCTCGAGTCCGGCTAAGGACTTCGAGTCCAACTAGAGACGCATTTTCTGCGGACTTGGACTCTTATACTGGAATGTTAGGAGGCAGTTCCTTCCTGTTCTAGAAGCGGCTGCACTTAAATCTGACACAAAGCCTAAGAGAAAATGTGTTGCAGCTAATTTAAATTTATGCATAAACTCTATGTAAAAAGCGCATATAAATGAAAATGCATAAACTCTATGCTAAACGTAATTGCATACTCTATGCTAAATGCAAATGCTTAATCTCCATGCTAAACGTAAGTGCATAAACTCTAAATGTAAATACATAAACTCTATCCTAAAAGCAAAATGCATTTAATCTCTACACTGAAGTAAAATGTAAAAACTCTATGCTAAATGGAGCTTTTAGCTTCTTGCTAAATGTAAATAGAATGCATACCAGTGGTAAACTCTATGCTAAACGTAAGTGCATAAACTCTATGCTAAATGCAAATGCATAAACCCTAAAGCAGCTAAGCCAGCAAGAGATAGTTTAAGCAAATAGCAATAAGCAAACGAAAATGAAAGATGGCGTCACTTCTGCTAACCAAATCGGTCGAATTTTGCTTGTTAATTTCGGCAAGGGTCCCTGACACAAAAGCACTCCACCCGTTTCGTATATCTTCGGACAAACCTACAACGGCAAATGCAATACACAACAATGTAATCAGCCGTAATGTAACTAACATTTACAAAGTGCAAGCAACTCACGCACATGCATATGACTCGCTTAGCTGACTAACAATGCCGAGATTTCTCGGCTGTAGGGCCGTCCATCTGGAGTGACCTCCCATCAAAGTTGCGTTTATCACACCTCACCAATAAAACTTTATTCCATAAATCTCTAGAGCATTTTTTCTTTTGCTGCGGCTCGGTGTGCTCCTGAGCAGGTTACTTGAAGGGGTGCCATATAAGTCCATAGAATGAATGAACGAATGTCAGGAGAATAAACAAAAGACACAAATCTAAACAAACATCCAAATGCCTTAAAACGGCTCTCGGAGCTGCAAGCCAAGAATATTCGCTACTCTGGAGGACACTAAACAATTCAATTGAAAAGGTGCTACATAAATGATTAGTTGAATAACATTACATTACACACTGTACACCGACAACTTAACGCAAAATGTTAGTAAAAATTTACTGTCAACAGTAAATCCATCATTCAATGTTGACATAATTTATCTTTTTATTGGAAGATGGCCAATCCATCATGGCCTTAAAGAAATCATACAATGACCGGTTCCCAGACATTTCAGACCCGGAAAAGAATTATTTTCATCAATCCAGCTTCTATTTGAGCAACAATTGCTTCCATAAATCCCACTTCTTTTTAAACAAGAATTCCACGAATCCAACTTCAACTCAAAGCAACAATATTTTTATCAATCAAACTTCTACAGTAGCAAGAATTACCGTATTTTCATCAACTTCCAACTTCTATTTAATCAACAATATTTTTCATCAATCCAACTTCTATTATAGCAAGAATTATTTTCATCAAATTCAGCTTCTATTAATTTTAAACAACAATATTTTCATCAATCCAACTTCTATTGAAGCAAAAGATTTCGTCGATCTGCTCTGAATTGTCTGCTGCGAATTGTCCAGACACCCAATGACCTGTCAGTGCAGCAAAAAGAAAGGCCAGGAGTGCTAGAGACAACAGAGAAGTACCAAAAAGAATTTTCACCGAACGCAAGGAAAGTTCCTTTCTGCATTACACACGATATTATTCAGTTACAGATGTACTTGTATAGTTCAATTTTACTTGTTGCACTGACAACAAAAAACTAATATGAAATAAGAAAATGAGAAACAATTTGACTTGTGTCGCGGGGATTATGCAGTATACTCGAAATATCGAAGTATGCACGAAATGTCACAAGGATAGCACTGACAGACGAGAAAGTTAGGATGTAAATCTGATTAACGAACCCTTGATGAGTTCGTCGATTTTCTGCGAGTTTTGCCGGCTGACTTTGTTATTGACGACGCTGTTTGCAATTTTTGTCAAATGACCCATGTGACCTTGCCGATGACCTCCTGCTTTTGCTCTGCACACAAAGCCAATAATAATAATAATTACGACAATTTATATGGCGCAGTAACACAGCCATGCCCCGTCACAAGGGCGCCTTGTATTTTTTATTTACCAACGTTAACCCATTCCCACCTGAATTGTTTTTAGGAAAAAATAGGAAATTGATGGTACCAATCTTAGAACAACAACAGTGCAACAATAGTTACAAATAATCCCAATAAAGTATACATTTTCTGAATCAGCAAACTTCAGGCTATGAAATTCAACTTTTATTTTTACCACTATTTGATTTATATAGCGCCCTTAGCATGTCAAAAGGCAAAACAATCGAAAATAAACATGGTTTACTGACAACAGTGAAACAATAGCTGCAAGTAATCATAATAAAGTATACATTTTCTGAATCAGCAGGCTTCAGGCTATGAAATTCATTTTTATTGTTATCAATAGTTGATTTATATAGCGCCCTTAGAATGTCAAAAGACAAAACAGTCGTCAATAAACATTGTTGAACGACAACAGTGAAACAATAGCTGCAAGTAATCATAATAAAGTATACATTTTCTGAATCAGCAGGCTTCAGGCTATGAAATTCATTTTTATTGTTATCAATAGTTGATTTATATAGCGCCCTTAGAATGTCAAAAGACAAAACAGTCGTCAATAAACATTGTTGAACGACAACAGTGAAACAATAGCTGCAAGTAATCATAATAAAGTATACATTTTCTGAATCAGCAGGCTTCAGGCTATGAAATTCATTTTTATTGTTATCAATAGTTGATTTATATAGCGCCCTTAGAATGTCAAAAGACAAAACAGTCGTCAATAAACATTGTTGAACGACAACAGTGAAACAATAGCTGCAAGTAATCATAATAAAGTATACATTTTCTGAATCAGCAGGCTTCAGGCTATGAAATTCATTGTTATTGTTATCAATAATTCTGTATTATCTGTTATTGTTATCAATAATTCTCGGTGTCAAAATAATGATCAATCTTCCGCAAACATCGCTCAAGTTATTTTTAGGTATGACATAAGGAAACAACATTATAATTTTAGTCTGTTTTATAGCTCCCATTTTCGGGGCCAAATGGCCCCGATCCGGCGTCATTGGGTTAAGCATATGAACAAAACTCTAAACAAATTAAAGACGTCACAAACCACAGAACGTGTAACCATAGAGATATATTTCAGATATATGTGCGCCGTGGTGTATGTATACGGTCAGTGCCTTGTAGCCGGAAGGTTGCTGTTTCGAATCCACCTCAAGCCACCACGTAGGGACCCTGAGCAAGTTCTTCACTCGCAATTGCTCATGCGCTTCGGCGTGAAACTCCCATTCAGTGTCCGTACTGTAGTCATGAGCGCCTCTGAGCAGCAATTTTGAAGGGGCGCTATAACAAGTGCTCATTCATATATATGTCAGTGGTGGTTTCAACTACTTTAAGCTGTCCAATGAACCATCACAGTCTAGATGCAATGAACCATGTCACCATGTCAGTATTACAACATATCTCATATCATTACTTTCCGTTCCAACCAGTTCTGCTAAGTACAATCTAAATCAAAATCTAGATACGCATGCAAGTCATGTGAGTGCAAGTCGCACGTAACATACTGTTGCTGTTGATTCTTGTCAAATGCGTCAACAATTCTTTCCAGAAGTTTGCATTCCGTGATCAGCTGCAACACACAAATAGGAACGGCTAATTTCACCATTGCACATCGAACAATTCTAATGCAAGCCAACTCAACAAATTACAAAATGGACTGACCTACCTACATATTCAAACATATAGATTACCAAAGTAGTAAGTGGTTACATAAAAAGAGCCTGCACCATCAGAATGTCCTCATTCCCTGACAGAAACGTTTTTTTTTTGTAGGATGCCTCGCTTTACAATTTCATTGTCGACACATAAAATTTACTTGTAGACTTAGAATCCAGCACTGCTGTGCAAATTTGACAATTTTTTATTACTCATGGGCAGAGACTTAGGGGGAACTTGGGGACGGTCACCCCCAATGTATGTGGTGGGGGACCGTCCATGCATTTGTCCCCCCCCCTAATCGTTAAGTGTTAGGACACGTCCTCCCAAAATCTCACGTCCTTCCTTCGACCACTTGTTCATCTCAGCAAGTTGCAGACCAAGTCTCCGCCCATGTTTTTACTACTACAACTTTAAGAAAGAAATATGGATTCTACATTGTTTAAGCCAGGTCTGCATCTGAAATGAACCGAAACTCTTTTAGTTTTTATGCACCATTGCTGAACTAAATTGTAAAACCCCATTTTTCAAAGATGCTCAACACAACACAGGCTTATGCAGAAAACACCTTCGTTACTATGCACTTCATGTGACGCTATATAAACATTCAAATACAATCGCAAACGTACATTGACACACACCAAACAATGTCACGTACATTACGAAAACACACCTGAACGAGGTGCTATATAAATTAAGAGGTAGAATACAATACCTGTACGACCAGGACGTGCTCATTCTCAGCCGAATCGGTTTGGACAATTGTTGAGATGCACTGCTCGACTTGCGTGTGAAGGAAGTTGTTCCACATGTATTCGAAATACAGGTTCTACACACGACAACAAAGACACTGTAAATCCTCAAATCCAAAAGACAAATTATTACAGGTCAGACCAACTTTGTAGTTCAATTGACAATTCAGACAACAATGGGGCTAACATCTTTTCCTGCAGAAAATCAGGGACAAACAGACAAAGACAATGAAGACAATGCAAATCTTCTTTGTCTGTCAGACAAACACAGACAGACAGACAGCTAGTGTTTTATCACCATAATGAGGAGTATTTACTAAAAGTGAAACTCGCTGGTAAACAACTAACCAAACAATAAATATAAGCTTGCACGTACATGCTGCTAGAAGACAGAACTTAATGACCAGTAAGAACTTACGCATCTAGGAACCGATCGTGTCATAGGGAAACATGATTTACCAGTCAACCATGCTGCAGTAAATGTCTCAAAGATTACTCCAATCAGATTTTATCTAGATGATGCAATGACTTTAAATAACCATTGCCAGGCGAGTCTTTCGCAAAGTAAACAACAGCATTTCAGCATGTAGATGTCATGCTATCGCCAGTAATAACCTAGCCGCAGTCAGCCATGCAAATGGCCAAGCATAGTAACAAATTACAAGAAATCCCAAGTCATCCATTGAAAGACAATGAAACACAGAAGAAAATAGAGGAACCTGTGAACAGCGCTTTACATATGGCCAAATTATCATCATTACAGCCCAATTAATATAATAAAAATCCATTATTTTTAAAAGAAATTTGTAACGTGTGCAATTTCACACCGAAATGAGAACATTAGATCAGATTTAGAATGTGGAGTTAACGTCTTTCTCTAGTGTATCCTCGTCTTTCTCTAGTCTAAAAACTTGCCTTTTTCTCGGATTTAAACGCACTGGGAGCGCTTCTGAAAGGTTCTTGCTGCGAGAAGCGCTTTATAAATGGTCAGATAAGATAAGATAAGATTATGTTACGCCAATAAAACTACAATACTGCAGCAGACAACGTAGGAAATGTTGGCGCGTTGACGCTACTCACTAGGATTGTGTTCAGTGTGCCGAGTCTAGCGAGTTCTTCGTTGACTGGCGGACGGTTGGTCGCCAGCAGGAAGGCAATCAGGCGAACCGTCTGCAGACGCGTGTTGCCCAACGGCTGGTCCAGGATGCCAAGCGTCGTTGGCATCGGCAGATAATGTTGCTGAAACCATTAACAACATCAATCACATTCTCGGGGTTGAACGCACTGGGAGCGCTTCTGAAAGGCTCTTGCTGCGAGAAGTGCTTTATAAATGGTCAGATACAATACGATACATTAACGAACTAATTAATACAATTATACATACTTGTAAAATCGTAATCTGGCATTTACGAAGGGGAAACTTCTAGTTTCGCCGGCTCGTGTGGCAGCCAGGCAATGCCGAGCTTTTTTGGTTGTAGGGCCGTCTATCTGGAATGACCTCCCTTCAAAACTGCGTTTATTACATCTGACCAATCAAACTTTGTTTGTAAATCTCTCAAGTATTTTTTCTTTTGCCGTGTCTCGGCTGGGAGCACTCCCGAGTAGATTTCTTGAAGGCACGCTAGTTCATAGAATGGATGAATGAAGTGCATAAGGGCCAGGATCTTAAACTGATTATATTGATGGACGAGCAGCCAGCGCAAAGATTTCTGACGGTCCTGGCATCACGCGTCTACACATTAGCTAAGCACAAAGTGTCCTTGTGGTGCGGCATTTAAGAAAGTCCGAAGGTAGCCACAATCATTGGCATATTCTTAAGCAAGCAAATGAAACAGACGAAGGCACTTCAATGTACAGGGTGCGCCAAAAAAAAAGACCCCCTAGGTTTTTTGCCAATATTTTGGCCAAAAGTAAGAATTTCAAAATGAAACTTTTACAGGCTTATAGACAATTCATATTTACACATTTTGACCAGATTTCGTCAAAATATTTCAAACGGAACAAAAGTTACGTCACTTTTAGGGAGACCACCCACCGTTTTTTGACGATTCAAAAACGTAACGCACCAAAAAGTAGGTTTTTGCCAATATTTTGGCCAAAAGTAAGAATTTCAAAATGAAACTTTTACAGGCTGATAGACAATTCATATTTACACATCATGACCGAAATTTTATTAAAATATTTCAAACAGAACAAAAGTTATATCACTTTTAGTGAGGACACCCACCTTTTTTGACGTTTTTTGAATCATCCAAAAAACCGAGGGTGGTCTCACTAAAAGTGATATAACTTTTGTTCTGTTTGAAATATTTTGATGAAATTTCGGTCATCATGTGTAAATATGAATTGTCTATCAGCCTGTAAAAATTTCATTTTGAAATTCTTACTTTTGGCCAAAATATTGGCAAAAAACTACTTTTTGTTGCGTTACGTTTTTGAATCGTCAAAAAACGGTGGGTGGCCTCCCTAAAAGTGGCATAACTTTTGGTTTGTTTGAAATATTTTGATGAAATTTGGCCATCATATGTAAATATGAATTGTCTTTAAGACTGTAAAATTTCATTTTGAAATTCTTACTTTTGGCCAAGATATTGGGGAAAAACCTAAGGGGGTCTTTTTTTTGGCGCACCCTGTATGTTCATCTAATATACGGTTTAATAACGCAAGATATCGTTATTTTAAGTAAAGAAATAACACGAGGTCGCAAGCAGAGCAAACCTTTGGCGGTTCATGCAAGAGTTTGTGAAAGTCTTTTAGCCTCGGAATGATGGCGTTGAGGGTGTTCGAAACGCCCAGAGCCATCTTCTCCACTTCCTGAGGTGTCAGTGATTCTGGTTGGCCCTCAGCACTGTTCACAAATAACAATAACAATAATAACAATGACAATAACAATAATAACGACAACAAAAACAATGACAATTTGTACAGCACCGCATCACAGTCCTGCCGATACACCGCTCTAGAGCTAAGTGCAGGGCACCCGCTTATTCATGAGCACTGCACAAGTCAGACGGGTAAGAGGTCATGATCCAGTTTCGAGAGGGTAAGAGTATATCCTAAGGCAGGGCAGACTTCGTTCAAGATAAGAATTGAAAGGTGGAGGATGAGGGAGTAAGAGCGCATACTGGAAAAATGACACAGCTTGTCATTTAAGTGCTAAGAGCTTAAGGGGCAAGTACCCCCCCACCTCCAGATTCCGGCTAAGACAAGTAAAAGAAGGGCAGGATATGATTGATATTAGCCACCCTGGCGACCGCAAGATGCAATTAAACACTGTCTGTTAAGTTTCTTAGGGGTATACTCAATCATCCCACCTTTCGAAATCATCAATATGCTTAGCTGCTTATATGCATTCATGCCATGCGCGTAACTGTCCTGCAAAAACGTTAAGTACATGGACAACGATTGTAGGACCGTCAACCTGGAATGCAACCCTTCCTTCATGCTCTGCTCCCTTTCTAGAACTCCTTCTCAGGCATTTCACTCTCATCTTAAGACAGTTTTATTTGGCTGCACTGGGGCAGGGAGCGCCACAGAGTAGTCCCTCGAAGAAGAACCATAAAAATTCATTTAATGAATGAATCGAATGCATAAATGTTTTACACAACGTACCTAGTTTTTCTGAACTCCAACAACGTTTGTAGAATGTACAAGCCGTTCGTCAGAATTGACTCGGCCCTCTCCCCATTAAACATTTGATCAAGCAGCGTCGATACGACGTCTTCTCTACAATTCAATTAAATAACTACTTTAACGTCTTCAACAATACACACGTCGGAGTGAATTTCAAAGTTGCTCAATTAATAGGTATCTACGATGCAAATGTGAGCTCTCATTCATTCCACGAGCTTGCCTCTAAGGAATGCAACCACTAACAATGTTTCTCTGAGGTTCAAACCTTTTCTCTTCCTTTCAGAAATGCCTCGAAAACGCACTCAATATCTTCACCTGACAACAGAGTCTCAGCTTTGTATTTCTGCGTGAACACTGACCATTGACCATGCACACATTAAAAAGTTCCATGTCATTCCGCCAAAAGTTCCACAATAATGATAAAATCAGAATTTGTTGTGAACTCAATTTTCCAGTACAGAAGTTCGCAGAATCTTATTGAGGCTCATGTCCATAAGTATCAGAATTTAATTGTGATTCAACATACACAGAATTTCAATGTATTTACTGTTGCTATTATTGTTATTATTTTAGACTGATTAGTGTCAGTGAATGTAAAACTGAGGCAAGTGTGTGAAGGACCAATTTACAGTTTCTACTCAGTAGCCATCAGCGAGGAGTCAGACCAATCCTCACGTCAAGTGATCGAATACATCCCCTAATTGGCCCAGTGAAATTGCAGAATAAGCAACTAATGGTTTCTGTGGACTCTGACGACATGAACATTCCGAAACTTTATTAACGATTTTTCTCGTTCTATACCAGTGAAATATATAATGAAACGACTATAACTAAGTTAGTTAAAGAAAAGATGTTTTAATTCTGTAAAAGATATTATAAAGCAGAGCATGTGTAGAATATGACTGAATAAAAACGTAAGAAAACGATATGTGACGGGTTTTGAGCCCACGTGTCGCACAAGGTGAAATAGTGACTGTCGGCAAAATGCCGACAAAGCCAAATACGCTTCAAACGATTTAACGTACGATTCTATGGTCAGAAGCAGGGAATCAGGAATAGACTGCTCTTGAAATTGCATCAGCTGCTCGCGACTGATACGAATTATGTCGCATAAAGACTGCGCCGCGTTGCTATGCGTCTAAACACAAATAACAAACATCTATTCATTAAAACTCATTAAATACAAACAACAAACATCTATTCATTAAAATTCATTAAACACAAACAACAAATATCTATTCGTTAAAACTCATCAAATGAATTGTACAGTGCCTCTTTTCAGATGCACTCCCAGTCCCAGCACGGCCACATTATGCTGGACTGCAAATCGCAGGGTCAAAGGTTCCAATCCCTACCAGGGCAGAAATATTTATTTCCAAATTTCTGCCCACACACCGCATAAAAACACTGCACTACCAAGGGGGTAAGAAAATGAAGTCACTAACACTTCACACCAATGGCTATCTCACGGCTGCTAACTTCAAGGACTGCTCATCTTCTTCTTCCTCCCTTCTTCCTCTCCCTCCTCTTCTTCATCTTCTTCTCCTCATATATGGCAATATCAGCCCCAAAGGATAAAATTCAGTACCTCAAAAATCAAACCCCATAAATGTACATTCACCCCACCTATGATTCTTCTACTAGCAAGACCGGTTTGAGCTAACTGCCTATGATTCTTCTACAAGCAAGACCGGTTTGAGCTCCCCACCTGATTCTTCTCCTAGCAAGACCGGTTTGAGCTCCCTGTCTGATTCTTCTCCTAGCAAGACCGGTTTGAGCTCACCATTCGCAAGATAGTATGCACCTCGCCACAACAGGAGCAATTTTAAATCTTATGATTAGCCTAAAATCTTATGATTACATCTGTAAATCAATTCTACGGACAGCATCTGTTATACCTCGGTTGACTGCACCTGATCCAAAAGCTTAACCAGTTTCTGGATGACCTGCTGTTCAGATAACCACTGAAACACAGAAAAATTCATACGAATGAGAGAATGTGGACAACAGACGAAGATCAAAACAAGGAGATTAAAAAAACAGCTTCTCAATTCTTTCATTTACACTTCAAAATTTTCTCAACTCTGAAAGATGTTTTTGTAAAATAAACAATTTCTCAAGAAATTACCTTAAATGGAAGTTACCTAAGTATAATGTAGCTGCAAACTGCCGTGTAATAACAGTACCTTTAGAAGTAATTCGATTGTTTTACTTGCCAACCAAGTCGTACAACCACAATAGCACAAAACCGTTCACAGGGCTTTTGTAATTTATTCATTCTGAGAATTCACACAGCGCCTCTTCAAGAGACCTACTCAGAGGCGCTCCCAGCCCAGCCACAGCTAAAAAAGTAGGATTGGTGCACACTACAAATAACTAATAATAGGAAGACTATATTAAAACATCAGGAACATGTTCTCTTATCTCAAAGATGAAGCACCATCCACACAATGCAATGTAAACAATGCTTTCTTTGAAACGCATTAATTAAAATCCATAGATATCTTCCAATTTATCAAGAGACTGATCTTTTATAGATCTAAGAAAATAAAACACTAGTGCACACAATACAACGCAAACAATGCCATCATTGAAAGGTGTTCATTAAAATGGATATCTTCCAATATCAAGAGCCCAATCTTTTACAGATCTAAAAAAAATGAAACACCAGTGCACACAATGCAATGTAAACAATGCCATCCTTGAAAGGTGCACCCACCACGACGCATGCATTCTTGCATTCCTGGGACTCCATGCTTGTGATGAGCCGCAACAGGAGATCCATGATGGCCGACGTGTCGAGATGGTGCAGCACACGACTGATGAAGTTCTCTCGCGTTTTTAGAAAATTAAGCGTCTGTAAAACAAAACAAATCTGCAACAGTCAAGACGACTCAACAAACGCTAAAGAAATATCATTCCCATCTAAACTGCCTACATGTATGTGACACCGGGGCTCGAAACCCGATGCTTCAAAGACATTGCATCAGAAACTGAAATAGGTCACAGGGTCGAGAATGCAGACTATTCTTCAAATTCGACAGATGGAGCTGAATTCAAAATAATTTGCGAAGTGGCAACATGGTTTTGATGCCATTTGCATTATTTTATTCAAAATATATAATTATATTCTTTATTGTCTAGTAAAATTTATGAAAAATCCGTTAGCGGTTTCTGAGGAATTTGATGAGGCGAATATTCTTAAACTTTTTATTCGATTTTCTCACACTGAACTAATGAAAGAATCAAAGAAGTATAAAACTTTAGTAAATAAAAACGATATTTTCAATCAGTAAATAGTATCTTAAAGTAGAGCCATTCGAGCACATGACTGAATAAAATGGTCAAAAACTAACAGGTGACAGGTTTTGAGCCCTTGTGTTACATATCAACAAACCAGACACCAATAACATCATAAATAATGGCATAGTGGACAGAAAACAGAGGGAACAAATTAAACCTTGAAATTCTGCAGGATTGCTATTTTAATGCAAGAAGCATCAACCTAGTTTGCTTCAAGTCAATCAACTACAGCCGCAAACCGCAGTCAAAATCGGCAAAGTTAGGAAAGTCTGAAAGTAAATCTCTTACGTAATAAGTTGAAACAAATAAAAGACCTGAAACAATCCATATCAGACAAACCATCCACCCTACCCAATGACTCGTTTAAATCGCAAGGCATAGATTCCAAGGCAGCAGATAACGATCTGAACAGTTCACAACTCCGCTTAACAAAATTCTGTCACCAGCAAAAGGCACGCACTTTGGCCTCGTTTAGCTTCCTCCCACTGCTCACTAACTTGACCTCTTGGTTCAATGCACTAGAACACAAGAACTGCCATGGCTCAGTCTCGATCATTTGCCTTAATTGATCCTTCTCTTTGGAAAATGCTTTCTCCTAAATTCTCTTCCTCCTTTGCTCTTCTCAAAACCTGCCTCTTCTCAAGACGCCTTGCACACTGGGAGCGCTTCTGCATGGTTCACCCTAACAGAGGCGCTTTACAAATAGACTGAGACAATTACAACACAAGCTCAGTTAGCAGCAATCGCATAAATTCAACGCTTGCCATAAGACATCCGAACATAACCCACCAGTTCACTCTTGCGAGTTATTAGAAGACCCATGACTTTGCTGAAGAAGCTGGCTTGGAGAGGATTCAGAGGAGAAGGATTGTCTAAATAGCCGACCATTTTAATTAGCAACGGCGTATCACCCGCAAGTGTCTCTGTTATTTGGTTTACGTCCGACGTGATCAGCTCGCAAGCAATGTTCGGATACCTAAAACAAACAACGCACAGCTTGACGCTTTATGGATGAGTTCACCCTAATTAAACAGCTTTGAAAGCTATGACACCACTTCCTAATTAAATAGCTTTGAAAGTCATGACACCACTTCCTAATTAAATAGCTTTGAAAGCTATGACACCACTTCCTAATTAAATAGCTTTGAAAGCTATGACACCACTTCCTAATTAAATAGCTTTGAAAGTCATGACACCACTTCCTAATTAAATAGCTTTGAAAGCTATGACACCACTTCCTAATTAAATAGCTTTGAAAGCCATGACACCACTTCCTAATTAAATAGCTTTGAAAGCTATGACACCACTTCCTAATTAAATAGCTTTGAAAGTCATGACACCACTTCCTAATTAAATAGCTTTGAAAGCTATGACACCACTTCCTAATTAAATAGCTTTGAAAGCTATGACACCACTTCCTAATTAAATAGCTTTGAAAGTCACGACACCACTTCCTAATTAAATAGCTTTGAAAGTCATGACACCACTTCCTAATGAAATAGCGTTGAAAGCCATGACATCACTTCCTAATTAAACAGCATTGGAAGACGTAACTACCACTTCCTCATCAAATGGTTCTAAAGACATAACACCATATCCCAATTAAATAGCTTAGGAAGACATAACTACAACTTCCTCACTTTTTAAGACATAACACCATGCCCTAATAAAAATACAGCTTTGGAAGACATAACACCAAGGCCCTAATTAAATAGCTTTGGAAGACGTGACAGCACTTGCAAACTAAATAGCTTTGGAAGACAAAACACCACACCCTAATTAAAGAGCTTTGGAAGACGTGATATCCATTTCCCAATTAAATAGCCTTGGAAGTCATTACATAATTTCCTAATTAAATAGCTTTAAAAGACATAACTACCACTTCCTTACTAAACGATTTTGAAGACATAACCCCATATCCTAATTAAATAGTTTCAGAAGACGTGAAATCCATTCCCTAATTAAATAGTTTGGGAAGACATGTCGCCACTTCACACTAAGCAGAATGGTGCATACTCTCAAGTATGTAGAAGTCAAGTTTGTCTGTCTGTCTGTCTGTCGGGAATGGCCACAAGGATAGGCCCTGAAAGGATCACTGACCCCGCTAATAGGGACGCCAAAACATACAAAACAGAAAGATGCAAAGGTCAACAATTGCTATTAAATAACACAGCGAATGACTACAATTACTTAAGATATATGCACGGTCTGTGCATCTGACATCACGGTCAAAATAAGAAATTTTGCCTACTTGTATCTCGATCGTTCGTCTGCATCAGTCGATGGTTCGTTGATGACGAGGTTGACCAGCTCTCCAAAGTGCTCTGGACGGACAAGGCTATAAAGGAAACGAAAACGAGTGAAACTAACAACAGTAAATCCAACTATTAATTACACACCCAAATACCTATTCAAACACCAGCACAATGACTCTCCTAATCTGAAGAATTTCCAGCACACCATAAAAAAATCTGAGGACACCTTCAGTCACAAAACACTCACCAAAATTGTATACATAAGATAATTTCCTGTAAACATTCATTCTAAGTTCTAGGGCAATTCACAGCCAGACAATTCACAGCCAGACAATTCAGAGCCAGACAATTCACAGCCAGACAATTCACAGCCAGACAATTTGGAGCAGCCAATTTGTCGCATATGAGTAGCCAAAATTTTCATTCAAAGTTAAGTTGCAGTGAAATGTAATAATGTTTGGCTACTGATGATCTGAAACCACACTACTATTTCACATGGTCTAGAACAGCGGTTCTCAACCGGGGGTCCGCGGACCCCTGGGGGTTCGCGACCATCTGTCTGGGGGTCCGCGAGCACGTCCTGAAAATTACATATTTCTTAGTTAAAAACAGAAACAGATAAACCTTTGTCAATTTGTCAATATTTCTCCTTTTCAATTGCGACATGAAACTAATAATACGCTGATTAATTACAAATTCATTTGTTTTAGATGGGTCAGTTTGTAACTGACTCTAGATTTCTGAGATGCTTTTGAGGGAGTTTCTTAGAAAAAGACCATAGCCTGCAATTCTGTTTGTTTAAATAAACAACTCATGAGTTTCAACTTTGGCTTACCTGGCTGGCATTTTTGAATTAACTGAATTCCTCTACGCAAGTGATGCAGACAAATTCTGATCACCTTTAATTAATGATAAAGTGTCTGCAGGGCTTTTTTTAACGTGCAGTTGTACACAAAATGTGCAGTTCTAAATGGATTTGTGCAGTTGTAGAAGCACTTCTGTGCAGTTAAAATTAGTTGAAAAAGGCTATTTCCCTCTGACTGGAAGTAATTTACCATAGAAGATGGGAAAGAAAAGAAGGGGTTATGGAGTTATAAAAATTCCTTAAAACAGCCCTGAGTGTCTGCTTGTACAAAAGAGATGATCTCTGGTGCAAAACGGATAGTGGTTGATAACTTTGACACATTTTGATCAATTGCATGAATTCGCTTAAAAATGAAGAAATGTTCAGATCAATCAACAAAAATTTGTTAATTTAATTTCCAGTCAATTTCCTGGATCAGTTCAACTTCTAATTTGGTAATTTGAACGTTCACAGTTTTTCGTGTGCTTCCAGTCAGTTTGTTGCAAACTTTGATTCGTGGAATTTGCTAACCTCAGAATTGAACCGAATCATTGAACTGATTAGTGACATTAGGCCTACACTGAAGATGTACGTTGCATCCAGGCAAGTGCTAGCTTGATGCATGAGTGTTTCGAGCAGATAAACTGTGCTCGAATATGCATGCCCAAAGCTTAGGTCTACATTAAAATAAACTACAGTTTTTTCTAATAACTTTCAAATATCTTATAAGTAATATAAATTTGTGCTAAAGGATTGCAGGGGCATATCTATGCCATATTATAGCATACATTAGGCCTACTATTACACAGGATTATAGAGTCGCACAGTCACGATAATGTGCCAAAGGCGCCACATTTCGGTGGGGGTCCGTGACCTGGACCAAAAATTAAAAAGGGGTCCGTCAGTGTGAAAAGGTTGAGAACCGCTGGTCTAGAAGATCAGAGAATGATTGTTTTTCAATCAGTAAATAATAAATAAATGTTTGACAGCCATAAGAACCTCATAGGTTCACAAGATTTTTCGTAAGCACTCTGAATAATATTGTCCACTCCAAATTGCCCTCTCCAAATTGTCTAGTTCTGAATTACCTGGAACACACCCACAGTGTTTGTGAACTCAACTCAACACAGTGTTAAAATTTAACCACCTTAATCCTTATGCTAGCAAACTTTGATCTCCGGGTCCATCAGCAGAAACTCAAAAACATCCGAAAGTTTATGCAGAATAAATCTGCATAAATTTTAAAGTTCATAGAAATCAGACTTGTGCATGAATTCAGATAAATAGTTGTAGAAAAACACAAAAATTGCTCACAAATCCACAAGTTTCTTGTTCTGTGCTTTGCATTCCTGCAAAACATCTTCTTCGTTTAAAATGTCCTTGAGGGTCACATCCTGTTCGTAAAAAAAGAAACATAGAACCTCTCTTTGACCAACAACTCTAACTGGTACAGTCATACAGCAAGACCACTTCAACCTGGATGACCTTGCGCCACTGGGGTCAAGGTCAGTCAGTTGTCAATTAAACATAATTAACCTTAAGTATCTTTAAAATACTGTGATTCAATTTAACATTGCATCCATTGCCCTAAAACCACTCCCAACACATGTCTTTATTTCTTCCAATTACAATCAACAGCAAAGCTGCATCATAGCATTCTAATGTTTTTCGGTAACCCAGACCATGTCGAAGAACCAAAATAAGACTGCTTCACAGTTCCATAGACACCTTAAGACTCCTCTGCTGGTTGATGAAGGCATTGACGCAGGCTAAGGGTGCTGCTGACTGCTGAGCGGCGCTATATAAATGTTTGGTCACAATTAAAATTACAACTACGTTAATGATACCAGAGGCAATAAGGACATATGCAAAAAACACAGCAATTTTCAGCTGAATAAGTTTAATACAAGACTGGCTTCACCTGTTTATCCAAAAGCGTGTCAATTTCTGACGTCAGATAGTTAAATCTCCAGAACATCCCAGCATGCGATTTTGAAAGCGATAGGAATAGAAAGACTACAAAAAAATACACAGCTCTGCACTGATTCAGTAACACATATCTGTTGCAAGGTTAAAAAAAATACTTTCGAGAAAAATGCACAGTTATTAAAATCCGGAACCAATATTCCACCCAAAGAAAATAAAGACCAAGATAACAGTAAACAGATAACTAAGAATTAACATAATTGCCAAAACAATTAACAAACATTTTTTACGAATAAAATATCGTTGCCAACAAACAGGAAAAAGTCAAAACTTTCAAAACAATACAAACTCCCCATATGACCTGAATATAATGGCACCTTAATTCAATGGAGAGCAAGAGTGATGCATTTATGAATTCTGATTTGTCATGTAGGTAATCGATCGATGTAATGCAATCACACACTTATAAAAGTACATTTTGACAGCTTCAAGGTCGATTCATCAAGATGAGCTGTAGCAGTAACTGATTTTCACGGCTTCAATCATTTGCACTTAAGACTATTGTCGGTAGTTAGCAACTTCTATACAATGCGACTGCATTAACCGATGGCACATCACAACCAGAAGCCAGTCAGGTCAGTAGTAGAAAATCATTTCAATGACAAAATAGATTTCATTTTACAGATGTGGTGATAATAACACAGATTGTACAAAGCTCATTTCAAATAACAGTTTCGCTATTGGTGCGCTACTTCGCAACCTGCTCATAGGCAATGTGCTTGGTCTGCGATTCGTCGATTTTAGACTAATTTCCAACTTAAGAAAAGCGTAGATAATGCAGGACCTGGCAGTTAAAGTGGGCGAGGAAAAGATCATAGGTTCCGAAGATAGCAGCTTAAAAACGCCAGCAGTTTCGAGTACATCCTCCAAAAACTTACATGACCTGCCAAGCACTGCACGGCACTCTTAAACTGTTAAGTCTTCATAACCTTTGTGGAACACAAAGATAGATTTTCTGAGTCGTCTTTAAAGAGTCGTCAAGAGTCGTCTTTAAACGTATTTTCTTCCAGGAAAATTCGATCTAATCTAGACGCAAATGCGCATCTCACTAAAACCGATTTACATCAAATCTTCGGCCATATTTGATATTACTCGTAGATCAGATTATATATTGCTAGACCCAACACTTGATGCTTTGCTGTAATATTTACCGCCATCTAGTATCTGATTGAACAGAACCTTAATATAAAATCATAACGATTTAAAGTGCAATGGAGTGGATTTTTTAATTTTGTAGATCACCACAGTTCTCAGCGCCATACAGAATCACGATGTTTGATCAGTCTACTGTGGTATCTGCCGCCCCAAACCAAGAGGACTGGCAATGCGTGTTGCTAAAGTATTCGAGGACAGGACATGTTGCATTTAATAATTATTAGCAATCGAGGGTCAACAAATATAAATAATAAAGTAACAAAAACATCATTTTTTTAAACCTGCTCTGATGATTGGCTTAAGCATTTGTCTAGTCCATCATGTCCGGTTACCGTATAATTATTGAATAAGCTGTGCAGCATAGAACATCAGTCGTGCACAATAGATTGACAAAATTGTTTTTTTGCACCTTTTTAGTATATAATTTCAATTCTTAATTGAGATAAAACTATAGCGCTATAACACTAAGAATATAATATCGAAGCTAAAAATAGCAATTCGCTTTGATTAATCATGTGGTACGTGGTGTATATTATTTTGTAAATATTAATATTAATACCAAATTTGCAACTATATTTCTTACAATGTTGCAATACTTAACCCTTGTTGTATATGCATTTACATCGATACTGCTGCCCCTTTCCTGAGATGTGCCAGGTATTAAAATTTGACTTTTAAATAGTTTGCTGTTGGCTGTGCGTTACCAGGTGTTACGCAGGGTCAGACGAGCCATATAATAGAGATTAGAGAATCATGTAGCGCGTTGATTTAGCTTCAAATTGAAACACCTTGCTGTAATTTTTATAACACAACGTGCTGTTGTAAATTTATCCACCAGAATTTGAATTTCAATAAAATGCGAAATGGAACTCTAAACTTCGGTATGTATATTACTTACTTCATATTCTAACTTGAAATCATCCATTGCCGTCTTGTGAATACGTTCCAATTGCATCAGTAATGTTTCTGCTGGTGTACTTCTTAAAGTGTTAAAACAGCGTTGAGCTTAGCTTGCCCTTGCCAATTTGAATGTGTGTTTGGTAGCAGATTTATAAAGTGTCTCAGATGCAGAGGAGTTGTACGTTTTATATTGAGAAATATTGCAGTTTAGAGTTATAGCATGATGAAAATCTGTATTGCATTGCAGGAAGTTATGAGTACATCTGATACAGATGCCATTTAAGAGGAGACCCTTTGCTTGGATTGGACTTGCGTTGCTTGTGATTGTCTTGTATCGGCAGCTTGGAATGGAGCAGAGCAGGTAAGACAGGAATTCAGACATAAACAAAGAATAGAACATTGCTTTTTCATGACTCTGCCACTTGGGTTGATTTCTAGCCTTGGATAGTATATAGCCTGATACTTATTGGTGAAGATCTGCCTACTGTACCGGTAGTTAAGTTAATAAGTAAGCATATCTCTTTACTGCTAATAGCATTTTGCTTTACAGATTATGATGTCTTTAATCTCTTATGAACTTTTCTAATTTTATTGTTTTTCCCAAGTGTGCTGTCTAGTGTCTACGGTGTTTGGGTCTAGTATAAATCATCGTAACAAATGTTCTACAAGCCAAACTATTAGCAGCGGATATAAAGGTGTTGTTGGTACAGGGGTAATCATGAATTTGTATAGCACCACTTCCAGAGAAACAACTCAGAAGCACTCCCGACGTGGCAGCACCAAGTCACAATCAGAGAGGATGGTTTTCAAATGCCTGCAGAGTATGGCAAAGAAAGATGAACGAGACTGCTAGACAACATATTCCTGAAAAATGGACCGACAATGGCGAAACTTTTCACTGTGGAAGTTGGAGCGACGAAATCTGCGACCTGGAATCTGTAGGCCTATGGTGCATTGAGTATATTAAATTAACTCTCTTGTTTGATGGGGGGAGGAGGTTATAGTTCATGAACGAGATGGTTATTAATTCTCGAAAAATGAAGTTAATTAATACCCGACTCTGGGTATGTGAAATTTCAAATAAATATGATATTAGATTAATATGTCTTAACTATTATGTTGCACCGACATATTGTTTTATTAGGTTGAAATTTACAATAGAAACGTCGTGGGACAGCGAGCCAATTAATCACCGTGCTGTCAAGTTGGAGATCTACGCTGCTGAGCATGGTCTCGGAGTTGAGATTGATGCTCCATTTTTCAATGACCCTCCGAAGCCAAATGGACCGCCAGGACTTCCTTTCCAGGCATTATGGGAATATGAGGGTAAGTTTTAAAGGAAGTTGTCTTGGAATAAATGTTTACGGGAAATTATCTTAAAGACAAAATCTAGTTTCCTTAGTGTTGATGCAAATGAAAGATTTATGATGGATGGTGTCCTCAACTTTTTGTTAATGTGCACTGGAAATCATTCACTTTAAAACATAGATGTAAAAAACGATGGAAACGGAAAAAAACCGGTAAAAAACGTCGTTTTTTTCCAAAACAAAAACAAAAAAACGATAAAAAACGGAAACGGTAAATAATTTGACTTTGCTACATCTAAAACCGCATTTTAACCTTGAAAACATTGATTAGGAACCTACTACACGCAGGCTATCTCTTAAATGATGATGTTAAACGATGAAATAATGACTTTAGTTAGCTGAATCCTTGAGAGTTGGCGGAAAACATAAGGAATTTCAGAAAAAAATTTAAACTAAGAAAAATAATAACAGAAAGTAAATGAATAAATAAAGTTAAAGAAAAAATAAAAAACGATAAAAAACGATGGGAAAAATAAAAAACGAAAAAAACGACGTTTTTGGGGGAAAAACGACGTTTTTTGGGAGAGAATAAAAAACGGAAAAACGTTTTTTACAACTATGCTTTAAAAGATCTATGCATTGTCCTGATATGTACATACTTTCATACATGTATTGTATACATACAGTCGTACATAGATGTATCCATACATGCTTGTATCTTGAACCTGCCGGTAACTTCATTGATGGTATATGATGATATATTTGTTATATACTGTAAGAAAGAACTGCTCTAGTTTCCTAGTTATTTTCAAAAGTATTCCTGTCGCTATTTTCCTTGTGCCAGTTGAATATTTTTGCCTGATTTGGTGACATTTTTAATTTTACAGTGGTTGAAGCCTTCTTTCTAAATGGACAGAACCAATACCTAGAGGTCGAGTTTTGTCCGTAAGCAAATTTTTTCTTGATCTGTTGCGAGAGAATTGTGAATACATTTCCTGTCGTAAAAAATCCAGTGTATGATTTGGTTAATCTGCTGCATTGAGAAATGTTTTAAAACGAATTTATGCTTTCTGGCCATAGTTTTTTTTACGAGAATCTAGTGCAGCTTAGAGAGATGGATGGACACTGAGGATGCCAAAATTTTATGCTAAAATGTTAAAGTTTCTGTAATACGTAAAGGGTTAAGATGCCTAGTCAGGGCCAGTTAGTGTACTGAAAGAGTACTTTGAGTATGGTTAATGGAAGAGAGATGGGGAGATCTTGAACAGTGAGCAGTAGGTAACCGAGTGATTAAATACATCACTCTTTACATTTATAGTTATATAGCATGTTTTCTAGTATTTGCAAATGGGAAAAAACTACTAAATTATTGTTTGATTATGTTTTGAAAATGATGGACTTAAATGATAACGGTGGAAGTGTATTTTTATGTTTGTCTCAACATTACAGCCACGGCCAGCATCTTGTTCTGCTACTTAACGGCTATCGAAAACCATTTAAGGTAACAACTGCGGATTCTATTAGTGTCAGTTTTATTTCAGCCAGAGTTCAATGGCGTCTAACACCTTCCTGGAATGGAAAAGCGCGGACACACACACTTTTCAGCTGCATTAATTTTCATGTTACAGGCAGTTATATTATCTGTGAGATCAAAAACCGTCTGCAAAATGCTCTGAATGTTAAACTCCCCTTCTGTTAACTCTAAGAAACTGTGACCTATACGTCACATTGGTAGATGCCACTGTTAGTTCAATAAATCACGTTGCTTCTTCAGTCTGCTGCTTTATTTTCAGGACATGCTGAACCTGACGTACAGCGCCGTTATAAGCGATGGCTCCTGGAAAGGCACTGCCGTCATTCCATGGGAATACCTTCCACAGAACGTTGACAAGTTCAACGCCTATGCAATTCACGGATCTGGAAAAGACCGGGTCTACGAATCCCTATACCCTGTCCCGCATGGGAAATTCACTGAGCCCGACTTGTAAGTATGGCGTACTGCTTTGCCTCAGCACTTAAATCATATTTTAAAAAGTTTAATCGCTTAAAATGTTTTCGCATTTACATCAGTAATGTAATCTTCTCATTGAGCAAAGACAAAGAATTCAGTTTAAGACCAGTCCTGTGGTTCACAAAACAGCACTCAAATCAGACTGCCTGGAGAATAGGGGTGGTAAGGGTAATGGAAGACTCTGGTGTGAAAAGCACATGGAGGCAAGTTAGTGTTGGAAAACTGAGTTGTAGGACGTGCTGGGCGCCTTGCATGGCTGCAAACAGTTAAATTTGACTCCTGTAATAACTTGTGATCTCCCGTTCATTACCGATTGTAATCATACTGCATTCTGTCAGTTTGAAAAGTAAACGAAGATTATTATTATTATTCTAACTGTTTAATGCCAGTAAATATTGCATTTGATCAATATATATATACTCTGATTCTTGCTGTGCCTATTTGCACCAAAACAGTGTTGTGCTGAGTGGCTGGTAAGATTTTTTGCTAGATGTTCCTGATTTTTTAAATTGTACATGTGAGCTTGTCTTTGATTTTTGTTAAACAGTGTACGGCAGTGTAAACAGTTTAAAACAAGCCACATGCACACTTTGCATGCATTCCATTTTATATGTTTTAAGTTGCAAACTTTTCTCAAGTCGTTCAGTGATCAGTTTACAGACGTTATGAATGCGCTATATAAATAGCGATACTTTACATTCTGTTTTTTCTCTTTATTTTCAAAGCCATCGATTGGATTACTTCCAAACAACCGATTTTGAAACGGTCATTCCAAAGCCAATACGAACCAGTCAGCCTTCCAAAATCTGGCAAGATCTTTCAACGTGAGGCAATTAATTCGTTCAACTACTGACCGAGAAATCAGACTTTTCACACGTTCAGGAAAACATATCACAGCCATAGAACTGAAGTTAACTAAAGATCTAATTACCCCCACATGTATTGCTTGTGCAAGCAAGGCTACAAAGACATTTTGTATTTTACCAAATGCACTGATCTTCGTAATTTATATTTATTCCAATTTAATACACACTTAATTTTATTATGTAAGAATGGTTCATTCGAGTCTTGCTTTTTGAATCAGTTATTCTATAGTCTAGTTAGTCTCATTTGTTAGAGCACACATCCTATGTGTATCTGTGCAGCATGATGCCATTCATAAGCAGATGTTTTAACTCATGAACTTAGCCATAGTTGTAAAAAACGTTTTTTTCGTTTTTTATTCTCTCCCAAAAAACGTCGTTTTTTTCGTTTTTTATTTTTCCCATCGTTTTTTATCGTTTTTTATTTTTTCTTTAACTTTATTTATTCATTTACTTTCTGTTATTATTCTCCTTAATTTTAATTTTTTTCTGATATTCCTTATGTTTTCCGCCAACTCTCAATGATTCAGTTAACTAAAGTCATTATTTCATCGTTTAACATCATCATTTAAGAGATTGCCTGCGTGAAGTAGGTTCCTATAATCAATGTTTTCAAGGTTAAAATGCGGTTTTAGATGTAGCAAAGTCAAATTATTTACCGTTTCCGTTTTTTATCGTTTTTTTGTCGTTTTTTATTTTTTCGAAAAAAACGACGTTTTTTACCGTTTTTTATTCCGTTTCCATCGTTTTTTACATCTATGAACTTAGCTATCCGAGTGTGACTTTTAGTTGGCTCGTTTAAGAGATTTGACATTGTTATTGTGTTTGCACAGCCCGTACTTGGAACCTTAAACGGCATAGCACCCACATGGTATGTATTGCCAGGGTTAGGAGGGTTCAATTCCCCCCTAGTCCTTTCTTACGACCCCACAGTTCAGTAACTGTACTATTAGCAACTACTATTAGAATTATTTAGTTAACCTGCTCATACTGTACATTCTGAACTTTAAGCAGAACTCCTTATGGTGTAAAAATAAAACACTGAGAATAGTTCAAGAATTGTCATACTTTTGTGACCAAGTGAAGAACTAATAAAAAGAGGCCATAACCTGTCAATTCTACAGAAATACAATGATATCCAACTAGGCAAAAATTCGAATGCTCCATAGGACACAACTCTACAAAGCAACGCAAATGCATCCTAATGGCTACAAGAAGAAATTTAAAACATAACGAATTCATTGAAAAGTTGACGCCAGTCTGTATAGCAAAAAGCGTACATTTCAGCAAATAAAATAAGATTAATGTTCACCCAATTCACTTACAACTTAACTAACTAAACACAATTAGTGTATCTCTAAATTTGCTTATGTAGAACATTTCCTATCTGCCTAGCATAGAGTTTATTTCAGAATAGTTCATACAGTTAAAGAATTTATAATACATGCACAACTTAAAAGCAACTTGACGTCTAGCTACCAGTTAACACTCGCTGCTGCTTTCATATTAATACAGCATTTTAAAAGTAGCACATTTGGCAGAGTGGAGAAAACACTAATTTAAAAAATTCACTTCCTCACAGCAGCTAAAAATAACTGAAAGGATAAATGCAATATTTTAAATATTTAGCAATTTGTTATATTCACTCCATCTCTGCATATTTAACTTAGAAAGTCCAAATTTTAATTCAATACTTCTACTTAGCAAGTGCCACTAATATCATTACATTTAGAAAATTAGTAAGCAAGATTTAAGCAAATAAAATCTAGATGAAATTTGCACAAATGCTCCAGGATGTTCACTTTTTCTCCACTGATATAAATAAACCTTTGCATGGCACCATACCGCCCAGCAGTGGTTACACTACCATTTCTGACATGCAATATTCGAATCATCTTTGGCACTAGTAGTTACAAACAAACAACTATCACAAGCAGCCAATTAAAAGCTCTATAAACAAAAATGCAGCAACACTTACTCAATCAACAGATATTACCGGTAGTACTTCGCATCGTCAGCAAAAGCAGAAGTTTTACACACACCGTACACAGAAATTCAGAAGAAAATTTAATCTTAAAGAAGGGAAATGCTGACAGCAAGAAACAACCCGACAATAGATTTCTGTGCAAACCAACAATAAAAAAGAGATGTCAGTAAAGATGTATTTGATTCTCCAAACATTTGCCACTTCACTCATCACCATCATCGCCTGGTTCTAAGAAACGCCACTGCAGATTGAGAGCAATGTTCGACTGGAAAAGAGTAGCGGGACGCGTCTCCACTGGAATCTCATCCACGGATTCCACGATGGTGTCGTGATCACGCAGTCCGGCGGGCAGATGGGCGCAGCTTCTGCGTGTTGAACGACGCACCGGCGTCACGACTACTTTTTGCGGCGTGGCAAAACTTGGCTGCAGATTGGGGATTCTGTTAAAAGAAAAGCGTAGATTAATAGCGTGCGTACCAGGCTACTCTCGTATTTCTACCTTCAAGTTTGAACAACTTCATTGACTTCGTCTAACTGCACGAATTAAATTCAAAATATTCATCTTGGTCTCCAAAGCACAGAGGGATTCATCCACCTCAAATATTTAGCTGTGGTAATACTCCAGTCTCTTTCAGCCTCCTCGCATCATACGCTTCACTCCTCAAACAGATTTGAATCTCTACTTCCTTAAAAATAACAGCTATGGCTCAGTCCCGGTCCTTTACCTCAATTGTTTCATCTCTTTCGAAAACGCTGTCCCCATCTAATCGATCTCAACTTCTATCAGGTAATCCCTCCTCCTTATTTTCTTATGGCTTTGCGCACTATGAGTGCCTCTGAATGGTTCACCCTACTAAAGGCGCTTCCATAAATGTCTAAATACAATACAATAGATTTATGCATGTACATCATAACCCCCCCATACAACATGCTTAGTTCAACACTAATCCTGCTGCAAAGTGGCTTGCATCCAAATTTAACCTTCAGCCTTGTGACATGACCTGTTCAATTTTTTAACATCATTCTCTTAAGGTATACTTTAATATATGTTAATTGTGAAAGCCATATCAAGACCTGCCTTTTAATGAGACTGTTAAATTGTTAATAGTTCACTTGCTAAACTCCAGCAGCCATGGATGTCAGAATCCACGTTACGAGACAAGTCAACTAAACATGTCACAAATTTAACAGAACTCAGAACACCAAGATTTTGGCCAAGGATGGACAAAACCATTATTCAAGCCAGTCTAAACCAGTAGTCAAGCCAGTGTAAATAACAAATATATTAGACCCCGATTGATTAAATCCCCCATTTTCTTGCCCAAATAACAAAAAAGCTCGGCAACAAACCTCTTCAGAGAGAACTTGACAGATGATGAATCGAAGATATTTTCTGGTTGGACTTCGTTTGCCAGACGCTTATGAGCGGAGTGTGTAACGTTTGAGGGACGAGCCGCTGAACGGTTGCGAACTTCACTGAAGTGCGTTTTTGCCTTCTCCAATTCTTCTTCCGGCTGCACATAAATGGACGAATGCAACGAGTGGAACAAGTCCTTCCAATGCAATATTTACACAGTGACGCACTCTCACCTCTTTTCCATCTGACCACAAATAGCTTTGTCTATAGATGCATTTTCAATTTTTTCATTTGTGTATACGTCTGCGATTTCAAAATCTGCCACAGCTTACTTTTTTTAAATGTATGTAATAGTTAATGCAATATGTATAGAAAAATGCGCTTTTCAGATATGCAAATAAAGAGGTGCTATAAATATTCTCATGTAATGAATGAATGAATGCTTAAATAAAGAGGGGAGATGCAGAAGATGGGAGGGGAGAGGGAAGGGAGAGAACCAAATAATGAAAGATTGGAAGTATCTAGATATCTCATCTTTTGTTTATTTATTTATTTATTTAAACACAGGAAAGAACCATTGTAAGCTTAATCTGCATTTGGATTCCCATTAATTACAAAACAGATAATTTTAAGCACGAAAAAACAAAAACCCGAGTCGTCACCTGTCAGTGATTAATTCGACTATAGATGTACACAAACATTAACACGGCAGTCACCTTCTGAATGGATTATGCCTACTAGAGGTTTGCTTTACAAATGTTTAAATAGAATACAACCTAGACCACTAAAACCGCAGTTAAATTATGGATAAATGACTCAATTTACCTGGGCACCATTCTTGGCTCCCTCCTCCAGAATCTGCACCGCATCAGAAGCTCCATCTTTATCCTCAGCAGCAGCAGCAAGGTGGGCTTTGCAAGACCAGTAATATGACATCTGCTTAACGTCTGGAATCCTTGCAGCAACGTTATTCAGCCACGTCATTAAATGCTCGGAAGGAAAGCCCTGAAATGACGACATTTACATTACGAATGCACCAACATAACCAAAAGTAAGTAAGAATATTCTGTATTAGATTACCAGCATATGCACAGCAGTTTACAGTAAAAATAAATAATAACAAAATTTGGTAAAGTAATACAACATTCTAATTTATAATAAAACCTTTTTTGGGCCAAGGCATCAACTTTAGACCTAGAGTTAAATCATGTGACCTTTGTAATTGAGCATTGTAATTGGTATCGCATTGTTCAAACTTCAGCATAGCATGTGCATATGTATAACTGCCACATAAAATGTATATGCAACACATTTAGTTGTATTAACTTGTGTTTGATAATAAACTGCACAATGTTCACATTGTTCTATTTTCTTTGTCCTATCGCATGCGGATCAATCCCCATAACAAATATAATTTAATTACAAACACAAGTAAATCAAAAAAGTAAGACAATTCAATTACAGGGAGGCTTAGTTTATAGATAATTTTTTTTAAATGCAAAAATGTGACAATTTAATTACAGTTCTAAAGGATTATTTTATAAAAAAACATACAGCGCTATGACGACAATTTAATGTAAGCTAGCAACAGCATATATAAATATATAAATCAATCATAGCTTGAAGTCAGCGAAAATCACAAGTCTTGGAGATGCTCAGTTATTCTGAAGACCTGTGCAGAACAAAAAGAGTGTATTGCATACGACCGTTTATAAAGTGATTCTCTTGCGAACGCCTTTCGGAATCGCTCCCAATGCGATCAACTCCAAGAGAAAAGGCAGGATTTGAGGCGAGAGAAAGAGGAGGAAAGACTACCAGAGAGAAAGGCGGAGCGAACTGATGGTGGAAGTCCATTCCATAGAGAGGGACCCATGCAGGCAGAGCAACTGGATTCAGCCATGGCAGTCTTGACATGGAGAACCTTACCTCTCAAACAGATGCACAGGTGATACAACTCACAAAGTTAAACTACACTTGATCTATAGATGTCAACTATTAAGTGATAACAAACAAGTAAACTGATTTCAGTACCATATTGACTAGAGATGTTGCTTCAGCGAACATCTCAATCAACTCCGTCTTAGCCTTCTGCAGTCTCTCATGGCAATCATTGTCACCTTTCTCATCTTGTTGACACTGCAACATCACATAATAACATACAAGTAAAAGGTGTTAAGAAAACATGGCAGTTAAATTTAAGCAACCACTCGGGTCCCAGCAAACATTACGCAACGGCCTGTCATGATGGAAATCATGGAAGCAAACCAGATGTACATATAATAAAAGTGTTGTATAATGGGTTGGCACAGTATATTTGTTCAATTTACAGGGCATTCCTGTGTTTTAGGGCTGTTCACATAATTACATATACAGCAATGGCATCACTGGATCAAGGCAAGGCGTGATAGCTTGAGCAGACAGGCTCCATTCCGGTTCTTTGGCCGCTGCGTTTTCTGCTCTTGACACCCCTTCGAGATCAAGTGCCCACTTCACAACTGAGGACAAACATTCATGCAGAATCGGGTGTTTACTGTTGTGGGTGACCTCAATGTGAAATTGACCTTTCCACTGCAATTCCTAGCAGGATTCTGTTGGGGATTCAACTGCACCGCTTCACTGCTCGAAGACCTTTCTCATTTCATGGACATGTCATGCTGACAGCGCTTCTGAATAGCTCTGCTGTGCGAAAATTTGATTATTGTTAAACCTAAAATGTTTACAAGTAGTTTTGTTAATCAAAGCATTTTAGTTAGAGTTATTTCCGCACGTGTGACTTCATAACCTGCACCTACATGTACAATTTACAGACGACACAACATGACAGTCCACCGTGACCCAAAGGATCGGTGATGAAATTAAATTTATTCAACTACCATTGTGGTGCATGGTAGTGTAGGTGTATATTCAGCGCCTTGGAACCGAAGGTTGCGGGTTCGAATCCACCTCAAGTCGCTGTGTAGGGACCCTGCAAGCCATTCAGCTGCAATTGCTCATGCGCTGCGGCGTGAAACTCCGATTAGTGTCCGCGCTATAGTCGGAAGCGCTTCCGAGTAGAGATCTTGAAGGGGCGCTATAACAAGTGCTCATACATACATGATGTCAATATTACAGTATCAAATATCGAAGGGAAATAGTGACTGTCTTTCCAGGAGAAAGAGACAGATAACTTCTTCACGGCTCCTAAAGAAATTCAGACGTGATATTCTAAAATTTAAACTAAAAGTCCGAGACATTTAGTCTCACCAATTGCTTCAATTTCTGAACATGGTGATGTGAAGACGGTTGCGGGGTTGACATATCCCGTGCGTGTACCCCATAGCAGGTAAGATGCCGATAGCGTGACGGGGTCTTGCCGTGTGCTGCAAGCCACTTCTCCAGTTTCACACTAAATTCAAAGATACACGATATATGATTAACATCATCATATCTTCTGACAAATCAAAACTCGCTTTTTAATCTTAACATCGACTTAGGATTTGTGACAAAATTTAAGTTGCCTATAAAGATTTTTAACATGAATACCTCAAATGTCTTATTTAAATACAATGTCAAGTAAACCAAAGAGAAGCATTTTTATGAAACATACTTTATATTGGATTTAGGATAATGTACGCTATTTTAAAACATCTTGATATTGATTGAATCAACATGTCTGTAATACTCTGTATACGAAAATGCAGATAGCAATTGGCCACTTAAAGAATATTCTTATCTTATCTCCTTTATCTCAAACTTATTAAACCTATAAACATAATCAAATGACACAATCACGCAGAATACATTCTTCAATACAAAGTGCTCATGCACAAGTTGTCATATTTACCAACAACACGAACAATTCTACGCAAACCACTGAGCACTTTATCTCAAACCGTACCTAAGAGCCGAACGAGGCGTCTTGGGCGTCTTTGGAGTCCACGTGCTCGTCAAGCCCTTCACCCTGCTCCCCACGATAGACGACAACTGCAGCAAGTCGCTCGGTGATCCAACCGAGCGCTTGCTCGAGTAAGGTGTTGACATCCTCGGTCCTTTCAGTTCAGGAGTGGCTGGCTCGCTCGCACTGAAAACTGTCGACAGCGCCAACGACGTTTTGTCAACCTTCCCAGATTTCTGCAACTCCGGCTTTCCAGCGTGGACGTTTGGAGCTCTCTGGAAAGTCCTGCTCCTTGGAGCGAGACTCTTTGCAACGGATGTGGCGGTGACTCTTGCACCTGTGCGGCTTGGATTATTCTGGGGAAACTGCACGGGTTTAGCACGGACTGAATCGATTCTCGACTTGACGTGGACGGACGAAAGTGTCTCGCATTTCTTCTTTGGCATCTCTGTTCGCGCCTGCTGCGTAACAGATGACGTTCTGGTGACTGCAGAACTTCGAGCAGCAGTGGGGAGCACAGGCAATCCAGGTCTGGTGGCCGGTAAAGTTTCTCTCCTAAAACCATAAGGAAAGAATGCAGGGTTATTTAAAGTGGCATCGTATATAACACAGTGTGTGACGTAAATTGACTACAAACTCATTGCATATCTCGACCAGCAAAAGCTCACATAACGTCGAAAGATCTTTTAGTTGAAATGCTAATACAACAGTGAGTTCTAAGTCACATCTATCCCACAAGTTACACAATTTGACAAATTTCTTGTGACACACTTAGATAAAAAAGTCTAGACCTGATTGGAAAATGTTCACAATCTGCTGTACGGCAAAATAAATTGCCTAATTTTAGCAGGCTATAGGAACTAAATAAAAGTCGTAAGCATAGAAGGTTCAACTGCAAGAAATCCATCCAAGTTCCAGAGCTAATTTCATACCTGGTAACTTGCAATCTATTCTTTTCAAACACAAATTCAGCGTTGCTTACTCAAATAGGAAGTTTGTAAAACTCTTCATGAATATAAAAATAGTTCAGTGGTAAGAAATCCATTCAAGTTCTTTCCTTCATTTCTGAACAAGTCCACAAAAGTGCATGGAACAATTTTGAACCCCTTACCGACCAAAAGTATAGCAAATGGTATGGGGAAATCTCAAACCCTCGGTCAGTAAATGGTTAAACATTAAACTCCAGACATTTGATTCACAATTCTACAATCTTCCTGCAAACCACTTACCTAGGCAGGGTCTGAATTTTGCTCTTCACGTCAGCTGTCTGCTGCAACTTCTTCTGTCGCCACAACTCCAGCTCTTGCCTGTATCAGAAATAGGTTTTTTAATGTAGGATGAAATAATGCTGTCACAAAGCAACCAGAGAATTTCAATATAACAAAGATTTGTCGCATACACCGCAGGAAAATTGCTGATTAACATCGGAAATTAATCTTTTCACCAAAGTGCAGGTTAAGTTTAGACACATTCCTTAACATTAAAACCTAAATGCAGGTAATAAGAAAAGCTTAACCCTTTAATGTCGAGATGGTAGTAAATGGTATATAGGAAATCCTATATCCCTGGCATTAAAGGGTTAAAGACAGTTAATCAAATCCAACCAATCAGCACCCTACTACAAGAAACCAGAAATCTGTAATCAGCACAGTGCTGACCAGTAGGACAGAGCATTCAACCTGTAACGTAGAAACTACAGGTTTGTCAAAGCTTTGGACGGAGGGCAATATCAATACGCAGCTCTGAATAAATATTGATAATTGTAATCGATAAAGGAACTGAAAACTATTTCCTTTGTCAGGACTGGGCTGATAAGGACTGAAGCAGATAACTATAAAATATATCATCTGAGGCCCCCGAGCAGGGCCACATTAAGGCTAGTGCGGGCCCGGGTGCTGTGGTAACCTTGCGGGCCCTCCTCTCAGTCTTCTGTCAGCCACTGGTCTACCATGTAGGGCCCCCAGAAATTTGCGCCAAAAAATTGAAAAAATTGCGCACCAAAAACGATAAATTTGCGCGAATTTTGCGCAAGTTAAAAAATCAAAATGTTCGTTATTTTTTCATTGAACCAGTGTACCAAAGTATCTAACAGTGTTTTTGTCATTTAATGTAAAGCTTTGGCGTTCTAGAAATTAGACAATCAAGCCAAAAATGCAGTTATAAAGTTCCTATAGCCATAAGATTAATGTATTCAGACGATCGCAAATAATTTGAATTTTGCAAAATTTACGCCCACCGAAATCTACGCTCATTACAAAAGTAACTTCAAAATAGTATTATATAGCCTATATTATAATGAACCACCAAGTTACACAACGTGCTGAGTACTAGCTTTTCGTCTTTACGTGCACGCCTGACGCCTATAGATTAAATGCGTTCGTTCTGTCTTAAGCCGAGACAGCACGCGACGCTGCCGTGTGACCGCTTTGAGAAACTTCGTCTAAAACATTATTTTTATTGTGTGGCCGTGAAGTTCTGGAATTTTTTATACTATAAGTTTGTGCGTTACTACCAAAAATACCGATCTTTAACTAAAAATTCATTTATGATTTCCTCCCATTCGGCGGTCGCCATTTTCATTATCGCACATTGGTCGTCATTGTTATGTTGAACTGTCATGGGCCGCGGTGATTTTTATGCCAATCAAAGCGCAATTTAGATAAATTAGCAAGATTTTGTCAAAATTTGCGCTAAAATCGCGCGGATTGCCAATTTTTGCGCTCTAGCGCTAAACCTGAAAATTTGCGCAAAAATTGCGCTCCGCAAGATCGCGAATTTCTGGGGGCCCTAACCATGGAGGCACATATACATGTAATTATATATATTTCCTAATGAGTATACACTATACAGCCAGGAGATTTCCTTTGGTGCGCGTGCAATTGTTTCTAAGGAAATGTTTCCTACACTAGTAGATGTAGGTCTATACGTGACAGAAGGGGACTAGCTTCTGCAATTGTTATTTATATTTATAAGCCCTATGTTTATGTTCCATCCAGTTGATTTTCTTCATTAATTGTTCCCACTTCAACATCTCGAAGACCTCCAGTCTTCTTATGATTAGGCCCTATATTGCTTGCTCTCATGGTTCAAGTCTCAAATCCAAACAACACCACGTGCACTCCATGTCAATGTTTTATCATCCGTTTCTCTGGATTCCTGCTTTCTCTTTTCAGTTTATCGTAATTCATAAATTTAAATTTATAAGTTCCTTCTTCCTATTTTCAGGTCTAATAAATTATAGCATCAGAGACTATTTCTTTCGCAGACTCCAATAATATCCTGGCAAACCGCTCTTTAGAGCGTCATGATCTTCTTGCACCAATTATCTAGGTATAAGAGCTATCGAAGAAGAGTAGACCTATACAGTGAAAGAGATCGAGACAAAGGAAGTGGGTAGGACACAGGCTGTGCGGAGACAAATGAAGGAAAGTGAACAAGATTAGGACTACGACAGGTTATGCTGGACTGGATAATAACAAATGGATAGGCCTATGGAAAGTTTGAGGAAGAGGCATCGGACATTTCAGCCAGCCTCGAAGACAGAAAACTAGAGAAGAAGATGATAAGCTATAATAGGTAAATTAAGAGCTATACAATAACATGTTTTCTAACGCTATTTCTCTAATCCCGCATGGCTTATAATTTAATTTTAAGATAGGCTACCTCCCAAACCGGGCCAGATTACGGCATGTTCGACCGAACAGGGACCCAACACTTTAGGGGCTCCACACATGCGTGAAAAAAATTTCTGATAATTTTTAGATTTTTAGCAAATTTCGACGAAACGACTAAAAACGGTCATCAAAATTGTTGGCAGAAGATCCGCAAAAAATTTCCTGAACAGGGCCCACATTTCTTAATTCGGCTCTGTTGTCAAAGATAAATTTACAATAACAATAAGTTCCTGCGATTTCAATCAATTCATAAGCTGGAACTAATAAATCGGATGTGTGGGAGAACTTTGCCAAAATTTGGTTGACGATAACTTCGTATTTATTATTGTTGCAATATTCTTGCTAAGAAATTTCATCATTTCCGAAAATGCGGGCCCCAAAACCCGCGGGCCCGGGTGCTGCAGCACCCTTAGCACCTACCTTAATGCGGGCCTGCCCCCGAGGCATGTTGTTGGAACTGAATGAACTTTAAAACAGCGCATAAATCCCAACAGCAACCCTCATAACATGCAACACCACAAAAAAATTAGGAAATTCTCAGTACCCCATTCAAAATGTTGCAACTACAAGTTTGGCCTTCTTCAACACAGTGCAGATTTTGCCTAGGCACTTCCCCCAACATCAAATCAAAACGCCAATTAATAAAACAGCGCGTCAATTTTTATTTTTAAAAACCAGTTAATTGGAAACCATCCCCCTTTTACCAGGCAGGCCAATAATGACTCAAGCAGATAAGTGACATTGTTAGACAAACAACTCCAAACAATGATTACATGGAACAGAACAACTGCAGGAGATATGTACTAACTCTCTACTGAGTTTCTTCCTATTCTCGGTCACAGGAAGGTTGTTTTCTTTCTGCGGCCGGACACTTGTACGTATGATCAGGGTATTATCATTTCTGGACTTAACAGAGCCTGTCTCAAAACGCAAACTTTCTTTTGTGGGCTTTTTATCTGCATTCTGCATCTGTACGCCTTCAGGTCTGATGTTTGCATTCCTTGATTCAAGACAAGGCTTTTTGGCAGCATCAATCCCAGACACAAGCAGATGCCTGAAAACAAAACAAAAGACAGAAAGCAATTAGATATATTTGTCTAATAAATCATGAGCACTATTAAGCAGAAAACGTTCATCATTCACAGGGCATTCTTGTGTTTTAGGGGTGTTCACATATCACATATACAGCAATGGCATCACTGGATCAAGGCAATTTTCTGTATCATGTTTCACAAAAATAAAATATATGTAGCAAAAGAATTGTTTTATAGAACTTTGACTTTAGCTGATTAGCTTTTGTAGGGGGAGCTTATCTGTATTATGAACGGGAAGGGTGTTTACTACAAAATGTACAAGTTGAAACAGGGAAGGTTGAAAATATGATTATTTGTGCATGTAATCAAATGGATGGGCCCCTACCTTGACCGCAAATAAACACTGCCACTTACCTTTTGAGATATGTTATTTCAATCGTTCTAAGTCAAGTGGGCCTGCCACTGGCGGCTCATCTAGTTTACTGTACTGTACACTGTTTAGTAAACTGATAATATACCATAGTCTAAGCCTAAATGATGTTTATTATCGTAGAGAATGACAGAGCAGTACTATATATAAATGCCCAATTACATTTGCGATTACCTTTTTACAGCCCTGCTAGTGCCAGCAGGACTTCCATAACTTGCACCGACTTTTTCATTCTTAACGCGTGTCAAGTTGCTCGGTTGAACTCTCGTACCGACCAATTTCTTGGCGGTCGATGGCAAGCCACGTGTCGCAATCGTCGTTCTTCTTGCGCTCTCCTTGCAAGCAGAAACCCTCTTCACCGCCGACCCAGGCTGTCCATGAGTCAAATGCATCACGCGTAGCTTAATATCGGTAGACAAAAGATTTGCTGGTGGCTGAAATTTTACCACTGCACCAGCAGCCTGTGGTTTGACGCTGTCAACTATTGGCTTTAGTTGAAGGCTATTCAGAGATTTCTGTATTTCAGTGACCCTACGGTCTCGAAGTTCCTGCTTTCGGCGCTCTATTCTTGCCAGTCTGTCCTGCTTTTCCTTCTCTCGTTGCTGCCTGAATTCTTCAAACTTTGCCAGCTTTGAGGCTAAAAACCACAGAAAGGATCTCAAAATCATCGGTAATCTAAGATAACAACGTCATGCTAGTGATCTAACTGTAATCTAAATTGTTTTAATTGTCGTAAATCTGCTTTGCATTTAAGTTGCAAAGAATTTAAAATATGGGTTGATAACAAGAAAGCTGCACAACATGACAGTGACTTTTTGTGAAAATTCAACCTCGTATGCAAAATTAAAAAGCGCTTGCATTGAAATTAATTTCCTGTGTAAAAGTGATTAATAGCATGAGCACAAAGAAATGACTTGCAAGTCAACAATTCATCAGTCAAACTCACCGAACTATTAAATCTGAGGTAATATATCGTTTTAGCGTCGGTAATTATTCGCTAGTTGCAGCATTGTTATTTTTAATCAATCCAACTTCTACTTTGGGGAAAATCCTTTTCATCGATCCAGCTTCTGTTTAGGCAAGAATTAGTCTGATCAATCCCGCTTCCATTTCGTCAGCAAATACTTTTCATCGACATAACTTTTATTTAATTCAAAATTATTGTTCATCAATCCAGCTTCGATTTCAGCAGGATTGTTTTTTATTAATCTCGCTTCTATTTCATACAAATTATTTTCATCAATCCGACTTCTATTTATCAATAATTATTTTCCTCAACCCGACTTGTGTTCGGCCAACGCTAAAACCCATGCAATGGCGAATAATTACCGACGCTAAAACGATAGATTACCAAATCTGAAACAGACCTATTATTGACTTAAATAGTTTCGTCTGGTAAAATTTGTCAAATCCAGATGGCTCACAGTTGGTCACCAGGTAAACAATTTGGGGTTATATTCTATAATGACTCAGTAGACGTTCTAGAATGACTCGGTAGACACCAAGAACTAACGATGCAGTGTTGTTATCTTTAATAAATCCAACTTCTAGTTTGCTGAGAATCCTTTTAATTGATCCAGCTTCTCTTTAGGCAAGAATTTGTTCGATAAATCCCGCTTCTATTTCGTCAGCAAATATTTTTCAGCCATTTTTCATTGAAAATTATTGTTCATCAATCCAGCTTCAGAATGACTGCACTAACCCTAAAACTAACCCTGACCGACCCTCACGACGCCTAACCTGAGCCCTAACCGACCCTCACACGAAAAATCCCGCTTCAATTTCGTCAGGAAATATTTTTCATCAAATTTATAAAAAAAAGTTACTTGCTACCGAGTCATTATAGAATATAACCCAATTTGGTCACCCTGCACTTAGATCAATTGAACAGAGTGCCACCACATACCAGCGACACCCCATAATATGAATATTTGTTTATCATGCAGCAATTTGTTTATCATGCAATGAAGGTCGGAACACCACAACCTGAGACATTAGACAGCGACTGAAATTTGCGAAGTAAAAGGCACGCTGCATTTATGAAGATGAAACTTCAACTTTATTTGGTCAAGAATAATAATTAATAAATATATAATAGGTTAAAGAACCTAACTGGTAATCCCGAAGACTGCATGCCCCAATAACTTTTATTAAATACATAACAAAATGGTCTTGTCAGTGTTGTTGATAACACAGCTTAGTGTCTAAAAATCATTAAGCTGAGTGTGTCGCAACTTAGAAAATCGATTTCGAGGATCCGACCAAAATTCCTTTTCGGGCAGCACCCGTGCAAAACATCAACAACTTCAAACTCATCCTCTGTCTTACCATATTTAGATGAACTCTCCGACTTCAACTGCGGCAGAAGTTTACCACTGGACTCCATACTTTTAATATCGTACAACGTTATTAAAAGGGTTTTAAATAAACTGTTAAATAATTAACTTTCAACACAACGCCATAGATTCCCGTTGTTTGAATTTGAATGAATGCGCTCCAGCATCAAAGCCTCTAAGTGGCGAGGCCATATCAGCAGGGATGCCACTCTGAATTTTGGGGGAAAGTCAAATCGGGTCAAAAAAGCTAGAATGACAATTTCTCTGAAAAATACAGGGATTTTCCATTTTTCCGACTTGACATTTCTGACGACTTTTTTAGTCGTCCGATGATTAAAAATTAATCTCTTTTCCTTCCCCATAAAATTTCTGATGACCTTTTTTGGTCTTTTGCTCCAAAATTTACAAGTTTTGGTCCAAATTCATAAAATGTTCGATTTTTTTACGTCTTTCGAGCATTTTCACTTTTAAAAAATAAATTTTTATGTAAAAAAGTCGGGAAAATCACCGTGAGAAAAAGCTAGATCCTGAGTTCCTGACCTAGAAACCCTAGAGACCTAGACAAGTAAAGACCGAAAACCTAGATCTAGGTGGGAAAAGCTATGAGTGGCATCCCTGGATATCAGTGGGCGAGGTCTCACTTCTTTCTTAGACTATTTAGCCACCTATCGAATAGCAGCGTCATCTGGTGACTATAAAAGTTGTTGCAAATGATTTGTTATTTAGCGCATTCACTCTGGCAACAGGCAATGTACTTGTAGGGCTTGTAGGCGATACTGTGCCCGATAAATAGATTTTCACGGGCACGACTAAGTAAGTAAAGTTAATTGCGTCATGTTCTTGTTCGTTAATATTGCTTTGATGTTTGATTATGCAAATAATTTCTATCATTGCTTGAATATCAATGACAGGTCTTCCAAAAACTCATAGGCTATAGCTGAAACTGTGTGATTATTAATTCATTAATTAGATGCATTTGTATAGAGCCTCTTAAAGGCGCTCCCAACCTCAGCGCGACCAAATAAAACTGTCAAATTATAACGTGACACGTCCTCGTACATTTATTTCGTTAAATCAGTTGCCTATATAGTCATCTACCCTAAATATCTAAAGCGCTATGCCCAACTGTAGATTTAAAGCTAGGACCTAGGTCGCCATAAGTTATCCACACACGCTGAATAGGACTAATTTTAGGCCTATACTGAACATTTAAAACGTTTGTATTTATATCATTCAGTCGACTCTCCCAGAAGTCATAGCCCTGCATGTAGCATATATGTTTAATGTGGAACTGACATGAAAGGCGTTTGGCTAATTATAAGGGAAACATTTTAACAGCTGATAACAGTGCTATACGATATACGGCCTTAGGTAGGCCTAGTCAGCAGGAACCTCAGGGCCTTTGCAATCGGCATTTAGCCTATAGCTGGTACGCCTTGCGCAGACTGATAGGAGCAGACAGACGTATCAATCCTTAGATCTCGGTGCTGGCTAAAGAGAGTTAAGGCCTAGCGGCGAGGTCCTAGCCTATGCTCCGCATATATCTGTCGGACGGATATATAGATGAATACGGCCTAAGTTTCAGTGTTTTCAACTGCTGAGATGATAGTATGTAGCATTGTAGTTCTTATTTCACAAATTCCCAGACAGACGCGTTGCAATGATTACACAAATATGCCGATGTCACGTGATATTCTATCCCCCTGAAAGCTATCCGGGGGGATGAATTAATCTATCCCCCGGATGGAATTAACCGGTCTAGACAGTGGCGGTGCAGGGTTAGGGGGCTAAGCCTCCTATCGGAGGCAAGCCCCCCTAAAAAATGGCCATCCGGTTTTTTACATGCAAAACTGAAATATCTCCACAATTTTCGACCGGATGACTTTAAAAAGGTCGTCAGAAATTTTGGCGGATGAAAAATGAAAATGGAAAATTCCCTCCGAGGCTTCAACCCCCAACTCTGAAATCCTGGCGCCGCCACTGGGTCTAGACTATCCGGGGGGCTAAACCATTCTATTCCTTTTTGAGAAATGCGTATAATTGAAAATTTTATGTTCTAATCAAAATTTAAAGTGACTCTAATTGTTTTAAGTGTCGAAGCAACGTTCAGAGAAATGCAACTCTAATTTATTTAGTGACTCTGACCGTTTTTGAGTATTTTAGAGTAAATGTTCTAAGTGTTCTAAAATCAAAGCAAAACAAATTATCTAGTAGGAATAAACATACCTGTTAATTAGTGTCATTGTTCAAAGCAAAGCAGATAAAAATTAATTTGCAAAAATAAATACACGCGGAAGTGGCTTTTTCGACTTTTCTTCATTTTGGGGGATAAGATTAATACGGGTATACTCTATTTCGTGACACCGACATATGTGCACTGCCAGTATTTCCATGATCACTAATGTTAACGGATGTTAATTTGTCTAGTGGTTTACGTACTAGGCTGTTAACCTATGGGTTAGGGAGGTGGTGTAGTTCGGTGCCTTGAGGCCTGAGGGGCCCAGATTCGAATCCACCTCAAGTCGCCGCGTTGGGTCTTCAGCAAATCCTTCACTCAAAATTGCTCGTGCGCTTCGGCGTGAAACTCCGATGCAGTGTTCGCGCTGTAGTCGGGAGAGCCTCGAGATCTGAATAGAGAGATTGAAAGGGGCCAGAGGCACTATACAAAATGCGAGAAATAGATAAATAAATGAAACTTCCACCAAGGTAGAAGCTTGCTTCGAAAGTTCGAGGTCTCAGCCCCATGCGGGCTCTCTGCAGTGAACTAGGCTAGCCTTCATAAGGAACAAACTGATTTTATTGGGGTGCATAGGCGTACGAGGCGGGGGTCCAGTGGGGGCAAATGCCCCCAAATTTCGGGCAAATGTGTTTTCGGGCAAAAGAGGCATGGATGGGCAAAAAAATCGGAAATTTTTTCGGGGAAAACAGGTACAGAAGGATTTTTTCCGGCACGCAGGGGTAAAAAAAATTTCGGACGGGAAAACCCTAAGAATTTTGGGCGGATGACTAAAAAAGGTCGTCAGATTTTTCGGGGGGAAATTTTTTGCCCCCCCCCTCCACTGCCGAAATGTCCCGTACGCCTATGTTGGGGTGTATCCGGTAGGCGAGGCAGAGAGCGTCGAGAAAGACTAACCGCTCTCAGTATGTACCACAGACAGACAGACAGACAGACAGACAGACAGACAGACAGACAGACAGACAGACAGACAGACAGACAGTCTGTCTGTCTGTCTGTCTGAGACAGACAGACAGACAGACAGACAGAAGCAGATACAGTCATACAGATACAGATACAAAGACAGAGACAGAGAAGAGATAGAGACAGAGATACAGTGACATATAGTGATATAGAGAGTGAGACAGACAAAGACAGATAGAAACAGAGACATAGGCACAGAGACACAGACAGAGATGCAGAGACAGAGACATACAGACATAGGCTACAAAGAAATAATTCGCCAGAGAACTCAAAGTATCATTATGTCATCATAATCAAACATATTAGCCTATCACTCAGTTGCAATGCCGTCGACGCACGATGACCTCAACTCAATCCTAACACTGCAATCTTTCGTTTTGTAGCATTTTCCGCCGCTGGATGTCGGGACCGCCGCCGCCGCAGTGCTGAACGATCGCAAATCGAAAGGCGCATATATATGCCTAGACCTGCCAACCTACCTGGCGGCGCAGGGGTCTGACGAAATTCTAGGCCGTGTTTTTGGAGGCGCACACGGAAGGCTCGTCGGGGCTTCACAGATCTCTCCAGCTTATTATATACCGTATCGTTTAAGATCATATACATTTGTAGGCATAGGCCTACTTGCACTGCCCGGCAGGCTCCAGTGTTCGTACTGCAGATGTCTTACTGGATAAAGATAATGCACACAGTGTATACATGAACTTCCAAGGTGAGTAGCCTACTGTATACACACCGTTGACTTGGTGGAGACGAGTAGGTTACCTGTATTTGCTTATAGTTATACATGCAGATAACGCTCTTGTCTTGTGAGTGAGCGATAATAACAACAGAGAAGTGGCTAACAGAGTGACGTTAAGTAGCCTACTGATGTTGCACTTCTAAGTGTCAGTGGTTTAAGCGGAAAACTATATTTATTGGGGGGGGGGGCATCTTTGGGTTTCCATTTGACATGGTCGTATTTTTCTGCATTTTAGTTTTTACTGACAGTAATTAGAACTTTATTGTGTGGCGAACCTGTCCTTCACTCAACTCTATAATTAAACTGTGCATTCTACTTAATTTGCTCGACTCGACTTCTCTGTATACTCTGCTCTATACCCTATCGACTCTATAGTCTATGAAGCGCCTGAAGACTATACTATTCGTTAGCTAACTTTGGGTCGGGAGCGCTACTGAATCTGTGAGCGGCGCTATACAAGTGTTCAATTACAATTACAACAGGCCTATTCTACTCCGCTCCATTCTATACTCTACTCGACTTAACTATATACTCCACTCTATTCTACCATTACTCTCGCATACCTATACGGTATACGCACGTAAACTCGCTACCGCTAGCAACAGACAAAACATGTTTTTATAATAACCATGGAGCGCAGTCTGGCTGAAACTTGAAAGCCAGTTTCAACAGGCATTCTGCTACATACGTCAGTCATATATACCTTAATATACGGTCATAGCAGATCCGCGCCTCTCCTGTTAGCAGGTCTTACCATCAAGAGCGTATACACGTCGTAAAAATACGTGGGGCAAATAAATCTGTTAGGCGTAGGTATACGAGCCGCAGACCTAGAGGGAGCGTGTACAGGACCACGTGCGTAAGACTAGAAGACCTATAGAACCACGTGAATAGCGGCATCTGCTTGGTCCTATTATCCTATAGGTGTATGCGATTGCGGCAATATACAGCTAAGCAGGTGAGTTTTGCAAGTTACAATCCAGTCCACGCCGGATAAACTGCTCCATGCATACATGTACTTACTCACTGCGCGCATATGCCCGATTGGTTAGACTTTGTATTTGATGTGAGTTCTGAGTTCTGGAGCACCCCGAGGTCGTGCACCACTGAAGAAAAGAGCTAGTGCACTGTGGACGAAATGCAGCTGAGATTATAATGCATGCATCACTGCATACGTCTTTGTATTGCATATATATTTGTATACACATCATCAGATATATAGAGTTGCATACATATATAATTATATAATATTTATATTATATTGCACTAGATGAATGCTTGCATACAGTATATCCATAACATAATGATATAATTATAGTTAGACTATTTTATTTTAATTATTGGTTCTGCACTTTAGAATCAACCTTCGTCACCTTTATTTTTGCTATTAGCTGCATGCATACCGTTGCACATCTTTTCACTATAATTATATCAAGACTACTTTCTTTTCTTTTGGGCCTTTTGCACTGGGAGCGCTTCTGAACGATGTGCACTGTGAGCGACCTCGGTTATAAAGTTCTACATACGATATACACAATAATATAGTTATAATAACAATAATAAATTATACGCCATATAACCTGTGTTTGGGTATTCTACAGAGTAGGCCTATAATGACCGAAGTGGAGTTTTAAGTAGGCTACGCGTGTCTATACTTGAGAGTTTGTTGGTAGATTCTAAATCATTAGAATCGACCGCATGTTTGTGACGAGCAGACGAGAGTCCATGCACACGCTACTATTTATCAAGAGCCAAAATTCCAAATGAGAATAATGATTGTGTCTTACACTCTTACGGCATGGTCACTATAAACACATCGTTAACCATAGTTGTACAATCTATATAAATAAAAATGTAAAACGTTACCGTTCGACATGAAGGACCTCGGAAAGTTCTTGACCGATTGTTTTGAAAATTTTCGCAAAACGTTCCATTCGAACATGACCGGGTTTGTATAAAGCCTTTTGGGAAAAAACGCAATTAATCTTTACGACCAAAAAACACAACTTTTAATTCCATTTGATAGACGTCGATGGAGTCCAGCCATTTCGAGTTTGAAGACGCATCCGTCCGCCCATTCTTCGGGCGCGTTTCAAACCCATTCTTCGGGCGCGTTTCAACATGTATATCCGGCCGTCTTTCTATGGCGCAAATTTATATGTAACTGTCGGTTTTTACTAAATCGTCCATTTGCGGCCGTTTTCCGTGCGTCTTTCTACAGTTTTCACGCATCCGTCCCTCCATTTTTCGGGAGGGGAGGGTAGGGTAGGGTAGGGGAGGGGAGGGGAGGGGAGGGGAGGGGAGGGGAGGGGAGGGGAGGGGAGGGGAGGGGAGGGGAGGGGAGGGGAGGGGAGGGGAGGGGAGGGGAGGGGAGGGGAGGGGAGGCGGAAGGGGGAAGGGGAGGGGACGTAGGAAGGGAGGGTTGGACAGTCTTTTCAGCCACAGCAACGCGTGGCCGGGTACAGCTAGTTTCTAATATTTTGGTCTGGCAGTAGCCATGCGCACTTGTATTAGATCTACATTGTTAAGCATATAGCCAGGGCTTAGAGTGTGCCTGGACGGTCATGGACGGCGTCCATGCACTTGTTTTAAAATCTGAGCACCGTCCAGCCACTTATTGGCGAGCACAGACTAGAAAGGTAAGGGGCGTCCAGGCACTTCTTTTGGAGAGGTAAGGGGCGTCCAGGCACTTATTTTTCCACACTTTAGGGAAGTTTAGGCACTGCATATAGCCTATTGTTATACTTGTAGGTCTACCACATTTAGCACTTACTAGTAGGCCTACAAGATACTCAAATACTTTGAGGAATTCTCATACATGCGTGCCTATGCATACGGGTAAACAGCAGGCTTAATAACTTAGACCTATATGCTACTGCGTTTGATTTACACATGAAAGTAGCACCAGCGCTGGCTGCTAATCCAGCATTAGGTGGCTGTGTGTGCTTAATGTAGACAGGTGTTTTCGATATTACTCATAATGTTTGTCGTTTTTTATTGGTCGTATAGGCCTACGTGGTTTATACATCAAACTTATGATCAAAGGCGCTAAGCCACCACTTGAACATTGTGGGTATAGGCGCAAGTGAAGCCCATTGCAAAGAAATATAGACTCTAGCCGTTCGAGACAACACGTCCATGCAGCCGGGTCCATGGGCATTTGGGCAATCCTTTTAGCTACCGTATACGCCTAACCTACTCCTGAGGCAGCGTATTGGTATGGTTTCTACTTTCTAGTTACTGTAGGGCTGTAGGCATACCTTCTCTTTCCAAAATCCGTTGCAATAAGTCGATGAGGACCGACTAGTAAGCAATGGCGACGCCAGGATTTCAGTCTTTTGGGGGGGGGGGCTGAATCATCGCAGAGGAAATTTTCCATTTTCATTCGCCAAAATTTCTGACGACTTTTTTTAGTCGTTTGGTCGAAATCTCATGTAAATTTTAAATTTTCATTCGCCAAAATTTTTGACGACTTTTTTAGTCATCTGGTCAAAATCTCATGTAAATTTTAAATTTTCATTTGCCAAAATTTCTGACGACTTTTTTAGTCGTTTGGTCGAACTGTCGGAAATCATCTCATGCATATGTTTCAGTTTTAGGGAGTGGGACTATTCATGGAAATATTTCATTTTTACATGTAAACAACCGGATGACCTTTTTAAGGGGGTTCAGTCCCTAGCCCTCTGGCGCCGCTACTGCTAGTAACATGGGCACCCGCAGGCATTTTTGCAAGGGGAGGGAGAGCACAGTTATCGCTGTTAAGTTTTTTGGCAATAGCTTGAAAATGCAAAGCAAAATATTATAAACACACGAGAATGTTCATGGAGATTTCTAGATGTTGCGGTTTCACAATGAGTATCTCTATAGTAGGCTTATAATCAGTGCTTTTGTGCAAATAAATTTGTTTGTTAAGAAGAAAATAGTGGTAGGTAGGTACCTGGTAGCAAGGCCGTAGCTAGGGGGTGTTTTGGGTGTTTGAACACCCCCCGAAATGGAAAACATAAAAATAATAGAATGCATTTACTAACACATGATGTAAAAGCAATGAAATAAAACCATGAAAACACCCCCCCCCCGAAAATGGAAAATGGAAAAAATAGAATTAATTGGTGACATTTTGGGAAGATTTCGGCCGGATGACTATACAAAGGTCAGCAGTTTTTTGACGGGAAACGGAAGAAACACCCCCCCCCCAAATCAAATCCTGGCTACGGCCTTGCCTGGTAGGCTAGCAAAAAGGTGTTAATTCTCCAGGTCGGGGCCCTGTGCGCAGATGCCAATGTTGTAGCATTCTGTTTTTCTTTGTCGCCAGGAACCCTGATTTCGGAGTTAAGCGACGATGACAGAAAGAGTTTATGCAGAAGATGGATGTGAGTAGCCAAAGCGACAGAAGTCTTTCACCAGCAGTTTCACTGCTCCAGAAGAACGATCACCTACTAGAAGAACCCAGATCGAGTCGAAAACAGGAGACAAGGATCGAACCTCGCTACAGTAATGACGATCTCCTGATCACTACTGATCCTCCTTCCAAGTGTGCTGACCCGTCAGGGGAGGGACTTAGTTCTATCAGTCAGTACTCTATTTACCCAGAACAGTCGGTGGTGGAGACTCAAAATGATCTTGTTCATGACTGGGTAGCAGAGGAGACAGGCCTCACCTCAGAGGTTAACACAACGGTAACTAAGGAGACAGGACCCTCCTCAGAGGTTAACACAACGGTAACCAACGAGACAGGCCCAACCTCAGAGGTTAACACAACGGTAACTAAGGAGACAGGACCCTCCTCAGAGGTTAACACAACAGTAACTAAGGAGACAGGTCCCGCCTCAGAGGTTAGCACTACAGTAACTAAGGGGACAGGTCCCGCCTCAGACGTTAACACAACGGTAACTAAGGAGACAGGCCCCACCTCAGAGGTTAACAAAACGGTAACTAAGGAGACAGGACCCGCCTCAGAGGTTAACACAACGGTAACTAAGGAGACAGGCTCCGCCTCAGAGGTTAACACAACGGTAACTAAGGAGATATGCCCCGCCTCAGAGGTTAACACAACGGTAACTAAGGAGACAGGACCCACCTCAGAGGTTAACACAACGGTAGCTAAGGAGACAGGCTCCGCCTCAGAGGTTAACACAACGGTAACTAAGGAGACAGGCCCCGCCTCAGAGGTTAACACAACGGTAACTAAGGAGACAGGCTCCGCCTCAGAGGTTAACACAACGGTAACTAAGGAGATATGCCCCGCCTCAGAGGTTAACACAACGGTAACTAAGGAGACAGGACCCACCTCAGAGGTTAACACAACGGTAGCTAAGGAGACAGGCTCCGCCTCAGAGGTTAACACAACGGTAACTAAGGAGACAGGCCCCGCCTCAGAGGTTAACACAACGGTAACTAAGGAGACAGGCCCCGCCTCAGAGGTTAACACAACGGTAACTAAGGAGACAGGCCCCGCCTCAGAGGTTAACACAACGGTAACTAAGGAGACAGGCTCCGCCTCAGAGGTTAACACAACGGTAACTAAGGAGATATGCCCCGCCTCAGAGGTTAACACAACGGTAACTAAGGAGACAGGACCCACCTCAGAGGTTAACACAACGGTAGCTAAGGAGACAGGCTCCGCCTCAGAGGTTAACACAACGGTAACTAAGGAGACAGGCCCCGCCTCAGAGGTTAACACAACGGTAACTAAGGAGACAGGCCCCGCCTCAGAGGTTAACACAACGGTAACTAAGGAGACAGGCCCCGCCTCAGAGGTTAACACAACGGTAACTAAGGAGACAGGCCCCGCCTCAGAGGTTACAACAGATGCCAAGCAGACAGACCCCGCTTCTGAGGTTGCAACGGGTATCAAGGAGACAGACCCCGCTTCTGAGGTTACAACGCCTACCAATGAGACAGGCTCCGCTTCTGAGGTTACAACGGGTATCAAGGAGACAGACCCCGCTTCTGAGGTTACAACGGGTATCAAGGAGACAGACCCCGCTTCTGAGGTTGCAACGGGTATCAAGGAGACAGACCCCGCTTCTGAGGTTGCAACGCCTACCAATGAGACAGGCCCCGCCTCAGAGTTTCAAACACCGATTCAACCGATTCCATCGGAGGCTGATCGAGATGCAGAGACGGTGGTTGAAGCTAACCACATCTTCTTACACGATGGAGAGGCGAGCATTTTTAGTGACGACGAGGAACGTCTCACGGATACGGAGACAGAGGCGGAACGAGAAGATGGAACTTCGGATGAGGATGCACGCCGTGTAGGTTTCGCGTCTACGGTGAACTTTGGCGATGTGGTTGATTTCGACATGGATGACTTGCTCGACGATTCTAGCGACGAGGAACTTCCGACTCTTCAGGAAATCTACCAGAGATGTCAGACGATCAGAAACAGGCGATTCTATGCTGATCTCTACAACGTCTGGTCAGTCACCGGCACCATAATTAATTAATTATAAATGTTCTATATTTAATATTATAGTGTTCTATATTTAATATTATAGTGTATTGCTTCCATAGTAAATTGTTCCGGATTGTGAACTTTATCCAACCATGAAGCTTCCACCGTGTCTGTTTCGTTTTCAACTGTGCATCATTCTTTTATCCATCTATCGATTTATTTGGTAATAATTCCTTCTATGAGTGTCCCAGGTTGTCCCCCCAGATGGATTTCGATCCTTTTGGGTATCCCCTTTGTGGCCAATGTCATGTCTCATCAGTCTGTTACGGTTTTTGCGTGTGAAGTTGGAAGTTGATTGCAATGAATAATTATTTGACTTGACGACTTGACGACTTGACTTAGACCTATTGCATTTAAGAGTTGTAGAAGAGCCCCTGATGATTTGAATTCTATATATATTGCTTTCTTAGATCCGTGGTTAACCTTTTCTGGAATCCACCCTATAGCCTAAGCTTACAGGCTATGTTGTTTGTTGCTTATAGTGGGCCAAAGAGTTCAAAAGTATAGGCTAATCCTTTCAGCCTAACTCCGGCTAGCAGCCTAGCATGTTGTCATTTAACTTAAATTAAAACTTGTAAAGCGCAACTTCAAGGAAATCATCGTTCAAAAGGAATATAATAGACATCAAAGGCTTATTGCAGAGTAGGCTACAGCAGCGTTGAAAAGTTCAGATGTGCCGTAAACTTACCTCCAATCAGGGCTTAAAGTGTGCCTGAACGGTCATGGACGGCGTCCATGCAGTTGTTTTAAAATATGAACGCCGTCCAGCCACTTATTGGCGAGTACAGACTGGAAAGGTTAGGGGCGTCCAGGCGCTTCTTTTGGAGAGGTAAGGGGCGTCTAGGCACTTGTTTTCCCACACTTTAGGCACTGCCTCCAATACTTATAACCATTTCTCAGCTTTGAAATTTTGAATTGCAGAATATTTAGACGGTCATTTTTCAAGTGATTACGTCATCTTGTTTTGTATTCCTTTTAAAAACGATGTCGTTGACTGTATAGCCTACTTGTGTGCTGCACAGGCAAAGAAAGATTCAGGAAGATGAGAGAGAAGACGCCATAAAGATCCTATCGGCCAGTGGTTTTGGCAAGAGCGGACCAGACGAGATAGGGGACGGTCTCGACAAAGCATTGTCCCTTGTTCCCGAGCGTTTCTGGCGCAACGACTCAAGCGCCAACGACATCTCCATCGAAGACCTGAAGATGATCGTCGAGGAAAGGAAGGACGCCGAAGAACGCGCCCAGTATCGCGAATACTGCCAGGCGGCGGAGGCGGGCTCTAAGTCCGGCGGACAGGCGAGATTGCGGCGATCGGCCATAGCAACGGGCGGAGGGCAGTCGTCCGCCATCTTGCATAACTATCTGAAGATGAATTTGCTCAAAAGTCACGTTCCTATGTACTATTTTCCCTCTTACCTGCAGCGATTCAAGGAAGCGACGAAAACAGATCCGGAATCTGAATCTGAAGAAGAAAACAGCGATGACGATTGATAGCTACCTACATCCTCTCCTCGCACTTGGGAATTTCGGATGTTGTGTACATGGAAATTTTGCTGATATCGCTCGCATGGAAATTACGTTATGTTGCGCACTTTGGAATTGCCGAAGCCGTGCGCTTAACGATTAATACATTCTACCAGTGCCTAAAGTGTGGAAAAATAAGTGCCTGGACGCCCCCTACCTATCCAAAAGAAGTCCCTGGATGCTCCTTACCTTTCTAGTCTGTGCTCGCCAATAGGCCTAAGTGGCTGGACAACGTTCAGATGTTAAAACAAGTGCATGGACGCCGTCCATGACCGTCCAGGCACACTTTAAGCCCTGCATTCTACACTGGCTTCCACTACGCTCATAGACCTAATTATGACAAACATGATCTCCTATACTTCCGCGGGGAACGACTGCTTTGGGAAAAGCTTGCGCTTTTGTCTTTATTGGTCCTTCACTTTGGATTCAGCTCTCTCAATTGACTCATTGACACTTTCTTCTTTATTAGTTAGTAGCCTACGGTAATACCCCAGCACATCTTTCGCTGTCTCAAATCTTTCGTACTGGGAGCGCCTCTGATCGATGTACACCTAGAGAGGCTCTTCATATATTTCTTTATAGATCGTTACACTACAATACAATACTTAGAAATTGCCGATGTTGTGGACTTGGGAATTTGTGATGTGGTGAAGTTCAAGATCTGTGCACTTTGGCATTTATTATTGGCGCACTTTGAGTTACTGTAGTCGTGTAGGCCTCAGTGGCGGCGCCAGGGGGGGCTGGATGGGGCTAAGCCCCCCTAAATGCGGCTCAGCCCCCCCAAAGCAAAATGCGGAAAATGTCTATAACGGCTTATTTCGTAATAAGAAAACTAGACAATGATCAATGGCATCGAAATCTACTTTGAGAATGAAGTTAGCGACTTCATTTCTTAGCCTCAGTCTATGAAAACGGGTGACAAGTTTGCACCTTTACCTTTTGACCATACAACCGGACAGGGTTGTCGAAATTGTCGAAGAAACATCATGGCTCTTAGACACCTCGTTTCAGATTGAAACCCTTTTATAAGTATGAGACGTATTAGAAAAAATCGAATTTGCCGAGTCCATAAAAAAGTGGTGCAAAGCTGTTTTTTCTCTTGATTTTTCGCATATTTCACAAAATTAATCATCGTCACAAAAGAATGTTCAGGATTTTCTTCCTCCTGCAATCAACTATTGTAATTGTAATTGTAATTGTAATTGTAATCGTACATTTATATAGCGCCACTTCAAGAGAACTCCTCAGAGGCGCTCCCGACCTGACACCTAACCACAATCAAAGAGAATGGTTTTCAAACGTTTGCGGAAAAGGGGCAAAGAAATACAAAGAAGTTCATTGCGGAGACTAATAGGTAACTTATTCCAAAAAGACGGACCAACCATAGCAAAGCTACTATGAAGCACTGTGGAAGATCGAGCCCTAGGGACAACCAGGTCACCATGCGTAGCAGAGCGAAGGAACCTACGGCCTGGGATGGACAGCACAGGTACACAGAGTTCCATAAGATAGATCGGAGCTTGGCCTGCTAGGCAATTGCGCATGAACATTAAAATCTTAAACTCAATACGTTTTTGCATTGGCAACCAGTGCAGTTCTTCCCGTATAAAACTTGATATATGCCCAAACTTTGGTATGCCACCAATCAGGCGGGCCGCAGCATTAAGGACAGATTGCAACTTATTAATGCGTGAAAGTGTTAAGCCCGCATAGATGGCACTACCATAGTCAACTCTCGTGCATATAAATGCATGCATCAGAGTAGTGGCAGCTTTGGTTGTAAGTGAGCGACGTACCGAGCGAATTTGACGAAGATGGTAGAAGCAAGTGCGACATACATTCCTCACGTGATCAGAAAGGGTCAATTCCTGGTCCAAGGTCACACCCAAATCACGCACAGTGGTAGAAAAAGTCATGCCAGGAAAGCAATGTTGCAGATTTTGCATATCAATTTTAGAAACTTGCACACGACTTCCAACCCAAATAAATTGTGTTTTACCAGGATTTAACCTGAGGCGATTGGATGACATCCAGGCACCAATCGTTTCCGACGTCATAAGTATTTTTTCCACAAGTGAGATAGCCTCTAAAGCTGGACCCTGGACATATGCCTGTGTGTCATCAGCATATTGATGTGCAGCAACCCCCACAGAAGACAGAATCTTATTTAGGTCAGCTGTATATAAAATGTAAAGCAAAGGCCCTAAAATGGAACCCTGTGGAAGACCAAAATAAACTCTGGACCAGTCAGACTATATAATCACAGCGTAGATGCTTGCGCCAGTGGCGTCGTCAGAGGGCTAGGGGTTAAAACCTCTAAATGCGGTTTAGCCCCCCCAAAGCAAAAAGCAGAAAATATCCAATACGGCTTATTTCGTAATAAGAAAGCTAGACAATGGTCAATGGCATCGAAATCAACTATATATACAATATTATATATATATTAAGTTGTTTAGGTCATTTAATTCGTTGCATAGCAAATGCTTCAAAGTTTTGTTACATTTAGTAGCTGCCCTCTGTAAACCGTTTCTTCTTTATGGAATGGAAGCTGTCAGCCCTACCAAAAGTGAGCTGAACTCTTTAGAGTACACTTACAGCTCTGCAGTATGTAAAATTTTTAAAGTCTACCATAGTAGTGTTGCATCTGTACTGCACATCATGCATGAAAATAATATTACAGACTGCTGGTTATCCAGAAGATTGCGTTTTATCCAGAAATGCCATTGACACAACAATGTAGTTGTCAGATTTGCGTCATGTTTCTCTTACACACCTCAAATGTGTGCGCTCTTGTAATATGCAGGCAGATAATTATAATAGTGTCCTGTGAATGCTGTTGGACACCTTTATTGTGATTCATTTTTATTTGTGATTATTTTAATTGAATGTCCAGGGTAACGGGCTCTGTTGTCATAGACCCTGGTCAAATCGGATCCATCCATTATTGCGATTACTTTTTTATTGTAATACTGTGTTGGACACCTTTATTGTGATAACTTGGAAGTCGAGTCCGTATCCATGGTTGACTTTTTATACGATAATACTGAATTGCACACCATTTTATTGTAAAATGTCTGAATATTAGTGCTGTGTTGGACACCTTTTATTGTGACAACATAGATCTCGAGTCTGTGTCCATGGTTGACTTTTTATACGATAATACTGAATTGCACACCATTGTATTGTGGAATTTCTAAATATTAATGCGCTGTTGGACACCTTTATTCTGATTTATTTGTGATATTTCTAATTGAATGTCCAGGATAACGGCCTCTGTTGTCATAGACCCTGGTCAAATCGGATCCATCCTTTATCGTGATTACTTTTTTATTGTAAAATTTCTGAGTATTAATACTGTGTTGGACATCTTTATTGTGATAACTTGGAACTCGAGTCCGTGTCCATGGCCGGCTTTTTATACGATAATACTGAATCGCACACCATTTTATTATAAAATTTCTGAATATTAATGCTGTGTTGGACACCTTTTATTGTGACAACTTGGATCTCGAGTCTGTGTCCACGGTTGATTTTTTATACGATAATACTGAATTGCACACCATTGTATTGTGGAATTTCTGAATATTAATTCGGTTTTGGACACCTCTTATTTTGTTAACTTAGAACTATAGTCAACGTGGTTTTTGAGTGCTTGCATATCGGTATGTCAAAGACAATAGGGACTTTACATTACCTCACTGTCTGCACCACATAGCTACTCGGGCTGCTGTGTGCACACGCACTGTATATACTGTATCGCCCTTGCTCAGCTCGGTCACCAACTCAGCTCAGATGACTGAAATTTCGGGGGTATGGATGGATCCGATTTGACCAGGGTCTTTGACAACAGAGGCCGTTACCCTGGACAGAAATTTGCTCGGCATATTACAGCACTTAAGAGCAAGATTGTACAGTGCGGGCACGGCATAGACTTTACGCGGACGCGTTTGAGGACCTCCCATTCTCTTTTGCTACCTTAGATGGACACCTTTGTTTATGATAATTCGGAACTTAATCTACGATTGCGGCCGGATACACGACGACGTTAAACTTTGGTTAAAAAAATACACCAAAAATCAAAAACCTCAACAATAATATTATTGCTGACTTCGTTTAAATAACACACTCAGTCTCCAACTACATCTTGCAATGTGGAGCGCGTTTGTGCCAGTGCACAATTTCTTGTAAAACCCTTGGTTGGTATGTGCTTCGTTCCTGCATTCGCCACTCGCAGATTCGCGCGATTGCAATATGACCGCCCTGGGAAGAAAATGTTCTAGTTGCGTCTCTGGGAGGGAGGAAGGCTTGGGGCTTCAGCCCCCCCAAACCTGAAATCCTGGCGCCGCCACTGGTAGGCCTACTCGTGAACTGCATCTATGCATCTATCCTTGAACAACTTTCAACTTCTCTCCATTAGGATCGACGTTGCAAAGCTGTTCATACACCTGACCCGTGCTGAACTAACATTAGTTGAATATTGTCTTCCGATACAAGATCGCATTAAGTAGTCTTGTAATGTAAAAATCTGTATGCTGGTATTGATCATGACGATAACAATGCTTTGAACAATTGTTTCGAATAATTATTGAGGCTTCAAATAAGGGCCTTCCACCAAGAACACTAATAATAGCGAATATACTGTTTAATAATAGCGAATACTGAAGAGGACCGAACCCCAAACCCGAATGCCGAGGTTGGAAAGATGACGCCGCAAATACGACGCCTGGCCCATGCAGGACTAGCGTTAGGGACTGCTCTTTCATTTTATAAGAGAGAACTCTGAAGCATAGGCTACACGCATGCACGTACAAATAAAACCGCGTTATTTATTCATTCATTCTGAGAATTTATATGGCGCCTCTTCAAGATATCTACTCAGAGGCGCTCTCTGCACTAACTTAAATCTGACTACATTCCTGGTTTATATACGATTTATTCTCTATAATTTTTTTATGATATTAGGCTATTTACAATATTCAACCCACATGAAAACATGACATTATGTTAAAGAACGGTTGTGTCGTTAACTTTCGGACTTGAACCAGAAAACGTTTCAAAACAGGAGTCGCTGAGTGACCAGTAACTGCTTCCACCTCCAACCGTTGGCTTCGGTCTCCTTCCGAGCTGTCCCGTCTCCCTCCCGCCCCCATCCGGTCCAACCGACTGTCTCCCACGGTACCCAGCATCCCCTAACTGGCACTCCTGCTTCAGCGCAAGTACCGACCGGTGCTGGAGAGGCCCACCAAGGGCAAATGGTTCTTCGGAACCCCTTGTCTGGCCACCATCAAACCAAACTCTATCGCTGCTGTGGTTGGTCTTAGCGAGTCCCCCATCCGAGCTGGACTTCGTCTGGCGTCGATATGTGTCGCTAGCGTCGCATTCATCTGAGGACACGTCATCACCAAGATGGCGGCCAGTTGAGGGATCGCATTGCAGAGCATTCTGGGAGTATGACGTGGGTCTGGCGTGAGTGAGTAGACGCTTCGATCCCATCATCGGTCGTCGATTGTGATTGGCTGTCCGAGCGAGGTGATGACGACATCGCTGCGACCGGAAGTGACGTGCGAACCCGTCGCCATGGTTACGCGTCGTCTGCTCGTCTTCGTTGGAGTCGTCATCTTCGCCGCTCGACGATTGGTCGTAGACGGACCAGGGTGACATCAGATGCTGCTGCTGGACAAAGAGAGCAACAGTTCATAGAGGGATATGTGATTCGGAAATTAATTTATATTATTGTATTGTATTGTATTGTATATAAGCATTTATAATACGATTGATAAATAATACAATGCGATTTTTATTATATGCCTACTTCTATCGAATGTCAACGGCTGCGAAACACCAACTTCTGGAAAGACACAGAGAAAAGAAATTAGTTGCAAGTCTCGAAAAGATGTGCTTCGGTTGCCAGTTTTAATAACGATGAACGCGTCAATCGTGAGAGCCGCTAGGCTTTACATGAATGCGTGTAGACCTAGGTCAGTGGTTCCCAACATTTTTTTTTACTGTCGGGCCACTTTTTATAAGTTGGAGGACACGAGGGCCACTTTTTCTTAGCTGAAGGGCATTAGGGGGCCACAAGGCTAAAATTTAATCAACTAAAGGCTTACAAAATTGTTATAATTGAATCAAAAAAGAATGTTTGGCGCGATATATTTACAAAATAATTTGTTATAGAAAAGAATTATATATTCTATCATGTCGAAATTGTCAATTTTTACAGATATTTTTCTTAATTCATTGAGATGCTGTGGGCCATTTTTCGTAGGCCAGGCGGGCCACTTTTGGCCCGCGGGCCACGGGTTGGGAACCGCTGGCCTAGGCTAGGTCTACTTGTTTAGAAATGTAGGTGTTGAAATAGTACAGCTCTTCATTAGTGGCATTAATTAGTGTATTATAACATGTGCACAAGATTCGTCGTAATAATGATTTTTTAAATTTATTTAATTTTTAATTTTTCCTGAACCAAGCAAACATAATACAATTATGGCAGTGAACATAATGCTTTAAAATAATTTGGTTAATATAGGAGATCCAAAAGGAATGGACAATCGCGCTAATCGGGCCACCCACTAATCATGTAAACTATTTTTTAAAACATAATAGCACGTGAGAGTACACTCAATTGCAGGAATACAAAGATCATTAGGGAGAGAAAAACAGGGATAAATTATTAATAAGCAATCGACAAAATAGAATACAATTCAGCTAAATCAACAAGAAAACAACTCTTAACTAATAAGGACTTAACTATACTATTAGGGCTTAACTAAGGCCTTGGCGAAACCAATGATACTCTCAAATATGGATGGAAAATCGACTTCCGGCGTCAGTTTAACCGTTGCAGAGAAATTAATTGTAGCAATCTCCCCCTAGAATGCAATGAGTTTTTTTACAGCATTGTAACGAGTTTCTGATGTGTGCGTGTATGTGAGTGCGTTTGTGTGTGTACGACGTTGTGCGTGTAGCCTATAATGTGTGTACGACGTGTGTACGTGTATTGTGTGTGCGTGTGAATGTTGAGCGCGCACGTGTGGGTTGGTTGGTCATCCACAACTGTAACGCTCTTGCTATAAAACAATACGCTAATTAGATTTATTTAGCTCCATAACTTCGCTCACTGTTCAATTATCTGACGATTGCAGCTTCGAGGTTGCAATAAGAATAATCATAATCTTGGAGGATCTGTAAATTCTGTATTGGATGCCTTCCTAACTGCCTGACCTTTGGATCTCTCTACCTTGACCCAAGTCTTGATTCTACTCATGCCTACGAGTTATGTTCTGACTGAGAAACTAAGAAGGAGGAGGAAGAGGAGGAGAGGAAGGAAGGAGGAGGAGGAGGTAGAAGGTGGAGGAGGATAGGAGGAAGAGGAGGAGGAGGGGAAGAAAGAGAAGAGGAGGATGAGAGCAAGAGGAGGAGGAGGAGGAAAAAAGGAGGAGAAGAGGAGGGAAAAGGAGGAGAGGAGGAGGAAAAAGAGGAGGAATATGAGGATGCGAGGCGGAGGAGAATGAGGAGAAGGAGAAGAAGGAGAGGAGCAGGAGAAGAGGAGGAGGAGGAGGAAGAGGAAGAAGAGGAAGAGGAGGAGGAGAAAGATGAGTAGGAGTAGGAGGAGGAAGAGGATGGTTCTTGGCTTGCTTGGCGCTGAGTAAATTCGAGAAGGATCATTGTGATCGTCTCACCTTGAATCTTGATGATGAAGCTGCAGCGAGAGCAAAATCTTCTTCAGCTTCAGCATCGTCTTCATCAAACACATCAGCGACATCAGATGTCACCAGAGGTAGAAAAGAATCATCGCCATCTGGCAAAGGGATCACAGCGTCGCTGGGAATTTCGTCCACACGCTCAAAGACCAACTCTTCCTCGTTTAGCTGTGAATAGTTCAAAGCGACGAGGCATCCGTGGCCCACATCCCCCGTATCATTTCCAGTTTCAGCAACACTCAAGCATCCATGAACTGCGCCATCACCTGGAGTACTAGTCGTTCTCTGGAGTGGAACAGCTGGGGTTCCGGCCGTAGCAACATCTACCGCGGTGGCAGACGTAGTGGGCTGGGAATGCTTCTCGTGCGTTGGATCGAACGACAACAAGGAGGAACTTATTTGATCAATTAAATTCGTTTCGTTGGTTTGTATACCGGAGTTAGCAGCAGTAAGAGCTCTTTCGAGGTTATTCACAGTTTCTGTGAGACTCCGCATCTGTGCGGAAATCTCGTCGAATTCTCTCTCAGGGTCACAGCTCCTCCCCACATCCTCACCTACACTTAATACACTACCCTCTGCGTCATCGACCACGAAAGGTATCGTCGGCTCAACGTTGCCAAACTGCGAAGAGGCTGTCACGCTCTCGTGAGCTGTGGACGGAGTTCGACGCTTTCCAGTGAGACTATTAGCACTGTTAGAGTGGATACTGGTTACCCGAGACGTATCCAGGTTTCCTTCAGGCCCACTGCATTCCATCATATTTCCATGGAGTCCTTCAAGATCACTTGCACTGATAGAGTCGAGATTGGTTCCTCGAAACTTGTCCAGGTTTCCTTCAGTCCCACTGCATTGCTCTCTCGTGGTTTCGCAGAGTCCTTTCGTTTCTAAATTCAAACTTTCAGTTGAAGTTTTTGTTAGACAATGCGATGGAGCATCATCACCAGTCGAACTATTGTCTTGTGACGGTTTTACGATTGTGGTCAAATCTTGTCGACTGTCGATTGAATTCGGTTGATTGTGGATCGGCCATAATTTATCACCAGAAGTGTGTTGTGTCTGGAAGTGAGGAAGAGCAAGTGAATCTGTCTGATATGTTGGGTTCGGTTTGAAGCTAGAAACGTGTGCAACATCCGCGAAACAAGTCTGAAAATAAAAAATTGAATGTTTGGCAGTAACTCACAAGAAATATCAAGTAGCCTACAAGTTACAACAACCTAAGTGTATACCGGTAAATTAAATTAATCAATTAAATTAATAAATTATCAGAACTTTTCGATAGTATCTAAGTAGGGGCCTAGGTGAAATCTTACATGCTATAAAGCCATAAACTTATTTCTAAACATGCCCATTGCCAGCAGCAGTTACAAATTTGTTATTTATTTATAAGAGAAAGAAGATTGGAGTCGATAGGGTTTATTTTCCAAACGGATGAGGATAGAAGAACCAGACATGTGATTTTTGGCATTTTGGATGGAGGACAAAAAGACAGAAACCACGAAGGAATTGGCTGGAAACCATCAGAAACGAATTGGGATACCTGGAGAAGTCGTGGGAAGAGATGGAGCAGCTGGCGATGGAAAGAGACGAGTGGAGGAGGGGGAGATGCGTTCCTCCCCCCCCCCCCGATGTGCAGACCAGTACAGAAAGGTCTAAGTATTCAGTATAGGCATTTATCCAGGTGCGTTTGAATTGTTTTGATAGACTTAAAATAGAAAACATACCACGTCTTGATCTGCTTCCATTCTCTGCAAGCGCTCCGCTCTCCTCGACTCTGCAAGATCTGATGCGGCATTCGCAACAGCAAAAGTTGATTGTGCATCCTTAATCCAGACCGGCTGCTGCAGCAGAGTGGTGCCACTGGCTGTAGTGATGAGGGAAGAGTCCCGCTCACTTGTGCAGCTTACTCTGCCATTTGGAAAATTGTCAGAATTAGTCGCTGGTGTCATCCAAATTACTTCCCCGCTGTGGTTGCACGAATCGAACTGCGACAACAAAGAACTTTGAGAAGCATCATCATGCGTTGAGTAACCTATACATGAATCGGAGAGAGGTCGCATTGGCTTTTCTTCTGAGACCGTTGTCCGACTCCAAGGCATCGATGCACATCTTTCATCCGTACCACAGGAATCAAACCTACATGAACCCACCTCAGGATTCTCGAACTGTCTTGTGGGAACGCAGTCCAACTTCCGGCCATAACTTCCGGTCGGCCATGACACTCGGTGTCTCCCCCTGTCGACCTCGAAATAATCCGATGGCAACCGCAAACTATTTGAGTGGTTGACGCGACGACGATATGGGCTTTGCATTCGATATGTCTGTTCCATCATGTTGTTGATGTCCTTGCTCGTCTTCTGGAAGGAGGTCAGTGAGGACGGAGCGCTTCCTCCGTCGTTCATCGGAGCGGAGTTTCGGAGATGAACGCCGCATCTGCGGTTTCCAGGCGTTGTTTTAGGACCTGGAAATGTAGTCCTTGTATTTACCACCTGATTGATGGGAAGGTCGTTCGGTTGATTAACGGTTGGAGAGTAACTGCCAAAGGATGTGGAAAAGCGATTGAAAGTTTCTGGCGATTCAGAGGTTTGATTCGTAGAAGATTTAGCGGGTGCAGCATGACCCAGAATGCCACACGAAGCAGATATTGTTTGTCTACTCAGTTGCAATGGATTCTGAATCGTAGATAACGACGGATCGGTTACAGGTGAATGCAACGTTTTAACACAACATTCAGAATCAGCGAACGAGGAACTGTACTCGTTCAGTAGACACGCTTCATTGGATACCGTTTCCGCTCCATTAGACACCGTTTCCGTTCCCATAATCATGGTTTCCGCATCGTTACAACAACCAGTCCTATGCGACTGTTTGTCGCCGTGAAAAGCACAGCAGTTGACATCTGTGACGCCATTCTCTCCACTTACAGAAGGCCGTAGTTGTCGTGTATTTGATCCACCAGGTTCAATCGATCCATTTACAATTTCAGTTGGTGATGCAATCACATCCTCATCCTCAGTCAAACCATCCCCATCACCATCCCCTTCTCCAACCTCTGTAGGTCCGTCAAGGAGTTCGCTCAACGATGCACAGCAGCATCCGATGGACTGGACATCATCCCACGAACCGGTGTCCTCCGAGTCAGTCGACGCATCATCCGAAAGTAGACTCTGAACCTGAAGCACCGATGGTACACGATAGTCGAATAATTCCTTCCCCAGAGCAACGTGCTCTTCAAGCTGACACACGACATCTCTCATTGCCACATCATCGACATCCGTGCCAACGTCGCCACTCCTAACATCCGCCACAACACTCAATTCTCTCGTCAGCAGCAGTACCTGGTGGATCTGTGCATCAAGGGAGTGGCCCACAACAAAGTCACGGTTTCTACCGGATGTCCCCAACTGAGAGGATTGATCGCGACCTTGGTGAAGGTCTGGTTCGTTAAAGATCCTCCTGGCTTCCGAGTCTTGACTCATCAGAAAAGATCTCGTTTGACTGAAGGATCGAAGGGAGAGACCGTACGTCAGAGGTAGTAGAGTCCGTCTTGCGTCGAAAAGACCCTCGTCCTGAAAAAGTATTTACTGATTAATGCTCTAAAATAGTCATAAGAAAATAATTCATTGGTCCAAATGTTTATTTATTATAATGCGACTGTGTCCTTCAAACACTTTACTTGATTGAGCACATGCTGCAACTGCCGCGAAGTATATTAATAAAGACACTATTTATTATAGGCCTAGTAGTCGGCTACGTGCTAGCAGTCGAAGTAAGCTTATAGCAGTAATAGTAACATTGATAGTATTTGAATCATAAATATTTCGGGTAAGGAATAAAACTAATAATAATAAATTTTTTAACGACAATTTAATGATGATGATGATGATGATGGTGGTGGTGATGGTGGTGGTGGTGGTGGTGGTGGTGGTGGTGGTGATGATGATGATGATGATGATGATGATGATGATGATGATGATGATGATGATGATGATGATGATGATGATGAGGATGAGGAGGAGGAGGAGGTGGATGCTGATGATGACGACGATGACGATGATGATAATGATAACAATTAATATTAATAACAATAACAACAACGATAATAATAAAATAATAGTAATTAGTGACCTAATAACTTAATGCACAGCTGTCTCTACTTATGTGAACTCAAATAGTCCAGAAATATTCTAAGTCCTGACAGACACTGTATATAATACTTCGAGAAAATTGAAGAATCAAGAATGCTAGGTAAGGACAACAATTGTTGGTATCAGAGAAGGTTTGCACCAGCGCACTGCATATACATGTACCAGTCAGGAAATTAGTCCTACACAGTATAGCAACAAGTCACAATGCAAAGTGATAATGCGATGTAACCTTGGTAGCATTAATAGCCTACCTGTAATGTAGGAGCCGACGAAAACTGATATCTCTTTGTTAGCAGATGAACGAGTTCCTGATTCTGACACTCAAGATAAATCACTCTCTTTCGAAGTCGTATGCATTCTTCTTTCAAGTTCTTGAAAACATTTAATGCATCCATTCATCAATCCAAGTGAAAACTTTGTAATGTACGTATGTATGTACCCAGTATGTATTTAAAATATGTACATATTTATGTATAAACGTCTACACATATGTAATATCATGTATGTCGGGAGGTACATATACTTCAGCAAAATAAAATTCCATTGAAAGTGATTAGTGTCATCATGTCATGTGGCATATGCCGCTAACTGAAAGGTTTTAGGCCCTATTAATAAACCAGTTTCAAAGTCTGTTATCTCTAGATTTACATTTTCAAGTGACTTTGCTGTATGTGAATGCATTGCGGATGAACAACGGACAAACACGGAAGCAATTCTGAATAACAACTGGAATTTGTTGTGCGCGGGGTGGAGTGGGTGAGGACTGGGGGGTGAGGGTGGGGGGTGAGGGAGTGGGGGGTTGGGGGTGGGGAGGGGGTGGGAGTGGGGTGGGGTAGAAGGGGTGTAGGGGAATTCTCGGGTGGCATACCGGTGGAGGTCGGATTGTGGTGGGGTGTGCTGTGGTGGCATTGTGGTCGGAGCGGGTCGACTCCTAAATTTCCCGGGCAACGCCGGGTACCCCAGCTAGTATATCTATATATGTATATAAACTATATAAATATATAGCCTACCTTTTGCGCTACAATCGCATCCACAACATGCCTGGCGATCTCGTCAAGACATCGTTCGTACTGGAGTTGCTGGTTTTCCTTTTCCAGTTCCAGCATCATCCGTCCCGCTTCAAGAACCCGGATGCGCTCCAGCATGACCCTCTCCGTGACGTCCAGGCATTGGCGCGTGGGAAGACGACCGTCTTGTTGTGATGGAGATCTCTAAGTGATGAGACGTTAACGAAGAAAACTGTTAAAACGAATGAATTATTGGAAAGGCAGAAAGTCTTTTACTATCTCCAATGCTTTCGAGAGATAGCCTACTTTAGGTATTAGGCGTTAGTATCGAGACACTACATGCAGACGCGGTAGCCGATTGGTTAAAAGAGAGTGCTCGCTTTGTAACGCGGAGAGTACAGATTCAGTATGTCTGAAACAGTAACTGTTAATGTGTTGGGGTGATGTCTGAAATTTAGGAAGATGCCAAACGGCCGTTTACCCGATAGTTTCTCTGCGTTTGAGCCAGCATAGATTTTATAGCACATCTTGTGGAACAGGGAAGCAGCTTGTGGTCTATTTTTAGTAGAGATACCCAGCGTATGTCACGTGGGTTGACGTCACTTCCGCTCGACCTTTGACATGATGACGCATGGGGTCGTTGAGTGCAATTGGGTGTTGAGCTTAAAGCTGCAGTCTACCTTCTACTTTGGTCTTTCTCGACCTACGATCACTGCTCAAGTCCTCCACATTCAACACTGCACGACGTCTCCTGAATTCCGGAAATTTTCGGTTCCTTCACCACCAATGCCAATCACCCACCATCACCTGCTTCTTCTATCGACTGAATGCACGATATTGTCATCTGCTATATGCTTAGAGTAATATTATTATTCAATATGAACAACGTTGCAATCGCAAAAACAACGATGCAAACGATGACCTTAGACACCTTTAAATCGGTTTACACCGAGTGTTATAAAGGGCACGTGACGCTTAGAATTGACTAGAACGTGCTAAAGGTTTAAGGCTAAACAATCAGTAAATCGATCAATATAAACACTTTGAATAGCACTAGGCCCACGATACACTCACCTGGTTTGCATCGAGTTGATATCCACACTTGGGACAGCTTCCTCCTCCTCCTCCGTAAACCGAGGCCTGCAGCGCATCACAATCTCGTCTCATCATCACGTTGTCATGTTCCAATTGCTTGATCTGACCCAAAGCCAGATCCATGTCATTCTAATCAACACAATCAACAATCTTAATTCGCATTGTCATCGTCGTCCATGGCAGGGGCGTAGCGAGCCCTTAGAAAGTAGGGTGGCCATAAAATATTGAGACATTTGGCATTTTTAACTCGACCCCCCGCACACCCCATACCGAATTAAGACACAGCAGATTGAACAAATTGACTGCGTCGTATTTTTCAGAGTGAGGTGGTTCAGCCCCCACAAATTGCCTCGTTGCGACGCTACTATCTTCGTCGTCATCTTCTTAATCTTTATCATCACCATCATACCGTAATTACCATCAACATCATCATCATCATCATCAAACAGCAGCAGCAACAGCAGCATCTTTTTAAAAATAAAATTTGCTCTAAAAGACGTATTATGAGCAGGGCTGTTTTTAACGAATTTTTAGAACTGCACATCCTCTTCTCTCCTTTCTCATCCTCCATGGTAAATTACTCCCAAGCTGAGGAAAATTAGCCTACCTATTTTTTAGTGGTTTTAACTGCACGGAACGTGACGGAAGTGCTTCTACAACTGCACGAATCCATTTAGAACTGCACATTTTGTGTAGAACTGCACGTTAAAAAAGCCCTGATTATGACCCAGTGATTCCAGTCTGAAAACTATAGTCCGCTTAGTAGGCTACATTGTAAAACCGTGACGGATAAGTTGACGCCATCGTGCGAATAATAATCAAGAGCAGACGGAGCAGACAGGTTTATTCGTTCCAATGCAAATACTGCCGTGTTTTATGGATGTCCCTCCTCCCAAAGGTTCAAAAGTACACACACACACACACACACACACACACACACACACACACGCACGCACACGCACGCACGCACACACACTCACACACACACACACACACTTGACAATACGACCGAACACGTCTTAGGCGCAGGTAGAACAATGCAAGTGTTCATGAATGAATGAATGAATGAATGAACGAACGAACGAACGAATGAATTAATGAATGAGAAAGGTGTAGCGAAAACATTATATTAAGTAGTTAAAATAGGGCCTGATCAATTCTGCAAGTAGGCATATTAGACTATAATAAAAAATGCAAGTAAAGTATTTTAAAATAAAAACGGATCCCAATTAGTTTATGTAAAGTTGTAGACGGAAATCTGAAGGTGAAAACCACAAGACAAAATATATCCGATTGCTTCAAGAAATCATTCTTTGTAATAAATAACATTTCTTTTCCGTTTATTAGAATTTTTGGTGATTCGAAATATTTTTCACTTATTACCATTGCCAAAAATATGATTTATCTAGCGCCTTAAAATAACCACCATAAGACGCTCATCGGCCTAGGCTACATAATAGTAGCCTATTACAGCTCTTTATTTTTTGGTACATGGATATTGGATAAACACGTGGCAGACAATCATCGCGGGCACAGAGCAACACGCATACACTGTAAGTAAGTATGCAGATTAACGCTATGCGCAAAAACATGCATGCACAATTAGTTTTATCTAATTCTGGGATTCTGTCCAACGTAGCGTACAGAACAGGCTACATGTGCAACGTTCATAGAAATACTATATATACTGAACCTGTTGCTATAAATATTGAACCATCAAATATATATATACATGTATGTATGTATATATATATATAATATATATATACCGGTATATATTTGGCCTCGGGTTGAGAGGGCGCTGGCTTGTTAGTTTACGAATTCCGTCACTGTGTGGCGCCACAATTTGCCCTAAGCATCCAGTCCGCAACTATTACGGTCGAACGGATACCATAATCAATATTTACAATTAATCTCGATTGCTATTTTGTCCTTCAACGGAATGATTTGACCTTTCAGGTCTTAATCTAGCACGAGAGCTAAAAATAGGATCTTGTGTGCGTGTGTGTGTATGTGTGTATGTGTGCGTCACAGTGCGTGTGTGTACGTGTTGGTGTGCAGATGTGTGCGTGTGTGTTTGTGCGTGTGTTTGTGTATATATATATATATATATATATATATATATATATATATATATATATATATATATATATACTTGCCTTGTAGGCATCGATCAGTCTGGCTTTCTCCTGCAGAATTGATTCGATCTCTTTCTTAAAGGGCAACATCTTCTTATGCAGCTGTAGCACGTCCCTCATTATGGATAGGCAGACAACAAAACGACGTCATCATCCTCAAGCGGCTTCCATCGTCTTATTGAACACCTTTAACATAGACGTCGCTTTCCTATTTATAATCATCAAAGCGCAAACACAAACTAATAACATACAAATCTTTTCTGGATTGAACAATGATGAACGGTGAGAGTTCACGACTGATGACAAACTCATGATCCAGTTATTTACGTTGCTTGCCACTATGAATTTTAAACGCGGTAGGGTCCGGCAAAAAAGGCTGGAAAGGCTGGAGTGAGAATTTCCACACAAAAATACATGGATTTTTTCCAATTTGAAATTTTTTGTTTTCTGACGATTTTTTTAGTCATCCGCCCAAAAGTCTACAACTTTTGCTCCAGAAGCAAAATATTACGACTTTTGCACGTCTTTTGTGTATTTTAACCTGAAAAATCTATTTTTATGTAGAAAAAATCAGAAAAACCGCCGTGAGAAAAAACCTAAATCCTGACATAAAAAACCCCTAGAAACCTAGACAAGCCCGGAAAACCTAGATCTAGGTGGAAAAAGCTACGGACCGCGTGGGACGTGGGGAGGGCCTACGAAACTACTCATGGGGGGGGGCACGTCAACTTTCCGAGCCAGAATAGCTGGTCAAAAATAAAGAATTTCTAAATGGGGAGCCTGGCCGGATTTGCCCCTGGATCCACCTCTGCCTGCAGGCAATGATTCTTATCCCGCTTAAATGACTTGGCGCTCAATTCATTGTTGGTGAATGATTGCAACCATTCAATGCATTGAATATGAACGGGGTCGATGCCATATATATAGGCGCTATAGAAATAGTGTAAGCTTACATTTAAATCTGCTGGGTGATAAATGGACTCAATGAGTTCCATCAATCTTTCAAAGAACATTATTTGAGTTCTGCGGTCTAGATAAAAGGAAGTTGGGGAAGGATGCATAGGTAGCACTGCGGCAATGCGATACATCGCAGGCACAGTGAGGAACAGTGTGGAACAGTGTGGAACAGCATGGAACAGTGTGACACAGTGTGGAACAGTGTGAAACAGTGTGGAACAGTGTGGAGCAGTGTGGAACAGTATGGAACAATGTGGAACAGCTGGAACAGTGTGCTACAGCGTGGAACAGTGTGGGACAGTGTGGAACAGTATGGAAAAGTATGGAACAATATGGAACAATGTGAAACAGCTAGAACAGTGTGGAACAGTGTGGAGCAGTATGGAACAGTGTGGAACAGTATGGGAAAGTATGGAACGGTGTGGAACAATGTGGAACAGTGGGAACAGTGTGGAACAGTGTGGAACAGTGTGGAGCAGTGTGGAACAGTGTGGAACAGTGTGGAACCAGCTTACTCTTGAAGAGGCGCTATATAAATGTCTGAAATGAATGAATGAAATACCTGATTACAGCTTAGTTGTACTTTCTAGGCCTACATGTTAAAGTTGCGATAACTAAACTTAATAATCATAGCCTAGGCTACTTTACTTGGCAATCCAATACCGGTAATGAAAGCACGAATCAACGCCAGGCAAAGCAAACGGATGTTGTACGCAAGTGCACAGGATAAGTACATTACCGGTACGATCCGAAACACACTTCATCACATGCAGGCAATCCCAAAGCCGCTCCATGAAGCTGCCATCAACACCAATTCGGAGCCTCACTGTTGCCCGAAGCATCAGGTCGTAAAAACCGCGCCAGCCGTCTGCCTATATGTTGCCGCCACTAACGTCAAAGGCTGACGGCCTGCGTAAATACTACCAGCGTTGCCACTCCTTGGGTTATTTCACACGATCTTGGTTTTTTTTATCCAAACTTGGGAAATGGTTTTTTTGGACGAACTTGGGTTTTTTCCTTGGGTTTTTTCGACGGAAAAAGGGGATTTTTTACATTTTCGGGTATTTTTTGACATTTTTCGGGAAATTGTGGACTTTTTTCCGGAAGATTTGTGCCGGATGACTAAAAAAAGTCATCAGATTTTTCGGACAGGAATTCGGTAAATTTTCGGAAGATTTGTGGGAAATTCGAGAATTTTTCGGGAAATTCTGGGCATTTTCGGAAGATTTACTCAACTTGGGTTTTCTTGGTTTTTTTACCCTACAACTTGTTTTTTAACTTTAGAGTGGCAAAGCTGAATACTACCCAGGCTAAGGTCAATCCCGCTGCTTACATGGCGAGCCATGTACGCATGCCAACCAATATATATATATATATATATATATATATATATATATATATATATATATATATAATAGTGCCTTAGACCGATTACCTGCGGTTAGGAAACAACACAGTGCCTCTTTGGCTCTTTCCTTTTCCATACAAAACAACCACATCGGATTTCAAATCGTCGCAATGTGATGAAAGCCATAGTTAACATCAAAAGACTGTTTTGTTTCGACGAATCCTTTTCGTGTCAATATAATAGGCCTAATCAAAATAAACCAAGAGTGATCTGAAGCACTTCGTTCTATCGCCAGGCATCATTGCATCTAAGCACCTCCGAGATACCACTTGTTCACTGTTCAGCTATAATAGTAGACATACGAAAGGCTATACTTGCTTGCTTACTTACTTATCTATTTACTTACTTACTTACTTACTTACCTACTTACTTAATGATTACTTACTTACCTATTTACTTGTTTACTTACTTATTTACTTACTTGCTTACCTACTTGTCCTTGATGATTACTTACTTAGTTAGTTATTTACCTACGGTCTTCTTACACTCATTGCTTATTCAACTGCTGCTTGTTTGTATTGCTGTTACAGCCGTCATTAAATTTGACTCTCTTTTAGACATTGGCGATCCGACCGCTTTTCTAACATTTGCAACTCAGACGACGAAAATATGTCCATAAAACTTTATGTATCATTATATTTATATGCACCACTTTTACGAAACGCTATCAGAAAGAATCTCGCGAGTGACTTGAAACGCTGTTACCCAGCAGATCTGCCAGTCCCAAGTCTGGTAAAGAGAGGAAGGTGACTCTAATGATGTTTGTTATCACACGGCGTCGTTAAACTCAAACTACCATCACTATACTGTCCAAAAGATCTAAGGAAGTGCATAACACACATTCATTCATTCATTCCGAGAATTTATATAGCGCCTCTTAGAGACAGCTACTCAGCGGCGCTCTCTGCACTAACGAGCCGAAACTATGTTAAGAGTCATAGCGAGCGACAAAATGACAACAAGTTGCAAACAAAACACAGTAAGCTGAAAGAGTCACCAGTGGCGAGCCCTCGCAAACCCGTAGAGCTAACTATCGGATTCACAGAACCGACGGCATCAGTTAATCATTGTAGACAATATTAATTATATCATTGGAACAATAGAATCAGCAGTACATCTCTTACCTCCATCCTTCCCTCCCTCCATCACCGGTTGCTGCAACATCATCTCAACCAACCAAGCAGCATCACATCATTCGCATCCGTCGTCTACATACAACCACCACCTACTCCAGCATCAGTACCATTCAGATTCCACTTCCACATCAGACAGCAGCAGCAGCAGCAGCAGCAGCAGCAGCAGCAGCAGCAGCAGCAGCAGCAGCATCGAAGGTCAAAATGCCACAGCCTTCGCTCTGCGTCTATGATCCCGTTCCCCACTCCTCTACGCGTGCCCGCTGCCTGCGCTGGCTCCCCGTCCGCGAGCAATTCTCCGGCTACGCGGTCAGTTGATGGATGAACGGTTCACCAGCGTCGTCGTCGTCGTCGTCGTCTCCGGGGCCGTGGAGGACTATTACATCGGCGCCAGGAGTCTGCGGACTTTAAGTAGGACCGGCGACTCGTTAGTGACACGCCGGGTCAAGGTAGGATTTATCGGGCGACGAGCGGAGACGAGACGATCCGGCGCCGACGGTGCGACGACGAATAAGGTCCAGACGGAAAATAGTTCCGATGGGGACATCATGCAATTTTATATTCTCAGCGGGGTTTTCATGAATGCCCCAAATATCTGACGGATGCTATTATTCGTCTGTAGTCGGTTTCCTCCAATTAACCGTCCATTTCATTCATCCAACAGACTTGACCTTTTGGTCCTTTGGTTCCTCGCTCTAGAACTGCTATGGCTCAGTCTCAAAGCATCTTGCAATACTAATTTGACGCTATAAATTTTGCATAAGGTCATGACAAAAGCAACGACCGCAGCAGCAGCAGCAACAACAATAACAACAACAGCAACTACAACAACCTACTATGATGATGATGATGATGATGATGATGATGATGATGATGATGATGATGATGATGATGATGATGATGATGATGATGATGATGATGATGATGATGATGATGATGATGATGATGATGATGATGATGATGATGATGATGATGATGATGATGATGATGATGATGATGATGATGATGATGATGATGATGATGATGATGATGATGATGATGATGATGATGATGATGATGATGATGATGATGATGATGATGATGATGATGATGATGATGATGACGACGTCGACGACGACGATGATGATGATGATTACGACGACGACGACGGTGATGATGATGATGATGATGATGATGATGATGATGATGATGATGATGATGATGATGATGATGATGATGATGATGATGATGATGATAATGATGACGACGACGATGACGATGACGACGACTAGGACGACAATGACGATGACGATTAATGATTATGATAAATAATTCTCATTCTATTGAAGCCAATTCTTCAGCTACCAAGGAAGTAGGAACCGCTGGACCTTTATTGACCAGAGGCAAAAGAAACCAGATGGCCTGACTTAACGATGGTCTGGCAAGCCGAACGCAATCTCACAAGGGATTCCACGGTCATAGACTGTATCGTACTTACACGTACACTACATTACCAGCAACGGCTGCAACTTCAGACGCGGCGGATGAAAATGGCAGTTGCGCGAAAGAACACAAAATACAATAAACTGTGCGATGCATACCAACTTATTCCCATGGCCTTAGAAGCCTTGAAGTATATAAACATCAGTTACTGTAGTCCTACTTTCATATCTGACCTCGGTTATTTTCAACCTTACTCGCGTATCCGGAAGGCCGCTATAACTCCAGACGATATAGATAGCCAGCGTCTGCCATAAGACTGCAGGGCGAAACGTGCGGTTTTGGGTCTCCAGAGCTCCAGTTTGCTATAATTACATTGTGGCTTCAAATGAATGTCTCTTTCTCAATAAAATAAAGTCAAATAGCACCAACAGTGCAGTTTGTTTCAGCGGGATAGACTATTAGCGCTATAATGTTTAAGTTTGAGTTGAATTTTAAGACTATTAGCGCTATAATGTTTAAGTTTGAGTTGAACTTTAAAAATGCATCAGCAGGAGCCCAGATAGCAGACGTAGCTCCCTTGGGAGCCCCTTCCGGACAACTGGGCCCACCACAGCAAGGACTCAATTCTGCATCTGCGAACGGAACCAAGAGCACCCCTTCTTTGCAGAACGGAGGGGGCATCTCTAGGTTGGCATTCCCGAACCATATCGATATAATGGTGTGATGTTGTGTAAAAAATGGACGGAGTCGGACCCGATTTCGTCCTGGAGCTGATCTGACACCACACCGAAGCACAGGCTGCACGGCTGAAGCCAATGACACCTGATTTTATGTTGCTGGCGACGACGACGGACTCACCAACTGGACGAAAGCATCTCTTCACGAATCAGACGACTCTTTGACCAGACGCCGATTTATCGCAATAAAACGCACCCTTCGAAGATGAATGCACGCACCGCCGTTGAGAGAAGAAGAGGCATATCAATGAAGAAGATGCTCTCTCTGTTCAACCATTCGTCACACCCACACACATGAACACAAACACACCCACACACACACAAACACGCACACAAACACGCACAAACACACACAATGTCACACATGCACACAAACACACACAAAGACACAAACCCACACACGCACACACACCCACACACACACACAGCCACACACAAACACGCACACAAACACACACACACGCACACACAAACACACACACGCACAGGCACGTTCGCGCACATGCACACAAAAATAGTTGGACCTAAGACAGTTGAACTCAATGTCCCGGTGAAAGGCTGAAAGGCTGAAAGCACGCGGTTCCCGTAGGCTTATAATACGGCTAGAACGCTTGATTAGGGTCTGACTTTCACTTAGCTGCGATGTCACAAATCGCATGACTTTTAACTTTAAAACGAGAGCAATATAGGTTAGCTATCGCCACATGCATAATCTTGATGCGTGATAGCTGGAAATCTTATCATATTATTTTTCTATTAATTTTATCTGGCAGCTTTTTGTGTTTGTGCTTAACCGATGTATGCAGTCATTGTATAACGCCAAGACGCACTGAAGCAGAACGAGATGCGATGCTTGAAAGCGCTATATAAGTTATAGATATTTAATTACGGAGTAATTGTCAGGAATGAGTCCACAACAGTAGATTACGAATAGTATGATCAATTAGGATGCTATGGTTGGTAAATTGATGATGATGAGATGATGATGATGATGACGATGACGACGACGATGATGATGATGATGATGATGATGATGATGATGATGATGATGGCGATGATGACGACAACAATGACGACAATGACGACGACGCCGCCGACGACGATGATTGATGATGATGATGATGATGATGATGATGATGATGATGATGATGATGATGATGATGATGATGATGATGATGATGATGATGATGATGGCGATGATGACGACAACCATGACGACAATGACGACGACGACGACGATTGATGATGATGATGATGTCGACGACGACGACGATGACAACGAAGATAGAATGCTTCATTCTGCATCTCATAGGCCTAACTTCCAAAGCTAAACAATGATACTAATACAGTGATGTTGAAACGATGGGTACTGCTGTAGCCTGTAGGCTGTCTTTGTCTGGGGCCTACATCAACCTCCTACTTCAGCCTAGGACTACGTATGAACCATAAAATCACTTTCTGTCTAAATCACGCATTAATGTTTTCACCTGAGCCAAAGCAAACCTCATCCTGTACAGCTGAAGGCCACTTCTCCTGCACCATGGCAGGACAAGGCTTCGTTTCCTCTGTCCTAGGAAAAACTAAATCAGATCTATGTACAGTGAAACCTTGCTAACAGCTGCTCTACTTTTCTCGTTCAGTGCTTAAGCCTAAGTTATCAATGCAAGGTCGATCCAGCGATTCCAGCAGTTCAATGTAGAGAGAGCGTAACAATTTATGAAGATTGATGAGCCATGAAATCTGTTTGTAGAGGTCTAACCACGATTCAAAAGTTGTCGGTTCTACTTGAGATTCGAATCCATCGTTTGCTTGGCCAAGCCGGTGTCACGAAATAGATTATCCCCCGTATTAATTGTATCCCCCCTAAATTAAAAAAGTCGAAAAAACCGCTTCCGCGTGTAGTTTTTTTTCCAAATTAATTTTCATCTGCTTTGTTTTGAACAATGACACTTACAGGTATGTTTATTCCGACTAGATAATTTGTTTTGCCCTGTTTTTAGAGCACTTAAAACATTTAAAACACTTAAAAACACTCAGAGTCACTAAATAAATTCGAGTTGTTTTTATCTGAGCATTGCCTAGGACACTTAAAACAATTAGAGTCACTCCAAATTTTGATTGCAGCTTAAATATTTTTATTATGCGCATTTTTCAAAAAAGGGGATAGAATGGTTTATCCCCCCGGATAGTATAGACCGGTTAATTCCATCCGGGGGGATAGCTTAATTCACCCCCCCCCCGGATAGCTTTCAGGGGGGATACTCCGTTTCGTGTCACCGGCTCATTCCGAGGCGTTGAGTAACTGAATAGTTGCAGTTTAACGTCATTGTGTGATAACAAAGACTCAAAGACCATTAGGGACGACATCCTTTTTTATCCAGGCTTGGGACTGACACTTTATGAGTGCAACCAGTGGCGGAGTTAGGACAGCATAAACAAATGCCAAATCCGTACAAAATACAAAACCGCACCTTAAATCTAAAAGTTGAAGACCCTTGAGCACTTATAACTGGCAATCGCCAACTGAAAAAAGGTGTGTCCATAAAAGAATAAGTTAGACGTTCACACAGTTTCCAAAGCAGTCGCCACAGGCGAGCGTGTAGCGTAATTTCCTACCATCGTAATCGTAATAATAATCTCAAGATTTCAAGCGCACACAAAAGTGAAGTTGAGGGAACAAGTCTATTCACAGGCGTTTAATCAAAAACAAAATCGTTAGGCAGAGGATCAAGATCCGGAGAGTCAGGCAGGCAGACAGACGGACGGCTAAGGTGGATGATGTTTAGAGTTGAATTGACGAGGTAGGTGAGGAGAAGAGGAGGAATCAGTATAGGAATTAAGATAGAGAAATGTTTTCAGTTTTGAGTGAAAGACCTGCGGAGAGTTTAAAAGAGGTGAGTTGATTTCGTACGCTGAATCAGATATTTGCAGTGTCAGAATTGTGAAAAAAATAACTGGGGGTTGGACCATTATCCACTTGGAAATCGGGGTATGAAAACCAGATTTGACTATGGGGTTCTAAGAAAGACTGGGGCCCCAACAATTCTCACCCTGGATATTTGTCTTAAAACTGTGAGTAGATTAAAATACCCAAACACCATGCGCCACCTGGCGAACGCACAGGCATTTATTCAGGAGCGATATTGTTTTGAAGCATCAGGCAGTCGCGTATGGTCCTGGGTGACTGTTATGTTAAATATGAAGTGACCTGCTTCAAGTTTTCAACACCTTTAACGCAGATCAGTCTAAAAAGACAACTATATGTCAGCCTTTTTCGAACAATGACGTCATCAGACATCAGCCCTAGTGGTCAAGAGATTTCGTTAAACAATTGATAGACATAGACATAGACATATTTTTATTGATCCCATCAATTCAATTGTACATGTATGTTTAACAAAGTATAGACATAATTCGCAATAAGAAAATACTCAAAGTGAATAGGTATTATAAGAGTGAGGGAGCAAATAGGCACACCAAAAGGGACAAGTCCCGCTAAGCAGGGGCCTAATTAACAAAGTGAAGTGAGAAAGTGAAAGCTGAAGGGAGTATTGGAATGCAGAGATATTACTTAACTAGGGAAAGAAAAAAATTATTATAAAAAACAAAACTAATGTAGTTAACACTACATGAAAAACTCAGAGAAAGAACAAAATAAAAGCAAAAGCAATCAAACAATCAAATAAATCAGCATTAGCATGGGTAACCCCTCATGCTATTGTAACGCCCGCCCCCACCGTCATCCCCGGAGTCGCCAATTCCGGATCATCGTACGGCGAGGAGGCCGCGTGCTGTTGTGGGTCATGGTCATGGTCCTGAGATATGGATCGAGGATAAGAGGAGGGGACTCTCGGGTTCAAATCCAACCGATGGAATGATTGCCAACCATCTCGGCTGCCAAGCTCTCTATATGAGATTGGATCCTTGTGGGCCAGTCGCTCACTTCTGCGCAGCGTGCCCAGGTGGGTGAAATCTTTAGGCCTAGCGCCTGAAGACTCTGCCAGTCTGATGGTCGACTGGTGAGGCACGTCCGCCATGATGGAAGCGGGGGACCTCAGTCCCGGGTTCAAACCCGCAACAGATCTTGGGACCGGCGATTCCTCGAGCCGCTCTAAGCGTGTCACAACCTCCGTTAGCACTTCTCTAACATTAGAGTACACGGCCGAAATTTCCTCCCTTACATCTGACCTTACGGTAGAGATTTCTTCTGTGATATTTGATTGTATTGCAGAGATTTCTTCTGTGACATTTGATTGCACTACAGAGATCGCTTCTTGTGTTTCCCTAGCGTGTGACTGCATCGCTTCTTGTGCTTCTCGGGCATGTGACTGCATCGCTTCTTGTGTTTCCCTAGCGTGTGACTGCATCGCTTCTTGTGTGTCTCTAGCATTAGTCTGCATTGATGAGTGCATAGATGTTATAGCCCCCATTACCACCTCCAGAGATGAGGGAGGCCTAGACGGCTGTGAATGTGTTACAGGTCTACTTTTTTCCATGGCGCAATATGAATTAGGTCTACAGGTAATTCTATCACTATCAGTGAACAAAGTCAGTAATTTCAGTAATGTTTCTTATTATAGTCCATCAATTGAATCCTCAATCAACAACAACCACATTCAAAGTAATCAATCAATTACGTAACCAACTTCGATTACACTCAATGCAAACAATAAACAAAGTCAGATATTTTAACTAATAGCTTCTTGTTATGTTCAAAGACATTCAATGCAAACACACTTGGACCGGAGTAAAGCTAAGTTAGTCCCCGATTTACTTTCAAGTCCCTCGGCCAATTTAAAAGTAGCCCAAAGTTAAAGAACCGATCACCCTAAAACCCATCCACTCGTACCTCATGTCCAGATAAAGAGAGTCCATCGTGACATGGCGCGAAGAACGGCGTTGACATGTTCTTCTCCAGGATCTGACCCGATGATGAAGCCCGAGTGCGAATCTTGCCGACGAGAATCAGCCGCAATGATCCATCACTTCAGTCTTGTTCGTTCAAAGTTCTGACCGTTTTCGTCTTATATACCTATACTTTATATTAACTATAAAACATCTTGTTCTTTCTTGAGTTCCGACCGCGTCCACTTTAAACAAGAGACATCTTCTTCCTTCAACGTTCTGGCTGCATCTGACTTAAACACGAATACGTCTTCTCTCCTCAAAGTTCCGATCGAGTCTGACTTAACACGAAAACGTCTTCTTCTCCTCAAAGTTCCGATCGAGTCTGACTTAACACGAAAACGTCTCTTCTCCGTCGAAAACGTCTTCTGCCTTCAACACGACTTCTACTTGCAAAGTTCTGACCGCACCTCTACGTCTCACCTCTTCCACGTCTCTGCGTGTTCTGCCTTCAGTGCTCCTAGGACATGATTCACGTCAACAACACAAGTCCCGGATGAAAACTGAACTGCGCAGTTTCCCAGCTAGCCTTCGGCGCATAAACTCAGCTTCAATTTCCGCACACGTGGCCCTCCCTCTCCCTTCGAGGCGTCAATCTAACGTCGCAATTTCGACACGTGCGAGTGTCGTGTGACAGAGTCTTTGTATCCTTCTCTTTACCTCTCTCCTATCTCATGTCCGTCTGGCCGAATTGCACTCACTCTCCATCAGGCATCGGTACGTGGGCGGATTGTCCTTTTCCGTCCGTCTATCTTACCCCTCTCTTATCTGCCTGAATGTATCGCTTTGACACTTTGCATCATGCCGCTTGGTCGTCCGAAAATATCGCTGATGGCAGTCATTCAACTTCACCTCCTCCTTTCGGCTACAGCTCCCAGCTGCAGGGCGAGACGGGGAAGTTGATTCAACGGAGGCTTGCCAAAAACATCGACTGCGATTGTCGGTCGTTGAGATTCGAGTCAGACACGATATCAGAAATAAAATAATATTACCCGAGAACAGGCGCTCTATAAATGAAAAGATGGCGGATCCAAAATGGCGACCAGAAATTATAACCCAAATTATATGCCGCGTTACACTATTCTCCCCCCACCCTTATTTCGGAATTTATTTAATTGGACAAATATATTCTGAAATGCGTAAATAAGGCCGTACTCTGGTCTGTACATCACGAGTTCAAAATTATATGCAAAGAAGAAAATTAAGCACTGAACGGTCATCGCTGATCACGCTTCAGCGCTCAAAAGTCATTACAAGCGAAAGAAATAGAAGAATTAATATGGTAGTTATATAGCCAGTCGTTGTTTTTCAAGAGTTCCGTCAAAATTTATCAACATTTATGTCCTTACAGGCTACTTTCAGTTCAGTCATACACTAGCGATTGTATGGTCAACGGGGACTCAAGCCACAGACAGAAATATAATTCGATCACATACATGTAGATCATTAACGTTACCGCTAAGCTATTTCATACCATGGCGTCTATATTACCACGAGACTCTTCCAGGCATCAGTTGTGTATCAGGCCATATTATGGCATACTAACAACTTACCAAGTCTAACCACCGCGTCGCTAAAGACCACATTTACCCAAGACCCATAAGCTTATCACGATAGTATCAGGTCTACCTTTAAAGACATACCATACAGTGTAACCTAGGTCTCTGTTTAGCTCATATTATTATAACTCTGTCTGTCGACTATCACCACGGTCTACCTCAAAGAAACCAGCTTCAAACTTCAACCTAGTAGTTAATAGGCCTACCTATCCTCAAGACAGGTCATTACCTAATTAAAATATGCCACTTTAGTTAATCTATCCTCAGGTCAGTTTATTATTTATATAGCGCAATGACAGTCCTTATTATGTCTATATACGGCAAGGCTATAGTAAAATTGTCCATATGCAATGCAATCCTTATGCGTTTCAATACAAATATTAATACACAATACAGCACACTAATGAATACGAATACAATACGAATATGAATCACCATTTATGCATTCCTTGGCAAGCATCATATTACGCACAATACAGTTGTTATACTGTACATGAACATGAGAATTCTTCACATGTAAAATAAAATATTTTCATCAAAATCAAAATAAATCAGTGTTAAACAGGCAGTTTCCTGTCATTTTTCAACCGGCCGTAATTAAACGGTCCTTCAACAGAGGTTACCCGGCTAACGTCAAGTTCTCAGGCGGACGAGTTCCAGAAGGTTCATTCAGCGATCTCCAGTTTTGGTCGTCGGAAGACCCGTTGCGAAGGGGGCATCCGCGTAAAAGATGGAAGCGGCTGTCACAGTAGAAGCAGCGGCGCTCCTGTCCTGGCGAGTTCCGGCCATCGTCTCGCCTCCTCGTCTGATTCCATCCGTTTCCTTGGTTCCCGCTCGGCGCTGGAGCGGAACTCTGTACAGCGTTCACACGACCGACGATCGGGTTGCCCGGAGTATCGCTCCCGGGTTGTCCCTGGTTGTCGTTCCGGGCAGCCTGCTGCTGTCGGAAGGGACAGTCGCGCGCGATGTGGTTCGTTGCGGAACATTCGAAGCATCTCCGCGCAAATCGTCCAGCTTCCGGTTCCGCCGCCTGTCGGTACCTGCACGTAGAACTCAAATGTCCGAGCTGACGACATAGGAAACACCGTAGAGTTCCCCGTCCGTTACCTCTATTGTTATACGACCATTCATTTCTAGTTGACTCGTTCCGACCTCTCCATGGCCCGTTGTTTTCGTATCTGACCTGTGGCGCCGACGATGGTTGTCGCTCCTTCTTCTGTAATTGCTCCATTTGTTTCCTCATTTGCTCCATCTGCCGTTCCAGAACCTTCATTTTCGAATCTTCTTCCTCCTTGATTGCATTGACTCGTCCATGACGTCGGTCGTTCTGTTCATGGCCACCAGCTTCTGCTTTTTGATACCCGTCTAGTCGCATCGCTACCTTGTAGGCTTCATCGAGGGATTTCGGTTCTCGCTCTCTTATCTTCAGAGCAAGAATTCGATCCCTCAAGGCATCCAAGAATGCCCGAACGGCAATTGCTTCGCTGTGGACAGTCGAAGAACCCGGATACGCACGCGAAGTCAACCTCCGGACATCATCCACCACCGATCCCATGTCCTCTTCAGGCTTCTGTTTCCTGGTACTCAGTTGTGTCTGGAACAAGGCCTGTTGTTCCGCATTCCCATATCTCTCTCGCAGTCGCTGGACCAGCGCCGTCCAGGTGTCCAAACTGTCTGCGTTTGTCTCACTTAGCAAGTTCGTTGCTGGTTCGACCAAAGCGACAACAAGTTGGTTTAGCTTTTCCTCCTCAGACCAGCCGTTGTTTTTTGCACAAACGGAGAATCTGCGAAGAAAGATTTCGACATCGGTCTTCCCGCTGTACGAACCGAGTTTTAGCCATTGCTTTGGCTTTGGAGGAGACGCCGATGACGGTTTCACCTCGCCAACTTTAGGTGTTGCAGACGCGGTCGGTTCAGGCTCCTTCGCGGTTACACCCAAGCTGGTAGACGGTAATTCCAGGTCGCCGGTCGTTTGTGTCGCGACAGTGGTCATCGGGACGGTTCGGATCAGGCCAACCGAAACATTGGAAGACGCAGGTGTTTTATCGACGCCAGTTGTTTCAATCCTCACCGGAAGTGTCGGCTTCAGTAGTGATGAACGAGGCAGTTCGCCGTCACGGCCGAATCCATAATGCTGCGCACCGAGGCAGGAGCTCATTCTCGCCGATTCCACGATGGGTGGCCACCGGGGAAAGATGTCGTCGCTTGGTCGAAGCGGGTCGGGACAGCGGAGCGGGTCGAGCCAAACCCGGTTGTCGCTGTGTTCGTAGAACGCGCTCGGGGCGTAGTTCGGAGCAGGAGGCATCCTCGATACGTGTGGATTGTCGAGGCGGACACTCGGCTGCATCCTGTCGATCGTCGCCATCGCTGTTGGTCCAAGATGAAGGTCGGGTCGAGCGTAGTTACGACCAACCATGGTCGAAGTCATTCTGCCGTCGAAAGCGCTGTCGGGCATTGAGGTCGGCATTCCCGACGTTGATTGCCGAATGTCGACCGGGTTCATCGCTGTTTCTGCTCTTTGTCGACCGACGTCTGCGAGCGACGCTTGCATCCTCCATTGCGGATTAGGTCGAGGATATTCGACATGAGGAAGCGACGAAAAGGCCAAAGGAACTGGATTAGCCTTATCGCCCCCCTCCCGTGGCAATTGATTGGCGATCGGTTTACTTATTTCTAAGTCCCTAAACTCCGATTGCAGTGCTGTTTGCATTCTGTTATCAATTATTTTAACAGTTTTAGGTCTAGCTTCCATCATCCTGCTGATTTCAATGTCCACACTACCTTCATCAGACATAATTTCCACATTATCAGCAAATTCCCTTTCCTTCCTTCGTTCAAAAGATATTGCCATTTCTCCTCTCCTAGCATAGTCAGTTGCCTCTTCTGACCTATTTTCACCAAAATCCCTAGAACCAATTTGTACCAGTACCCCACTTCTGGTACCAATTGTAACGCCCGCCCCCACCGTCATCCCCGGAGTCGCCAATTCCGGATCATCGTACGGCGAGGAGGCCGCGTGCTGTTGTGGGTCATGGTCATGGTCCTGAGATATGGATCGAGGATAAGAGGAGGGGACTCTCGGGTTCAAATCCAACCGATGGAATGATTGCCAACCATCTCGGCTGCCAAGCTCTCTATATGAGATTGGATCCTTGTGGGCCAGTCGCTCACTTCTGCGCAGCGTGCCCAGGTGGGTGAAATCTTTAGGCCTAGCGCCTGAAGACTCTGCCAGTCTGATGGTCGACTGGTGAGGCACGTCCGCCATGATGGAAGCGGGGGACCTCAGTCCCGGGTTCAAACCCGCAACAGATCTTGGGACCGGCGATTCCTCGAGCCGCTCTAAGCGTGTCACAACCTCCGTTAGCACTTCTCTAACATTAGAGTACACGGCCGAAATTTCCTCCCTTACATCTGACCTTACGGTAGAGATTTCTTCTGTGATATTTGATTGTATTGCAGAGATTTCTTCTGTGACATTTGATTGCACTACAGAGATCGCTTCTTGTGTTTCCCTAGCGTGTGACTGCATCGCTTCTTGTGCTTCTCGGGCATGTGACTGCATCGCTTCTTGTGTTTCCCTAGCGTGTGACTGCATCGCTTCTTGTGTGTCTCTAGCATTAGTCTGCATTGATGAGTGCATAGATGTTATAGCCCCCATTACCACCTCCAGAGATGAGGGAGGCCTAGACGGCTGTGAATGTGTTACAGGTCTACTTTTTTCCATGGCGCAATATGAATTAGGTCTACAGGTAATTCTATCACTATCAGTGAACAAAGTCAGTAATTTCAGTAATGTTTCTTATTATAGTCCATCAATTGAATCCTCAATCAACAACAACCACATTCAAAGTAATCAATCAATTACGTAACCAACTTCGATTACACTCAATGCAAACAATAAACAAAGTCAGATATTTTAACTAATAGCTTCTTGTTATGTTCAAAGACATTCAATGCAAACACACTTGGACCGGAGTAAAGCTAAGTTAGTCCCCGATTTACTTTCAAGTCCCTCGGCCAATTTAAAAGTAGCCCAAAGTTAAAGAACCGATCACCCTAAAACCCATCCACTCGTACCTCATGTCCAGATAAAGAGAGTCCATCGTGACATGGCGCGAAGAACGGCGTTGACATGTTCTTCTCCAGGATCTGACCCGATGATGAAGCCCGAGTGCGAATCTTGCCGACGAGAATCAGCCGCAATGATCCATCACTTCAGTCTTGTTCGTTCAAAGTTCTGACCGTTTTCGTCTTATATACCTATACTTTATATTAACTATAAAACATCTTGTTCTTTCTTGAGTTCCGACCGCGTCCACTTTAAACAAGAGACATCTTCTTCCTTCAACGTTCTGGCTGCATCTGACTTAAACACGAATACGTCTTCTCTCCTCAAAGTTCCGATCGAGTCTGACTTAACACGAAAACGTCTTCTTCTCCTCAAAGTTCCGATCGAGTCTGACTTAACACGAAAACGTCTCTTCTCCGTCGAAAACGTCTTCTGCCTTCAACACGACTTCTACTTGCAAAGTTCTGACCGCACCTCTACGTCTCACCTCTTCCACGTCTCTGCGTGTTCTGCCTTCAGTGCTCCTAGGACATGATTCACGTCAACAACACAAGTCCCGGATGAAAACTGAACTGCGCAGTTTCCCAGCTAGCCTTCGGCGCATAAACTCAGCTTCAATTTCCGCACACGTGGCCCTCCCTCTCCCTTCGAGGCGTCAATCTAACGTCGCAATTTCGACACGTGCGAGTGTCGTGTGACAGAGTCTTTGTATCCTTCTCTTTACCTCTCTCCTATCTCATGTCCGTCTGGCCGAATTGCACTCACTCTCCATCAGGCATCGGTACGTGGGCGGATTGTCCTTTTCCGTCCGTCTATCTTACCCCTCTCTTATCTGCCTGAATGTATCGCTTTGACACTTTGCATCATGCCGCTTGGTCGTCCGAAAATATCGCTGATGGCAGTCATTCAACTTCACCTCCTCCTTTCGGCTACAGCTCCCAGCTGCAGGGCGAGACGGGGAAGTTGATTCAACGGAGGCTTGCCAAAAACATCGACTGCGATTGTCGGTCGTTGAGATTCGAGTCAGACACGATATCAGAAATAAAATAATATTACCCGAGAACAGGCGCTCTATAAATGAAAAGATGGCGGATCCAAAATGGCGACCAGAAATTATAACCCAAATTATATGCCGCGTTACACTATATTAACAGAAAACATTATATAATGTATACACACGTAACAGGTGTTTAAAATGAGTTAAGTTAGTAGCCTTACGAATGTGAATCGGAATTTTATTCCATATGACAGGGCCTTGGAATTTAATAGAAAATTTCCGAACATTTGTTTTTGCAAAAATAATACTGAAGTCTCTATTACCTCTAGTGAGTCCAGGATGCAATGCAGGAGAGAGGTAAGATGCAAAGGAAGAAGGGAGGAGTTATTGATGTATTGATACATAAATTGAGATGTCTGTTCAAATCTAATCTGCTTAATATTTAGGAGTTTATGCTCAGCAAATAAGGGACCAGTATGACAGTTAACAGTGGATTTAGTGATAACTCGTATGGCTTTTTTTGTAAGGTCCTTAAAACATGGAGATGGGTATCATAGGTTGAAGTCCAAATTAAATTAGAGTAAGTAAGGTATGGATAGACTAGGGTGAAATATAGATTGATAAGCACATGAGAGGGAAGCAAGTAAGAGACTCTCTTAATAATGCCTATGCTTTTTGAATTTTTTTACTTATTTCGTCTATATGGACTTTCCATTTTAGGTGCTGATCAATATGAACGCCAAGGAATTTTGTCGTGTAAACTTGAGGAATTGCTTTATTGTCAATAAGCAGCTCATTATTTGTTATAGGTATTGGTTTTTTATTTGAGCGAAATATGATATAATTAGTTTTAGATAGATTTAATGAAAGTTTATTTGCCTTGAACCAATCACTAGCTGATATTAATTCCTTATTGACTAACTGAAGAAGCTGATCATAGGAGGCATGCGATAAAAATACATTAGAATCATCTGCAAATAGAATATAGTGTAAGATGGATGATGAATTTGGGAGGTCATTGATATAGATTAAAAACAGGAGAGGACCAAGGATAGAGCCTTGAGGTACTCCAAATTCTATAGTTTGAAAGTTAGACAATTTTCCATTACAAAGCACCTGCTGTAGACGATTGTCCAAATAACTACTAAGCCATCGAAGTGCATTATCTCTAATACCATAGTGTTCAAGTTTATACAAAAGTATTTTGTGGTCCACAGTATCAAACGCCTTTGCAAGGTCAAGGAAGATACCAATTGAGTACTCATTATTGGCCTTGGTAATTTTGTCCTGTATATCAATCAGTGACATGGAGGTAGAGTGACCCGGCTGAAAGCCATGCTGAAACGGATATAATATGTCCTTATGCTTTATGTATGAAAGTAATCTGTCATACATTACTCTTTCAAATAATTTAGAGAAAAAAGGTAGTATAGAAATGGGTCTGTAATTATTAATTTCATTTTTGGCACCTTGTTTGTGAATGTTTGTGATCAAGAAAGATAAGTAAGCAAGTAGGCAAGTAAGTAGGTAGGTAGGTAAGTAAGTAGGCAAGTTTGTACATTGTTGAGCCAAAGAGAAGAGGAGCAGAGAGAGACGGAGAGGAAGAACGAGAAGAAAAACACGACGTAGAATTGGACACCACTATAAAAGAAAGTCACACAGTTACAAAAGGCAACACGAGTCGCTGCGTTAGAACCACGATGCAATTATAACGTCACCGCGTCATAACACAGCAAGTTTGAACGAAGCTTCCCTGTAGAGGTGTTACCCACCCAACCCCCACCCTCCCCGCCCATCTTCACCCATCTGTAGCCATCAATCACAGCAGATAGACAAGACAGACGAAAAGCAATCAAACTCCGAAGGAAAATTCGACAACAACTCCTCCTTTCCACCTCCCATCTCTCCATGCGGCTACCAGCTGAGACCGTACGTATAGTAATGTAATGTAAATCTTCGAGAATTTCTCAGCGCCCACAAAAGCCGCGTCAGGGAGACCAGCTTATTCACCGGCGCTATATCAAATCAAGTCCGCAATAGCCAGAGCTGCCGTTTTCGTTCCGGTGCCAGGTCAAAATCCGAGGAGGTCAAGCCGAGGAGACAGCGTGGTGCTACGGTGGTTGTCGGTGATGGTGGTAGTTGGCTGATGGAACCTGATTGGAATCTGGATATGATATCTTAAAGAGTTCGGTTTTCAGTCGTGAATGGAAAGCAGCAGAGGAGAGTGAGAATTGCCGGGGGTTGGGGTTTTTAATCCCCCAGTCTTTCTTAGAGCCCCATAGTAAAGTCTGTTTGTTACCCCCCCCCCCCAATTCCAGGTGGATAATGGTTCAACCCCCCAGTTATTTTTCCACAATTCTCACACTGCAGCAGAGGAGAGTGCATATAGGATATAGGATCATAATTATATGGGTGCATATTGGATCCTGCAACAGGCGCAGCGTAGGCCTATACATCCGAGAGCTGAAATTCACTGGCATCACTTAATTGTGATTTCGATCGTTTGTCGAATTGAAAACCGGGTTTTGAAGTGTGGAGTGTTTTGAACATCAGCTGCATCGTCATGACGACTGTTGTTATCATCATCATCGTCGTCATCGTCATCGTCGTCGTCGTCATCATCATCATCATCATCATCATCATCATCATCATCATCATCATCATCATCATCATCATCATCATCATCATCATCATCATCATCACCACCACCACCACCACCATCATCATCACCACCACCACCACCACATTATTCAATTTCTTAAAATTAAATCCTTTTGTATGCTTCATGTAGACTTACATTGTCGTGATACCTACAATGTCATGTATACAAGAACATTCGCGCTCGATAAAATACCCACTTCATTTAAACACCTTTTAAACTGTTATATCCTGAGAAATATAGTCAGGAATTTGGTTAATCTCAGCATTGAAGATGGGATGCTTAAGAAGGTGCTATACATGTACTGTTAGTTGACTAACCCCAAAATTCATTATTGTTCCGAAAAGTCGGCGAAAACGATTGTATATATATATATATATATTTATATATATATATATTGCCTTTCACTAAGTTTTTCATCCTCTTCTTCTTTTCGTTCTCTGCCCTTAGGCAGGTTCGAATGCTTGACGTCTCCATTTCATTCGCTATGACAATGTTTATAAATCCATTGCATCTCACAATTGATCTTCACTTATAGGTTATATCCAATTTCAACATATATTGTGCAATATCCCGACCATTCAGTAAATTTTCTGCCTAAACATTTTTTCTTCGAGGCCTATGACCTTCGAATGTGTAACCGTGCTATTATAGTTAAGGTGTTTGATGTTTAGTTAAGGTTTTTCAGAACATTTTCTTTTTTCAATGTTGTTTGTCTCGTTATATATCATATTGAGACCATTTTATGGCAACCTAATGGCCATCTTCATCATGGTACTTCCGCCCAGGGGGCCCACCTAGCGGGGTTGCAAGACCCCTTCCGAGTCCCCTGTGCAACCAATTGTAAAATATCAGCATCATTACTTAAGCACTGTTTTATTTTATTTTGTTAACTTTGTTTCGATGATGTTTCATCTAATCTATTTTGTTGCTTTGTTGCTTTGGTTGCCAAATAAATTGATTTGATTTGATTTGATCTTATCTTATCTGACCATTTATAAAGCGCGTCTCGCAGCAAGAGCCTTTCAGAAGCGCTCCCAGTGCGTTTAACTCCGATAAAAAAGGCAAGTTTTTAGACGAGAGAAAGACGAGGATACACTACCAGAGAGGATGGCAGAGCGAACTGATTGGGGAAGCCCAATTTAACTCATACTCAGACACGTTCTTTCTTGTCATGACATTCCAATCTAATTCTACTGTAATTATCTTGCTAGTTACTTTAATAATAATTTAATAGTAATTTAATAACCGCTACTTTATTATTTGTTTAAAACTTTATTTTCCCTATAGGCCTACTTTAATTTTATTATTATTTCTATATTTTGTTTTACATTTTTGACATGTAGGCCTATAGGCCTAACTGGGTGCGGTGTGTCAACCATGAATAGACCTATAATTATTGTCTGATTTTTAAATTAAACGAATATAGGCCTACAATAGTTTTCTGATTAACAGACTGCTCTCGAGTTCACCGTATGATATACTAGTAAGTAACTCATTAAGATTCACTTTCCATTCACGATTGAAAACCGAACTCTTCAAGCTAGCCATCTCGATTCTAATCCACAGCACGACAACCATCATCACCTAGCTGTCTCCTCGCTTATTGACATCCCTGGTACGACAATGGTAGTTTTGGCTATTGTGGGCTTGATTTTATATAGCGCTGGCGATATAAACTGCCTGCTCTCTGGCGTGGCTTTTGTTGACGCTGAGATACTCTCGGAGATTTACATTAACGTCTTTTATAGACATATGAATTTACTTACTTACGTTGGTGTCTATTATTAATCACACCAAGTTTTCCAACTTAGCTTTTCCATTGGCCAGACGTCGTTGCTATAGTAACAGGCTCATTATAATATTTTGAATAAAAATGAGCGCCAAGCTCCGCCCCTCGAGTTGGACTGTAATGGAGGAATATTGTTTGTAGTTCAATCTGTTTTGATTGGATTTCCAGCGATTTTACCGACTAAATCAACCCGTTATTTTAAGATCCAACGCGGAATTGCTCTACAAATCGAACCGGGTGAGTTTTGTAATCCGTTCGTTGTTTTACTCGTTGAAATCTTTCGAAACACGAACTGTTGGTTCGAATGGTACGGTCTGGAAATCTCAGTGGCTACAACCCCGGTGACCGTCCTTGCAGTGCAAGTGCTTCTGTAGCGCATATATGCACAGATGCGTGGTGCATCGATTGTTTTTGCGTCAAATTAATCAATCGCAGTTATTTTCATCACACAGTATTCACATTGGCAACAAATCTACGAATTTTTTAAACTTGGATAGATTCAGACAGTGCATACACATAAAATCAAGGTCGATTATCGGGGTGGTTTTTTAATCATTTTTAAATGTCTAATTTAGCGATATTACAATTATTTTTGGCGCAGTTTGTCATTAAATTTTGATGACTTTTGTGTCTGTTAACCAATATTGTAGTTATGCGGAACTCGGCGACCTACCATTGTAGTAGTGAAACCCGTTGAGACATGTAGCCTATGTCAATATTATTGTTTTGCCGGGCTATTCAATTGTTTGCCTAATGATTGATGACTGCTCTTAACGATGGTTAGACCAAAAAGGTCAGCCGGTGCTCTTGCATGTGCACGGTGAGCCAAAACAAAACCCAAAGGTTTTTCCCGATATTGGAGTAAGTGACTCCTAGATAAAACGTCAAGTTAGATCAGTTTATGGTGTAGTTGGGCCTGTGAGGGTCAGTTAGGTACTGCTGGATATGTGCTTTTTTACGGCTTGTAGTCTCTGGACTTTTCATGCTTAACTTGTCCGTCCTGCTTTTGGTTTGAGATTCTGATATATGGATGTTTTATTAGACTCTGCAGCACTATGCATATCATATTACCGTTATTATTGTCATCATTATGAAAACTATTATTTTATTATTATTTTTTATGCCCTGAGGTACTTCATTTCCCCAGGGTCTTAGAAACTATAAAGTGGTGCATCTGGAACGGCTGGCTACCCCTCATCCATGTCAATTATGGGCTAAGTTATGAAATAACCATTGAAAGCCACAGCGTTGCCCATGGCAAGTGAATTTTTTTTAATACTTTTTTTACCACTTTAGGTAGATATAATCCCTCAGGAACAAATAAATTATGTTAGGAGTAAAAAGTGATTCTTAGAGAATCAGTCTTTGTCCCAGGTTTCACAACCATTTGGAATTTATGTACCTCTGAACGCAATGGTATTGTATTATGCTATTATAATTATTGTTTTAACTTTTATTATTATTATTATTATTATTATTATTATTATTATTATTATTATACATATAGACTCCTTGTCTTTTTATCGTTGTTCATGGATGTGTCTTGGAGTGGTCTTCATATCATAAAACTTGTGCCTGAAAATATCGCTTAAATAAGGACAGGGCTTTATTCGTATAAAACATCGTCATTTATTCTGGATTTTGTCATGCAAGATGTGTAGTATGAATTTAACATGCAGATTTGCCATTAAGAAATTATAAATCTTTAGTGCTAATGCACTAAATTATTATATCTCATTTTTTATGGAACTAAAAAACTTAAATATGTGATTTCAATTGCACTGTCCAGTGTAGAACATGCAGATCTGTAACAAAATATCATATACAGAATGCATGCAATATGCACGCGCCTGGAACAGTCTTCCAGCATCAATTCAAGAAATAAAAACTCAATCTGCTTTTAGAAAACAGTTAAAGCTGCACCTGCATTGAGCTGCTTGCATTCATGCTGAACTTTGACAATTTTGTATTACGACATTGTGTGTAAAGCATTCTAGAAGTAGCTTGCTACCAACGATGCTATATAAATTGTCTTGATTACAATTACAAAATTTACAATACAGTCATATTTCAGAGATCTGAATCTTGGTCTTCCAGGTATCATGCACTGGACATTAAATAAATATGTTGAAAATTTATCTAGCTTGAAGCCATATGGTTGTCAACTGAGGTTGGGAGCGCCTCTGAGTAGCCCCCTTGAAGAGGCGCTATATAAATGCATCTAATGAATGATTGAATGAATATAAAATTGTATATGTATTCTTCTATGCACATTTCAAACTGTCCTTTTATATATATTGCATGCATTCTGTATATATGATATAATAATTGCACTGGATCCGGGCGCTTCTGAGTAGTCACCTTGAAGGGTCGCCGCTATATAAATTCTCGTAAAGAACGAATGAACGAATTTACAAATGCCCAAATAAATGCAAACATGACTACAGCAATCAAAGTACAATACCATCTCACAACTACATGTATGGCCAAGTTGTACCAGAAACGTGAAGCATGATTGTGAGTGTAAAATCGCTAAGATACTTATAAACTTTGAACAAGAAGACAAGTAGTCCAGCGACTTCATTTTCTCAGCCTTGGCATATGAGGGTGTGTGGCCAGTCCTCTCCCTCGCCATCTCATCTTCCCCTCAACAGCGTACGGTCGGTGTACTTGTTTTAGGTTGATTAAGCTGGGACTCGAGTGTCCATACTGATTTCTTCCATACCGATTTCTTCCATACTGATTTCTTCCATACTGATTTCTTCCATACCGATTTCTTCCATACTGATTTCTTCCATACTGATTTCTTCCATACTGATTTCTTCCATACTGATTTCTTCCATACTGATTTCTTCCATACCGATTTCTTCCATACTGATTTCTTCCATACCGATTTCTTCCATACTGATTTCTTCCATACTGATTTCTTCCATACCGATTTCTTCCATACCGATTTATTCCATACTGATTTCTTCCATACTGATTTATTCCATACTGATTTCTTTCATACTGATTTCTTCTCTGGTGGGGTTTGAGCCGCTGACCTCTCGACCATTGAAAGTCCGGCGCTCTGACCACTAGACCATTGTGCACCCACAATTAAATTTAATTTGTGAATTTAATAGTTAGGGGCCAAAATATGCGGCATCGCCATGGCCTGATTGATAGCCACGGCCTGTAAGATACAAGTCCAAGTGACCATGGAAGGTCCACTTAGCACTTGGCTGATCTGGTGCAGGGGAATGTGAGGCCTACTTAGTTTGTTGTGAATGAGTTATATATGCATATATATATACATAATATATTTGTATGCACAGAGTTGTGTATGTGGGTGTGTATGTGGGGGTGTGCAATGCATGCGTGTGTGGGTGCGTGTGTGTATGCGTGCGTGTGTGTGTGTGTGTGTCTAGGGACGCCACTTGTGGCCCTGTTAGGCCAGTCAGTGAACTCCTGTTCCAATGCTATTCAAGTAGATTTATTGGGTCTAGTTTCCAGGTAGGCAAGGGAGACTAGTTTCCGTGAAGGATGGGAAGCATCTGGCGCAATGCTTTGCAGGATATTTTGGAACATAGACGTCGGATGAACAGACAGACAGACAGACAGTGCACGCGGGGTTGGCTGTATTGACTTTTGTCGCAATCTGTCCGCCTCTGTCTGGCTCCGTTTTTATTTGAATTTTTTTACAGTGGTTGTTTTCTGGTGTTCAGTGCACCAAACAAGCCATGTCTGGCTCTGGCTTTTAATTGGACTGGTATAATTTAGAGTGCATGAGTAGACTGCTGTGTGGATCTGTGCTTTGATGACCAGTGCATTGTTGTGCTTTGATGATTGATGCATTGATGACCAGTGCATTGTTGTGTTTTTATGGCCAGTGGCCAATGTATTGTTGTGCTTTGATGACCAGTGTATTGTTGTGTTTGGATGACCTGTTGATTGTTGTGCTTTGATGACCTATGCATTGTTCTGTTTTAATCACCAGACGCATTGCTGTGCTTTAATGACCAGTGCATTGTTATGTTTTAATGACCTACACATTGTTCTGTATCAGTTACCTGTACATTGTTGTGCTTTGACGACCAGTTCACTGATTTTCTTCCTGTATGTCTCTGTAACTGTCTCTCAGTATGTCTGCCTGTCTGTCTTCCTCTGTTTATAGCTGCCTGTCATCTGTCTTTCTGTCTGTCTGTCTGTTAGTCTGTGCACTGTTTTATCTGTCTGTATGCTTAATAGCCTGCCTGTCTGTCTATTTTTTTGCATACCTCTATGATGGTTCATCAACTCGCTTAGGCAATAATCCGTTGGAGCTTTTTGCAGACTTGGCATTTTGTTTTACGAGGCTGCATGGCGCTATCTTTAGCCAATCATTATTTTAGCCCAGAGTCCAAGGCTTTTTTTGCTTCCTCTGAGGTTGCGGAGGTTAAGCTGTACTGCCAGTCGGCCTTCATGCATATAGTGTTCTCAGTTCATCTCTGTGGTGTATGGAACGAAATTGTTGAGCTACGTTCGGAGGATGAAATGAGTAGAGCTCTATCCACTCAAAGTTAACAGCATCAACGTTTACGCTTGTTATTAGTGTGGCCGTTGTCTGCTTATTCTGTCTGTTAAATGTGTTGACTGTGGTCAGACACTTATGTTGTCTGTGTTTGCGGAAATCTTGTTGTAAATGTTGTCTTTGGTGGCACAGCAGGACGTATGTCATTAAGAAAGTTGGGGTACGATGAAGTCTTGTTTTGATTTTGAATTTTTATTAACTGTGGAATCCCTGCCCAAACAGAATGTGAGTTACACTTACATGCATGTGTCGTGTGTGTGTTCATATAGGTAATTTTAAGCCGCGGCATCATTGTACAACACGTTTGTTTAATTAATTGGCGCCAAAAGTACACTGCTTCTTACATGTGTTAGATTTGATATGTGTATGTTTAGTGTATACACAATTACACATGTATTGTTTTCTATCTTCTGGATCTAAATATCTGTAAGTATAACTTTTTCATAAATTATGTTTCCAGTTTTCTCTTTGGGAGCAAATGAGACGAATGTCTTTACTCCTAAAATTATGTCTGCAAGCAGCAGAAACTAATGTAACCTCAGTGTCTATAGTGTGGCTGGATCCGAATGTTAGATGGGTGACTCGTTTGGTTGAACAGAATCATCAGAGGACAGGAAACACTGTCTTGGTCCGCCCTGGTTGCTAGTGAGTCCACTGTCAGGGTTGTAAATGCTAATGGCTTGTTTATTGTGATGGTTGATTGTGTGTGTGTGTGGGTGCGTGCGTGCATGTGTGTGTTGCTTCCTGTCACACTATAGTGTGTTTTATTAGCAGATACTTTATATTAGAATGAAATTATGTATTGCTATCAGACATTATGCTGTTCTCATAAAAATAATCTCTGGAAGCAGAAGGTAGTACATCAGTGTCTAGTAATGAAAGGCAGTTTGTAATATAACCTCAATGTCTAGTAACCAGACATTATCGTCATTGTTTGAAGTAGGCAGACACGCTATTCAGGTTGCAGGCAACAATGAATGTGTTTTCATACTAGACAGTTTGTCTTGTAGGAATTTAGATTCTTTAGTGCATGTTATAGGCATACTTTATTTTAAGAATCTATGTACTGTATTTCCTTGTTGAATATTCTCGGTAGTTTTCGTTGCAAGTACTGCAGACTGCGGTATGAGACATAAATCTTTCCCGGTATTATTGGTGCAAGGTTTCTTCCAACTTCTTCTGATAGTCCATTCTGCAATGTTCTGATTTATTGCGATTTTCAAAAAATGTCCAGACCGATAAATTGTCTGGCAAAGCGATCCTTTCATTTCCTACTGACAAGATATGGATATACGTTTTGCTTTAATATAAATAGCATTGTTCGTTTGAAATCAATCCTAGAGGAATTGTTGTTTCGCTGTTTGTTCGTCTTTCTCTGCGGGATTTATAAGTTGTCTTGTTGCTGAGAGAGAGGGAGAGAGAGGCAGAGAGAGAGAGAGAGACAGAGAGAGACAGACAGAGACAGACAGAGAGACAGACAGAGAGTGGAGGGAAGGGAATTCTACAAGGAGGGCCCAGTGATGGCAGAGGATCGGACTTGAGTAATTGTAGTTCTAATCTATAGGCTCCTATCTCATGGGAAAAACAGAGTCAGAGCGATCTGGAGAAAGTTGTTTTATTTCAAGATTTTAGTGAGAACCTTCTCTGCATTTAAGCGTATATATAGGTGTTCCAATACTCTCAGTATTGTTTTTTTCTGACAGCTACTTTTGATGAAGACAGACACCTTGGCAACCTTTCCGCCAAGGTGACATTATGGTGTGACATTGTGTCGACACTATAAAATTGTAACCAAACTGACAATTTTCCACCTGTATGATGACACCATAGGTGGCGTTTTCAGCTATGACTGGTGACACACATTGAGGCTGAAGCTGGTGTTAATACAGTTGCACTACTTTGTATATATATGTGGCAGTTATGGTGTGTTGCACACATTATGACACATACAGCTGTTTCATTACATTAATTGCACTATTAGATACATTGCCATGCATACATAATTTACATTGCATGTGATATGGACATGCTGTTCTAAATTAACTCCAATATTAGGAGAGTGCACTTTCAAGAGGTCCTTAGAAGAATTTTATGTTCGACTAAATTACATAAATACATTATTTTACGCATGCTACGGTTACATTGCATTGCACACATAGTTACATTGCATTGTGTATTCAAATGCATTGCTGAGCATGCATTGCATATTACATTTCTCATGCATATTGTGGAGTTACATTGCGTTCATGCATAGTTGCATTTCCACTGCACTGTTGCACTGTCTTTACCACACAGAAGCAACAGATGTGTTATTCATATCAGAGATGATTAGTGTCGCCCTCCTCCTTTATCCAGACTTGGGACTGGCGCTGGCTGGCAGAGTGCAACCATGGCAGTGTCGGACTTCAAAAACAGATGAATCCAGCCTCTCTCTTTAGATGTTAGCTTTGTACCAAATGACCTTGAGCTAGAGTCCTTGACCCACATTTCCTGCTCACTGTTTTGATTGGTTCGTCGTGTCGTTTAAACATACAGGAGCTATATGAATATTTGAGAAGAACCGTGCGATTCCTAGGCACGTCGTTCGTTCGTTCGCGTCTCGTTTGCGAGTTTGTCATTTTCCGAAAGCCTTTCCCGCGCGATAAAGCCGCAAATGCATTTTGTATCTCATTAGCCAGCGAAGCCGTCGCCGAGTCTCGTTTTCGGCGTTGATCCACTTTTCCCACCGCTGCCACCACCACCGCTGAGGAGGATGATTCCGTCTATCTGCGTCCACCGACCTTGGAAGAGCGAAGAAGCTGTCATGCTGAGCTGTGAGGATGATGCACTCAATCGAATCATGTCTGGTCCCTGCAGACACCAACGTGTCTTGCAGTACTCTGTATGTGAGTGTGTGTGCGTGTGTGTAGTGGTGTGTGGCGTGTGTGTGTGTAGTTGGAGACTTACTGTAGTAACATTCAAGTGTGTTTCTAGAAAAAAGAAGAGGATCTATTCCGTAAAGAGCAAGCTGGAAAGGCTGCCGTGAGTGTATTGCTATCAATACAATACAGGGCAGTATACAATAGCACAATGCAACCCCTTGTTTTTGCTACAATATAATGCAGCATCTTGTTTCTTGTACACCGTGCACGTAAGTGATTCTGTATATTGACTATAGCAGCACTTTTACGTGGTCATTCGAATGACTGACCAGTGACCATGCGATGCTGGTCACTATTTTTCCCTGGTCAACTTAATGGAGGCAAGTGTGTCTTAAACCTTGCTTGGATGCTCTATTGCTCTCCATTTCCATACTACAAGTTTTCAAGACTGCATTTGGTCTTATCAGTGTCTGAGAGAGGTTAAAAAGGCGCTGTGTAGCATATTCACGCATATACGCATATACGTCACTATGTGGTGCATACAAATATTAGGAACTTAGCCCGGAAAGAGTTTTGGGGTTTCCATTTCGGGGGTTTCGCTTTTGAGGGGGTTTCCATTGGAAATGGTCAGAGAGTAGATTGCCCGAATTCGAAAATAGTTTAAATTTTGGCAGTTATTTATATTGGGTATGAATCCATAAAAGCCCCCTTAAATAAGCCCATGCATACAAACAAGTTAATTTGTGTTTAACAGCCAATGTGGCCTAGAACCAGACACTTCGGGTGTTATCCAGAGCTGCACTGACCTGCTATGTACCTTGCCAGACATTCAAGTGTGTTGTTTTGGCCACATTAGTGTGTTGTTATAAAGACATCAATGGTGTTGCTTTCGGACATGATTGTGAGTGGTGTTGTCAAACGCTGAGAGTGTGGCAACTCTGCGATATAAGATAATTCACTAATCACGTTATAGACTCAGTGGTTGCACCAGTAATGGCTGTACACTGCACAGGTAATGGCAGCATCACCACCAGCAATGGCAGAACCAGTAATGGCAGCACCAGTAATGGAAGGATCGTCAGTAATGGCAGCACCAGTAATGGCAGCACCAGTAATGTCAACATGACGGCAATGGCAGCACCAGTGATGACCTTCGGTATTGACAGCACCAGCAATATCAGCACCGACTGCAATGGCTGGCAGGACCAGTGATCACCAATAATGATAGCATCGGTAATGGCAGCACAGTCAATTACTGCACCAGTAATGACAGCAACAGCAGCAACTGCATCATTGCATACATTCTTAAGCATCCGCATCAGTTCTTGGTTATCTCATGTAGTCGATGGAAATGTCCTTGTGGCACCTCAAGTACTTTTTATCATCATCATCGTCGTCGTCGTCATCATCATCGTCATCATCATCGTCGTCATAGTCATCCATGGATGCAGGCGACACTGTCTGATATGTCTTTGACTACATTGCTTGTTGCTGCCTGGATGGTGTTATTGGTTCGTTGCTATCTCGCAGATTAATTGCGATGGACTTGCACTCGATTGAAGTCGTGGACTCGATTGAAGTCGCCATCTTTCGGTCTGTGATGTTCACTGTATACCGACGACCTGGCTATTCTTCTTTGTGTGTGACTCCTTTTTGCATTTCAGACGTTCTTTTCTATGGCAACCTCTTGTTCTTGTTCTTCTATACATTTAATATCTTGTGAGAGGTTGTTTGTGTTTTTGTTGTCAGCCTTTTATTGATTGGCTGTCTTAGTTTTTACCCATTTGGTGCTTTATAAATTTCTTCTTACAGTTACAGAACTTTTTACTTTTTACACGGCTTTGTGCCCTCCATGGTAGGAATTTGAGCCCCCAACATATATATATATATATATATACATATATATATACATATATAAATATGCGTATATATATACCTATATATATTATAGGTTGGCTGCTCAAACTAATGATTAGTGATGGGCTCAATTCGAAATACGGTATATATAGTTGCCAGACAAAGCCACACATCCGTCATGCTCTGTTTTACCAATCTTTTTATCTTTATCTTTGTGAAGTGAAGTAAGTAAGTTTGTATATTAGCTGAGGAGTCTGCATTCGCTACCAGACAGCATGTGTATGCGTATATACTATTGCATCATTAGTATCTGTTATGCGTAGACTATTTTGTAGTTGTGAGCGATTGTGTTCCATGTTTGGAATACTATCCGCCTATTAAAAAGATGACATTATTGCAAGTTTTTGGACACTCAGTTAAGACCTTGGTGGGTGTGCTATGGTGGGTGTGTCACGGTGGGTGTGTTACTGATATGCAGGACAGCCATATGAACCTTTTGAGGAGTCAGGCCTGTGGGAAAATTTGATGTGTGTGACGTATACAGGCAGTCCTGCAGTAGGTGGAATTAGCACCACCTTTAAGCTGCTTCCTATTTCTGTATTAACCTGCTGCTGGTTAAAGTAGAGGTTAAACCCATAAAGAAGAATAAAAAGCATCTCCTGAATGCACTCAATCCCATTCTTAATTCTCAAAATACTGTTGCGCAGGCACGCACGTACACAAACACACACACACAGAGAGTTGTTGGTATATTTTTGTCTGCTTTTATGGAATGTATAATTATCTGGACTGTATAATTATCTGTGTTTTATATGTATACATAGTTATAAAACCGATGTACATTTTATACGTCTATCCTATATGATTATATATATAATATATATATATATATATATTATATACACATAACATATATAATATATATATATATGCTAAGTACCCCATGATATTATATGTGCTTGTGTATATACAATTTTATACATGGTTTTAGGCATGCCTGTATAGGTGTCAGACTGTCAGTGCACCATGGGGTTGGTAAAACAATTGTAGGTGCTGCCCAAGGACTCTTTCAAGCTGCAGCGAAGATGATATTTTATTGTCAGGTCCTGTTTAAAAAAGAAATCTTGAACCTGTTTGAAATCCAATTCGTTTGACTCTGGGGTTGGACCCTCTAAAGGTGGATTCAGTTTCACTGCTTGCTTGCATATGATATGATGTGTCTGCCTATATACGTGTTTATGTCTGTCTGAGATGTGCAGCGTTGCCACTCCTTGGGTTATTTCACAAGATCTTGGTTTTTTTTTATCCGAACTTGGGAAATGGGTTTTTTTGGGGACGAACTTGGGTTTTTTCGGCGAAAAAACTGATTTTTTTACATTTTCGTGCATTTTTTTACATTTTCGGGAAATTGTGGACTTTTCCCGGAAGATTTGTGCCGGACAACTAAAAAAAGTCATCAAATTGTTCGGACGGGAAATTCGGGAAATTTTTGGAAGATTTGTGGGAAATTCAGGAATTTTGTGGAAAATTCTGGGCATTTTCGGAAGATTTGCTCAACTTGGGTTTTCTTGGGTTTTTTACCCTCCAACTTGGGTTTTTTAAATTTTAGAGTGGCAACGCTGGAGATGTGTGTGTTTCACACGGATATTGAATTCACAGACTGTTTTGGAAAATTTCATTTGTGTCGTATAGAGGAGAGATGTCATTTTTTCCAGCGGTTGCATTTCGTGCAGCAGGTTGCAATTAGGAGGGAAGGGGGGGGTCTGTGCGTTGGGACTCGTACAGTCATTGCTGGTACTTGCCTTTACTATTCTGAAGTCAAAACAAACGTGAAGGTCTTCCTCTTCACTGCTGTAATCGTATACACTTGTGCTTTGCTTTCTTAATCAACTGGGAAGGCTGGTTTAAAGAGGGGCATGAAAGTCAAAATTTTAAAGTGTGTTATTTATTAGGATTTTTAGTATTTGAACCTATATGCTGTTAATGTCATTTGCAACTAGATTCTTACATCAGAACTAAACAATGCTCGTAAGCTAGAAAAGATGGCGGATTCCCCACCCATCCACACGCACACACAGAACCAACCAACGGGTCCCATAAAAAGTTGACTGATTGCATAGATGTCCAGAGTTACTGCTGGTGGTGGTGATGCTGATGATGATGGTGATTGATGACAGTGATGATGTTGAGGAAGTTAATGACGATGTTGTTGATGATGATGATAATTATGGTGATGACGATGATAATGATGGTGATGACGATTGATGATGGTGATGACGATTGATGATGGTGAAGTTAATGACGGTGATGCTGTTGATGAGGATGCTGAAGATGATGGTGATTGATGACATTGAATGATGTTGTTGATGGTGTTTATGAAGTTAATGATGTTGATGATGACGATGATGGTGATGATGATTGATGATGGTGAAGTTAATGACGGTGATGCTGTTGATGAGGATGCTGAAGATGATGGTGATTGATGACATTGAATGATGTTGTTGATGGTGTTTATGAAGTTAATGATGTTGATGATGACGATGATGGTGATGATGATGGTGAAGTTAATGACGGTGATGCTGTTGATGAGGATGCTGAAGATGATGGTGATTGATGACATTGAATGATGTTGTTGATGGTGTTTATGAAGTTAATGATGTTGATGATGACGATGATGGTGATGATGATTGATGATGATTTTGATGAAGTTGATGTTATTGATGAAGTTAGTGTTATTGATGATGTTGACGTTGTTGATGACGACGACGACGATGATGATGATGATGATGATGATGATGATAAATCTTAATGTAGACAGCTAAGCGTTTGCGTGTTGTCAGTCTTTTGATAGATGTGAAATTCGCATTTTTCGTTGCTGCCACCTGTGTATATTTGCTCTCCGAAGTAGGTCGACAAATTGTTCTACTCGCCCAACATAAACTTCCCCTTCGATATTTTTACTTATTGACAAGTGACAACGTGTCTCATTGGTCATTTCAATAACCATCACATTGGTAATATCTCCACGTTAATCATTTGGTCAAAATCTTCTACTGATTTCATGAAAACCGTATCATATATCCTGTAGAGTCCTCCATGGGCTGCATGTGGTGAGGACTCGGGAGTCCGATGTTGTCAGCATATATCTCTGAGTAGAGAGCTTGAAGGGGTGCTATAGAAGTGGAGAAATAAATAAATAGGAGATTATTCGTTAGCCACCCATCTAATTTAATTCATAATTCAATGACGTGTTAAGGCTATTAGTTTAATGGCACTGCTTGATAACAAAGATCAGTGGAGTCGCCCTCCTCCTTTATCGAGGCTTGGGACTGGCGCTGACAGAGTGCAAACAGTGGTGGAATCTGATGCATGTATATTAAAGCTGAACTGACATGACTGCTTATGATATTACTAGGTTAAATAGGTGTGGGGATTATTTATAAAAAAAACTGTTGGTTGTACTTTAATAAGGAGTCCTTTAGTTCTTTTAAAAGCACGCCACGTGTTGTTTTTCTTTCGGTTAAGTCAAGAACGAGGTGGCAGTGACTTTCCTGTGAAAGAGAGTATTACCGGGTCACCTAATGAACGGATATGTGTCAGTGCTGTATACAAGTACACATGAAACGCCCATTATAGACCAGGCTTGGAATCTCAAAATGGCACTCCTAGAAGCAAATCATGTAACAATTTGCTAACCGGTGTTTCTAGACTAATTTGACCCTGCTGAAAACGAAAATCGCTGTTAGCAAGCTGGATTTTTGGCCGTTCAATGGGAAAACAAGATGGCGGACAAAATGGCGGTCAGTTGCTTCAAATGGCTATAAGTAAAGTATTGTATGTGACAGGAACACGATTTTACACTCTAAATTAAGATTATAGGGTGCAAGGAATACAATGGAACCAAATACACATATGTAGCACTGCAAGAAAATCAAAATGGCGGACAAAATGGCGGCCAGAATCTTAAAATGGCTGTAAGTGAAGTTAAGTATGCAGTGGAATCATGATTTCAGGGTCTAAATCAACATTTTCGGGGTCAAGGAATGCAATGGAAGCAAGGTAACATATGTGGCATTGCACGAAAACCAAGATGGCGGACAAAATGGCGGACAAAATCTTAAAATGGCAATAAGTGAAGACATATATGCAACCAAATTATGATTTCAGGATCTAAATCAACATTTTCGAGGTCAAGGCATGTGATGAAACCAATGTCGCATATATATAGCACTGCCTGTACACCAAAATGGCGGCCAAAATGGCGGCCAGACTCTTGAATTGACTGTTAGTGAATTTCTGTATCTAATAGATACATCAATTCAGAATGTAAATGATAATTTTTGGAATTAAGGAAAGTGAAATTAAAGGCACTGAATATATTATGTGACACTGCCAGAAAACCAAAAACCAAAATGGTGGACAAAAACTTCAACTGGCTATGAGTGATGTCTTGAACATATACGATGGAGACTTGATTTCAGTCTGGACTAGTAATTTCCAGGTCATACGCTTCCAACAAAATCACATGCAGTGTTATGCATTGAAATTGTCATACATATATAGTGGAAATTTTTAGTAGCCTATGACTGGACTGCAGTTTAACTATTGCTGGCTTTATGTATATAGCCTACAGCAGTGGTTCCCAAAGTGGTGGTCCGCGGACCGGCACCGGTCCGCGGAGGTACGATCGCCGGTCCGCCGGAGAAGAGTTAAAAATAAAAATAAACTGTATTTATTAGTTTATTTGTTTGAAATTGTGAAATTATTCAAATTGTTGTCCAAAATTTATTCAAATTTCTGTCTTAATAGGCCTATTTAAAATTTGAAATAGCCTAAATCAATGCGCCTTATTTTTTAACTTGCCAGATGGCAAAATCAAACAATTTAAATTGATTCTAAATTTTACTTCATCGATGACGGCAGTCAGTTTCAAGCTTATTTGTGTTGATATATTCCATGGTGACAGTGCCGGCGTTAGCACCCCCCGCGCCCCCCGGTTGGGGGGGCCTCAAGTTTGCAAGGGGCCTCCAAATTTAGCTGATCATTATGCCTACTTTTGTGAATGTATATTTGTTAAAATGGCGCATTCACTTGGGGCCCCCAATCCGGTCTGGTACATGCCTCAACACACCATGGCACTGCCATATAACAGATCTAAATGCAAATAGCATATTGATTTGGGTGTAAGAATAGGCTAGCCATTTAAAACTAATTCAGGCCATTTGAGTCTACTTTCTCAAACACAACGTTTATAACTTATTCCAAACACTAGACTAATGGAGTGAAGACTAGTCTCGAAATAAAACCTGCATGAGGCCCCCCAAATAAAGCCTGTGTAGGCCCCATATGTCATTGGGACGTGTATGGTCTCAAATTTGTAAGGGGCCTCTAAATTTATCTGGCAATTAATTATACCTTTCATGACTGTTCATTCCTGAAACTACGCACCGAATTATATATTTACTCAAAACATACAAAATAATATAACCAAACCAATACATCAATTGTCCTTCAACCAAGGGCTGAGGCTTAGAGGGGATAGGGACACGGACCCCACAATTTGTGAAGGGGACGGAGTCCTTATATTCTCCCAATATTTCAGAAATATTTCATAAGTATTATAAATTTCTTCAGTTTTATCCATTGTCTTTCATAATGATCAATTCTGTTAAGATGACAGCTTAAAATACGACGATTAGGCTACAGTGTGCAAATCGAAAATTAAACAATGAAGAGGGGAAATTTATTGAAGTCTTAAAACATGTCTCTAAGCACTGAAATTATGAACAATTTTGTTAGGATGACAGTTTCAAATGCAACAGCTAGGCTACAGTGTACAAATTCGAAAAGTTTTAACAATTGGAAGGCGACACTCTGAAGTCCTAAACCATGAACAGCAGCATTGAAAAAAGAGCAATTTTGTTATACTGACAGCTTAAAATCCTACCTGTACAGTGTGTAAATTTCAAAAAATTTAAGACAGCTTAAGGTTTAGGGTCCTCGAGGTTTTTTTTGGGGGGGGGCCTCAGGTACCCTAGCGCCGGCACTGCATGGTGAGCAATAACCTAGTCCTAGTGAACGCTGGATGCAGAATTAAAAAATTGTCTAACATAGTATAAACTTTCATTTTAAAACTTTAAATATAAACAAATGTCTTTAAATGAAAACAATGAGCAAACATAAGAAAACAAATCTGAAAAAACAGCAGACGCATAGGCCTATATGGTTAAAAGACCAAGGTCAGGCCTATAGTGTTTTCGCATTAAAGCATCCTTTCTCACATCTTTACGCATCGCAAAAAAGGAATCTTGCACAAAATTTATTAATAGAGTTTAACAGCAAAGTCTACTCATAATAAATCTTAAACAAATAAGGCTTCCAGGACATGTCAATCTAGGCTATAATTGCAAATATAGCCTATAACCTTAAGTACTTTATATTCTAGTCTTTTATAATTTAGGCCGCTTTTGTTTGCCATCACCATTTAGGCCTATGTTAGCGGTCCGCGAGCTTCACCAAAAAGTATTGCCGGTCCGCGGCCTACTGAAGTTTGGGAACCACTGGCCTACAGTATGCATGCTTGAATGTTTCATAACTTGACTTATCAATAGTTTCAACTTTTCGTGACTTGACGGATATAGGGTGCCGTAGAGTCAAATCAGGCGTTGTTGCAGTCAATGCAATGGCACCTGAGTGCACATGACAAGATTGCACTTCGATAGCAGCAGGTTCTGATGCTACGTTTGTCAACTTCACATGATTTGCTGTAAACAAACTCTATAATGTGGCTTTGGTGCACACTGGTAAAGATTACTTTCTTCCACCACACTCCATCTGATGAAGATGAGGATGATATCTGAACATCAATATCTAGTAAAAATAGGCCTTTCCAAACTGACAGTTTGGTAATGAGCTCATAAGGGAATGTTCCAAATGTAGAAAATAAGTGGGAACTTTCAAGTAGTTTATTCAAGCATTCTTTCAGCTGATTCCTGCTAAATATGTCAAATCACATCCAGTTGTAGCATGAAGGCCACTCGATCAATTCTTCATAGTTACGTGAATTGGATGAGCTTCTGTTCCACTGATGTTCCTGCCATCACCAAAAACACCATTAAATATAAAGCAAACACATATGACCCGGCAGTGGACAACACCTTATCTTTTTTCACGTAACCACCAGCAACCGCTCTAGTCCATATCTCCAAATGTGGCTGCTGAGAGCTGAATGGACAGGAATGAAGCTAGATCAGTCTTTCTTTCAAGCATACCAAGAAAATTCACCCAATTTTCCGACAACGGAGTATTTCAAGACTCCACACAGTGGCAGAGTTGTGGTTGTAATTTTCTGTACGATTTCACTTACTAAAAGCAATGTCCACTATCTATCGAAGGCAATAATTGTTAACCCTCTTGTAGCCAATCGAAAGTAGGCTACCTGTACACAGGTATCCACTGTATAGATCTGTCAGGTCACCAACTGTCTTCGCGTTTGGAGGTTCCCTATTGCTTGAGCCATTGCTTGTCCTACAATAATTTGTCTGCAGCAAGTCGGATGAACTGTGTCGCGACTTAGCCTATGGGCATATCACAATATTTGGTCATGTCTCATACAATATGCGGGATGTCTTGCATTGGCTCCCTTTCCCGCAGCGGATTGCTTGCAGGCTCTCTGTGTTGCTTAGGTAGTGCCTTGATGGACTAGGCTATAGCCCCACTATGTCTGAAAGAACTCTGTTTTTCAACCTCGGATGTCCAGCGTCGATCTACTCTTCAGTTGGCGGACCAAGCTGAGCTGGTTCACTCGCGGTCTGCTATTTGACATCACCTTTCATTCTGTGTAGCTGGTTCTAAAATCTAGAATGGGAATGGCCAACCCCTTTTCACAGCGTCTATTGCATGCCCATGGGTCACTCCACTCTGTTCCTTAAGAATAAAAAACTGTCCTATTTAGTTGTGGTTAAGTGGGGGGCGATTCCGGGCAGCCCACCTTGAAGAGGCACTACGTAAAATATTATAAATAAACAAATGATATGCCTCTGCTATAGAAATACGGACGACAAGTTACTTTTGCAGAGAGAATCCAATCCCATTGGTTTTGAGAAAAGTCCATGGCACAATCGTGTTTTCAGATCCATGGGACAGTCAGCTTGATACGATGTAATAAGTCACTGCATGATATACAAATCTTCCTTTATAATTTTGTCAGTGTTCTTTTGAAGAACACTCCTTGGTTTAAGACTTCCTGAAGGCATTGCGATAATTTGAATGATCATATCTGGTCAAATAAGGGAACATTGTAGATAAATTCAACTGCAGAGGTCTCAGATACCATCTTGCAAAGACCTCGCAAATTTTTTTAATCAAGTTCTCATTGCATGCATGACTTCATTAACATCCATTTTGAAATTCTTGCCGCCATTTTGCTCGCCATTTTGGTTTCCAGGCAGTGCTATATATGTTACCTTGCTTCCATTGCATTCCTTGACCTCGAAAATGTTGATTTAGACCCTGAAATCATGATTTAGTTGCAAATATGTGTCTTCACTTATGGCCATTTTAAGATTTTTGTCCGCCATTTTGTCCGCCATCTTGGTTTCCGTGCAATGCCACATATGTTACCTTGCTTCCATTGCATTCCTTGACCTCGAAAGTGTTGATTTAGACCCTGAAATCAAGATTTAGTTGCATATATATCTTCACTTATTGCCATTTTAAGATTTTGTCCGCCATTTTGTCCGCCATCTTGGTTTCCGTGCAATGCCACATATGTTACCTTGCTTCCATTGCATTCCTTGACCCCGAAAATGTTGATTTAGACCCTGAAATCATGATTCCACTGCATACTTAACTTCACTTACAGCCATTTTAAGATTCTGGCCGCCATTTTGTCCGCCATTTTGATTTTCTTGCAGTGCTGCATATGTGTATTTGGTTCCATTGTATTCCTTGCACCCTATAATCTTAATTTAGAGTGTAAAAGCGTGTTCCTGTCACATACAATACTTTACTTATAGCCATTTGAAGCAACTGACCGCCATTTTGTCCGCCATCTTGTTTTCCCATTGAACGGCCAAAAATCCAGCTTGCTAACAGCGATTTTCGTTTTCAGCAGGGTCAAATTAGTCTAGAAACACCGGTTAGCAAATTGTTACATGATTTGCTTCTAGGAGTGATTTCTAGAGCCCTTTTTGAATTCCAAGCCTTGTCTATTAGACTCGATCTATATACGGTACGCCGTGCTTCTGGCACTGCAGGTCACACTGAACCCGCTGCGACGTGTTTTCAACGCGGCCCGATAAACGTGCTGATCGTAAAAGCTGCTTGTTAGCATCTTTAGGAAATGATTTAATCATCCATCATCCGTGTTAAACCTCCGCTTCTACAGACTATAGCATAGCATGTATAGGCCTACTGGCAGATATATGCATGCTTAAGATTTATTACCCACTCTCTCTCTCTCTCTCTCCTGGTTAGCATACCTGGACCTGGTTTAAGACCACAGTTATTGGTTAGGTCTTGTTCAAGTCTGATGTCACGGTAACCGGGGCGCTTTCTTAGAAGCGGGTTTTATTTCTATCGGTGTAGGAAGACGAGGTCAGACGAGAAAACACTATCCCTGGTAAGAGGGCGTCTCTCCCCCTTTTTGTAATTATGTTTGATTGATGTACGACTTTAGATTTCGTTTTTATATCTGTAAGTGCTGAAACGCTCCAGTTAAGACGCTGTACAGCGTAGACGGCTGGTGTTCCATATCTGGGTTATTTCAGGTCCCATCGGCATTCCGTAGGCCATGTAGAAAATAGTTGCCCTGTGGATATTTCTTCAGTTGCAGTGCACAGAATGTAAGTACTAAGTAGAAGATTATGCTAATTTATGCATAGTTATTTTAATTGCAAATATATATGTGGCGTCTTTCCAGAAATTAAACGGGATGTTATGTTACAAAAAATTCCTAAGTACTGATTTAAGCATGATTTATGCATGATTCATGCATGATTCATGTATGATTTATGCATGATTCATGCATGATTTATGCATGATTTTGCATGATTGATTTTGCTTGATTTTGCATGATTTATGCATGTTTTTGCAAGAGTGCCAATGGATACATGATGTTGCAACATAGATGCTAATGTTGAGGCACAGTGTTACACAGATCTATGGTAAACTACACATAGTATTACATCATGTATGGAGGTAAATTGATTTTCATGGTTGCATGCAATCTGGTGCAGTGGATGCTAATTAAGTTGACTACACGGCTATACATGTAGACAGTCGCATTAAAAGACACAGGACTAATTGCCGGGGTGAGGGGTGGCTTACAGTCAGAGTCACTTATATAACAGCAGCTCCTTACCTTTGTTTTTTAAACAACCAGATGACCGTTGTTAACTTTTTGAACTCTTGTTCAGTGCACTTTTCTTCTGGGATGTTCGCTGTGTCATATGTTATTGTTATCATCGGTGTCATCACCTTTGTTATTTTCAGCTTTATTATCATTATTGCCATCATCGTTGTCATCAATTCATCATCACTCTTACTATGTCGGCTTCATTATCGTTATCGTTGTTTAATATCATCGCAGTCATCGTTTTCATCATCATTGTTGTCATCATCATTATCTACAATTTTTTTATCATTATCATCATCATCATTGTTATCAATTGTTATAATTTTCATTGTTGTCATTATCATCATCATTTTTGTCTTGATCATCATCATCAACTTTCGTTATCGTTATCATCATTATCATTATCGTTGGTGTTATCGTCATCGCTATTATCATGATCAGTGGCATGCCACTGTCTGGAGTATTACTATTTCCAAACCCTGCCAACCGTCCTACTGCAGATAACATCTCCAGGCTGTGTATGTGTGTGTGTGTGTGTGTGTATGTGTGTGAATATATATATATATATATTATATATTATATATATATATATATAATATGTAATATAACCAAAAGTTCAGTGGGTAAGTTCCACTTCCATCATCCAGGTTACAAATGCTATTCTTGATCATCAGACTGTACCATTCCAGGTCTCTGTGCCTGGAATGAGACTCTGAGGATTCCAGCATGGCCTTGCCTGCCACCAAAGGACCAATCCTTATATTACATACACAAAAAATAAATCGCATTTTCGACCCTTTTCCCGTGCTGCAACTCGTACATTTCGTGGATAACCTCCCTCCCCCATATATGCGTACGTTAAAATGAACTCCTCTACCGGGGACTACCCCCCTTACAAAAGTTAATTAACTAAAGTCATCTATGAAACATTTGTTATACCGTTTGACCACTATTTATTTTTGTTAAACATGTACTTGCTAGCTAAATTTTTAAATATCTCGTTTAGTGTTTAGATCTGAACATAGTCTAATTATTATATAATCTAATGCCATGGGCGATTATAAGATATCACTGAAATATAAATAGGCTAATAGTGGACTATAGAATATTACTGAGATATAAATAGGGTAATGGGGACTATAGGATATTACTGAGATATAAATAGGGTAATGGGGGACTATAGGATATTACTGAGATATAAATAGGGTAATGGGGGACTATAGGATAACACTGAGTTATAAATAGACTAATAGACCAGGCTTGGAATCTCAAAATGGCACTGTTAGAAGCAAATCATGTAACAATTTGCTAACCGGTGTTTCTAGACTAATTTGACCCTGCTGAAAACGAAAATCGCTGTTAGCAAGCTGGATTTTTGGCCGTTCAATGGGAAAACAAGATGGCGGACAAAATGGCGGTCAGTTGCTTCAAATGGCTATAAGTAAAGTATTGTATGTGACAGGAGCACGATTTTAGACTCTAAATTAAGATTATAGGGTGCAAGGAATACAATGGAACCAAATACACATATGTAGCACTGCAAAAAATCAAAATGGCGGACAAAATGGCGGCCAGAATCTTAAAATGGCTGTAAGTGAAGTTATGTATGCAGTGGAATCATGATTTCAGGGTCTAAATCAACATTTTCTGGGTCAAGGAATGCAATGGAAGCAAGGTAACATATGTGGCATTGCACGGAAACCAAGATGGCGGACAAAATGGCGGACAAAATCTTAAAATGGCCATAAGTGAAGACATATATGCAACTAAATCATGATTTCAGGGTTTAAATCAGCATTTTCGAGGCCAAGGCATGTGATGAAACCAATGTGACATATATAGCACTGCCTGGAAACCAAAATGGCGAACAAAATGGCGGCAAGAATTTCAAAATGGATGTTAGTGAATTTCGTATCTAATGAATACAATAATTCAGAATGTAAATGAGAATTTTCGGAATTAAGGAAAGTGATGAAATTAGAAGCACGGAATATATTATGTGACATTGCCAGAAAACCAAAAACCAACATGGTGGACAAAAACTTCAACTGGCTATGAGTGATGTCTTGAACATATGTGATGGAGACTTGATTTCAGTCTGGACTAGTAATTTCCAGGTCATATGCTTCCAACAAAATCACATGCAATGTTATGTAGTGAAATTGTCATACCTATAGTGAAAATTTTTAGTAGCCTTATGACTGCACTGCAGTTTAACTATTGCTGGCTTTATGTATATACAGCAGGGGTTCTCAAACTTTATTTTTATTGTACCCCCAAGTAAAAATATCGAATGATGGCGTACCCCCAGCAAAGTCAGATCAGAAACAAAATACCATTTCGATGTCCTCTGGCAGTGACAACAGTACTAAAATTCCATTTAATCATTGGTGACATCATTTATTAGAGTCTAGGCCAAAGTCCCCATAAAGGGAGCAGGGCTTTTTTAGCGTGCAGTTGTACACAAAATGTGCAGTTCTAAATCGATCTGCGCAGTTGTAGAAGCACTTCTGTACAGTTAAAACTAGCAAAAAAGGTCATTCTCATGCGATTGGAAGTAATTTACCATGGAGGATGGGAAAGGAAAGAAGGGGTTGTGCAGTTGTAAAAATTCCTTAAAAACAGCCCTGAAAGGGAGCAAAATCTAGTTTTGAATCATATAGGCCTAATCTTATCAACAATTTTTAAATGAAAAAATGTTCTATAGCCCCGTAAGAAAGAGGAAGGAGCCAACCTATAGTGCTGTGCACAGGCTTGTTCAGACTAGCGCAGATTTACAATATCTGGTTTAATAGCCTATTTGTCAATTTCAAACGCAACTTTACCCCATGTTTATTTTTGATAGCAAGACTAGTTAACAGTTTCAGCCAGATATGAGGTACTGAAAGGAATCAAAAAATTTAAAGCTCAGCCAAAAATTAATCACTTGGCCATTTACTCGAGCTCTCTGCTATTTGAGGTCTATATTAGGCCTATATATAGTCTGAGATATTCTGGCTTTCGTACTTTCGACCATTTGTAGGCCTACACTAGGCTTATTTGTTTCAAAATTATAGCAATAGACCTAAACATAAATATGTTGCATGAACTGCATTGTATGTGAGTCTAATTATATGCTGTGAAAGAAAGAAATGACGATGCTATGTGTTGCGAAGTAAATTGCTAATCAAAGAAAATTGGACACAAAGTCCATAAACTCAAAGAAAATTTATATTTCTGGAATTTTTCGCGTACCCCTTACCGGCACTTGGCGTACCCCTGGGGGTACGCGTACCACAGTTTGAGAACCCCTGATATACAGGATGCATGCTTCAATGTTTCATAACTTGGCCTATCAATAGTTTCAACTTTTCATGACTTGACGGATTTAGCGTACCGTAGAGTCAATTCAGGCCTTGTTGCTGTCAATGCAATTGCACCTGAGTGCACATGACAAGATCGCACTTCGATAGCAGCAGGGCCTGATGCTACGTTTGTCAACTTCACATGATTTGCTGTAGATAAATTCTATAATGTGACTTTGGCGCACACTGGTAAAGATTACTTTCTTCCACCACACTCCATCCGATGAATGTGAGGATGATATCTGAACATCAATATCTAGAAAAATGGGCCTTTCCAAACTTACAGCTTGGTAATGAGCTCATAATGGAATGTTCCAAATGTAGAAAGTAAGTGGGAACTTTCAAGTAGTTTATTCATGCATGCTTTCAGCTGATTGCTGCTAAATATGTCAAATCACATCCAGTTGTAGCATGAAGGACACTCAATTCTTCATAGTTACGTGATTTGGATGAGCTTCCGTTCCGCTGATGTTCCTGACATCACCAAAACACCGTTAAATATAAAGCAAACACATATGACCCGGCAGTGGACGACACCTTATCTTTTTTCACGTAACCACCAGCAATCGCTCTAGTCCATATCTCCAAATGTGGCTGTTGAGAGCTGAATAGACAGGAATGTTCAAAGCTAGATCAGTCTTTCTTTCAAGCATACCAAGAACATTCACCAATTTTCTGACAACAAAGTATTTCAGGACTCCACACAGTGACAGAGTTGTGGTGGTAATTTTCTGCACGATTTTACTTTTTAAAAGCAATGTCCACTACATGTATATCTTTCGAGGGCAATAATTATTAACCCTCTTGTAGCCAATCGAAAGTAGGCTACCTGTACACAGGTATCCACTGTATCTGTCAGGTCACCAAATGTCTTCGCGTTTGGAGGTTCTCTATTGCTTGAACCATTGCTTGTCCATCAATAATTTGTCTGCAACAGGTTGGATGAACTACGTCGCGACTTATGGGCATATCACAATATTTGGTCATGTCTCATACAATATGCGGGATGTCTTGCATTGGCCCCCTTTCCCGCAGCGGATTGGCTGCAGGGTCTGTGTGTTGTTTAGGTAGTGCCTTGATGGACTAGCCCCATTATGTCTGAAAGAACTCTTGTTTTTCAACCTCGGATGTCTAGCGTCGATCTACTCTTCGGTTGGCGGACCAAGCTGAGCTGGTTCACTCGCGGTCTGCTATTCGACATCACCTTTCATTCTCTGTAGTTGGTACTAAAATCTGGAATGGGAATGGCCAACCCCTTTTAAGTTAAGTCCGGAGCGATTCCGGACAGCCCACCTTGAAGAGGCACTACGTAAAATATTCTAAATAAACAAATGCTACGACTCCGCTATAGAAATGCGGACTGGATAAGTTACTTTTGCAGAGAGAATCCAATCCCATTGGTTTTGAGGAAAGTCCATGGCACAATCGTGTTTCCAGATCCATGGGACAGTCAGCTTGATACGATCTAATAAGGCACTGCATGATATACCAATCTTCCTTTATAATTTTTTCAGTGTTCTTTTGAGGAACACTCCTTGGTTTAAGACTTGCTGAAGGCATTGCGATAATTTGAATGATCATATCTGGTCAAATAAGGGAACATTGTAGATAAATTCAACTGCACAGGTTTCAGATATCATCTTGCAAAGACCTGGGAAAAAATTTGAATCAAGTTCCCATTGCATGCATGACTTCACTAACATCCATTTTGAAATTCTTGCCGCCATTTTGTTCACCATTTTGGTTTCCAGGCAGTGCTATATATGTCACATTGGTTTCATCACATGCCTTGGCCTCGAAAATGCTGATTTAAACCCTGAAATCATGATTTAGTTGCATATATGTCTTCACTTATGACCATTTTAAGATTTTGTCCGCCATTTTGTCCGCCATCTTGGTTTCCGTGCAATGCCACATACATTGTATGTTACCTTGCTTCCATTGCATTCCTTGACCCCGAAAATGTTGATTTAGACCCTGAAATCATGATTCCATTGCATACATAACTTCACTTATAGCCATTTTAAGATTTTGTCCGCCATTTTGTCCGCCATCTTGGCTTCCGTGCAATGCCACAGATGTTACCTTGCTTCCATTGCATTCATTGACCCAGAAAATGTTGATTTAGACCCTGAAATCATGATTCCACTGCATACATAACTTCACTTACAGCCATTTTAAGATTCTGACCGCCATTTTGTCCGCCATTTTGATTTTTTGCAGTGCTACATATGTGTATTTGGTTCCATTGTATTCCTTGCACCCTATAATCTTAATTTAGAGTCTAAAATCGTGCTCCTGTCACATACAATACTTTACTTATAGCCATTTGAAGCAACTGACCGCCATTTTGTCCGCCATCTTGTTTTCCCATTGAACGGTCAAAAATCCAGCTTGCTAACAGCGATTTTCGTTTTCAGCAGGGTCAAATTAGTCTAGAAACACCGGTTAGCAAATTGTTACATGATTTGCTTCTAACAGTGATTTCTAGAGCCCTTTTAGAATTCCAAGCCTTGTCTATAATGGGGATCACAATAATATATTGGAACTATTTTGCGTGTGCACATTTTGCCGATATACCTCCGCCGTACACAAATCGCCTAAATTCTGTAACCTTCCTCCCTCCCTGCGTGCGTAATATCGACATACAGAGCAAAACGCCCAAAGGTGTATCCATTCTGTTTGCTACAGGTGAATAATAACTGTTTGATCAACGCCCCAACAGTGCTGTACCGCGGAATAATTATTTGTGTAACTTGCAATGAAGCATGTTATTTCTACCATCGGTCTGACATACTTTGGCGCGTGCCAGAGGGATATTTGTAGCCATCCATGGGATAAAATTTCGTCTGCCACTCAATCGACGACAAGATGGTTGCCAGTTGTTCGCAAACTGTTCCGCTTTTTTGACTTCACGAGAGCAGTTTCTTTTTTGGCGTTGAGTTGGGACGGACGAATTCTTGCAATAAGCGCAGGTCTTAAATCTTCCGTCTGTGATCCAGTTAGCGGATCCATTTAACGTGCATCCATGTCAGAGATACGTGGGGCGTATGTAATCAGGCTTCCAGAAACAACAGACGGTTGGATGGACAGACAGACATACAGATAGACAGACGGAGAGGCACAAGAAGAGGGACACACAGAAACGGAGAGGAGGAAGAGTCTTCGGAGCGCATGGACATATGGAAACGAGACGCGAGAGAAGGACATTGACTGCAGAGGAAGGGAAGGAGGGTCAGAGAGACGAAGAGACACATACAGAAAGAGCCAGACAGACAGACAGTAAGAAGACAGTGATCTAATGATGTATATGACCTAGCGATGTATATGCAGTATATATCACTGATCTAAAGTCAGACTGTATACGGAGACAGACAGATATGCAGGAAAACAGATACACGAGGCAGAGACAGAGACAGGGACAGACAGAGAGATGGGGACAGGGACAGAGGACGGGAGGGACAAACAGGCAGACAGACAGGATGAGGCAGGCAGATAGACAGAGGAAAGAGAGACAGAGACTTTCAATTTAGAGAGGATATGCAAATCAATATTTAAGAAAATAATACGGACACGGATATAAATGCACGAGTTGGGAAAGAGCTAGGGTTAGGGGGATGGGATTATAATTATGAGACACAACTGAGGAAGTTAGAAAGAGTGGGGAACAGAGAGACGAACATAGACAAGGAGCCTGAAGGTATAGACAAGGAGCCTGAAGGAGGTGTGTGTGTGTGTGTGTGTGTGTGTGCGTGTGTATTTGTGTGTGTGTTTGTGTTGGTACGCTCGGCTCCTTAACGACGTTGAGGAAGCGACATGACATTCAGACGGTCGGTCTTTTTTGCGTCTGATTATCACATATTTCGCGTGCTCGTTGCAGTCTACTGTCGTCTGCGGCGCCGTTGGCAGACGACGACGACGACGACGACGACGACGACGACTTCTGTCAATAAGGCGCATCTGGTGTGTTTGCTTTGCGTATGTGTGGATGTTTGTGTGTGTGGATGTGTGTATGGATATGTGTATATACACGTATGTGTGTATATGTGTGCATATAAGTGTGCATGTATGTGTATATGTATGTGTATATGTTTGTTTGTGTGTGTGTGTATGGATATGTGTGTGTATGTATATATATATGTGTGTGTGTGGATGTGTATGCATGATGTGTATATATATATATATATACTTGTGTGTATATGTGTGCATATGTATGTGTGTATGTATGTATATATGTTTGTGTGGGTGTGGGTGTGGATGGGTGTGGGTGTGTATGTATGTGTGTCTTTGACCCCGTCAGTGGGGTGCACACCTCGATGCTCCCCTCCCACCCTAACCCCAGTAAATCGATTGATTGCTCGATCTGTACTTCCGACCCGAACAACTTTATCTGCCTTATCTGACGCTACATGCACGGCGAGTCCTGCTAAAACGGGATTGTTAATTCCATACCCTTCTTACTCATGTCGATAGAAATGGGGCTTGGGTTATACTGGCTGATCGGTGTGCCCTCTAAGACAGCTTGAGAATTGTATATACGTAAGGGGGGTTCATAACTTCAGATTATGTATGGTTCACGTGAAGTTGGAGTGTGCGAAGAAGACTATAGTGGGGGGTCTATAAGAAATGCTGGGTCGGGGGCTGAACCCTCCCAACTCCCGGCAATTCTCGCCTTGCTCGAATTTGGCATGACGGGAATGCGACAAAGCTCTGCTAGTGGCCGATTGGTGTGCCATCTAGGGTGACAAATAAAGGACCAGCTTCCTGAAATAAGAATCACCTACTATATATACTAACTTCCCATATACACATATGCACTATCTTCACTAATTCTCCATTAAATCCCATTCCTATTGTCACCACTGCAGCAAAAAATCCTACTCCACAAAGCGTCATTGCACTACTTTCCCCCCCCACCCCCACCTCAATCGACTGTTGCGCCAAGTCTCCACCAACCACAATTCCCATCTCCGTTAATTCCTGCCACAATCGTAAGCGTCGGATTCTACAAGGCGTTGCTTCAAAAGCAGAGCGCCTGCTTGTTCTCGAGCACTACGTTGTGGTGTTTGAGGTCTTTTCAGGGCTACCCAAGGAGCTGCTAAGGCGGATTTTGTGTAGGATTTAAAAATATTGGAAGACAGAGGACTATAGATCAATTAATCAATCAATCAATTCGTTTGTTAGAAGTACTGAGCTCAGCTGACAGACGCAACTTAAACAGACAAATTAAACAGACACAATATCAACACATGTCATGTACAATTGTACAGTATTTACTGTACATGGCATGCATTATTGTATTGGTATTGTGTTAGTATATGTGCTTATGCAGAAGATGAAGTTATGGCGATCTTTAATATAGGTCATGAGAATGGTATGAATTGTTGAAAAGCTGCTTCAGCACAAAAAATCCCACTCCATGAAGCTGCTACTGCACTTTTTCAACTCCACCATTTTTTTCTCAATTCCCTAATTCGTACTCCACTAATTGATCAGTCCATACAATTCCCTGTGAATGATGCGGTGGCCACCGTGTCCTTCCTGCACATGTGTCCCGCGAGGGCCCGGCTGGTGTTGCCTTCTATCCCCCAGTGCCAACCATATTGCGTCAGCTGTGCCCTCTACCAGCAGATGCGAAAGCAGGATCACCAGCCATGGCCTTACCGCTGCCCGCCCCGCCCGGTCCACCGTCCATGGTCCACCGTGTTACATAATTGGCGATAGCCTACGGCCGCTGCGACGGACGCCAATGGTGGAGGCGTCCGAACTCTGCGCCCGACGGCAGCCAGTCATCGACTGTTGTGGCGCGATGCAGCTATAAATAACGGCGTCACGTGACGCACCCAAACAAAACTGCCGATGGAACGGTCCACTGTCGGCTAGACGTCGGGGGTGTCGGGTGTTGTACATTAATTTCTGGCCTATGGCATTTCGGTGATGCCCGTCTGGCTGTTCGTCTGCGGTGCAGAGCGTCCTCCGAGCGGATATGGCGGCGGCTGACGTAATGATTATAGAGAGAGGTTATTCAATGACATTTGGAGCGGGCAGGCGGGCGTCTAGTCGATGCTCGCAGAGTTATTTACTTATCTCCATCCATATCCCTTATCCTTTAGGTGGGTAGGTGGGTGGGTGGAGGATGGCACGTGCGCGCGATTTCTTTACGCTGGGCGCATATCTCAAGGGTATCAGCATCTCAAGAATATTATCCTAGTCTCAAGGTCTTCATGTCAAATAAATGTGGAGGCTGCAATAGTATTATGTGCATGATGATTGTGTGTCCCGCATTCAATTCACCGTGAGCTGTTTATTAAATGATTGCTTGCTGTGGTGGAGGCTTCCAATGAAGACAGCAGCTTGCACTGAAGCAGGTGCAAATGCATCAGCTTTTTTATGCTTTTCGGTGCAGTGGGAAATTGGATTGCGGCGATTGCCTTGCGTCTAATTGCACCGAGTATCGTGTGAAATTGACAACTTCCTTGTCATGGTGTTGCTCGTAAAGAAAGGTTGTCCACGCAATTGTGTTGCTCTTGTACTAAGCCAACTGACGATTCACAGGTTTTTAAAAAGGAATTTTTAAAACTGCACAACCCCCTGTTGACCTTCCCATCCTCCACAGTAAATTGCTTCCAATTGGATGACAAGGACTTTTTTACTATTTTTAGCTGCACGGAAGTGCTTCTAAAACTGCACAGATCCATTTAGTGCTGCACATTCTGTGTAGAAACAAGCTTAAAAACAATGCCACACGTTTGATGACAGGTGTTCTATGTGGTAAAAATCTCCAGCACTGACAATTGACAACCACAGTATTTATTGACTGGCTGTGGAAAGCAAAACACAAGTTCCTTAATTATCTATGTTACATCTACTAGTAGCAAAGACCTTGCTATTAGATGGTACATCCAAGGTGGACTCAGTGCTGGAACGGGCTCCCACGTTTGCTTCCTGAGGCTCTTATTGAAGCATTATTCTCGTGGAGAGAGGCTACATAAATTCTTGAATGAATTAATGAATTAATGGGTGAATTAATCAATGGATGGATGGATGAATGAATGAATGAATGAATGAATGAGTGAACGAATGAGTGAATGAATGCATGAATGAGCGAATGAATGAGCGAATGAATGAGCGAATGAATGAATGAATGATGTGATCTCTGTATATGGTGATCTCTGTATATCCTGATACAGGATAACAGACTATAAGTACAGTGTTGTATCACAGAATTATGCTGGTGATACTGTCCTTGTTCCATGCATGTATTAAAGCCCCACTGGACATCTATATGTGTGTCAAAGCGGCCAGTGAGTAATGAGTTTGTGTATTGATTTGACAGCTCAGATTCTAACATGTTGCTTTCTGCGTTGGACATGCCCAGTGGTCTTTTGAACTGCCTTTCAACCTCTGACAACCGACTGTTGTTGTTTTTGTTGTTGTTGTTGTTCTTGTTATTGTTGCACAGTCTGCTCTGTATAGAACCTCTTCTGCTGATTCCTCTGCGTTGGCCTCCTGTTTCTCTCTTGACTGACGGACCAGCCGGTTCTCTTGAACGGCTGGACCTTGAGGTCACCCTCGGTTGGGGGTTTATCTCTGTCCAGACGACATCCTCACCTCATGACCCCCCAGCAATCCCTCTGGACCCTAGAACCACTGACCAGCTATAGGTAGATCTAATTTTCCGTCTATCTGTCAGTCTATAACTCTATATACAGTATATACAATGCATATATAATTATATATATACAGTATGCACACACCCATGTATTGTATATATATATAATATATGTATATAAATATATATATATATATAATTATATAAATATTGATATTGCAGCAATTCACAGAAAAGTCGTTTTTGAGTATCTCCAGGTTAGACCCTAAAACGAATTTCAAGAATGACATTTGAACAGTTATGCATTGCATCAGCTAGGTTTCATTCACGTTATACAGAAAGAGCGTTGCGTGAAAAATTTTATTTGCAAAATAAAACAAACAAATTGCAGCTAATAACCACTGCTTTAAAATGTCGAATTTTAAATCTTGCAAGAAATTATTCCTTATAAAAGCAGATGTCAGGATGTAAAATTGAAGAAGAAAGCGAGTTTAAATAAACACGAATACACAGAGAAACACACATTTTCTGTAATAAATTTGAAGAAGAATTTACGATTTTAAATAAACAGGAACACATTTTCTGTAATCGTGTCGTATGGGTCAAAGGGTGAGGTTAATCAGTTGTTAGATGATGTATTGTGATGTGCATAATTTCCTACATTGATGCACATTAGGTGCATTTTTAAGTTTGGAGACCGAGAAATTCCATTAGACTGATGCTGCACAGCGTTTACCAGAGAAAATTGTAGGTTGTTGGTAAAAGCAAATGCCTGATGCTGTATTGCAGGGGATCTTGTGTAATGGATAGATTGTATTGTATTGTATTGTATTGTATCTGACCATTTATAAAGCTCTTTAAGAAGCACTCCCAGTGCGTTCAACCCTGAGAAAAAAGGCAAGTTTTTAGATGAGAGAAAGACGAAGAAAGACTGACTACCAGAGAGGATGGCAGAGCGAACTGTTGGGGGAAGCCCATTCCATAGGGAGGGACCAATGCAGGCAAATGATCTGGATTGAGCCATGGGGGTCCTGACTCGGAGGACGAAGAGGTCAAGCCGATTAGAGGACCTAAGAGGACGCAGCGAAGTGTCAGAAAGGGGGCAAAGTGTAAGATCACACAGATACTTCGGAGCAAGACCCAATTGAGACCTAAGGACCAAGATCAGGACTTTAAATTGTATACGGGTCGAGAGTGGAAGCCAGTGAAGTTGTTCACTCATGAATGTGGAAATGTGGGAGAATCGAGGAAGACCAGCAATGAACCCAGCAGCAGCATTGAGTACAGATTGCAGAGAAGCTAATATATATATATATATATATATATATATATATATATATATATAATTTTATATATATACACACACATGCGGCTATCAGATGCCCAGAGAGAGTAATCAGTACCCACTACCCAGCTATACTGAAATGGTTTGTTAGTCAATCTATGTATATGTATAATGTATATATATAAGTTTATAATTATATGAATTTATATGTGTATATAATGTATATATTTATGCATGTAAATATATACAGGATACATTTATTGATTAATGATGTATTTATGTGCGGGATTGATATATATGAACATATATGTATAAAATGTATATACACAATTACATATATATATATATATATATATATATATATATATATATATATATATATTAATCAAAATATGTGTATGTTTGTGTGGGCGTGTTTATTTATGTCTAGCCCATAGTCTAGACAGCATGTCTAATTGTCTATATGATAAACATATGTTCATCCATGCATGCAGGTAGCAATACATTTTTAAGAAACAACAATATTTATCTAGCATAGATTATCTCCTGCAGCACGCGTATGGAAATCCATGACAGTGTAGCAGTACATTGTAAATGTTTATGAATGTGGTGTATATGTTGATCAATCAATCAGCTAAATTTGTTTTATTGATTACTAACATTGATCAGTTTAAAAAGAACTGCAGAGCATATGAAGATAGCAGACAAAAATGGGACCATAGTCCCACTGTGTAAATGCATGGGAGACTATTCCATAGAGCAGGGGTGTCAAACCTTTTTTAGTGGCGGGCCAGTATGAACATCTTCCAACAAGTGGCGGGCCAGTGTAAATGTAATCGGATTTTTATATAGCGGCTGTCTTATGGCCTCGACGATGAGGGTGAGATCCTTCACCACCGCTCGCCCGTTTGATTGGACGCCACGCCATTTAGGTCCCCGTGAACGGACCGTGCTAGCCCAAAATTTTGAATATCTGAAATAGCCACCTTCGGGAATCGAACCGCGGCCCGCACGCTCTCTTTCACAGACGCGCGGCCGCCAGCTCTCTTATCGATGTAGCTAACGTGTGAACATCTTCCAACAAACGAGCAAAATTGGGTAGTGAACTAGTGATCTGATCCAAATATCGCGAAAAGATCTTAATTCAATGTCCACTTTTCGCTTCTTATTAAATTTTGACAACATTTTAAATATTATAGGACTCATAATAAGTGTTTCGTAACTTTCATAATTTTGCCAACAGAAAACCAAGGACTTTCTATACATAGGACTGGTTTCTGCTTCTTTAACCGCTTTGTACAAGTTTTCGGGCGATAATCGCTTAATTAGGCCTACATCTATGAAAGCAGATTGACGAATAATTGTTTGCAAAATAAAATAATGTCTTTGGAAATTCAAACCATGGTTCTTAGCGTTAGAAACGGAATTTTAAGTGGGGTGCCATCTATCGTTGAGAGTGAAATCATGACCACAAAATGTTCACAATCACAAGTAACCTATCCGCTAAGACAGAATCCTTGAGAGACAACCAACCGGAAACCATAGATACACAGTCTACACAGAGCTGTGCGTCTGAGCAAAAGTGACGTCAGTAAGAAAAAAAACGCCATGTATTTGGCGCTGACTGTAGAATATAAAAATTTGAACTTTTTCCCTCTAATTTTGTAATCTTTAGGGAAGACTCCGCGGGCCAGAAAAAAATCGTCGGCGGGCCAGAAATGGCCCGCGGGCCAGAAATGGCCCGCGGGCCAGCTCTTTGACACCCCTGCCATAGAGAGATGATGAGCCAGCTATTTCAACAGCGCCTTATAGTGATTTATAACGATGATAACGGTATATATATATATATATATTTGTGAAATTATATCAGTTCTAAATAGTGTAGCTCAGTCTCATGTTCAATGAGATTATGCTCAAACAAGTGCTATGCTTTTTACCCTTAACTATGTATAGGCCTAGTTAGCTACAGAATAATACATTTAAGTCAACACAATGATAATAATAGCGAAATATTTCAGGACTCTTACTACTGTATTATCATGTAACTTTAGTTGAGGCCTTTTCTTGAACTGGGACTTGTGATGATAGGCTTGAAAGTCCTCAACTAGATCTATGTATTTATCAAATGCTTTTGGTAACATTTTATAGATGCATAGGTGCTGCATTCACCTGTTTGCATTAATTTTGAACCAAGTTGAACCAAAAGTTATTGGAAGAAAGACGCAATTATTATAAAAGTTTACTAAGGCAATTTTTAGTCTCTATACCTAGACTCAAGCGTATGGCTTGCAATTTTACATTAAATACAATAGGACTACGTTAAATAATTAATCAACTTTTTTTATTCATTTGCCTTTCTATGCATGGTGCTAATACTAGTTGGTGATCAGCGTTTGTAACCATTACATCAATCAGATGTGGCTGTTCAATGATCTCTAATTTTTAACTTGTAAATTCAGATATTTGCAAGGTCTCTAATATTCTGTGTAATGTACATTTAAAGACAAATTAAGATTTTATGGCAAATTATACTATATCAATGGCTCTGGAAGTGGTGGTCCGTAGACCGGCACCAGTCGGCAGTGTACTGATCACCTGTCTTGTGAAGAAGAGTCAGAATTTTCAGAAATAAAATGTAATTAGTTATTTATTCGTGTGAAATTATTCGAATTTTTGTCTAAAATTTACCAAATTTCGGTCTCAATTTTAATGTAAAATTTTAAGATAAATTGCAATTGCCTTATTTTAACTTACAAGTCAGATGTTGCATTCAAGCAATTTAAGTTTATTCTGGCCTGCAGAAGTTTGAGAACCACTGCTCTATAGGATGGTCACTGCCAGTGATCATTATTTTCATAGGCTCTACTAAACTTTGGTCGGTTTTAGTGGGTCTGTTGTTCATGAATAATTAATTAGGCCTGTGTTGAGGAGGGGGGGGGGGAGAAAATTAGTGTACCGGTAATATTTTGGCGACAACAACAATAATAGTGCTGGATTAAGAATAGTGACAGTTGACAGAAAAAGAATTAGAAATTAGTGCCCCATTGTTATTTTGCGCAACATGATTTATTTGCCCTACTCGTGAAGTAATCCGGAAAAACTGAGATGTCAATATTGACAATTTTAAGGGTTTAAATAACTGACACTTTGCCGTGTATAATTATATACAGGTGAACTATTCTGATGTTTCTAAGCATTGTGTTTAAAGAGAATGGCTTCTATAGTGGCGGCCCATAAGTGTCACTGTACAGTAATTGTTATGATTAATCTATATAGCACCACTCTAGAGAGAAGCCCGTCAGTGGCGCTCCCAGCCGAACACTATGCAGATTGGTTTTCACTTAAGGGCGTATGAAGAGATGGGGAGGGGGCGCAGAGAGTCGGAGGATTTCCTGTGACATGTTGTTAGGCAGCTAATTTGTATTTGGTGGAGTTGGAGTTGTAATGATGGGTGCATTAAGAATTTATAGCTACTGAAAATTGCAAAAAAACTGTTGAATGGGAGTGTGTGTGTGTGTGTGTGTGTGTGTGTGTGTGTGTGTGTGTGTGTGTGTGTGTGTGTGTGTGTGTGTGTGTGTGTGTGTGTGTGTGTGTGTGTGTGTGTGTGTGTGTGTGTGTGTGTGTGTGTGTGTGTGTGTGTGTGTGTGTGTGTGTGTGTGTGTGTGTGTGTGTGTGTGTGTGTGTGTGTGTGTGTGTGTGTGTGTGTGTGTGTGTGTGTGTGTGTGTGTGTGTGTGTGTGTGTGTGTGTGTGTGTGTGTGTGTGTGTGTGTGTGTGTGTGTGTGTGTGTTCGTGGAAGAGTTGGAGCAGAGAAGTTCATTAAATAACAGACGATTTTTCATGGAGAATGATTATTATTATTAGTCACCAATTATTGCTGTCATTTCATTCAGACTCAACCATATTGTAGTCGTCTTCACAACCCATTTGACTCTTTAAGGCCAGTCTCTTTGTCTGTGTGTGTGTGTGTGCGTGCACACATGCATGCACACACGCACAGTGCTTAAAGTGTGGAAAAATAAGTGCCTGGACGCCCCTTGCCTTTCCAGACTGCAGTGCTGGCCAACAAGTGTCAGGACGGCGTTGAGATTGCAAAATAAGTGCATGGACGCCGTCCATGACCGTCCAACCACTCTTTAAGCCCTGCACACGCATGTATGTGTACGTTTTTTCTCTGTCTGTCTGTCTCTGTTTGTCTGTCTGTTTGTACGTCTGTTTTCCATCTATTTGCTCTAGGTTTCTTACCTGACATGTTTAGTGTTTAGCCATGTCTATATAGCAATGCTTCACTTAATCACTTCAATTTTTTATGTTTGCCAGTTTGCGTAGATCTCTGAGTGAGTCACTCTTCCTTCCAGACCGTTTGTTATCTGTAAGTTTCTGTCTCTACTTGTCTTGGGATCTGTCTGTCTGACTCTCTGTTTGTCTGTCTGTCTGTCTGTCTGTCTGTGTGTCTGTGTATGTCTCTGGCTTGTCCTCTACAAAGCTGTTGTGATGTGTTATCTGTATCTGCCTTTGTGCATGTAATTTGGTCTGTCTGTCTTTCTGTGTGTATATGTATATGCCTCTCACTTTTCATCTGCAAGATTGCTATCTGTCTGTCTATCTATGTCTGCCTGTCATTCGACGACGTGTCTGTGTATGTGTCCGCTTCTCTGTATTCCTCTGTGTGTCTCTAACTATTCATCTGCAGGATTGCCATCTGTCAGCCTATCTGTCATTTTCTCTGTCTGTTCACGTGTTGCTCTATGTCTCTGTCTCTCACTTATTATATCTGTGTCTCTCTCTGTCTGCTGGTATTAACTGCTGACCTGTGTATCCCTCTGTTCCGCTGTCTACCTGTGTATCAGTCTATCTATCTGTCTTTCTCTCTGTGTTTTCAAATGACCATTTGTCTCTTTGTCTGTGTGCGTGTCTGTGTGTGTGTCTATGTGTGTCTGTGTCTTTGTGTGTGTTTCTCCGTGTCCCCAAGGATTGGCATGTTCTTTACTGATATGACTTTCTTCAGTCAATTCTCACTTAAGAATTCGTCTCATGGGACCCAGTCTGTGTTTACCGTTGCTTCGACCGATTCCTCCTCTGACCATTCCTCCTCCTCCTCCACTGCTGTCTCTAATGAGTCGTTTCAGTTCCCAAGAAAAAAACCGGTCATTTAGTCTCATTTGCCAGGAAGAGAATACAGCCCAGGAAGATATATGTTATTGCAGTCTAACTGGAACTGCTGTAGAAAAAGGCGTTTTTTAAACTAACGGAGGCTTTATGACTCACTTTAAGAAAACTGAAGATATCTCAAAGCAAAAGACAGCAGCCTGCTTATATGACAGTGTGCATAAGGATGTTAGGATAGTTCCCAAAGGCATTAATCTGCAGTAAACCCTGTAAAATGGGTTAGTTAGTTGTGGGTTTGCATCTATAGTTGAACAAAATGTTGGCATCCTTTGATGAGCATTTCTGTGTGGAAAATGCCTCTTTCTACGGCAGTTTCAGGCATTCCACTGTATGAAGAACTAATAGCTTTAATTTTTCTAAATTCTAAATTTGGTCTCATTTTGGTAATTCATTCTGTGATCACTTCGGTCTTATTAATTAGCCATTGTTTCATAGATTCTTATCACGTTAAATGAGTATTGTCTTTTTCCTGCGGCCCATGGATACTTTTCAGTCAAATTCTTTCAGTAATTTGTTACTGCATATTATATACTGGTGTACATAGCACAGAGCAAAAAACTGCTAAACATGGCTAAGCATGCCAGATAAGAAACCTAGGGCAGAAAACAAGCAGACAGGCAGACAGACAAACAGACACATAGAGTATTACAGGCACACAGACAGATACAAAGACATATGCGCAGACAGATATACAACGAGACTTCCCTGTCGACTATAGACTGCATATAATGGTCCAATCTGCATTAATTGGCAACTAATATTTTAATGCAGATCTCTATTAATCCGATAAAGAATTTCTGTGATCCAGCAGCTCTTAGTAAACAAACATTCCCTAATCAGCAGCCTTGTGTAGTTTACAGCAGTTATAAATTAATGCTGAATTCACCCAATGTGACTTTATGGCCAATACAAATGAGTTGCCTACACAATCTGACACATTAATAAACCCCATGCAGCCACGCTTTGTGTTCTTTGCAGAACTTTCAATGGATTTTCTATGCATTCTGTTCGGTTGGGGGACACCTCTGACGAGTTTCACTGGAGCGGCGCTATATAAATTAGCAATAACAATTACTGTACAGGAACTCTGCCATTGGTTGCACTCTGTCAGTGCCAGTCCCAAGCCTGGATAAAGGAGGAGGGCGACACTAATCATCTCTGATATGGCAGTGTCGTTAAACATGTAACAAGTGCTGTACAGGGACACTAGTCTTATGAGTTGTCAATAAGTGTGCAGCTATTCTCTTTAAAGAAACAATGCTTAGTATAAATATCAGAATATTTCATATGGCTACTGCCTAATTAATGTCAAATCAGGCTGACAGAATCTTCATAAACAATCATGAACATCGCTTAAACTCATTAATTCTTAAGTGTAGGCACTGAAGAGTCTATGCATTCTAGTTTCTAGGCATTATGCGTAAAGAACTAAATTTAATTCATCGTAATATGATGCTTAGAGGAAGTCCGTGTCAAGCGGACTCATGCTATACAGTGGCGTGGCCAGGAATTTATGATGGGGGGTTTGGGGATTTTATGACCTGGTGGGATGCCCTTTCTGACACCAACCCAACAGTATTACAGAAAATAAAAAATGGGATAAATAACAAATTTTGGGGAATAAGGTAAGAAAAACAATTGTTACTACAAGCAATTGTTTTGTTTTTCTTATTTTTGTTGATAAATAACCTTTTAAAAAACTCTTTTCTAGGCCAATGGTTTTTTTTAAACCCCGAGCCCCCCCCCCCCCCTTGTCTACGCCACTCGTGCTATAGCAACAAGCTTGCAATAACAGAATGAATGAAATTTACAGGCCAGAGAAACAACATCAGCAGACAAGAAATGGTCCATAGGCCGGTGCCACCATATAAAGTCTCTTCCCCCCCCCAGAAACAAAGTCTTCCCTGCTGAAATAAAATGTCTCTTCTGGGGACTTTGTATTGGTATAAAGTTTTCTGGTATAACAATTATTAATAATTCGGGAACTGATAAATTTAGCAATGTAGGAAATATGGCTTAAGCTGATTGACTGTGAACATGATGTGAATGTGGCCTATCCTCATAATTTTTGCCTTTTACCATTTTGCATGTATTTGAAGCACTTAGGCAAATTAATGTGTTACATTGATATAATTCTTTTACTCTTTTTACTTGAGTGGTTAAACAAATGTGTTACCTTTGTCATTGTGATCTTTTACTTGAAGTGTTACCTTCATCACTTCTATCTTTAACTCTTTCTACTTGAAGCCCAGTGCTTAAAGTGTAAAAAAAGAAGTGCCAGGACGCTGTATTGTATACATACGGAGACTTAATTCGGTCTTGTTGGTGGGACACGGAAAAAATTTCGTGTTATGCCGATTCCGCCGCCAAAAAAGTTGATGACCTTTTTTTTTAAGTCATCCGCCAAAAATTTTTGGGCAAAACAGGAAAAAGATACCGATTCAGCCGCCCAAAAAGTTGGTTGCTGACTTTTTTTTTGTTTTTAGTCATCCGCCAAAATTTTTTGGGCAAAACAGGAAAAAGATACCGATTCAGCCGCCAAAAAAGTTGGTTGCTGACCTTTTTTTCCTTTTTTTTTAGTCATCCACCAAAAATTTTCGGGCAAAACAGGAAAAAGGTACCGATTCAGCCGCCATGGACGGCCATCCGCGTAACTGCAGGGACACCGTCCCTGCAGTCATGGACGACCGTCCTGGCAGTGCTGACCAAATAAGTCATAGGACGGCGTCCCGCCTCGAAAATAAGTGCAGGGACGCCGTCCATTAACGTCCCAGCACACTTTAAGCCCTGTTGAAGCCTTTCCATGCACACGACAGACATTCGAATGAGACAGGCCTTGTCACTTGATAACAGTATGTTCCTTTGATGTGGCGCTATATAGAAAGTTTCTCATTGTATGTCAGGTATTCGGATGAAAGAGGTCGTTTCCTCGCATGATGACAATATGGTCCGAACCAACCATCTAATCGTTGCCATTGACAACAAGTGCGACCATATGCAGCAGCCGCAGCCCCACCACCCCCATCACCACCCGCACCAGCAGCAGCAGGACCAGCCGCATCTTCCTGCCCCGTCTTCGACTGCCCTCATCAAGCCGCAGTGTGGCCGGGCGATGGGCCACACGACGGGTTCCATCCCGTTCCGGGATTCGAAGAGCGCTCCGCTGCAGAAGCTCAGCATTGACCTCATCTCCACATACAAGCGTATCAATCAGGTATGTACATATGTTAAACACACTGCCGCTCTTACTGACATGAATTACATTGGATCTGGCTGCGACAGATTCGCTGTGGATGCAGCGTGCATTCGTTTACAGGTTTCCAGTGTCCAAATGGTAACGAAAGTACGGGTGCCAGGCTGCCAGCGCAATGACGTCACTTCCGGCCTATGTTTTGTATGCGCACTTGTTATAGCGCCCCTTCAAGCTCCCTACTCAGAGGCGCTCCCGACTGCAGAGCGGACACTGCATCAGAGTTTCACGCCGAAGCGCTGAGCAATTGCGAGTGAAGGATTTGCCCAAGGTCCCTACGCGGCGATTTGAGGTGGATTCGAACCTCGAACCTTCCGGCTTCAAGGCAATGACGCCACCACTACACTACTGCGCCCCTCTATAGGGAGTCAGAGCGCACAGATGCTAAGTAAAGTATGGAGTCAGTCTGTGACCTGTGACGTATACTTCCGGTTAGCCAGTAGGATTCCGTTTGTACTTTATGATTATTGCATTGTATTGTTTCTAAGCATTTATAAAGCACCTCTAGTAGGTGAACCATTCAGAGGTGCTCCCAGTGTGCAGGGCCTCTCGTGGGAAAAGCAGGTTTTGAGAAGAAAAGAGTCTGTGAGACAGAATTGCACAGTGAACAGAAGGAGAAAGCGCATTCTATATGGAAGGACTAATTGAGACAAATGATCAAGCCTATGCGGAAAAGTTTTAAAGCGAGGAACCAAAAGGTCATGTCTATTGTTGATTATACAATTGTATTTGTTTCATTGGTAATGATGATAAGTCTAAATACAATAAAAAAGTTCTGCTGTTTCTTCTACAAGTATATACTATATATAACCTTTATTTGCTTCATTGTACATGTGCATTGTGCACATGTATTGTATTGTATTTATGGGGCGCGGTGGTGTAGTGGTGGCGTCGTTGCCTTGAAGCCGGAAGGTTCGAGGTTCGAATCCACCTCGCCGCATAAGGACCTTGGGCAAGTCCTTCACTCACAATTGCTCAGCGCTTCGGCGTGAAACTCCGATGCAGTGTCCGCTCTGCATTCGGGAGCGCCTCTGAGTAGAGAGCTTGAAGGGGCGCTATAACAAGTGCACTTACATACATTGTATGCATCAATTTCATACGTTGTCAAAATAAACTATGGTAGTAGCAGATTATAAAGTGAAAACTACACAACTAGTATAACTGACGTCAGTCAACAAAACTACTTTTAAAGACTTTTCATTTAACAAAGGAAGGCATGAGAGGGTGTCCTCTATACAAAGCAATTTTGTTTGTGCCTCAAGGCTCAAGGATATTAACTTAATACGCCTTACTGGTTAGCATACAACACACAAAAACTGTGCACATTGTAGCGCTAAACATTGGCTTTTTAGCATTTTCCCTTTTTATGCCCAGCCTCGTTTACATGCTGTGTCTGAAGGCCCGACTGCTTTGCATTAACGATTTCATACTGTGATTTCTATGAATAGCAACTGATCTGAAAGTCACTGATCATGCATATAAGTCCTTGGACTAAATCTGCTTAAGCTGGAGTATAAACCAGAGAAAGATTGTATCAGTTGAGAGATGCATCTACAGATAGTGTTGATGCCATCGCTTTTATTTATAGTTACACATTATTTTTCTTGGCTATTATTCATCTGGGGGCCGTCCATGAATGGCGTCATGCAATTTTGGACGATTCTCAATCCCTCCCCCTTGTCACGTGTCTACACACTTGAGTCATACCATTATGTAGTATGGGACCATCACACACATGTGGGGCCCTTCCCCCTAGGTGCGTGGCGTCATTTATGGATGGTCGCTTATGTGTATTATTTATTTATTTACATAATTCTCATTATTGAAGATGTTTTGTTGTTTTTTGAACTTACATTTTGTCACATTGTACCTCTGTATGTTGAGTATCACCAGAGTAACTGATGTTAGCGCTGAATTACTTTTACTCTATTTATTTAGTTATTTCAGTTTAGTTATTTCAGTTTTTTTATATCAGTTTTTATTTATTAATTATGTTATATTTATTTATTATGATAAATGCAGAGCAAAAAATGTATAAATAGCTTGTTTTTGCTTTTATCTCTCCCCTCACTGTCTGTCTGTCTGTTTTATCTCTCCCCTCACTGTCTGTCTGTCTGTCTTGTCTGTCTGTCTTTTCTCTCATTTGTCTGTCTTTGTCTTTCTGTGTTTCTCTCTGTGTCTGTCTGTCTGTCTCATTTTCTCTCTCTGTCTCTTTCCTTTGCAGAGCCTTGGCGGGCGCCACGTTATCCGCTTACACCTTAGTTCTCACCATGATGCCGATTCTCACCGATATAGACGTTCTTTTTTATTATGGTAGATTTGCATTTTTAAATTAAATATCCTGCTGCTTTGCTTTTCCATCGTAATCGCCACGTGCTGCAAATACTGGGTCAGACAAACAAGGGAAAGACAAAGCTAGAGAGAGACAGAGAGAGAGAGAGAGAGAGAGAGAGAGAGAGAGAGAGAGAGAGAGAGAGAGAGAGAGAGAGAGAGAGAGAGAGAGAGAGAGACACACACACAGACAGAGAGAGAGAGAGAGACAGAGAGAGAGAGAGAGAGAGAGAGACACACACACACACAGAGACAAAGATAGTCAGACAGACGGACAGAAAGAGAGAGATAGACTCTCGTGGGAACTCCCAAGTTTCTCATACGGTGCCGGGCAAGGCCAGAGATTAGGTGTGTCAGATAGGACAGTTTATGGGGGTGCTGAGCATGTCACATGGCCCTGCCCCCTGCCTCTAAAGACCCTGCCCTGCCCTCCTCGGTGACCCCTTCTCACCCTGCTGCTGCTGCTGCTGCTGCTGCTGCTGCTGCTGCTGCTGCTGCTGCTGCTGCTGCTGCTGCTGCTGCAGTGTTTCTTCATACTAAGCAGTTCATGATTCCAGGATTTCTCTCACTTCTCAAATAGATGATGTCTTCTTTGCTGTCCTTGTATCCCTATGATAAAAGTATCATTAAGCAATGCTTCTTATCGACAGCACATCATATTAACTTGTATAGCTAAAATAATGTGAGTGTATGCATGTGTGTGCGTGTGTGCGTGCGTGTGTGCGTGCGTGTGTGCGTGCGTGTGTGTGTGTGTGTGTGTGTGTGTGTGTGTGTGTGTGTGTGTGTGTGTGTGTGTGTGTGTGTGTGTGTGTGTGTGTGTGTGTGTGTGTGTGTGTGTGTGTGTGTGTGTGTGTGTGTGTGTGTGTGTGTGTGTGTGTGTGTGTGTGTGTGTGTGTGTGTGTGTGTGTGTGTGTGTGTGTGTGCTTTGTTATATTATTATGCACCTTGTTATGCATGCAGTGTGAATTCTTATTTAATCCAGTGTAAGCCATATATGCCTTAAAGCAGGACCGCAGCAAAACTCACTCTCATCATCATATTGATATTATTTTGTGTATGAAAGAAGAAGAGCTGTCCTGCTTTAAGCTGACGCTGGAGCAGCTATAAGTATAATAGTATATACTGTATTGTTTTCTTTGATTGAAGTATTTCACAAGTTTTTACCAAATGTGGATTGAACTTACAGCAGTGGTTCCCAACCCGTGGCTCTCGGGCCAAAAGTGGCCCACCAGGCCTAAAAAATGGCCCTTGTCTCTCAAAGAATTAACAATAATATATGACAAAATTGACAATTTGGATAGGATAAAACACATGATTATTTTCCATTACAAATTCTATTTTTACATCTATAAATAACATCAAACATTCTATTCTGATTCAATTGTATATGCTTTTAGTTAATAAAAAATTTAGGTTTGTGGCCCCCTATGTCCTTCAACTAAGAAACTGTGACCCTTGGGTAACGGCCCGCTATTCCGAGGGTCCACTATTCCGAAGGTCCACTATTCCGAATATCCGCTATATTCTGTTCGTTATTCTTGGTTATTCTTGGTTAGGGTTACAGTGGGTTAGAGTTAGGGTTGGGGTTAGGGTGGGTTAGGGTTGGGTGGGTTAGGATTAAGTTTAGGGTTATGGTTAGGGTTAGGGTTGGGGAGAATTATAGGGTTATGGTTATAGTTGGGGTGGGTTAGGGTTGGGGTGCGTTAGGGTTAGGTTTGGGGTTATGGTTAGGGTTGGGGTGAGTTAGGGTTAGGTTATAGACTTTAGGTTTAAGGTAAGTTTTAGGGTTTGGGTTCGGAATAGTGGACCTTCGGAATAGTGGACCCTTGGAATAGTGGACCCAAACCGACCCTCGTGTCCTCCAACTTAGAAATAGTGGCCCTGTAAAGCCATAAAAGGTTGGGAACCACTGACTTAGAATAAATGGAAGGCATCATGCAATGCAGACACCACTGTGTGCCTATCAGAGGCCATGGAATCTGTGTGGAATCTGTCTGTTCATGCTCACGTTCGCCCAGTCTATTATTGGTGTGTGTGTGTGTGTGTGTGTGTGCGCATGTTTGTATACTGCTGTGTGTATTTATGTTTTAAAGCATGCATAATATGTATACTATTATGTATTTGTGTGGGTGTGGGTGTGTCCTACAGCTCCCACTGCGCAGACGGATAGAGTGTAAATTCCTCGCAATATATTCGTAAACGTTTTTATGTAAACATTGCCAGCAAATAGTTTTTCCCAGCATTGCGGCAACCTAAATTACTGTTAAAAATTACGTGTTGATTATGGTTAGGAGTTTATTCATTCATTCATTCATTCAATTCATTCATTCATTCATTCATTCAATCATTCATTCATTCAATCATTCATTCAATCATTCACTCACTCACTCAATCATTCATTCATTCACACATTCATTCAGTCATTCACTCACTCATTCATTCAATCATTCATTCAATCATTCACTCATTCATTCATTCAATCATTCACTCATTCATTCATTCATTCACTCATTCATTCACTCATTCATTCATTCATTCACACATTCACACATTCACTCATCCATTCAATCATTCATTCATTCAATCATTCACTCATTCATTCATTCATTCATTACTACATGCCACTTCTTCAAAGTTACTGCTCAGGAGAAAAGAGAAGACAGGGAATTTGGGATGCGTGAATCCTCTGCAGTTCAGGATATATGAGATATATTATGCTTGTGCAAAATTATACCAAGTTATCGTTTGACAATAATTAAGAAAACTTAGTATGCCATTGGATATTCGGAGAAACTATTAATGCGCCGTTTGAAGATCGAGATTATGTTGCAATGCTTCACGAGATGCAATGGAAGAAGAAATTAATGGTCGTTAGAAGAATGACCGCAATTAATTGTCTGTCAGATGGAAGGAGGATTATTGATGTGATTAAAGAACAGATATCATAGAGAGAGAGACAGACAGACAGACAGACAGACAGACAGGCAGACACAGACAGACACAGAGTGATGTGAGAGAGAAGCCCCAG
>OX457039.1:6232501-6527501 GCA_949752735.1 Lumbricus terrestris
CAGCGGGCTCAACGGCAGACGCTAAAGGGGGATGCGGTCAGAGATGATTCGTCCCAAATTTTTATTATTGGGGTGCGGCGGCGTACGAACCCCATGCTTAAGGTGAGAATTGACTACAAAGTAGAAAGGAGCGATATAGTCTAGTGAATTGTGTGTTGAGCTGGCGGGGGCGGGCGGAATTTCACGAGCGGAAATTTATTTTTAGACTTCATTTGCGCTCCCTCTCCCCTTTAATAGCCAACTGGACTATGATGGGAGCATGGGGAGGATCAGATTGTGAGCTAGATGACTGGTAGCCTAAATTAGTAAGCAAGTCTTTCTTTAGTCTTCTTCTTCTCTGGTTCTCTTCCGTCAGGCAGGTTCATATGTCCAATGACGCCGCGCGTATCTGTTCTGTGCATCCTCCTTTAGTCTTCTGTAACCATCCTCTGCCATCATCCAGTCCAGTAGCATTGTTCTTGGTCTTCCTCTTGTCTTTTTCCCCTCCTTAAAAAGCAAGTAGCTGATCTTTTGATGTAGACTGCAGTCGATGTTAGATATTAATTTGCTGTTGAATCAGGAATGGTCAGAAATATGATGGGCGCCTTGCATGGCTGCCGACAGTTTAATTCGACAGACGTGCAGTAATAACTTGTAATCATCCCTTCATTAACGATTGTAATCCTTCTGCGTTGTGTTAGTTTGAAATTAATTAAACAGAGATTATTATTATTAGTGTTAGATTATTAACACTGTTGCTATAGCTTTACCTGCCTTCACGTGCCAAGACTAACACTGCGCTTGGACCCGCTGCTGTTTCTCAGACTAGACTAGGTTAAGGGACATTTCTGATGAAACTAAAGAAAAATAAAGTAGACTAATTGGTCATCAGCAGAACAGTTCATCAACCTGAACTTAATTGAAATTTTTTGAGCAAATAGTTACAAAGGTTGCAAATATCGAGAGAGAGTCGCTAGGAACTAGGAAGGAAGGAAGGAAGGAAGGAACGAATGAAGGAACGAAGAAAGGAACGAAGGAAGGAAGGAAGGAAGGAAGGAAGAAAGGAAGGAAGGAAGGAAGGAAGGAAGGAAAAAGGAAGGAAGGCCCTGTGATTGTTCTGGTGGTATTTGCAGTTTAATGTCACTGTGTGATAACAAAGACCATTAGCGATGCCCTCCTCCTTTATCCAGGCTTGGGACTGGCACTGGCAGAGTGCAACCAGTGGCGGAGTTCATCTGATATGAAGAAAACGGTCATCAGATATAATATGCAGATGACTAAACAATGATGGATTATAAAAAAAACCTGATGCAGCGGTCAAGCATGCATTGCCATTGTTTCTTGACCTCCTTCCTTCCACTTGCTAAACATCGTTGGATGCTGATGAGGGCAGACAGATCTGAGATGCTGAACAACACTATACTGTGAGATGCAGTTCTGTCTGTCTGTCTGTCTGTCTGTCTGTCTTTGGACTTTTCTCTGTCTTTCTTGTTCCCCGTGTATCTTTTATCTTTCTGTCTCTGTCTGTTTGTCTGCCTCTTTGTCTCTCTCTGGCTGTTTGTCTGTGTCTCTCTGCCTTTACCTCCAATCTCTTCGCTTCTCTGTGATGTTTCTCTGTCATCTTTTTTCTCCCACTTTGCTTTTACCTACAATAGTTCTCTGGTGTCATTGCATGGCTGATGTCATTGCATGGCTGGTGTCATTGCATGGCTGGTGTCATTGCATGGCTGGTGTCATTGCATGGCTGATGTCATTGCATGGCTGGTGTCATTGCATGACTGGTGTCATTGCATGGCTGGTGTCATTGCATGGCTGGTGTCATTGCATGGCTGGTGTCATTTCCTATCTCAGCACCATTATGATTTTTCTGTCTGTCAGTCTGTATACGTCTTGATCATCATTCCGTTCAATCTTCTATATAAGGTGACGTTTGAAAGGGAAAAACTCATCCAAGCGCTAATGTTTCAATTGTTATAATCTCTCCACTTCTATCCAGCGTCTTGCTCTTCCTTCAAAGCATCTCTATAGGGGTTTCTTTCTCCGTTTCATTTTGTCTGCTTGTCATATCATTTTAATATCGCTGGCCCCGTTCTCTGAACGGACAACTTTCAAGTTCATCATTTCTGCTTCTCTTCACCGAGATGACTAATCCGAGCTGAAGCTCTTCACTGCCATATGCATGGATACTATTTATAAGCTCTCTCTTTCAATTGATGCTTACTAATCATCAGTAAAATGTCTACTATACTATGTCGACGACGACGACGACGACGATAAAATCTTGAGGGATTGCATCTACCTTATATAGGTGAAATAATAATAATAGAATTAAAATTCGAAACCGCATAATAATATATTATTTCTGCAGGTTACTTTAATTATCATGGGTCAATGAGTTTCAATTTTTGATGAAGACATCTGCTGTATTATAATACGTCAGAATCAAAACTTGCTCATTGGGAATTATTGGAATAGCAATCTTTTGAAGTCATTCTGGGATTTGAATTCATAACCTTTTGGTTTCCCATCGAGTCTGATAAGCATTCGTCTTCTGTGCACCCACTGGACTTTCATTGTGAGATTTGCAAATGCGTGTGCTGAGTCGGAAAATGGGAAGCCAGTGTTCAATCAATCAATAATAATAAATATATTTCTGGTGTAACGGAGTCGTTGGTCTAATCATGCGCGGTACAATGTCTCTCTCTCTGTGTGTCTCTGTCTGTCTGTGTCTCTGTCTGTCTGTGTCTCTGTCTCTGTCTGTGTGTGTGTGTCTCTCTCTCTCTCTCTCTCTCTCTCTCTCTCTCTCTCTCTCTCTCTCTCTCTCTCTCTCTCTCTCTCTCTCTCTCTCTCTCTCTCTCTCTCTCTCTCTCTCTCTCTCTCTCTCTCTCTCTCTCTCTCTCTCTCTCTCTCTCTCTCTCTCTCTCTCTCTCTCTCTCTCTCTCATTTTTGATAGGCATATATTATTGGAGTTAGTGCAGCACGCGCTTATAGGTTACACAAGGAAATAGCATCGTATGTGCGATAAGGCATTCTCTCATATACATTTATCTACCTTCTCTTCCGGGAATTGATTGCCTCTCTGTCTCGTTGTTTGCTTGTATAGAAGCATCCTCTGTCCGTTCTCCGCTGTACCAGGGTCTCTCCTGTGTTGCAGGCTTTCTCGCTTCAATGGCCTTTGCTTTCCTGTGGGCCTCATACTGTCCTCGCCGCGTTGTCTCCATTCGTCTGACTGTCGCAAGTGGTATTATATCGCTGAATCCCTGTATGTGTTTCCTCTTCCTTGGTAGTGGTGCGGATTATTGATCTATATATATAGGCTTTACGAACTTCGCCACTTTTTGCACTCTGCCAGTCCCAGTCCCAAGCCTGGATAAAGGAGTAGAGCGCTACTAATCGTCTTTGAAATGGAAGTGTCGTTAAACAGCACCGAGCGAGGAGGCTAAAAGTGACTGTGTGCTGCACCCCTTCAAATTGTCCTTGTCTATAACTGATGCTCTTCGATTCATGTGGTTTGCTGCAGTAAACTGATTTCCTTGACCAATATTCCCTCCAGTGATGGACCGTAAATACTTTCAGCCAGTGTGAGAATTGTGAAAAAATAACTGGGGGGGGGGGTTGGACCATTATCCACTTGGAATTGGGGTGTAAAAACATACTTTAACATGGGGCTCTAAGAAAGACTGGGGGGGTCGAAACCCCCCAAACCCCCCCGGCAATTCTCACCCTGCTTTCAGCTACGGGTTCTACATCTCGTAGTTATAAGCACTTGCCATTAGTGGTCCGAAAGCAACAGCATATGCTATGGTTACTGGAAAGGTCCGCATAGCGTAATAATTTTAAGAACCACTTCCTAAGCTGACCTGCAGCATAATTATTAGGGATCTGAGGCCGCAAGGACCACTCTCCTATTCTGTCTTTCTCAGGTACTCCTGGGACCCTAATTAATTGCAGTTAGGTGTGTTTTAAACCATAGGTGTTTAAAACAGCAAAAAACGAATAAAAACTGGAATAAAACGTCGTTTAAATAAAATAAAAAACGGAAAACGGAATATAACTGCACTTTGTTACATCTTGTGCTACAGTTTAAAATTAACAATCGTGTTTACACAATTTAAGTTTAATCAGCAAGCAAATTACACAACTTTATTAGTATACAGTAAACAACAAGTAAACCGGTCAAATAGTGTGACTTGAATTGGCAGAATCCTTGACAGCAAGACTGAAACAACGTAAAGGATACTAAAAATAAAATTAGAAATAACATTAAATAAAATTAAAATTAAATTAATTAAAATAATGACGGATAGTAAATAGATAAATATGGTCACATGAAAAAGTTTTAAAAAACGGGGGAAAAACAGACGAAAATTTAAAAAACCGAAGAAAACGGTATTTTTGAGGGAAGAATAAAAAATTAAAAAAAGACGTTCTTTTTACAACTATGTGCTAAGCGGATTGACACTCATATAATTCTTTGTTTATTTGCAGCAGTTTGAATCAGTCAACTCGCAACTTACTTGCTGACTAACTTTCTGACGGGTGTAGGACATTAGCCCCTCCGGACAAAAGCCCCCCGGACATAAGCCCCTCCCGGACATTAGCCCCCCCGGACAAAAGCCCCCCGATTTTGGGTAGGACATTAGCCCCCCCGGACAAAAGCCCACCCGATTTTGGGTAGGACATTAGCCCCCCCGGACAAAAGCCCCCCCTCATGTGTAAATCATGGAATAGTGCCGTAATTGATGACTTTTCACTGGCATTCACATGCAAACGAAAGTTCTTAGTGTCATTTAGGTCCTAATTGTGTCAGTAGGCCTATGGACTTAGATTTGAAATGAACCAATGGGAATCGTATAGGGCCTATACAGTCTATTTGCTTAGTGTCAAACAAAGGTTTGTTAACGTCAATTAGGCTATGTCTTAGTTTCGTAGACTTATTAGCGTCGTTTCAATTCAAAATTAGATTCAATACATCAGAGAAATGAACGAATGGGAATCGTATACAGTAAGTAGGCCTACTTGCTAGTGTCAGTTTTGGGTTTGTTAACGTCAGTTAGGCATTAAACTTTTATCTAGATTTCACAAACTTTGGGCTTATAATTTTTTACATTTATGAGAGACTTTACACAATGAGTTGTTCACGTCGTACAATTAATGCCTTTAAATGTTTTATAATATACATAATAAACCTTCAATTAACTTAGCATATATTACAATGCTAAACTAATGTGCAATGTATAGATAGTCGCTTAACTTAGGCCTAATGTTACATTTTGGGCATCATTTTTAGGTAATGATATCACAGACTGGGGGGGGCTAATGTCCTACTTCGGGGGGCTTTTGTCCGGGGGGCTAATGTCCGGGGGCTTATGTCCGGGGGGGCTTTTGTCCGGGGGGGCTAATGTCCGTTCCCCCTTTCTGACTGGCTTATTACTTACTTGCGTACGTACCTTAATTGCTTATCGGTACATACCCTACGCCGCTGTGATTATACTTTTAAATTTTATCTCATCATTCCTGACTTACTTATGTACATACCTATATTTACCCCAAGCCTACACCATTGATATAGGCCGCTGTGATTATACTTTTAAGTTTCATCCCGTGATTCTTGACTTACTTATTACATTGACTTACTTATTACATACCTATTTACCCTAAGCCTACACCATTGATATATATATTCTTCGTATGTGGTCATTCTTGATTTACTTATGTACGTACCTACTTATCACCCTACGCTTACGCCGCTGTAATAATCCTTGTATGTCGTCATTCTTGACTTACTTGCGTACTTATTTACCCAGCACGTATACGTCGTCATTGTTTCTGCTGCCACAGGTCTACTACCAGCGCAAGAAGTTGCGAGCGGAGAAGCGAGCGCGCGAGAAGGCGGCTCTGGCGAGCAGCAGCGACCAGGCGATCACTTCGACCGTGCAGGGTGCGGCGCCGCCTCTGTCGACCACGAGCAGCGGGGGCGGCAGCGGCGGAGGCGGGGGAAAGAAGGAGAGACGGGGTCTGAACGACGGATACGATGATGACAACCACGACTATGTTGTCACTCCTGGAGAGACGTGGCTCGACAGATACCACATCGAGTCACTGATTGGAAAAGGATCGTTTGGAGTCGTAAGCATACACCAGTCCATCTTTAATCGAGTATCAGGTTTAGCGTAAGGAAGTTTGGAAGGGGGAGGGTCAGTGAAGTTGAGGGTGGGAGGGAATTAGGGTGGGTGGGTTGGGAAGCTGCATTTAACTTTGTACAACTTAGGGTTATAATATGATAATTAAATAAAATTATATTACTTGTGATTTAGCCTACAAGTTCAAATTTAAAATATGATTCGAATATAATTCATATATATATTTTAAAATATAATTAAAATATTTTAAAAATTTAATTATATTAAGAACTATGTTAGCTGTATGTAGCTGATGATCACTTACACATTGATTGAATTTGAATTATTGATTGATTCAATTTGATTGATTGATCAACTGATTGATGATACATGGGCATGGTCACATTGTCATTTGCACGCATCAAACATCAAGTCTAAACGCTGGGCCACCAATTTGTCCACCACGCCCTCCCTCCCTTCCTCCCTCCCTCCCTCCCCCATCAGTATAATGGTCGCCCACTCCATTTACTCCGGCTCCTCTCCGTCCAAAGAACAGCCCATCATTAAGATTCATCATCTGCATCATCTGGCAAACGGAAATTTCCTACACACATGAATTCATCATCGCTCGAATACAATCTGATACGACAGACAGATGGTGGAGATTAGAAATGAGATGAGACGAATCTATAGCGAGGGAGTGATAGAGGAAGGGACAGCATGCGCTACATGCCATGCTCATTTATGTAGCGCCTGCGTAGAACACTTCTACGGCGCCCACCCGCCCGCCCCCAACAGATCTATCATTGAAAGAAGCGCTTATCTTTCATTTCTCTAGGAAGGAATCTGCAGGGAATCGGGTTTATAATGATATAATTTTGGGGGGGGGGCGGTTTTTTTCACAGCTTACTTGGGACCGGCGCCTGATTTATGGAGCTTATGTATTACTATTTTTAAAATGTAAATTTTTTCCGCCCGAAGTTCATAATATGATGTCCAAGGCTCTAGAAGGAAGCAATACGAAGTGCTGTGTTATTCTGGAGTTAACGGTCATCATCATCGGTCAGTTTCGTAAAAGTGCAGAAAGTTTATACACATTATTATTATTTTATTATTACTATTATTATTAATTATAATTAATTATAGCAATTATTATTAGTATTAGTATTATTGCCGTTATCATATCCATTATTATCATTATCATTTTGTATTGTAGCGATTGTATAACTACGCTACAGGTTTCTGGTCGATAATATTATTATATTATTATTTTATTTAATTTCTGATCGGTTTCAGAGATCTGATATATATATATATATTTGTTTTATTTCTGTATTTTTGAGTTGCCTTTCGTGACCTAGATTTTAATGTTGATTTGCGCTTGACACGGGTCACATCGACCGCTGACGTAGGCAGCAGTCGCTGCTGTTTCATTGAATTCGTGTATGTTTCCCACGCTAAGGCAATTGACGCCTCGGCCGTCTTCAAAGGCCGCGCCGCTTGCAGTCGATGAGGGTAATTAAACTTTCGCACGCTCTCTGAGGTGGTCTGATGATCAGAGTGAGCGAGGAATACAGCCAGACAGACAAGCACAGACAGGGAGACAGATTGAGAAGGAAACACTGTAGGCGTGTGTGTGAAAATAGCAGCGTTTTCACAGGGTTAAACTGGTGCATTTGGTGCCTACGTGATCAACGGCAGATGGCGCTTTTCCGAAGGAGAGATAGAAGGAGAAAGACAGTGAGCTACAGACAGATGCGGAGATACACAGGAGAGGTCGCAGCTGGCAGCTAATTCTTGCCGCCTTGAAACAGCTGCGTTGCTGCTGGGTTTGCGCGCGCGGCTCGCTTGCTGGTCATGCGCAGAAAGGGGGACGCTCTCCTTGTCAGGCAGTAATAAAAGAGCAGCGCGACGCTGAGAGGCTCAGTTGCGCACAGGATCTCAGGGCAGTCGGATGTATTGCGGCGGTTGGTAGTTTTAGGCTCGATCAAGTTGGTGAAGCATGGCCAGGATAAGCGCCTGCTTGCACTAGTTGCGCATACACGGATTCTGTCGGCGATTCATTCTCTCTCGACATGGAGTCGATTAAATGAAAGAGTTTGTTTGTTGCGAGAAATACATCAGCGTCGCTGCAAGTTTTGTCTTCGCTCTCGCTTCGGATATATTCCTGGATTACTAATTCAAGGCCTCTCTTCGCCCTGTCACACGGAGTGATTTATCGTGGGCTTCAAATCGTCAGCGTTCTGAATTGTGTTGCGAAGCGGTTGTTCGTATGTTTGCCTAAGGGCGTCTCTCTCAAACGGCTTGGATACATAGCCGAAATTGTTGTTCATTGCGTGAAATCAGCGACGGATTTAGCTGATCCCTTTAGGGCGTTTCAAACTCGACGCCTTTCTGTGTGTTTCGTCGCATCTCTTGGATATCGTCTTCGTCGCTGTTCTTCGCACACGATCGGCTTTGTCCCTGGTTTTCGGCCAAAAGGTACGCTTTATTGGGGAATTAATACGATCGGTTATTTAGATATTTTGGGCTGAACCGAAATTGGCTGTGGGTCTTGAGAGTTAATCGGGATTTAATTTAGGCATACTCCGGTTGATAGGTGTTTGCATTGAATTGTTGCATTTGATTTTCATTGAATGTCTTTACAAAGGATAGGAACTGATAATTAAACTTACTGACTTTTATGTTTGATTGCTTTGAACATAATTGATGTCAATTGAAGATTCAATTGATTGTGAATAATAAGAAATATTAATTGGACAACTGACTTTGATCATTGATGGCTTTGAATGTGACGGATGTGGATTGAATACTTGATTTGTTAATAAGAATAACTACTTCGTTCATTGCTAGCGATATTGATTGTGAGCTATAACGATAGAAGTCATTTCTATAGCGCTATGGAGGAGTCTAGGCCAGTCACTCCTGCTCAGCCTTCTAGGCCCCCTTCTTCTATGGAGATATTGCTCGAGGCCATTCAAACTAATGCTAGGTCTACTCATGAAGCCATTCAGACTAATGCTAGGTCTACTCACGAGGCCATTCAGTCCAATGCCAGAGACACGCAAGAGGCGATTGCCACGGTGGAGTTTAATGTTAGCGATGCTATTTCCTCAGTGCAATCAAATGTTAGCGATGCTATTTCCTCAGTGCAATTAAATGTAAGAGAAGAGATCTCGGCGGTAAGAGATAATGTCAGAGAAGCGCTGACGGAAGTTGTATCACGATTGGAAAGGCTAGAGGCATCGCCGGTACCCAAGCCTGCTGTGGATTTGAACCCTGGTTACCTCACCGCTATTACCACTGCGGACGCGCCATACCACTCGACCATCGGCCTGGAAGAAACTTTGGGTGCTAGGCCCAAAGATTTCGCATACCCTGGTATATTGCGAAGAAGTGATAGATTGGCTAGTAGGCCGCCAATTTCATATAGGGAGTCCGGCAGTCGAAATAACTGGCCGCCTTTTCATCGTTGGGATTCGAACCCGGAAGTCACCTCATCCTGTCCTCCCTCTATCTCTGGAGCTCGTCCACAGCAGCACGCGGCCATATCGAGCGAAGATCCGGAAGTGGCGACTCCGGGGAGGCCGATAGGGGCGGGCGTTACAGTTGGTCCCAGCCAGTGGGGTCAAATTAGTTCTAGAGATTTTGGTGATGATAGGTTAGAAGAGGAAACTGACTATGCTAGAACAGGCGAAATGGCAATGTCTTTTGAAAGAAGGAAGGAAAGGGAATTTGCTGATAATGTGGAAATAATGTCTGATGATGGTAGTGTAGACATTGAAATCAGCAAAATAATGGAATCTAGACCTAAAACTGTTAAAATAATTGATAACAGAATGCATGCAGCACAGCAACCGGAGTTTAGAAATTTTGAAGTGAATAAACTGATCGCTAATAAATTGTCACGGGAGGGGGGTGATAAGGTCAACCCAGTTCCTTTGGCCTCTTCGTCCCTTCCTCTCGTCGAGTATCCTCGACCGGATCCACAATGGAGAATGCAAGCGTCGCTCGCACATGTCGATCAACAAAGAGTGGAAATGGCACCGAGTCGGGTCGACTTTACACAACCAGCGTCGGTAATGCCGACCTATCAGTCAATGCCTGACTGCGTCCTCGACGGTCGTGCAACTTCGACCATGGGTGGTCGAGACTACGCTCGACCCGACCTTCCTCCTGGACCAGCGGCGATGGCAACGGTCGACTGGATGCAACCATACGCTCGTCCCGACCATTCAAACATGCCGTGGAGGTATGCTCCGACCTACACTCCGAGCGCTTTCTACGGTAGCAGCGACAACCGGGTTTGGGTTGACCCGCTTCGCTGTCTCGACCCGCTTCGACCAAGCGACGCCGTCTTTCCTCGGTGGCCAACGGTCGTGGAATCGGCGAGGATGAGTTCATGCCTCGGCGCGCAAAGCTTCGGATTTAGCCGTGATGCCGAACTACCGCGATGTCAAGTGGTAATGAAGCCGACACCTCTGGAGAGAAATGAAACGACGGCCGATAATAAAGCGACGTCTGCGGTTGGTGAAACGAAAGCACTGGCGCCTACCAACGTTTCGGTCGGTCCTATCAAAATTGTCCCGACGACCACCGTCGCAACGCAAACGACAGGCGACTGGGAGCTACCGTCGATCAGTTCAAAGGGAACAGTCAAGGAACTTGAACCGACCGCGTCTGCAACAGCTAAAGAGGGCGAGGTTAAACAGTCATCGACTTCTCCTCCTAAGCCAACACAATTCCTGAAACTCGGGTCTTTTAGTGGAAAGACGGACGTTGAAACATTCTTACGAAAATTCTCCGTGTGCGCCAGGAATAACAGATGGACGGACGAGGAGAGGTTGAACCAATTAGTAGTCTCATTGGTTGAACCGGCGACTCATTTGCTGAGCGAGTCGAACGCAGATAGCTTGGACACTTGGACGGCTTTGGTACAGCGACTTCGAGAACGATATGGTAACGCTGAACAGCAAGCTTTATTTCAGACACAGCTGAGTACTCGAAAGCAGAAAGCCGATGAAGATATGGGAGCCTTGGTCGATGATGTGCGCCGTCTGACCTCGCGTGCGTATCCGGGCTCTTCGACTGTCCACAGCGAAGCAATTGCTGTTCGTGCATTCCTAGATGCCCTGAGAGATAGAACGCTTGCTCTGAAAATCCGAGAACGAGAACCGAGATCCCTCGACGAAGCCTACAAGGTAGCGATGCGATTGGACGGCTATCAGAAAGCGGAAGACGGTGGCCATGAGCAGCACGAACGTCGACATGGACGAATCAACGCAATTAAAGAACAGGAAGAAGATTCGGAAATGAGGGTTTTGAAACGGCAGGTGGAGCAAATAATGCGACAGCTGGAGCGACAACCCGTTTCGGCGCCACAATACAGAGACAATAATCGCGGTGCGTGGAGAGGGCAGAACGGGTCAACAAGAAACGATTGGTCGAACACCAATGGAGGTAACGGGCGGGGAAATCCACGGTGTTTCCTATGTCATCGGCTCGGTCATATGAGCTCGGCCTGTAGACGTCGACCACAAAGGGAAATGGAAACGGAGGTAGGACCATCGCCGCGGAGATGCTTCGAGTGTTCTGCGACGGACCACATAGCGCGCCTCTGCCCTCTTCGACAACAGCAGCAGGTTGCACCGAGCGACAACCTGGGACGGCCGGAGAACGGTAATCACGACAACCAGAATCGTCGATCTCGGATGTCGCCATCATCGTCGAGGAGGCGAGACAGTGGTCGGAACTCACCAAGAGAGGAACGACGCTGTTTCTACTGTGACGACAGTTCGCACCTTTTGAGGAGCTGTCCGCTTCGCAATGGACCCCCTGAGGACCGGATCTGGAGGATGCTGGGAGAACCGACCGGACTTCGTCCGCCTGAAAACCTGACGTCGGCTGGGTAACTCTGTTAAATGACCGCATAATGGCGGCCATTATGAATGCAGAAGCATCTGTAACCATGTTTTATTTTGATTGTGATGAATACGTTTACTTTACATGTGGAAGTCTTTACATGTGTGTGTTACTGTATAAATAACTGTTTTCTTGCATCGTATGTTGTGCATAGTATTAATATTTGTATTGCATTGCCGACTGTCTGATTAATGTTCGCAATGGTGATATATATTAGTATTGTATTGCATTTGCAATGAAGCGATGGACGATTTTATTATTGCCTCTGCTGTAGACAGAAAACTGGACTGTCATTGCCTGCATTGCGCTATATAAATATTGGTTTTACCTGTTGATGTATATATAAGGTTGCCTATTTTAGTTAAGGCCATTGATGACGATTATGTGACCTTGAACTTAGTCTTGCAGTGGAATTAGCCATGATGATGTGATTATGTGATATTATGACCTGCGTTAAAATAGTAGGCCTATGTCTCTAAGAAGTGATTGTGAGATAACGCTCAAAGGTGAAATTTGCATTAGGCCTATATTCCGCTTTATCTATAATCTGATTTATGAAAAATAATTTTAAGAGATTTGCACAGTTAAAGTTTAATGCTCCTAATTTCTGTGTATAGAGTTTTTATATGCGTAACTATTGTCATCGCATATATATATATAATTGTATGGATGCATAACTGATGAGTTAAAAGGCGCTAAGTAAATGGTTAATCGACCCATATAGCGCTTAACTGCAATCTGTCGGGATTAGGCCTATATATATGGTTTACCCTGAGGATAGGCCCATACTATTCTGAGGTTCGGTAAAATTTGTCGGCATGTTGTATATATTTGAGCTCCAGTAGATATATAATCTGCCTTGATTAAAATGGTAGGCCTAAGAGTGTTAATAATGTTAATACATAGACGACAATAATATTTAATTATGCTGTTGTTCTATGAATAATATCAGATCGCAGCGGGATTATATATATATAGTTGGTCGCGTTTAAAATGTAGGCCTCCTTGTTTTAATAGCCTAACGCTGAGGAATAAGCGATAATTTAGTTATGCTGTGTAATTTTTGCATTAGTTTTGCAGTTTTGCCTAATTCCAGCCTGCAATGGAATTATATGGTTAAACTGCGGGGCCTAATAAAATTAACTAGGGCCAGGCATATATATAGGAGCTCTATCTGCGCAGGAATAATGTTGGCCGATATAATTTGACATTTGATTTGCAATACGCGTAGATTTGCCATGCCGGGTTTTATTAATATTAATTTAGTAAAGGATTTGCTACGATTTATTGATTGACCTAATTTTGGATTCGTAGAAATAGGCCTAACTTTGTGCACGGACAGGGTGACGTCGGTCGTCGTATGATGCACTTTGGCCTACATGATGGTTTGTTGCCTAATTCCCACGGGATTTTAAGAGACGCACGCTGTAGATGCATAGCGTGGGAGAATAATGAGCGGCGATTAATTGGCAATCGTTATTTCCCAGGCGCGTGGGTGGTCCCGTTAGTCTCCGCTGCATCACTGATAGAATGAAGGAAAGATAATAGGCCTTGATGCTATGCAATGATGCATAAGGATTTATAGTAGACTAAAGTGGCCTAACTGTTGATTTGCGCTTTAGACTAAGATCTCATATTAAAATCATGATAATCCTTTTAGGCCTAGGATTTTTACGATTATGCAATGTGACTGTTTTGTAACGTTAATTGCAATAATATGTTACTTTAGCCTATGTTTAAATGGCCTATTTTAATTCTGTGCATAATCGGTTGCATTTTTAATAATTAAGTAGGCCTACTGAAAGATGTTGGGAAGGGAGCGGCTTATTAAGCTGAAGTTAGGCTTGGTCTCTTACGGTAAGCTTTGATGGGGAGCCTACGGATAGTTATAATGAGCATTGGCCTTTGGAGACTTAAGCTGTGTGTGTAGTCTCAGGTAATTTGCTATGATAGCACCGTTGTTAATGGGATTAGAGACTTAGGTTTAACTGCTTAGATGAGTCTTTAAATGTAGACGTTTGCCTACAGTGAAATGCCTAAAGAAGTCTCGATAGTAAAGGCCATGGGTGGCCTATATCAGATGACCTGTTGTAAAGGTAACGGAAGTCTAGTGGTTTTTGTGGCTGTCCCGTGGGTTTTTAAGTCAATGCTTGCCGTGGAGGACTTTGTGCTTAACTAAACTCAAGGAGACCTATATATAGAATTGCTTTTGAGCTTTACTGAACTATTAGCGATGGAGCTATATAATTATAATAATAATAAATGTTTCTTTCGCTCGAACTGACATTTAACGCTAAAATGTGAACTTTCTGATGCTTACGTTGATGACTGTTCATTGCATATATTTTTAATTCTTGCATTTGAATCCTTGATGTAAAAATTGGAGTATGGCCTTACTAGCATTTCAGGATCCATTTGTCCAATTAAAGGGATCCTGAAATCAGGGAGGGCCGAGAATAGTGTAGCGATTGTATAACTACGCTACAGGTTTCTGGTCGATAATATTATTATATTATTATTTTATTTAATTTCTGATCGGTTTCAGAGATCTGATATATATATATATATTTGTTTTATTTCTGTATTTTTGAGTTGCCTTTCGTGACCTAGATTTTAATGTTGATTTGCGCTTGACACGGGTCACATCGACCGCTGACGTAGGCAGCAGTCGCTGCTGTTTCATTGAATTCGTGTATGTTTCCCACGCTAAGGCAATTGACGCCTCGGCCGTCTTCAAAGGCCGCGCCGCTTGCAGTCGATGAGGGTAATTAAACTTTCGCACGCTCTCTGAGGTGGTCTGATGATCAGAGTGAGCGAGGAATACAGCCAGACAGACAAGCACAGACAGGGAGACAGATTGAGAAGGAAACACTGTAGGCGTGTGTGTGAAAATAGCAGCGTTTTCACAGGGTTAAACTGGTGCATTTGGTGCCTACGTGATCAACGGCAGATGGCGCTTTTCCGAAGGAGAGATAGAAGGAGAAAGACAGTGAGCTACAGACAGATGCGGAGATACACAGGAGAGGTCGCAGCTGGCAGCTAATTCTTGCCGCCTTGAAACAGCTGCGTTGCTGCTGGGTTTGCGCGCGCGGCTCGCTTGCTGGTCATGCGCAGAAAGGGGGACGCTCTCCTTGTCAGGCAGTAATAAAAGAGCAGCGCGACGCTGAGAGGCTCAGTTGCGCACAGGATCTCAGGGCAGTCGGATGTATTGCGGCGGTTGGTAGTTTTAGGCTCGATCAAGTTGGTGAAGCATGGCCAGGATAAGCGCCTGCTTGCACTAGTTGCGCATACACGGATTCTGTCGGCGATTCATTCTCTCTCGACATGGAGTCGATTAAATGAAAGAGTTTGTTTGTTGCGAGAAATACATCAGCGTCGCTGCAAGTTTTGTCTTCGCTCTCGCTTCGGATATATTCCTGGATTACTAATTCAAGGCCTCTCTTCGCCCTGTCACACGGAGTGATTTATCGTGGGCTTCGAATCGTCAGCGTTCTGAATTGTGTTGCGAAGCGGTTGTTCGTATGTTTGCCTAAGGGCGTCTCTCTCAAACGGCTTGGATACATAGCCGAAATTGTTGTTCATTGCGTGAAATCAGCGACGGATTTAGCTGATCCCTTTAGGGCGTTTCAAACTCGACGCCTTTCTGTGTGTTTCGTCGCATCTCTTGGATATCGTCTTCGTCGCTGTTCTTCGCACACGATCGGCTTTGTCCCTGGTTTTCGGCCAAAAGGTACGCTTTATTGGGGAATTAATACGATCGGTTATTTAGATATTTTGGGCTGAACCGAAATTGGCTGTGGGTCTTGAGAGTTAATCGGGATTTAATTTAGGCATACTCCGGTTGATAGGTGTTTGCATTGAATTGTTGCATTTGATTTTCATTGAATGTCTTTACAAAGGATAGGAACTGATAATTAAACTTACTGACTTTTATGTTTGATTGCTTTGAACATAATTGATGTCAATTGAAGATTCAATTGATTGTGAATAATAAGAAATATTAATTGGACAACTGACTTTGATCATTGATGGCTTTGAATGTGACGGATGTGGATTGAATACTTGATTTGTTAATAAGAATAACTACTTCGTTCATTGCTAGCGATATTGATTGTGAGCTATAACGATAGAAGTCATTTCTATAGCGCTATGGAGGAGTCTAGGCCAGTCACTCCTGCTCAGCCTTCTAGGCCCCCTTCTTCTATGGAGATATTGCTCGAGGCCATTCAAACTAATGCTAGGTCTACTCATGAAGCCATTCAGACTAATGCTAGGTCTACTCACGAGGCCATTCAGTCCAATGCCAGAGACACGCAAGAGGCGATTGCCACGGTGGAGTTTAATGTTAGCGATGCTATTTCCTCAGTGCAATCAAATGTTAGCGATGCTATTTCCTCAGTGCAATTAAATGTAAGAGAAGAGATCTCGGCGGTAAGAGATAATGTCAGAGAAGCGCTGACGGAAGTTGTATCACGATTGGAAAGGCTAGAGGCATCGCCGGTACCCAAGCCTGCTGTGGATTTGAACCCTGGTTACCTCACCGCTATTACCACTGCGGACGCGCCATACCACTCGACCATCGGCCTGGAAGAAACTTTGGGTGCTAGGCCCAAAGATTTCGCATACCCTGGTATATTGCGAAGAAGTGATAGATTGGCTAGTAGGCCGCCAATTTCATATAGGGAGTCCGGCAGTCGAAATAACTGGCCGCCTTTTCATCGTTGGGATTCGAACCCGGAAGTCACCTCATCCTGTCCTCCCTCTATCTCTGGAGCTCGTCCACAGCAGCACGCGGCCATATCGAGCGAAGATCCGGAAGTGGCGACTCCGGGGAGGCCGATAGGGGCGGGCGTTACAGTATTGTTATTATTATCATCATCATCATCATCATTATCGTCATTATCATCATCATCATACAGTGCGAGTAAATTTGAATATTTCCGCTTAATCAAAACAAGAAGCGGGGAGGGATTCTGGTCTCAATCGAGTTGAGCAACTTGCTTATTTTTAGCCGCTGCTTTATAGATTTTCGTGAAGAGTCGTCATAAAAAGTTTTACAGGTACAACATTAATCAGAGATAAAGGTAGCTGACTTGTTTTGTTTACACACCTCGGCAGGAACCATAAGAACAGGAACCATAGGAACGGGAAACACAGGAACGGGAACCGTAGGAACGGGAACCGTAGGAACGGGAACCGTAGGAACGGGAACCATAGCAACAGGAACCATAGGGACAGGCACCATAGGAACTGGAATCATAGGAACAGGAACCATAGGAACAGGAACCATATAGGAACTGGAATCACAGGAACAGGAACCATAGGAACAGGAACCATATAGGAACTGGAATCACAGGAACAGGAAGCATAGGAACAGGAACCATGGGAACGGGAACCATAGGAACAGGAACCATAGGGACAGGAACCATAGGAACTGGAATCACAGGAACAGGAACCATAGGGACATAAACCGTAGCGAAGCGGTGTTCCTGATCAATGTTAGCGATTCACTTGACGACGGTGATGCAAACACAGTCAACGATTGGACATAATAACTATTAACGCTCTAGGCCTACTCTACATGTACTAATAATAGCATTAATTTTGTAGACACGGATCTGATGGGAGTTGGGGTGGGGGCAAGTGGCGACAGATTGCGTGTTATTATGTTTACACGTTTTTTAGTTGCCGATGCAAGTACTAACCGGGTGGATAATAATATGGTGGTTTAACGGCATTTTGTTTGCTGTAGTCAGTGTATACTGGGTATACCTGCACGGACACAACGAAGACAGATCGTGTGTTGCAAGCACATGAATTCTTTTTTCACGTGATGTTTACGCGTCTGCCAAGTCACGTGAGGTCAAAGGGCGGTGATTAATGGAAGTCACGTGAGGTCAAAGGGCAGAGGGGGTCAAAGCGCGGTCATTGACTGTTTACGCTGTGTACAGTGATCGTAAAGTGAGAATATTTCTGAGGTGCTGTGGAAAGCTAAGCGCAGCAGGGTGCCAACGTATTTTGAGAGAGCGCTACGTCGTGTCAGAGAGGTTGTCCCACATTGTGCGGGGAAGGTCCGAGTTCAATCGCGAGAGAGTCAGAGACAGAGAGAGAGACATTGAGGGAGGGAGGCAGACAAACAGGCAGACTCGGAGACAGACAGACAGGCAGGCAGGCAGAGACAGAGTGGGTGTGAGACAGACTGACAGAGACAGACAGAGAGTGAGAGAAAGACAAATAGACAGACAGACAGAGATAGACAGAGAGAGTGAGAGAGACAGAGAGTGAGAGAGACAGACAGACAGAGAGAGTGAGAGAGACAGAGAGTGAGAGATAGACAGACAGACAGAGACAGACAGAGAGAGAGTGAGAGAGACAGAGGCTGGAGATGGAGACAATGATCTGAGAAGGCAGACGAAACCGATAAAGAGGTAAAATATTAAAAATAATCCGCGTTTTAACTTGAAGCTGACGCAACGCGCAATGATAACAATTCATAATATACGAACATATCAACACAATGTAATAAATAACGACAGGCGTTTAATCTAACTGACGTCGGCAGCCAACGGTTCACCCATCACGTCCTACTATTGCTCAATTTACCAACGCGATCTACCGAATGGAAGGTTGAATGGACTTTTGGGAGGGTATTCCGGGAAGCATAGACGTAGGAGGCGGGGGTCCAGAGGGGCAATTGCCCCAAATTTAGGGAAAATGTGTTATTCGGGCAAAACAGGCACGGGCGGACGAACCTTTTTTCGGGCAAACAGGCATAGGAGGATTTTTTCGGGCACACAGGGGTAAAACAGCTATATTTTCTGATGATTTGTACGAAACGACTAAATAAAATAATAAAAAAAATCATCAGTTATTTTTTTTGGTGGAAAATCAAAATGACTGAAAAAAATAATTTGGTTGACCAAAAAATGTCGGCGACTCGCTGTCCGCCAAAAAATGTTAAGTATACTTTTCGGGCAAAAGTAAAAATCTTTGCCCCCCCACCGCTGAAATGTCCCCTACGCCTATGGTGGGAAGCGATTCCGCATCCGTGCGCACTTCGCTGCCATTACCCTAACCTCCCCCCCTGCACGGGCAACTGTCGTTTTCACGATATCTAATACAGTTTTTTAATGCGCGAAGCATACATTATCTCTAACATATTGAACACTTGAAATGTCTGTGCGATGCAATAGTTGCATCAGCATCGTCTGGCCTGTTGCTGCTGCCGCCGCCGCCGCTGTGCCCTCCCTGCTGCGTCTATACTTATGCATACTTGTACATACTTATACATACTTGCAGCCGGCAGATAGGCAGACGAAGAAGCAACGTGATGGATGCGCCTAAAAAGCGAGCAGGGACGACCGATAGATTCAGTCGGATACACTGTGTCTGTGTCTGATGCGGACATTGATTTTTTCCGCGGCCGTGTTTGATATTTTCTGGTGGTCTTGGTGGCGGTGTGGGGTGGGGTGGGTGGGGTGAGAGGATTCTGGTGCCTGTGGTGGAATACTGGGACTGCTATAGTCAACTGTCTCTGTCTCTCTCTGTCTCTGTCTGTCTCTCTTTCTCTGTCTGTTGGTCTGTCTGTCTCTCTTTCTCTGTCTGTCTCTCTGTTTGTCTCTCTCTCTGTCTCTGTCTGTCTCTCTTTCTATGTCTGTTGGTCTGTCTGTCTCTCTGTTTGTCTCTGTCTCTCTCTGTCTGTCTGTCTGTCTGTCTGTCTGTCTGTCTCTCTCTCTCCCTCTTCGATCCTATATGGGATGGCGGCTCGACGTGCTGCACATTCCTCCGAGTTATGTCTGGTCAAACCAGGCACTGAATGGTCAGAGAACGTCAGTAATTATTGTAATCGTAAACTCCAGCTATACTTATAGAGCTAAGCACAGTGTAACGAGCGTTTCCTGCTCTTATCTGACTGGGGCCATCAGACATTTACTGTACATCGGTCAGTAGAAGATGGCAAATAGGGTTCTGATTTGGGGGTCTATTGGTGGGACCCCATATAGGAATTATGGGCCTGTATGAGTTTTATGTGGGCGAAATGATTGGGGAAAGGATTGACTTTTGAGCATTGATTTCCATTGATTTGTATAAGGTTTTTACGCTTGTTGTCTTTTTTCTGATGACATTTCTCTGTATGATCATCTAAGTTTATCATCTAAGTTTATCATCTAATTTTATCATCTAATTTTATCATCTAAGTTTATCATCTAATTTTATCATCTATTTTATTCATTTTACAGTGCGTAACTCTTTGCATGTAAGAAGAAACTCTTCAATTTTTCTGGAGGGATGCCGTTCCGGGGGGGGGGAACTTCCCCCTCGCCCCTCCCCCAAGAGACATATAGATTAAACACTTAAATGGCAATTTAGTTCATCATTGAAGTATGTTCAAGGCCAGATCTCTCTTCCATTGGATGCTCGTCTTAACCTTCAATCTGGCGCACGATCATTCACAGCTGTGGTGTACACCGCTTTGAGCTCGCCATGTTCGCAACTCTCTTAGCAAGACTGTATTTCGCTCTACACGGAAAACTTAACCGCTTCCAGTCTTAGCACGGACTGCTAACGTTTGCCCACCTTCATTCATTTAACACATGTTTCTGAACTTCGCATGGAAAGCATTACCAAGTTGCGGAACTTGTATATAGTGTTTAAGAAACCTACAGGTACATTAGGACAGAAATCCTCTTTTGCACCATTTAGACTTGGGCAGTTGGCGGGATTGTTTTACTGGATATTTAATTCAGTGGCACAGGAATATTGTTCTTAGAGTCGTTTAGGCCTGGAAGGTGTCTGGGATGACCAGTGTGGCTTAGCAGACAAGCACTTGGCTGAATGATTAGACTCGGCTGATCTGCCAGGGCCCTGGATTCTCTGACCTCTGCAGATTTCTGGGTCAGTGCATTCGGAGCTAAGATCCTCTGCCGCGTTTCAATGCGCTGAAGCCCGGATGAGGATAAGGATGAGGAGGAGAAGGAGGAGGAGGGGGAAGATAAGGAGGAAATTAAAATGATGATGACTATGATATTGCTGCTGCTGCTGCTGCTGATGATGATGATGATGATGATGATGATGATGATGATGATGATGGTGATGGTGATGATGATGATGATGATGATGGTGGTGGTGATGGTGGTGGTGGTGATGGTGATGATGATGATGATGATGATGATGATGATGATGATGATGATGATGATGATGGTGATGACGTCTGTTGATAGTCAGCGGTCATCTCACCTTTCCTTATGTTTACACCTCCAGAGATGGATGCCACCATCGCCTCTTCTATTCCTCCTGTTCTGCCTCCTATTCCAGCTACTTCCTCCTCCTCTTCCTCCACCTCTTCCTCCTCCTTCTGCCTCTCATCCTCTTCCTCCACCACCACAGCCACCTCTTCTATTCCTTATCTTCTGCCTCCTCTTCCTGCTACTTCCTCCACCTCTTCCTCCTCTGCCTCCTCCTTCTCCTCCTCCTCCACATCCACCTCCAGGGTGCCAGCTAAAAACAAAGACATTTGAATTGTCTCTCAGACTTAAAACAGACGTTATTGTTCGGTCTGTTTTATGCGCCACCACCTCCCTGCATTCGTCTCGTGCCGTTGATTCCGATCAGATGCGACGAGCAGCAGCAGAACTACAGCAGCTGCACTCGTTTAATTGCGTTGCTTTGACTGCTGTGAATGAGTTGTGTGTCCCATGTCCTTATGACGATGATGATGATGATGATGATGATGATGATGATGATGATGATGATGATGATGATGATGATGATGATGATGATGATGATGATGATGATGATGATGATGATGATGATGATGATGATGGTGGTGGTGGTGGTGATGATGATGATGATGATGGTGATGATGATGATGATAATATTAAAAGATATCTTTATGGTTAGAGTCGTCGTTTGTTTTCATGTTCACGCTCGGTACATATTACCTCACGACGGACGCTGTGTTTCAAGATCTCCAGCACCTGTTCTATGTGTGTTAATGGCCTGTTTTTGAAACAGTTTTTTGTCATTGTTCCATTGCTGTCTGTGTGTGTGGGTTTTGTGTGCGTGTGTGTATGCATGCGTGCGTGTGTGTGTGCATACAACATCTTAGAAGTAGCTCAATTTTTACTATATATATATATATGTATGTATATATATATATATATATATATTCGTTTAATTCATGAAAACAGATCAGGATGACACACCACAGCCTGGTACACAGTGACCTAAGAAGAAAACAAAATGAAATTAATGCATCTTCGACGACTCTTCGTAAATAGATCATTGTTAATCAGATCTACTGACGATGCTATTATCATCATTACATTACATTACATTACATTAGAGATCGCCGTGCGTGGATGTTTAACAACCGATGTCACTGTAAATGGTAGAAGCTGTGTGAGATGGTTGTGTTCAGGTCGCTTTGATCTCACTTGTCTGGGGTTGCTGCAGCTGCAGTGTTTTCGCCACCACTGTCGTTGTTTCTGTACAGTGCCAGTCCAAAGACTGGATGAAGGAGGGGGGCTGATCATGATTGTTGAAAGGTGAATACTTAACGAATTGCCATTTTTCGGCTGGTGCCAATCCAAAGCCCGTTTCAAGGAGGGGGGTTGCACTCATTGCCTCAATATGAACACTGATGAGGATTTGGATGCCATCAGAAGACATTGTTAAATCATGTACTTCTGTACCAGGATTGAGAAAGTATGCCTCTACCCTTAGACTCTGGGCTTGTGTGTGCTGACAGTTTTCATCGTAAGCAGGGCTTAAGGTGTGCATGGACGGTCATGGACGGCGTCCATGCACTTATTTTAATAAATCTGCACGCCGTCCTGCCACTTATTGGCCAGCACAGCCTGGAAAGGTAAGGACGTCCAGGCACTTCTTTTGGGAAGGTAGGGGCGTCCAGGCACTTATTTTTCCACACTTTAAGCACTGATCGTAAGCTACCGTGGAATCGACTTGCTACCGATGAAGAGTGGCACTATATAAATATTCGCAATGGAAATTCTGCTCGTTGCCTTTCACTTCGTTGCAAAAAAAAACTGTGTGTTTGTTGAAACAGGTCGTGAAGGCGTTCGACGCGGTGAAGCAAGAGAACGTCGCCATCAAGATCATCAAGAACAAGAAGCCGTTCTTCAACCAAGCGAAGATCGAAATCCAGCTGCTCGAGATGATGAACAGACATGACGCGGATGACAAGTACTACATCGGTACGCCACCGACCCGGGCATTAAAAGCCCCCGGTTCATTTTCGGTCTCCCCTCCGTTCATTTTCGGTCTCCCCACCCGTTCATTTTCGGTCTCCCCACCCGTTCATTTTCGGTCTCCCCACCCGTTCATTTTAGAGCTCCCCCGTTCATTTTCGGTTCCCCCATTCATTTTCGGTTCCCTCGTTCATTTTTGGCTCCCCCCGTTCATTTTCGGCTCCCCTTCATTTTCTGGCGGCTTATCGTTGTTTTCGCCCACGCTCCCCTGTGTTATGTTGCGGACGGAATCATTGTGGAGGATAATCCCGGATATGAGGGAGGATTGGTCGCAGTTCTTTCGACCTGTAATTGAAAAATTTCTAATTCTACTTGAGCCATGGATGCAGGCGATACATGGGTGGAGTTTCTGAATGAGTTGGTGATGTATGTGTGTGTGTATTTGGGTGTGGATGTGTGTTTGCGACTTTGTGTGTGTGTGTGTGGGCTTTGATACATATGTTATTATATGCTACGCTTGTTTTATGCGCAATGATTGGTTTATTTTGAGTGTGCACTGGTTTTTAAAGCTGTAACGAAATGCTTGTTTGTGTCCCTGTTGAGGAGAAAAAGTTTTCCGTCCGTCTCGTTAGTTATAGATTGTTTAAATAGAATTTCGGCGATTTGGCTGTTTTGATATTGACTTGTGTCGAAGATAAGAAAATAGAGTTTCTGTAAACTAGGCTACTAATTATTGAATGCACTTTGGAAATGTAGTGTTAGTTATTGAAATATATTTAATGTTGCTGATAATAGTCGTTTTCGGTTACTAAACACTTAAATTGTTTGTGGTAAGCACAGGTAAGTGAGCAGGTTCAGAGATGAAATTGAGTGACTGTTGGACAATTGTTATTTAATATAGGGCCTACTTGCCTGTGCTTAAATCTGTCCAACCTGAATACTAGAGATATGACCAGTCTAAGTTGTCTACACAAATCCACGAATAGATTTTTAAAAGTTAGGCGACAATTTTTCTTAAATCAGAAATGCTTCGACCATCCTTGAATTCAATCAGTAGATTTTAATGTTTTTTCTTTACTGAAATAAAAATCTCATCTACGAATTTAACTTGTAGATTCACGCTTTCAATTTTTTTACTTATATAAAAGAAATATGTTTTCATCTGTGAATTTAATTAATTGCTAATCTATCTCTATGAAACGTTTATTTGTAGTGAAACTAAAGAAGCACTTTGTCCACCACAATCATCTCTGCCTCGTCTTCGAGATGCTCTCGTACAACCTCTACGATCTTCTGCGAAACACCAACTTCCGTGGCGTCTCACTCAACCTCACGCGGAAGTTTGCGCAGCAGATCTGCACGGCGCTACTGTTCCTTGCGTCGCCCGAGCTCAACATCATCCACTGCGACCTCAAACCGGAAAACATTCTGCTCTGCAATCCGAAACGAAGTGCCATCAAAATCATCGACTTCGGAAGTTCCTGTCAGCTTGGAAAGCAGGTTTGTCTCATTCATTTATTCCAGTGGTTCCCATCCTTTTTTGACTTTAGGGCCACTTTTTCTAAGTTGAAGGATACGAGGGCCACTTCTTCTTAGTCAAAGGACATTCGGGGGCCACAAGGCTAAAATTTAATTAACTAGAAGCATATAGGTCTACAATTGTTGTAATTGATTCAGAATAGAATGTTTGATGTTATTCATAGACGTCAAAATAAAATAATTTGCAATAGAAATTAATTGTGTTCTGTCCAAATTATAATTTTTTCATGTATTTTTGTTAATTCTCTGAGAGATGAGGGGCCATTTTCTCAGGCCTGGTGGACCACTTTTGGCCCGCGGGCCACAGGTTGGGAACCGCTGATTTATTCGTTTGAGAGATTTATTTAACGCCTCTGCAAGACCATCCACTCAAGTGCCATTAGTTCTTCTAAGCATTCGTAGAAAATGTGTTTGGTTGCTACTGACAGCAGCAGAATCAATAATGGACAACCCCACGTAGGTTACTAGTTGGTTCCTTCGATAATGCCGTGTGCTCCCTGATTTCAACTCCAATACCACTCAGAAGATTCTTGGCTGGGATGTTGTACCATTAGACTTTTATTTTTTCTTGTTAATTGATCTTTTTCGCCTAAGTATTGTTTTTTTACCGCAGTTAGGTTTAATGTTGAATGTAAAGTGCCGAGCTTTTACATGCACAATTTTAACATATTATATTAGGTTGGGAGTGCCTCTGAGTAGGCAAAGGGTTTTATATAAAATCTCTTAAATGAATGAAAGAACAATAAAGAACACACTTACTTATTTTTTAAATTTTTTATGAAAATCGGATTTTAGGCAGCAGGATCAATGTGATATAGTGTGATGTGATGTTTGCTTGAAGCTATGTGTAGGAAGAGAGACTCTGTAGCCAGGACTCACCCAGGAGAAAGTTAAGAGACACAAGGCTAGGATAGAGAGAAGTATTTATGAGCAGTTTCCTTAACAATAGCGCTATGCAATCACTTGTTTTAGTTACAATTTTATGCGTCTTTGTGTCATGCTGCAGTCCAAGATATCTATTGTCTTGCATTCTAGATGTACAGCTACATCCAGAGTCGCTTCTATCGTTCGCCAGAGGTCTTGCTTGGAGTGTCCTATGACCTTGCAATCGACATGTGGAGCTGTGGATGCATGTTGCTTGAAATGCACACTGGTGAAGCGCTCTTTCCAGGAGTTGATGAGGTAGGCTTCTAAAAACAACGTACAGTAGCCATCCGAGCTGTAATAATAATAAGTGCACCGGGAACTGTATACGGTTGATGGAAAGATGAGACGGCGAGGGAAAGGACTGGCCTCATATATCGAAGCTAAAACATAAAGTTGCTAGCAACTCATGCTCCTGACGAAGTAGCTTTTAGAACCGATACCATTGTCCCATAGTCATTGAAGTGACTTTTAAACTACTTTTGGAAAATTTTAATGGCGCTTAATAAGAATGATACTAAATTTTATTATAATAATTAATAATAATAATGAAAGCACTGCAGCACTATTGCCAATACTAATAATGACAATGATACTAACATTAATGATAATAATTAATAATAATAATAATAATAACTGTGATAATGGTTGTGTCATTACTGTAATGATTGTTTCCTGTTGGGTCAAGCAAGGCTTAAAGTAGTGTAGCAGGACGGTCATGGACGGCATCTTTGCAACTCTATATACCGTCCTGCCACTTATTTGGCCAGCACACCTGAAAAGGTGAGGAGCGTCCAGACACTTCTTTTTTACCCTTTAAGCACTGGGTTCAGGGACCTTGCATGTATGTTTACTCTGCTTGGTGCTACATAATTTGTTTGTACAATTTTACTTGTAGTTTGATCAGATGATGAAGATTGTTGAGGTTCTCGGAATGCCGCCTCGGCATTTACTCGACCGAGCGTCAAAGACATCGACGTTCTTTGAGCAGCGAAGCGACGGAAAATATATTCCAAAGATAAAGGACGGTCGCCAGGTGCGAGTTAAAACCGATTAATTATTTAATTAATGCAGTTTTAAATATTTAAAATCTTTAATTTTCGACTTCTTTGATCGCTTACCGTTTGAAGCATGTTTATTATACTTGAATTCATGTAAACGTTGCATATCAAACTAGCAATCGTTGGGTACAAAGGAAGCCCTACATGTGCAGCGCTGGTAGATACTGATTAAAATAATTTTGTTAGTGTGGCGTCCAAAATGTGATCTTGATGAATTTTTTAATTTTCTATTAATTTGGCCTGCATTATGCAAAGAGTGAAAGCTGTCAGAAATCCGTTCGCAGAATTAGTTGCTACTTTCAGTGTACAAAAGTTGCCATCTTGGATTTTTTGCCTCAAATGGTAAATGATGAATTAATTTCCCATCATTATTGTCGCATTATCATTGTTCACTGTGTCGGTTACTCCAGAAATGGCCGCTCGACAACATGAAATGTGGGATGCGGTGGTGTAGGAGTATGTTCGATACCTTGGAGCCTGAAGGTTGCGGGTTTGAATCCACCCCAAGCCGCTTCATGCTAAACTCTGATGCAGTGTTCACACTGTAGTCGAGAGTGCCTCTGAGTAGAAATCTTGAAGGGGTGCCTCAAATGGTAAATGATGAATTAATTTCCCATCATTATTGTCGCATTATCATTGTTCACTGTGTCGGTTACTCCAGAAATGGCCGCTCGACAACATGAAATGTGGGATGCGGTGGTGTAGGAGTATGTTCGATACCTTGGAGCCTGAAGGTTGCGGGTTTGAATCCACCCCAAGCCGCTTCATGCTAAACTCTGATGCAGTGTTCACACTGTAGTCGAGAGTGCCTCTGAGTAGAAATCTTGAAGGGGTGCTATAACAAGTGCTCATACATACAAACATACATGAAATATGTAACGACACGGATCAAAAATTAATCAAATAAGCCAAAAATTAATTGATTACAATTATTTTTAACGATTAATCGATTAATTAATTGTTAACATCTGCAACCCTACTAAATAAATACCTCCAATTCCATGTTTTCACGTTCTTGAATAATACTTGCCTTGTATTTTAACAGTACCACTTGCCTGGATCACGGCGCTTAAAGGACGTCCTAGGGGTGGACACAGGAGGCCCATACGGCCGCAGGGTGGGCGAGCCAGGCCACCAGACTGCAGACTATCTGAAGTTCTACGATCTTGTAATTCGAATGCTGGACTACAATCCAAAGTCGCGAATCACTCCGTACTATGCACTGCAGCACAACTTCTTTAAGCAGACAAGCGACGAGTCGACAAACACGTGCACCAACGTCGTTGCTTCTTCAATCTGCGGCCAGGGGGCAGGAGGAGTTGCGGGTGTAACTCAGGTACTGAATTATCAGTAGCTATTCAGTTCTGAATTATCGGTAACCATTCATTTCTGAATTATCGGTAGACATTCAGTTCTGAATTATTAGTTAAATTATTAATTTCGGAATTATCGGTGACTATTCGGTTCTGAATATCGGTTATCATTCATTTCTGAATTATTAGTTAAATTATTAATTCCTGAATTATTAGTTAAATTATTTATTCCTGATTTATTAGGTAAATTATTAATTCCTGAATTATCAGTAACCATTCATTTCTGAATATCGGTTATTATTCATTCCTGAATTATTAGTTAAATTTTTGATTCCTGAATTATCAGTTACCATTCATTTCTGAATTATCGGTTGCAATTCTTTATGAATATTAGTTATCATTCATTTCTGAATTATTAGTTAAATCAATTTCTGAATTATCAGTTACCATTCATTACGGAATTATCTGAGGTTTTTTCATTACAAAATTATCTTTTCCCATTCATTTCTAAATTATCTATTCATTAATTTCCAGTCATCACTAAATGGTAGGTTACTATTCCTTTCTGAATTATCTGTTGCTATTCGTCGCTGAATGATCGCAATTCAAATTCCATTTTGGTTGCTATTCGTTTCTGAATAATTGGTTGCTATTCATTTCTGAATTATCGGTAGTGATTCACTACTTTCTTTATCCGTTCCTCAGATCTGTGAAGCCGGACCGTCCTGCAACAACGATTCGTGGTCGCTGCACCAGAAGCTTGGACCGGAGTTGAACAACGACGACAACGTGACCGGTTTTCAAAGTCGACATTCGACGAAGAGCAGTCGCGGTCACGAGGAGCACGTCGCCACCGCCGACTCCTGTCTCCGACACCACCACCGAGACAAAACACGGCACCACAAGGCTGCGATGGAGACGTAGGGACAGCCAAGTGTGACAAGACCCTAGGCTAGGCCTCGTCGGACTGTACCGGCTTATGACGAGTCGGTGGCTCTGCATGGGGTTGCAGGTGCGCCCAGAGGGAGGATGTAATTTCGTTCAAATGTGGCGGTTTGGGATGGTTACGTGTGGGAGTTCTTCCCGCTTGCCACTAGGTGGCAGTGTGGTCAACGCATGCTTGACTGCGGCGAGTGAAGGGATGAGCGACATTTGCGCTGTCCGAGACTGTGAGGTGTTGTGTGTTTCTGCACGCAGTTAGGTAGAGTCGTAGAGCGTGCTTTTAGGAAGGGCGGTACGGTTAAGGTCCGTCACGTCGAGATTTGCAGACTGTCAAACCAGTGTGAGGCTGGTTCCTTTGTGGTGGAACCGCACGACGTAGTCTTGTCCAGATGTAGGGAGAGTTGCAATAGTTGGAGACCGGTAATCTCAGACTGTCTGAAGTCGTCGGGTACTAGCTCCGTTTTTTCCAAACTTATCCGTTCGTTCGGTCGCGGATTGCATATCCCCGAGTCGAAGTGGGAAGGAACTGCAATCGGATTTTGTGTTGTTTGACTCTGGGTGCTGTTTGCGTGACAACTTTTGTCGACAGCGTGGCGACGACACCGCCGCCATCTCCAGCATGTAGTTTTTGACAGTATTTCAAGCCAAAAGTGTTGCCGCATTTGTCTAATTATGTCGCTTACGAGTTTTGTCGTGTCTCTTCGTAAATGGACTTCTTGTCCGTTAACAGTGTACACGTTGCATGTTGAGTGCTTCGGTTCAAGGCGCTGTGAAATGGTCGTCTAAAACTCTTCCACATATTGCGTACGCAAAAAAATCGTATTTTCGATCGCCCCTTATCCTCTGTTGCAACTGGTACATTTTTATACCCCCCCCCTGCCCGTAGATGTACGTGCAAATAAGCTTCTCTGACTCCCGTACAGTAGTTGATTAGCTAAATTCATCTATAAAATACTGTAGGCTACTATTTCATTTTGTTAAACATCATACTGATATCTAAAATCTGTTAACTGTTATGGTTTACTGTTTATATCTGAACATAATTTAATTCTAATGTAATTAAATGCCATCAAAACGACTATAGAGTAATAAATAGGTTAATTAGGACGTCATAATTAGAAATTTATTTTGATTGCATAGATTTTCTAGAGGCGTTTCCCCCTCGCCGTACGCACCCATATGTAAATTGTCAAAATCTGGTGACCCTCACCCTCCCTGCGTACGTAATATATGGACGGCCCCCGTATGAAGCCATCTACTGGCCAACGATGGTACTTTATGTTTTAACGCTTTATCAACGAGCTGCATTGGTTTCCCAGCTGCTCGTCGTAGGCCTACACTCTCGTCGCCGAAGCGTTAAGCGATCTTGCATTTTGTTTAGACATTGCATGTGCGTAGGTATGTTATATATATTATATATACATATATTATATATGTATATATAATATATACATATATATTATATATTATTCACATATGTATATGTAGTTCGTTGTGAGGTCATTCTTCTGCGGTCTGTGTGATTCCGTAAGAGCTCTCTCTGCAAAGTCCATGTATACTTGATTTAGGAAATTTCTCAACGTTGCAGAGCGGACTCATCTAGTGTGATGGTAACCAGGGGCTTCTATCCCCATACAGGGTGGGTGGAACTGGTGCCCAGTGATAAACCGGGTTAGGGGTATCAGAAATGAGCCATATTGGGAGAGGAAGGCCGCCTTGGAGGAGAGGAGAGGGATTGAGCGAAGTTAGGGGGATAGAAGCCTCTGATGGTAACTAATAGTGGATTTAAAACATGGAAGGAACTTCATGGCCCAGTGGTTTTCAACCTTTTTCTAGTGGCGGAACCTTTTTCAAAGCACTATTTGCTCGCGGAACCCTGCTCATTTCACCGGTCCAGTATTTCAAGAAATACTTAACCCATTATAGATGTAGCAGTAGCCTATCTTGTAAAAGTAGGGCTATGCAATATTAAGATTAAATGTATTTTTTGCACTCTTAGTGCAGTCAATAGTAGCCTATCACATTAGTAACAAGCCTACTTGCCTACTTGCTTTAGAATAATTCTAGAAGTGTAGACACAGTGCACAAAACTCGGTCAGAGAGCAATTGCATTTCTGCTCTATTTAGCCGACAATTATCCGTCAATCTGACAGATGAAAAGAATATTGAAAAATAAAAAGCACGCTCTGTTCTGGATCAGTGTGTTATAGGCAAGTTGTAACAAAGTATCCGTTTCAAGTTTACTGCGAAATTTGTGCCTGGTTTTAGTCTTAGACGCATCTTAGAGAGACAAGTAAGCAGACGCAAATGATTTATCTTCAACATAAAAGAACCGTTTGTGGCTCAATAGTTATGAGGGCGATGAGTGACATGAGGCTATGCTGGGTCCAAGGGGCTTCAGATTATTTTGAGAGTTGCAGCTTCGTTTGCTGGTTACGTCCCTGTACCTGAAAAGTGCTTATGTCACAACAATCACGCATCTGATTCTTTTTTCACACATCTGATTGATTTTCCGAGAATCAAATGAAGAGTATAAGCTTGTCGGTTAAAGATTCCACAGATAGCCATAGCTATGGTTAAGGTTCAACCTTTAGATTTGAAGAAATCGAATATCCGGGACCTCTGGATGAAATATTGTTAAACCAAAAAGTATTCAGTAATAAACTGGTCAAAAGAAGAATAAATACAAACAATTGAGCCGTTAGCCATCAGCATATTCTGTTTATTCGGAACAGATTTTGATCTCGAGCATCCAAATAATTTAAAATCAATTACGAAAATGCTTTGTTTGTCCGTCTGGACATGCAGCTGGAAACGTAGGCAATCCATAGGCTTATAGAAACCCATTTGATGCAGGTGCCTTCCGAACAAGAAATACAATAATGAACGACGTAGTCTAAATATAGAAAACCATAATACATTCACTTATAATGTTATTTTAAGCAAGTATGGGTGAAAGCTGAGAAAGAATCTTCTTATTATTGATACTTATGTGATTTTAATTGGTGCCATAAAAATTTTCTATCAAACTGCCGCGGAACCCCTGGCCGGCGCCCGCGGAACCCTTGGGTTCCGCGGAACCCCGGTTGAAAATCACTGTCATGGCCTATGTAAATGAACAGTTTGAAATTCTTTGGAATGGTTTGCTGTGCTGCATGCCATTAGATACCTTTGCAGATGTCATCTTAGAATCGTGCAGCTGAGCAGCAATCGCAATTTACAGAGTGATCCCGTCTAAACCAAACATAGTTGTTGGGGATTACAGCTGTTTCCTCAGTAGCATAACCGAGGGCTTCGGTAGACGCAGACATTTATGAATGCCAGGAAGTTGTGAAAATGTGTTGTGTGGTGTGTTTTGTGTGCAATTGTGCATACACTTGACTTCACAGAACTTCGGCATCCATGATTGGAATTCTGTTAAAAATGTGTCGGTACTAAGCCTTCAGGGTCCTGGACGTTTGTTGTTCGCAACTGCAGTTTTGTCTAACCGAGAATCTTGTCCTAGAAGTGACCAACAGCATTCCAGGTCGACCGAATCATAAATTGTAAACTCCAAATTTTCAAGACGCTACTCTAAAGCTAACCACAGGGCACGAGCTTGGCAGAGGGATTGTCTCCTTTGCCGACCAAGGATTTCATATACTGCACTTTGGTCAGTAACGGGTTAGACTACAGTTGGCGTCTCAGTAGGACATTGTGAACTCAAATGTATGACAATGCGCCATTTCAGTCTTTAAAGATGCCGCGATTTCTCTTATGTTTTTGTTCTGTCTTGTGATCAGCATGTTTAGAATATGACTTTACAAAAAAAGATTAGCTTTACTTAAAACAAATAGCTTTATCAATATTATATATGTGAAATTTTGTTGGACAGTTGCCCCATGATTGTTGGTGTTTATTAGTTTATCTGTTTCTATTTATTTATGATTGCTTGTTAATTGTATGCTACCGTCAGCTTAGCCACGTACGAATAATCTTAACATCGAAAATTCTTTTGCCAGTTTTTAATATGGTAGGAGTTAATTAATTGTTTGGAAAGGCCTCGTAAATCTTGTCTGGTTTTTTTACCAGTGTTTTAGTTTCCAAAAAGAGGGTGGGAGTTGAAAATTTTAGACTCGTTTGTTTGTTCACACAGGCACCGATGTGGGTTGGGAGTACTGCTGAATTGGAGCGGCACTATATAGCAGGACTTTTTTAGCGTGCTGTTCTGCACAAAAGGTGCAGTTCTAAATGAATTTTTACAGCCCATAAATGCATTTTTGTGCAGTTAAGAATAGCTAAAATTGGTCATTGTCATCCAATTGAGAACAATATACCATTGTTCTACATGGAGGATGGGAAGGGAGAGAAGGGGGGGTTGTGTGAGTTCTAAAAATACTGCAAACGAAGCACTGCTTTATAAATGTTTGGTTACAATTACAAATTACGATTACTTAGTTGGGTGGGTTAGAGCACTTAAAGGGGAAATTGATTGAAGAACTGGTTAAACCTCCAAAAGCTAAAGCACTGGTCTGTACAAAGTTTAGATTAGGTTTTCGAAGTACATGTAATAATATTTTAGATGGGATGCAAGTCTGATTTTATGCATTGGTTTTACTTTCTGTGGATTTAAACTTCCGGACGAAAATAACTATCACAAGTGAAGACTGCAAAACAAGACAAAAACTGCATTTAAATGACTGAACGCGAGTCGAGGATAGAAATTGTTCTGCTTGATCGATCTTTGTCCCCTTAATCTCTGCTTCATTGATTTGCTAACGTTGTTGTTGTTGTCTGGAAGGGTGTTACACTGCTTTCATTTTGAAAGGCAAGCTGCATTTCTAAAGAAATTTTTAGTGAATGGCCGTCTTTATTCGTTCTTGATTTGGCGTGTGTACAAATTTCTATTATTAAACGAGCAATTACTTAGCGTTGTTCCATGATGATATCTGCAAACTAGGCGTAAAAAAGCTCATTAAGTCAGATGGATGTTAGTTACTCGAGTGTTGCCACTTGTGCTATTTCATCAGTGGAAGTGCCTTTAACAACGTCGATAAACTCGTGCTTCAATTTTAAAGTCGGCATTACCGCTATCTTCAGCATGCATACAAAACGTTGCACATCTTCAGTGTAAGGTAGGGAGTTTGTATTTATCATCAGTACCGTAGGTCAGATGAAATTGTAAAGGATGAAATAGCTCAGGCTGTCCACTATTCTATTCTACAGGTTAAGCGAGTGTATGGCATGGAACTCTTGAATTAAAATCATAAAACACAGCATGAAGCCCTACACATAGTAGGCCTACCGATCCTCAAAATGCACACTTGCAACACATAATAATAATGAAGAAAATTTACATGGCGCAGTAACACGGCCATGCCGTTGCAAGTGCTCCTTACAAAACGCCTAACAGGCGGGATAAGCCCTCGTGCATTTTTAGCATGGATTGACTGCATGTCAAGCTGTGCACTTCCGAAATTCAGGGAAAATGGTAAAATACGTTCAACCATTTATTCATGTCGCTGCAAATTAAACAAAATTCGCAATCTGCCGTGCGTTCTGCAAAGCTTTAATTCTGAATAAGTTGTTTGACTACGGCGATCACAGCTCGGCCGATATCGGCCGACGAATACCAAACGCTAAAGAACTAAATGTTTTGCCACACATCGAATCTAAGATCCACCACGTCTTTGAAGCTTCAGTTTATGAAGCGTGTTCCAAATTTACCAGATTCAGGAGCCGGCTGTTTTGGGTCGTACTTCGGAGGGTCAGGAAGCGGCTCCGGGAGTTTGATGTCGGTCTGCGGCTTTGGCCGATTCGTATGATGAACTCTGACTTTGGAGAAGTAACCATGACCCGGGCGCTCTTGTCCAAGACTTTCGAATATGCACTTATCAAATGTGGCTTGTGTCTTGCGGCACCTGTAACCAGTAGACAAGCAAGACCCAATGGAGACTTGAGGACTAAAATAAGAACTTGTAATTGGTATTCGGGCATAGAGAAGGGAACCAGTGAAGATGTTCAGCCATGAATTCAGAGATTTGGGAGAATTGAGCAGTGATATTTTCATTAACGGAAATAGAAATTAGAAGTAAAATTATTAATTTCCATTAACGAAAATAAGAACGAAAATTAGGAATTATTTTGAGAACGGGAATAGAATTAGAACTGAAATACGCCTCAGAGAACTGAAATTATGAATAGAAATAGGAATTATTTCAGAATAAAAATTGTTACAGATTAGGAATAGAATTAGAACTAAAATTGGAGCCTCAGAACTGAAATAGAACTGAAATTGGGAATTATTTTTGGAACTGAAATATCACTGGAATTGAGGAATATGGTGCTACAAGAAATTCTTGAATGAATAAATAAATAAATAAGTACATAAACAATATATGCTACATAGATCTTGGCTAAATTAAACGACATCCAACTGCAGAAACACACGACAGGACATCCGCTACAATAGCAAACACTCGACATGATAACAAGTGACTAAACGTTGAGATATGTTTCTTGTAAATTAATGTGGTCAACAAGACCTACAGTCAGACACGAGTCTACAGGCAATTTATGCTAATCCGAATTATCCATCCTTGCAGCAGCCGCAACCACTAGATTGCCAGAAACATTATTAGAAATTTGATCAAACGATTAGAACTTTAAACATCTAGTGAAACTTGGTGCTCACACATAGTGCTCTAAACTGGGAAGACCCTCGGGTTCTCATGATGGGACACAGCAAAGTATTTGTAGTTTTGTTCCGTATGCGGTGCTATATAAATTGACAATCGTCTAAGATGACTTTCAAAGCCAGGCGTCGTACCGCTTGAAGTGCATGTCATCTCCAGACGTGTCGATGCACTTCCAGTACTGGGTGAACTCTCCTGCACACTGGTTCTTGACCCTCTGGAAAAACTCCAGGCCGCATCGAGTCACCTCCTTTCCTTCGTTTATGCACTTCCTTGGATCCTTCTCTTCCGCATTGCAAAGCATAAACTCCTGAAACAACAAGTTTCAAAGTTAATCAATTCAATTTATTTTAATTACAATGATTTTTAAGACTAACCATAACATCGATGATTGGCACAGTGGTCTGTTCAATCGTGTACCAAGTATGCGCTCCAAAGACTGCAAATATTTTGAGTCTGCTGAACACGCAGCGATGTAACGCCAAACAAGTTATTCACAGATGTTTCGATAGTACCTCAAAATAAAGTTTTCTAATTTGCGTCTGCAGTAAGTGCAGGAAATGAAAATAATAATCAAATAGTTACGACACTGCACTCTGACTTAATTTTGCCCGAGAGGAAACAATACACAGTGGTTCGCCTATTGAAGAAGATGCGAGAGAATTAGAAGTGGTCTGGAAGGGTAAATGAGTACATTGGCTCGATCGCCGATATGCAGTGAGTAAACAAATAATATTTTTATTTGAGTGCTCTATTCTGCCCCAATCTGGGATTGCTATTAGGGCAGAAAGCAGTTTGTAAGTGCACTCAATGCGTTGACGGAAAGATTTGAAGGCCTGGAGATCGGAATTATACAATGGTTGTAGAGCGGAGTAGATTGATGTGGAGTTTGCGAATGTAGTCGGTTTCGAAGTATTTTATGGAGTTCCAGGGCGGCTAAAGACAGGACATTACAGTGCATTCAAGCCAATGAGTGATTTAAGGACGGGAGTGATATGGTAATACTTGGGTGTCCTGGTAACAGCTCAGGAAATGAATGTAGGTTTGGAAGAGATGCGTTGGACAACACTCACTTTGCACTGGTTGTCGCAGTACTTTCCAAATTGGTGAGCTCCTGCTCGGAGTGGAGCAGAACTGAGGCCAATCTCGGGAACCGTTAGATCCTCATACGAAGGCAGCCAGTCTTCGTTCGTGAACGGCATTTTGAAAGACGACTAACGATCTAATCATTCACGACCTTCACGCGAACACGGCCACCATGTTCGTCTCCAAACAACATTAGAACATTTCGCGCACATATACAAAGCCCAAGAAAAACTAGTCCAACTATTATGAGTCCGACCTCTCATATGACACCTTCAAAAAATGCACAAGACAAAAAATATTTTTGTTTCCTACAGTGGTAGCCATAAAATGCAAAACCGGTCCAACTTGTAAGCTTCGACTAGATCATCTCCACACCTCCATCCAAAGATTTTAACAGTCAAAATCTTTTCCTCCATCTGTAAAAGTTGCTAATCCACATAAAAACGCATCATCCTTCCTTCATAACTCAAACCCACTTTGACTCAAACCTAGTGTTATTTATGCCACATACTGTGTGGCCCAACTCATGTTGTAGTCCGTCTTTGCTCTTTCTCCGATTTCACGATGCTCTAGGCTATTTATCGTTGTTTTGTTCATTTCGAGTAGGCTTACTCTTTCGAAGTGCTCGCAACTTCGCAAGGCACCAGTTAAATCTTTGTTCCCTTGACTATAAAATTTGCAGAAATAGAGATAGCTTAGTCCAGTTTTTAATCTCATTCTTCGTGTATTAAGTTGCAATAATCAACGTATGTTTTGAATTAAGCGAAATAATTGTATTTTGTATAGGCATAATGATCATGCAGATTATTACCACAGAGCTGCGTTAGAGAACCAACGCAAAAGTGCAATTATTATCTAGCGCTTTTACTTATAATTTCGGATGGTGATACTCATTTTAAATGTCAGACTAAGCAGAATAGATAAAACTTCAAAGTTCATACGAAATAATCAGAAATTTCATTATTTTTGTCGACTAGTATTGCTTTGTTTGTAGGCCTAATCGGCTGTTGCACAAGACAATAATATGAGAGTGCCTAGATGTAGTTGTTGCTATTTTCGTATCTGCTGCTGACCGGAAGAGGCGTGCAATATTTGCGTTGCAGAGAATGAGAAGTAGAAGCAACTGAACGTAGTTTAAGACTATGGAAAATTTTGGCTTTATAAAATGTTTTGCGATTCGATTTCTGGTCGTATGGCTGTTCTTCTGCCACTGTCAGAGCGTCGCGATGGCAAGCAGTGGCCCGAACGAAGAAAAGATGCACCAGATCGACAGCCTGAACATACTGGTGTTCGTTTGCCTTCTCATCTTGACAGTGCTTACGATATGGATGTTCAAACATCGCCGGATTCGATTCGTACACGAAACTGGTCTGGCTGTTGTTTACGGTGAGGGATGTGTTAATTACCGATCCGTTTTATTCGATTATTACTTATGTTTAATGGTGTATGTTTATTTCGTTTTTTCGGCTTGGAATAGAAAGTGGCCCAAATATCAGGCATTGTTGTTGTCATAGGCTATCTGATCTGAATAAGTTCTATAAAGAAACTGCATGATATTTGACAGTGGGTGAGGGTGGGGTGTTGGAAATGGGAAAATTTGGGAGAGTGGCTTGTGGCACTTAGAAATTCTGGAAATTTAACTCCGGAGGGGGATGATAATTATGGGTGAATCATAGTCATCAATGTCTATCATCACCAGTACACCACAGTAAATTTAACAAGTAATATGTTTATGTTATGTGCAGATCGATGTTTGGCTGTTTAAAATGTATTGCCTAATGTCTTTAAAAGAATTGTTGTCATTATTTATGCTTCTGCAACCCTAGCCAAGTCAGCTGTAATGAATACATTGACAATATTTACACTAGCTGTGAAAGAGAAGATGGATTGCAAGGGAGAGGATCAATCAAAGAAGGGTTGTGCAGTTCTAAAAATAGCGTAAAAGAATCACTGCTGTATGAATGTTTGGTTACAATTACAAATTACAATTACTTAGTTGAGGGTTTAGAGCCAGAGGAAATTGATTGAAGAGCTAGTTAAATCTCTAACAGCTAAACAATACCCACATCTGCTGGACTGAGAAGATCATGTTGTTTCTCTTTATAACCATGGCTGCCCTCATGCTAGCTTAAAAAATGGACTTCTTTACAGACAGTGATAGAAAGTATCTGATTGTGTCTGTGGAAAGTTAAGACTGTAACTGTGGAAAGTTACTGTGTTTGAAACAATGGAAGTGGTGCAGCAAGATAGGTCACATGCTTTCATGTATGTAGAATGGATTCTGTGAGGAGATCTTTTAAAGAGAGTCATATACATGAAATACCAGTTGAACAGTGGTGGTGGCCTGCTATCGACGGGCCACAGTAGTTGTCTGATACACAACGACTTTTAGAATGTGTGAGATATAAACGTTTGACTTATCTGAAACTGAATATCTCTCTTAAAATTCATTTATTTAAAAAACAAAAATGCAAACCTTACATTGTAAGACGTGCAGAAACGTCTCAACTCAAAGTAACTGAAGCAAATGTTACTGTGCCACTGTTCATAACTCTCTGCTCATGATATGTCAGTCCATGTGTGAAAGGGGGAACTGGAGAAGATGCAAGTTACATTCCACCGAACCTATTCCACTGAACTCACTGAACCTAACTAGTTATGCCCCCACCAGTATTGTTGAAAGTATTGGGCAAATGTACTTAAGTAAAAGTAAAAGTAAAATGAGTTTTAATTACTTAAGTAAAAGTAAAAGTGCTCAGCACAAATTTTACTTAAGTAAAAGTAAAAAGTATCCTTCCAAAATAATACTTTTAAAGTAAAAAGTAAAAGTACCGAGTCTTTCTATAACTCAATCGATTATATTATTAACCTTCAAAAATACTAAATTCTCGAAATGGTTATCATTGAGTCAAGCACGCATGCTTTGATTCATTGTTACCAGAATGCACAGCTGAAGAGTCGTGCTGCAGAAATGGCAGTGCATCCAGTGTGCACCACCCATCGAAAATCTATTTTTAGCCATGCAAATTTAGATGAGCTGTTTTAGCGAAATGTCAATTAGCGCATTGAAGCATTGAATGTAACGAACATTGTAACGAGTGTCACATAAATTGTAACGAAGTAAAAGTACTGAAACATGAGTAAAATTTTACTTCGTTGAAAGTAAAAGTATTTTGTTTTCTTGATGCTTCGTTACATGTAAAAGTATTCAAACTTTTACTTAAGTACAGTAACACGTTTTACGTCGTTACTGTACAACACTGGCCACCACTACACCACCGCACCCCACAATAATTCCTGTGGTTCTCATTTCTGGTTAAGGTCTCATCGTAGGTGCGATCATTCGCTACACGATAAGTACGCCGTCGAAGTCATCCGCAAATGTGGAGCTTGACAATCTGACGGAGCCGCCTGATTACCTAAACCTGCGGATGTTGCTTCCAAATGAAAGCGACAACAAAGTCGACGTTTACCAGTATCGACTGGAGTCCGTGATTGATGAAGCTGAGCCGGAACTGGAAGAAAAAGTGAGAATGTTATGCTGGCTAGAAACCATTAACATTATTAGGTATTGTTGTTTGTTACAGTTTAATGAATTTGAGATATGCTGGATTGCTTTGTTTCACTTTATGTGTGGTGGTTAATGAAGTGGATTGCTGTATGTTGTGATATAATGTAGAGTATTGCCAATTTATTTAGCAATGCTCACAGCCGTGGTCATTCAGTAACGCTCCCAGTGCGAGAACCACAAGAAAAGTAGGTCTCAGGAAGAGAGAGAGAGAGAGACAGAGAAAGACAGACCGAGAGAGAGAGAGAGAGAGGGAGAGGGATGTAGTTAATGATCCAGAAAGTGGAGTCCCATGTAAGTGGAGGGAAATGAATTCCATGAGGAGGACTCAGTGATGGTGAATGGTCATGTTTGAGCAACAATCTCCTAGACATTAGTCCTGGCACATTTCACATTAAGTGGACTATTAGCATAGGCATGGCCAAGACTGCACACGAGGGTGTAAGCGGGTATACAGCGTGTACTTACCTCGAAATTTACCAGAACAGCCCTGGGCGCAGTTACATGGAGACAATAGGAAACAATTGTCTCCCAGGCTCTTTTATATACTTCACCAATTATAAATTACCAGCGGTCTGTTATGCTTGGATCATGGATCATCATATCTCTCAGAGTTTCCTCTTCTTCAATTTAAGTCTGGCTATGCTCAGGACTATATATTGAATTTTATATCGAGTCATTATATAAAGAATATTTATCAATAAGTTGCATATTAATTTCACTGTGATTAATGGATTAGCTATTCTTACATTAAATTGCCTTACTTTTCATATTAAGTGCGATATATGTTTCATTTTATAGTGAGACGTATATTGCATAAATCAAATTTGACAGTTGAGTGGCATAAATTACACTCTGCAGCGATTAATTAATTTGATTTCTTTGCATTAAGTCATTTGCATTGTTGCATTTTACACCAAGTTGATTAAATATCGATTCATACATGTATATTACGTGTTGGCATTAAGTCATGTTGTGTATCAAACTAATTGATATGTTACATTTTCATCTAATCATGTGTTATTTCAACAAATGTGGTGTATTACGTTCTGTGAGACTACCTTATTAACATATATTGTACAGTCTACAGCATGAAATACAGTTAAATCTGATTCTAAATGTCTGGACAGAAGTTCTACTGAACTTGCTTTAAGTTTTTTAAACTTTATTTTGTCAATGTTTGTGGTATTTCATTCACTGCTATGACCTTGCAAGAACTCACAGGATCAGAGAATTTAGAGAATTTATAAAATTATTTGCTACATAATTTAAAACCATTCGAATGACTATACTGCACCTGGTGTACCTTTGATACAAATCGATTCTCGACCTACTTCAAAAGGTGGCAACATTTGGAGAGACTGATACATCACACGCTTTGATATATGATATATAATGTGTCAGTGTGTCAGTCATTGAGTTGGTGACATATGGGTATTTTTTATGGCTGACTGCATTCTTGCTGACATGTGATCCTAATGATTACCTTCTCTTTGATATTTTATTCTTGTGTTCCTGTCATTTGATATTTTACGACTTTAGTCAAGCTTTGATTAATTTTGAAAAAACTTTTGCTTTTCTATGTTGTTACCATTGAACTGTGTGTTATTTAACGTGGGTCTATTGCTGTTAAGGATGAAACTCATCATTTGGCTCTTCCCCAGTCCCCCACTCTGTCACCCCTGTTGTTGACCTCACACTGTCACCCCTGTTGTTGACCCCACACTGTCACCCCTGTTGTTGACCTGTACTAGCCTTGGTTGAATTTGGCTTCTCCATTGTTGATCTCTCTTCACTAAACCTTTCCAAGCTTCAGTCAATACCTAATTGAGCTTCCTGCTTTACCAGTGATCTCCCAAGGTTTGCTCACATATCTGTCTTCATTTGGGACACACTCCACTGGCTTCCTGTTGCTCAGTGCATCCAGTCAGAATTTTGACTTTGATGCGCAACTGCATGGTTGGGGTCGCTCCTCCATACGTCAGGACCCAGTCTCTTCGTTACTGGTGACTCTAGTCTCTACTCTGCCACCAATGGCCTTCTGTTTGTTTCCCACATAAATGGGGTGGATTCTCTATAGATGTAGAAGTGTTACTTCAATTAATATTCTATTCCATTTACAGATTTATAAAGTGCCTATCACAGTTCAGCCTAATCAGAATCTCTGACGTCAGTGCAAAGAATTCCTCAAAAAACGGAAAGTGTTAAGAGAATTGGCTGAAAAAGTCGTACCCAGATAAGAAATGAGTGCAAGTTATAACAGGAAGGTCATTCCATAGTAAAGCGCCAAGAGAGACATAGACATGATGAGTGTGCACTGTGGCAGTCCTGGACCATGTTACGAGAAGGTCTGATGTTTTATAAAGGGTGGAGAGGACAACCAGTTGTAGCTGGGATAGGCCAGCTAATAATATTTATTACAGAGTACCAAGGAGCTATATTTCCCCCTCTAGTTTTTTGAAGGAATTACGCTCTTATCACGTCAATCTTTCTCTGTCTCTGAAGTGCATTTTACTTGGGTCTTTAGCAACTCTGAATTGTGTTTCATATATATGTTCCATTGCAATTGCAAAACAGGTTTGTGGCTTTGAACTTTAAATATTTACCTTATGTTGATTAAATGTTGTTGGTTTGAGATGCATTACCTTATTGTTGCATATTTTTTCTTGATTTTCTAGGCCACTTTCAATCCGGAAGTCTTCTTCAATGTTATTTTGCCTCCGATCATCTTCAATGCCGGATATCACATGAAAAGAGTAATTATAAATACAACTTGACTTATTTTGCACACATTATTGGTCACATGGGTTAATGAGGGTTTATGCTGGTTTTTTACATTGCCCGCACTAGTGGATCGAAACATACACTATGTACTGCTTTTAGCAGTCAATTGTGCATAATTATAAGTTTAGTATACAATATATATGTGTGTGTGACTGTGTATATATATAATATATACATATGTCTATTAGATGTATGTATTTGTATATGTCTGTACAGTGTACATTGTATGTATATAAATGTGTGTGTATTTACTTGTAATGTATATGCACCTCTATGGGATTCATTCTGCAATACGTGTATGTAGATGGAAGAGAAGTTTTTCCCATACAAACTGACTGACAAACTTGTGTATACTTGTGAATGTACATGTATGTGTGGTGTGTGTGTGTGTGTAAATGTACTGAGAATATGGACCGTAATCATATATGAAAAAATTCGGTGAGCATTGACAGTAATAGTATTGATGATAGTGAAAGACATCACAACAGGAATCCACCTGGGAGATTACATTGTTTGCACCCAATATACATTTGTATTGAACAAATAATCTTTGGATGGACCGTGCAGCTGTCTGCTTGACTAATTCATTAAAAAAGTTTGTTTCGAGTGACGAAGCGGTTATTGAGTTTCACTTTTGGAGAATGTGATATTGCAGCACGTAGCTTGGCTCAATGTATAACATAGGCTACATGTCTTCCTTGATTCTCCCACACTTCTACGTTCATGGCTGAACAACTTCACTGGCTCCCTCTCTCTCTCTCTCTCTCTCTCTGCCTGTATAAAATTCAAAGTTCTTGCTCTGTTGTTTATGTCTCATAATTTGTGTCTTGCTTCGAAGTATCTTCGTGTTCTCATGCTACGTCTGATCTCTGTCACTTTGCTTCATCCTCTTAGATCCTCTGATTGGCTTGACCTCTTTGTTCCCTGCATCAGGACTGCCGTAGCTCAATCGAGATGCTTTGCCTGCATGGGGTCCCTCTCTAATGGAATGGACTTCCACCATCAGTTCGCTCCACCTTTCTCTCTGGTAGCCTTTTCCCATCTTTCTCTCGCCTCAAATCCTGCCTTTTATCTTTGAGTTGATCGCACTGGTAGTGCTTCTGAAAGGCTTTTTATTGAGCGAAACACATTGTAAATAGATTATCATTATACAGTACATGTTGACACAGCATGCTGTAACGTAACAGAATGCGACGTAACATGACGCCCTGAGAGCGCTTCTTAAAGACTTTTTAATTGAGAGAAACACATTTTAAATGGTACAGTACATGTTAGCACAGCATACTGTACGTAACAGAATGCGACGTAACACGATTGTTAGGGAAGTACTCTTTGTCCCATTTGCTCGTACCTCCACCATGCAGAGTCGTGCTTTTTCTGTGGTTGGCCCAGTGGTATGGAATGCCCTCCCACTTGAGCTGCGCCTGTTCCCTAGATCACTCTCTGACACATTCTATAAGCACCTAAAAACTGTTCTGTTTGTCCGTACTGGAGTCGGGAGCGCCTCTGAGTAGTTTCCTTGAAGAGGCGCTATATAAATACTTGAATGAATGAATGAATGAATGATTCATGGGTTTTAAGAGGATATTATTCATCGGTTTGAGATCCTCGGCTCATTCTAGAAGTAAATCTGATACTCTCAAAGGTGAAGGATATCGCATTTTATTGTGCACAATTTTTTAGCTAATGATTTTGATCATTTTGAAATCTTTTTCAGAAACATTTCTTCAAGAATTTTGGTGCAATCATGACTTACGCTTTTATTGGAACCGTTATATCATGCTTCACCATTGGGTAAGCGGACTTTTGTGCAGTGTTGCAAGGCTGTTGTTTTAAAATAAGTCAGGTAATTCCAACTATCATGAGTGTGTATGTAGCAGTTATTTAACTGTCATCCATTGTTTACTATTTAAGGTTCGGTGATTGATTCAATCAATTTATCAATCATTCAGTCGATCAATCCTTTGTTGTTATATCTTAATCAGTCCTTTGTTGGTATATCTTAATCAGTCCTTTGTTGGTGTATCTTAATCAGTCCTTTGTTGGTATATTTTAATCAGTCCTCTGTTGGTACCGGTATATCTTATTCGGCAATACGTTGGATTTTATGGAGTTTTAAGACCAATTGGATTGTTGATAGCATTCTCTTTTCAAATCAAATTAAATGTATGGAAATCAATACAGTGGTCAACACATTAGCAGTGTGTAATTCAAGTGCTATATATGTATTATATAGTAAACATCAGCAGACAATGTCAGCAGGTATACTTGAGTATTTAGTGTAAACAACAACAGCATAGGATGGTGTTGATTGACTCGTGAGGAGAAGAAGCTCAAAGGTTCATCTGGCCATCCTCACAATATTTAGATAGACAAGTGTCAAGAAACACACGAAGAAGACATGAATCAACAGCATGGTTTATACTAAGCGATACTCGTGGCTTACACGCAATTATGTAAATGTTGTCTATAGGGCAACTAGTAAAGGAGTTAAGAGGGTTTAGAGAGCGGATGGATGCCCGAGTCAATAGATTTCAATTGTTTATACCCTGGCTATTCTATCAGTGGTTTTGCATGTATGTTAAGATGTAGTTTATACTGTGGCCTGGTTTTTAATTACATGTATATGTACAGCTGTTTTGGTTCTAAAGTAATCGCGGAAGATGCTTAAATTATGAGAGTGTTGAGTGATAACAGTGCATTAGTGTAGTGAGTAGAAGTTTTTGTAAATCATAGATGATTAATAGGGTTAAAGTTTTTAGATATACCGAAGGATTCAGTCAAGTAATGGGAGTCTGTGGTAAATCTCACAGCTCCTTACATGGAGTATACATGTGTAGTTTGGAGTAAAGTTTTGTAGACTCATGCCCATATTATGATTCCGTAGTTGAGGTTGTAGATTATTCTAAAGGTCAGAGAGAGAGAGAATATTTTAAGTCTTCTGATGATACCCATTGATTTACGAATTGTATTTTAAACTATTTTGATGTGGGGGAGAGCTGCCACTTGAGGCATTTTCATCCAGGACTATGCTAAAAAGTGTGATTTGTGATGCACATTTAATATATGTTTGTTATTAAGTTTAACCATTAATTGGCATGTCATGTCTTGTCATGTCAAATGCTTTTAATAAGTGATTTTCGCTGAAGGTAGTTTTGCACTGATCAACCTTTTGGAAGTAATGTGTTGTCTGTAAGGCACCCTTATAACGGTTATGGCGCCAAGTAATGTTACTGTTATTGAAATATTGCCTTGCCTACTTGCCGTGCCTTGCCTTCAACCTTCCTTGACACGAGGGTTGGTCGCATTTTGGACAATTCTTCTCCATCTTCTCCTGTTTTTGGTTGCTCTCAACAAATCCTGTTTGAAATATCGCTATCATTATTTATTATTACCACTGACTTCTGCTTGTGTATTTATATGTGAATTTGGAACAGTCATGGAGTCTTCTCTAACGATTACTTATTTGTCTATTGTAGGGGTTTAATGTATGCATTTTGTGTTTTGCTGAGCTCATCGTTACAGTTTATTGACTGTCTAATGTTTGGGGCAATCATATCAGCCACTGACCCAGGTAGGAGCATATAATATAATTATATATATAATATATATATATATATATATAATTTAATTGCTATGGCAATTTATAAGTTCTATATCTACTCGAGCTATGGTTTGTGATTTTACACTAAGTACAGTAGGCCTGCGTTACATAATTATTATTATTTTTATCTAGTATTATTCACTCTGCTTTCTATATGTAATGTTGATAATAGTTGAATTGATTAATGGTTGTGTTGACCGTGTTGATAATTATACAATATTCATGATTAATTGAAGTAAATTTGACAACCTTACTTTACCTTATTTAAATTAAATTTAAAGTTTAAATTTTGACTGAATGCATTGCACACGGTCATTGTTTGGTTGTTGTTTCAAACATTGTTTCTTGTGTTTTAACTCAGTGACCATTTTGGCGATATTCAACGACTTGAATGTTGACGTGGATCTCTATGCACTCGTGTTTGGCGAGAGCGTGCTCAATGACGCAGTGGCCATTGTTTTAGTCAGGTAGACTGTTTAAATTATCGTCCAGATAACATGGCAAAATGCCTTTTAGACAAATGTTTTTATGATGGAATGTACCAGATTTTGCCTTTATATATACACTTTCAACTGTAATGCCATAAATACACTTTTATCTAGTTATTTTTATCTAGTAACTTTTATCTAGTAATTTTTATGTAGTAACTTTTATCTAGTAATTTTTATCTAGTAACTTTTATCTAGTTATTTTTATCTAGTAACTTTTATCTAGTAACTTTTATCTAGTAACTTTTATGTAGTTATTTTTATCTAGTAATTTTTATCTAGTTATTTTTATCTAGTAATTTTTATCTAGTAACTTTTATCTAGTAATTTTTATCTAGTAACTTTTATCTAGTTATTTTTATCTAGTTATTTTTATCTGGTAACTTTTATCTAGTAATTTTTATCTAGTAACTTTTATGTAGTAACTTTTATCTAGTAATTTTTATCTAGTAACTTTTATCTAGTTATTTTTATCTAGTAATTTCTATCTAGTAGTAACTTTAATTCAGTTAATATAATAATACTAATTACGACTGTTTTATTTTACCAGCTCCATCGAGCAGTACAAAGTGCAAGCGGGTTTCGATGGTCTGGCGTTTCTCGAGTGTATCGGCCATTTCTTCACCGTTTTCTTTGGCGCATTTGCTCTCGGTGCTGGAATGGGATGCGTCACTGCTCTCGTATCCTTTTATGAGTTTTCTTGCGCTGTTTAGCTTGTCTAAGTTATGTAAGTGAATAAGTATAGCCTTTATTATGTTCGATTTGCAAACACACAATGGGACATCGGCGATAATGCAATGTAACACATAGAAGTAATTATAAATTATAGCAATATAAATATACATAAAAGATGTAAATATATATATATATGACATATAAGTATATAAAATAGAAATATATAAAAAATATAAATATATATAAAAAATAGAAATATATATATATATAAAATAGAAATATATAAAAAATATAAATATATATAAAAAATATAAATATATATATATATATAAAATATAAATATATATATAGAAAATATAAATATATAGAAAATATAAATATATATATATAAAATATAAATTGCACCTGTCTGTTTTTAAATCGATCATATGTTCAATCCATTTCAGAGGTTACTGACAAGTTTTGATACATACATATTACATACATTATCCATATCTAAGCTGCAATATGGCATGATTTGGTTGGAACTGATTGGAGTCTGTGGGTCGGGCTGTGCTTGTATATGCACTTCTTATATAGCGCCCATTTAAGCTGCTACTCAGAGGTGCTCCCGACTACAGCGCGGACACTGCATCAGAGCTTCACGCCGAAGCGCTGACCAATTGCGAGTGAAGGACTTTCCCGAAGCCCCTACACGGCAACTTGAGGTGGATTCGAATCTGCAACCCTCTGGCAGCAAGGCGACGAACATACCCACTACACCACCGCATGAATTCATGACAGGGCCTGTTGCTCACGATTTCATAGTTGTTTGAGCTGGGCTTGATAACTTATGATCTAATGGTGATCGTAGCGAGTGATATGATGATGATGATGATGGTGCTCTGCCCAAAGGCAGGTTCATTGGCTTTACGCCCCTGGAGATGAGATGAGTGAGGTGGTTTCCCGTTGCCTTCCCCACAGACAATGATGGGTAAGCAACTTGCCCAAGGTCGCTCCGCAGGAGCTTTCGCCCCAGCGTCCCACACGTGCTAGCCCGAGATATCTAAATCTCTGAATGCCAACTCCCAGCCCGGGGCTTGAACCGCAGTCCGTTGCAACCAACAGACGAATGCCGTACTCGCTTACCAGTGTAGCTAACTAGGCCAGTGATACGAGATAATAAAAACTTGTAAAATGATTGTCGTTTCATTGTATCTATTTAGGGAGATGTGATGGTGTTTAGTTAGTATGTGATATTATTATTATTTGAAGTTATTTACTACTGCAGAAGTAAAGAGGTTGTGTGATCTTAACGTGCATGCAGTTGACGAAATACACGCGTATCCAGGACTTTCCTCTTCTTGAGACATCTCTGTTTGTTTTGATGTCATACGGGACATTCTTGGCTGCAGAAGCAGCTGGGCTGACAGGTATGTCATCGAAAGATGATCGGTTGTCTAATTAAATGCTTTTTCACAGGAAAAATATATGTCATTTATTTATTTATTCAATCATTCATGTAGTTGTGTAGCACCTCTTCAAGGAAATTGCTCAGAGGTGCTCTCTGCACTCGCCTGTTTGATGTTAAGTGTTATTAGCAAGAGTATTAAGACAGGTTAGCAATGATGCACGGTAAGCCAAAAGAGTCGCCATTGACCGGTGCACACACGCACAGGTTGAGACTGCCATACAGTTAGATTCAACTCCTTCAAACTTTTATCATCTGTTAATACTATTTCATTGTTATCTTACTGTGTTGAGTTAATAGACGAATAATTTATCACTGTTCTGATTATTATGATTATTTCCTTTTTTGTAGTTTATTACGTCATACAAACGATAGCAACATTTTTCTCTGTTATATGCGACAAGCCATGTCTGACGTTACCAGTGATCGATGTCTGGTGGTGCTGTATTGTTGTTCTGTAGGAATTGTGGCCGTATTGTTTTGTGGAATATGCCAGGCTCACTACACGTATAACAACTTGTCTCCAGAATCAAAAGCTAGAACTAAAGAGGTTCGTGTTTGTGTATTCACATGTTGGAACATGTCTCAACATTTTTGTTAGCTCTGTGGGACTCTGTTGGCTGGGCTCTACATATGGGTGAGAGCTCACCAGTGGAGACTTCTCTGCAATTGTCTAACTTCTATTGCTTAATGAACTTTAGCACTACTTTGACTAGGCACTCTTGTTAGTTACTTATTGCACTGTGTTAGTATTGTATTGAGGTTTTAAGGTTTTATTAAGGGGTTGATAGTTTGAGACTAATATTAGCACGTTGACCGCCTACACGCCATGTTAAATGACTGCAGGGTCATTCCGTGCCAAATCAACCAAATTTTCAACTTTTCCCCACACTCCGACTCGGATTTTCTTGATTTTTTCACCAAAAATCAATTATCATCTGGCATGAAGAACTGGAAAGTTTCAAGTGTCTACTGCGAAAATTGACCAAGTTATGGGGTACTGAAGTTGGTGGGGGTAGGTCGAAAAGTGAACGCGAATTTGCGTCTGCGAAATTTTTGTCATTTTCAGACGCCAATAACTTTGGATCTAGAACAGCTAAACACATTTGGTTTTCAGTTCTGTGCATAGCATAGATTTGCATGGTCAAGTAACATTTGCTCTCTTTGATATGAGGAATTAATAAGAATTTTTGAAAAGTGCTCAACCATATCTTGGCGAGCCACTTTTTGTCATGTTTGCAGACACACTACACTGGCAAGACATGCAGGAAAGGAATAATTTTTGTGTGGTTTTATTCATCTACTGGTGTAGTTGTAAACGTGCAATTTATTTGAGCTTTGGTCTTCAGGGACTGCTGTAGCAACTTGCCAAAAACCCTTCATCTTCGTGACAGTGGTCACTTTCAACTGACCAGATGGGCCTGTGGGACACCTGATAAACAAGTCAAACATGCATCATTGGAAAGCTGGAAGAAAAACCTTTTATTGATACTAATATCCTGATGGTAATCTTCATATAACTCATTAAATTATTTTTTTAAGATTCGTGATTTTTGAACGCGAATTTGCGCCTGCAAATATTTTGTCATTTTCAGACACCAATAACTTTGGATCTAGAACAGCTAAACACATTTGGTTTTCAGTTTTCATTTCTGTGCATAGCATAGATTTGCATGGTCAAGTAACATTTGCTCTCTTTGATATGAGGAATTAATAAGAATTTTTGAAAAGTGCCCAACCATATCTTGGCGAGCCACTTTTTGTCATGTTTGCAGACACACTACACTGGCAAGACATGCAGGAAAGGAATAATTTGTGTGTGGTTTTATTCATCTACTGGTGTAGTTGTAAATGTGCAATTTATTTGAACTTTGGTCTTCAGGGACTGCTGTAGCAACTTGCCAAAAAGCCTTAATCTCCTTGACAGTGACAAATGTCACGGAGATGAAGGGTTTTTGGCAAGTTGCTACAGCAGTCCCTGTAGACCAAAGGACATATAAATTGCACATTTACAACTACACCAGTAGATGAATAAAACCACACAAAAATTATTCCTTTCCTGCATGTCTTGCCAGTGTAGTGTGTCTGCAAACATGACAAAAAGTGGCTCGCCAAGATATAGTTGAGCACTTTTCAAAAATTCTTATTAATTCCTCATATCAAAGAGAGCAAATGTTACTTGACCATGCAAATCTATGCTATGCACAGAACTGAAAACTGAAAACCAAATGTGTTTAGCTGTTCTAGATCCAAAGTTATTGGCGTCTGAAAATGACAAAAATTTCGCAGATGCAAATTCGCGTTCACTTTTCGACCTACCCCCACCAACTTCAGTACCCCATAACTTGGTCAATTTTCGCAGTAGACACTTGAAACTTTCCAGTTCTTCATGCCAGATGATAATTGATTTTTGGTGAAAAAATCAGGAAAATCTGAGTCGGAGTGCGGGAGGCATTGGTTGATTTGGCACAGAATGACTCTGCAGCCAGTACGAGTTAACTCGTACTGGGCAGTCAACATGTTAAGGCACTGTACATTAAAGTTTTTAGGGTTTATTAGGGCTATCAATGAGGTTATTACTAGTTATCAGCTATTTATTAAAGTACCATATAATAAGTGTTTTATTTCGCATATATACAAAATGGGTGTTGTTTGAATTTTTTACGTGTACATTTATAAGGGATTGATAGTTTGAGAATTTTTTTAAAGAATTATGCGCAACTATGCTTGAAATTAACTAAATAGAAATCTTTTTTTTTTAATCAGAAACTCAGGCATGCTAAGTCTGAAAATGATTTATTTGGATCAAATCGTGTGTTGTGTGAATTGATTGTTGCGTATTTTGTCTGTAAAGGTCTTCGAGTTGTTGAACTTCCTGATGGAGAATTTCGTCTTCACGTACATCGGAGTTTCCGTGTTTACGTTTCGAAAGCACGTCTGGGACCCTGGCTTTATTCCGCTCTCTTTTGTATCCTTCATTTATTTTGACGTTGTACAAAGAAGTTCATTCATTACTAGACGGTTACTGCATCTTCATCCAGTGTACACAAGCCTAACCAGTGTACAAAACCTTTGGAGTATATAGTTCTAATGCAGCCTTTGATGTTACATGGTTACATTGGTCAGAGGCATCAATCATTTCCATATATTTATTTAGTGAATATTTAGAGATGTTGTGCAATTAATACTGTCACAGATCTGTGTATGTTTATATACATACATATTCACTCCACATATTAAATATACATATGAATTATGCATGCATCCAGCGACATGGACATTATATATACTTATGTGCAGGTTTACCTCATATATATATATATGTATAATAATAATTTGGAATGTGGTCATTAGATTTAATACACGGTTAAAGAATGAATTAATTAGACTTACATGTATCTTATACTTTCTGCAGCTCTGAGCTTTATGCAATACCGAAAATTAGATGCTGTAGAAGAATTACTTTTTTATTATTGTTATTATTGCAAGCATTTTTAATGTGCACAAAGTCACGTAGAAATGCAAATCTGATGTGCTGTCGTTTGTAATTAATAATGATTGTCATGGTTGGCACAACTGAACAGTGAACATGCCATTAATAATAACATTCTGTCTGACAGTCTCTCTTATTCTTTCTCTCGTCTCAAAACCTACTTCCTCTTCATGCTAAACCTTGTGCACTGGCAGCTCTTCTGAACAGTTTCCCCTACTAGAGGCACTTTATGAATGCTTAGATGTAATGCAGTACAGTGCAATAGCTGTGTGCTGATTACAGTTATAAATGTTTAAATACAACACAATACAGTTGTGGCAGAATTATACGTTTGTATTGTTCTCACGTATTGTTTACCTTAACGTGATCGCTAAGGTTGCGATATTAGTGGGACGTGCATTGAACATCTATCCGCTGTCGTTTCTCTTGAATCTCGGCCGATCGAACCGGATCAACTACAACTTCCAGCACATGATGATGTTTTCCGGTAACGTAATAATTCTATATAGAAATGTATTTTGTAATGTAATTTTACATGTAATGTTAATGGAATTTGTATGGAATTGATTTTTGTAACGAACTGGAATTTGTAAAGTAATTGATTTTGTAATGTATTAACCATTTATTATTCATTTATTCATTTCAGACATTTATATAGCTCCTCTTCAAGAGGCTTTGGTCGGTAAAGAGTTCAGTTGTTTTGCTTGGAAGGTTTAATTGAATACGTTAGGTTCACCTGTTTTTAAGCGACAGTGCTGAATGTGTCAGGTTTGCGAGGTGCCATGGCGTTTGCGCTGGCGATGCGTGGAACAAAGACGGATGCCGGGTGCGTAATTCTCTCGACCACCCTAATCATCGTCATCACGACCGTGATTCTGTGCGGTGGATTGACTACACAGGTCTTACAATGGCTGAAGATCAGGTAGATTTCTTTACACCACTTGTGACTGTGCATGTAATTTCTGTAATTCATGAGTGTAAAGTTAGGTCGGATTGTTCTTGCATGTATGCGTGTATAATCTGTGTATGGCCACTTACACAGTGCCTTAACAAGAATCTCATAGAGGCGCTTAACGTAGTATGTAAGGTCTTTCAGGTTTAGATCAATTAAACTAGGAATAAAACGGAAATGTCTACCAAAATTTACCCTGTCCTCCACTACAGTTCCATGAAACTGCAGTGCAGTGTTGCAACACTAGATTCCGAGAGAACAACACTGAACAAGAAAATTTATATTATGCATGTCTTGACTGACTTGCAAATTTAACAGTCATGCTACGGAATAAGACCTGTCCCTCACGAGTTGCTTGGCCCAACGTGTCAACAGCAATGAGCGTCAGGTTTGGTTTGAAGGTAGATTGGAGTAATTTTTTTTTTATTGATGGACAGCAGTGGGTTTGGCTGCTCTGTTGTAGAGTGCTGTGTCAACCATTGTGGTGGTTGGCATCCAATGTGGCCCCATCTAATCATTCGCTATTAGAGCTGAACGTGCCTTGGGACCGAGTATCTTATTTCTATATTCGACATCTATCTGATCCATCATCAGGATTGCAGATTTCGGCTCTGTTCACCCTACTGCTGGCGCTTTATAAATACTTAAATACAATTCAGCATAAATACAATTGTATTTTATCAATAAATTTATGAAGTACCTCTGAGAGTACACTTCAGTCAGAGGCACTTCTACAGCTGAACACACCACTTAGTTTGTTATAAGCTGTAGAGTCATTGTTGCAACCACAATTAATTAATTTATTAATTAATTAAGCATTTCATATCTAGAGAAGTTGCTCTTATCTTTTTATTTTTTGTCGTTATTTTCATTCACTTTGTATGTTATAGAGTCGGCGTTGAGGAGGAAATGGAGCTACAAACGTTTGATTCCGTGCATGCTGTGAGTGATTCTAAGACTGTCTTCTGTACAATAAAACCAAGCCAGGGACTATGGGACACTGTTTTCGTTCTCATTTATCGTATACAGTGTGAACTCGTTAACGCAAAAGTTTCGGGAACCTGTCGTATGATACAGCATGCAAATGAGATTGCAGGTTAAAGGAATAATTGAGTTTTAGCTACTTACATTGGCTCCCTTTCTATGCTCGTATCGAGTTTGAAGTTTTTCTTATTTAAGGTTCTCGTTCTTAGTCAAAGTTTTCCTTTTTTAAAGTTCTTGTTCTTATTTAAAGCTCTCGTTCTAATTTAAGGTACGCCTTATTTAAAGTTCTTCTTGTTTAAAGTTCTCTATTCTATCTCTAGATCCTTGGGTGTTACTCGAAGTACCTCTGTGAGTCTGTTTGTTGCTTCCCTTTTCTTTGTTCATCTTTGACCTCTGGATCATCTCAACCCTTTTTGTTCCTCAGATTAGGACTGCCATGACACAATCCTGAGCTGTTGCCTGCATTAATTGGCCCCTCACTGTGGAATGACCTCTTTCCTCTGCTCCCACTACGATTCTCATTGAAGGTCCGCTGCATGTTTCCACTCTCTCAATTCTTATTTTTTCCCCGCAGATTCCTTTTGCACTGAGAATGCCTGTGATTGGCCTGCACTGCAAGAGACACAGGTCTTAAAAATTATTAAATACAATACAAGTACAATACAAATACAGTGTGTTAGGTTGACGGCATAGCATCGTTTTCCATTAAAGCAGAATGGTGCATAGAGTAGACCAGGAGCATGTAAATGAGTCCACACTGTACCTGTTTGACAGATAGTTATATGGCAGCTGGTTTGTGCCCATTGTTTGCACCTGTAGGATGTTTGCTTTCGGTGTCGTTGGCTTATGTAGGCGTGTAATGTCGGTCAAATTATTTTGTGACACCTTTGGTTTGGATTGTTTCTTTAATATATGCTTTTATTGTGTGAGTTTCTGATTTGGTGCATTATCACTTGTTGTGCATTTGTTGTAAGCATAGAGTAAGGTTCTATCCTACTAGTTGAATATTTTTTAATGTCACTCTTTGTATTGTATTTATGTATGTGATTGTTTACGGTATGTAATAGTGATATTTTGTTTTATTATAAATCAGAGAAATGCATTGTGTAGGTGGTACTAGGCATGTAAATGTAGTATTAGTACTATCCTTGTTTATTCACTATTCTAGATGTCATACTACATTCAGGGGCAGGTTTCATGAAAAATAAGATTGTTTGTTGCTATCATTATTCTCATTAGAAAAAGGTTGTTGCTGGTATACATGTATGGATGTATTTGTGTAGGTAACTAAGTATTTATGTGAGTATTTACTGGTATGTATAACTGTATGTATCTACAAGTTATTTGCATGTATGCATACGTCTTTGGCCAAGATTAGACTGGGAACGCTCCTGGGTTTTAGCTTTGAAGGGTCCTATATAAATTCTCGAAATGAATGAATGAAGGATTTATATATATATTTATTTATGTTTGTGCTGGTATGTAAGTATGTATGGGTTTGTATGGATGGTTGTATTTATATATCATGCAAGCTGTGTATACTTACTTCTTGACATTGATGTAAGTGAAGTTTAAACCTCTTGAAGTTGCTCAGTTGTGTAATGTGTATAAAAATATATACTCTATGGTAGTGTTGGTCATGTTGCTTGCAGGGCTGAGCCATCATATTTAACCTGTAGTATTTAGTGACAACAAATAATTGGAATATTTGTATAGCACATAAGGATATCATGATTTGTAAGTGGCTCTTGAGCTGTTACCATCATTTTGCAGATTATTCGCAAGTGATGTGTTACAAACATAAATTGGGATTGCTCAGGTTGTATGGGCAAGATATGAGCAGTGTTCCTACATCCTAATGTAGAGTGCTCAAGATTTAATTAGGTGATACTAATGTCTCTGAATAGTAAAGATTGGTTGAAAATGAGCTATTTAAAGATATATTCGCTTGTTGATTGTCAGTTTCTAGGCTCGTGTATATTGTGGATATATGCTTTGCTGAAAGCATGATAGCATTTGATGTTAGAACAAAGCATTTGATTATATAATTTGCAACACACGTTGATGTTTATGATCAGTTTATTCATTTGTCCTGTCTATTGTCGCCCATCTTTTTGTCCATTGATCATTCATCCAGCTCTGTTAATTTATCCATACGTACATCTATCCGTTATTCAAACCTCATAATACGTTTGTCCATCTGTCCGTCCTTGCGTCCATCTATCCATTTATTTGTCCTTTTGTTTATCTATTGGTCGCACCACACATGTGTTAATGCAGCCATTCATCCATCCATTCACCTATTCATATGTCCAGCTTACTTTTCTTCCAACTCCATCTTGCTAATCTTGCAACTCTATTGCACTAATGTTGCAACTCCATCTTTCTGACCTTGCAACTTTAGTGCACTAATCTTGCAACTCCATCTCACTAATCTTGCAACTGTAGTGCACTGATCTTGCGACTCCATCTCCCTGGTCTTGCAGCAACTTTTGGCTGACTTGGACTGTGTGCAAAAACCATCCAGTCTCATGACTTTAGAAATAAAAATCCATTCTGTGTAATTTGTTTGATATCTTGATAGATTTCATTGTGCTCATCATTCTATTGTCTTAGATTTCATTGTGCTCATCATTCTATTGTCTTAGATTTCATTGTGCTCATCATTCTATTGTCTTAGCTGTTGCCTGTGCCTACCGTCGACGATCATTTTCATAAGTTTTCATTTGTTTTTTTGCATCTTTTCGTCTTTCAGTTGCGTCACTACAACACCATGGCTCAACATCCAGCTTCTGCACGCAATACCGCTCTCATTAATGTGCATCCTGTACGAATTTATCGCTTTGCTCATCTTGATGTTATCTTTGAATCTGTTGTGTGCTCTGCTTTCTCCCATTGTGAATAGAAACGTCGTTTTCGTTATTCTATATAGTTTCATTTATTGATGCGATGCAGTTGATGATAAGCTTTAAACGTTTGCCAAAACTGCACTGGTTAGCTTCACTTTGCTTAAGGGCTGATCCATATGTTGCGTACGCAAAAATCGTATTTTTTTACCCCTTCCTTCTGTTGCGATTTGTACCTTTCGGGTAGCCCGGCCTGCGTGCGTACAAATAAACTTCTCTAACCCCCTCCTCTTACAAAAGTTGATTAGCCAAAGTCATCTATAAAGCATTTATTTTCCCGTACGCTACTATTTATTTTTTTTACGCATCATATTTGCTAGCTAAAATTTCTTAACTTTTATGGTCTACTGTTTAAATCTCAACAGAATTTAATCAAATGTCATCGTTGTATAACTATAGGATGGTACAGAGTTATGAACAGGCGTCATAATAATATCTAGGACTGTTGTTCGATTACAAATTTTAAATCGAAATTAATCGCACGATTAATTTTTTTAATCGCAATTAACTGCAAATTAATCGCAATACATTTCCTTCAAAAATGCTACTCTTACTACTTTATAAGGACCCCCTGAAGCATGAAATTTTAATGACTGAATGCATTATTTCTATTGCAAACATATTCAATAACCTTTGGCTTAGGCCTGTTGAATTTCTGCATTTAGTTTATTGAACAGTTTTGTATGACAGACAGAATTGAAACACTGTTCAGATTAGTCAGCTGCTCAAAATCCGTTTCCTGCGTACGCAAGATGTGGACAGCCCCTAACTAGACTGAGGAAAGCAGGGCGAGTTGTCCAAATTTTGTCCTGCCACTCAATGGCGTTGTTGATGGCATCAAATTTATTGGATTATTACGAAACAAACTTAATAAACCTTAATAACTGATTATTTTAAGTATAATGTGATGAGCTGAAATTATTATGGACCAGTTGATAGCCTCAGACCTGCACTGCATTGCTCGGTTTTGACTGCACGTTCGCTGTGTGTGGTGTGTGGCTCAAGATAGAAATCCTGCATCTGTGTCCACGTCAAATGGATAGGCTAATAATAAGATTCTTGCTAATTATATTAAAATCACAATTAAATGAGTTTGGAAATTGAGTCCTGCTGTCTCCCACAGAAAAGTGTAATCCAGTTGCATGTTGTCTGAACTCTTTGTACATGTGGGGCCATTTATATATTACGTGTTATCAAGGGCCGATACAGAAATTTTCGAAGGGGGGCCAAAATTTTCGGTGTTGCGAGGGACAGGGGGGGGAAAATGTTCGTCTTGGTCACCGAAAATTCTGATGACTTTTTTTAGTCGTACAGTGTTCTTAAGCTGCTGTACGGACCTCGTGGGGTGTGGAGAGGGGCCTACGGAACTACTCGTGGGCCGTCATGGGGGATGGGGCACGTCCAGCACCTAACTTTCCCAGCCAGAATAGCTGGTCAAAAATAAAGAAATTTCTAAATGGGGGGCCATGGCCGGATTGCTCCCCCGCCCCAGATCCGCCCCGCATGTTATTGATCTTATTGATGACCATGCAGCTTTAGACTTTTGTGAGCTTTTTTAGACACTTCTCATTTCATCAGAATCCTTGACATGAAGCAGGCAGTTGTTTATGTAGGAGTCATTCTGTTAGGGGCGCTATATAAATCTACCCAGATACTGCTTCATGTAAGTCATGGGTGTTTAAACTCCCATGAATCTCAGCCAGTTAAGTTATTCTTTCGTGATTTGCAAATGGTGTTCAGTTGGGTTTGAACAATGCCGGCTGGAAATGCTTGTCTCGAGTGCATGGTGCTAGCTATGCTACTTTATTTGGAAGTATGGTATAGCAGATGCATGTGAAAACTCCTACCATTCCTTTTTTATCGTAACCAGGATGCTTTAGTTCTACGTCACGCAGTTAGTTTGTTACCTGTAGTTACAATGTCGCAGTATCTTTATTTCCTCGTTTCATTGGTTTTGGAGTGAATTTTTAATATTTTTAAACAATTATTTTCATTGTTAAGTTAACTTGAAGTTGATCATAGTTTTTGTGGCATGTGTTTTACCGGTGGCCTGCATGAACTTAACATTTCGTCTAAAAGCTTTTTTGTCTTGGGTTACCAGGGTAACTAACTCGTAGTGTTGGTTAGCATTGTTTTTTTGCATTTCTCACCTTCCTTGCGATAGTCATTTATGCGGCATTCCTAGCTTACTTAATATACTAACCGTCTACGGGTGATTTGGTTCTTGGCAGGTTTGTAACGCGTATGGTTTTGTAATTTTCTTGAAGTTTTCCCAGGGCCGATCTATCCAGACAACACATGTTTTCCTGCCCTTCATTCTGATATGCCCCAGATCGTTTTATTATTATGCTTGGGAGGATAAAATTCCAATTCTCCTGCACTGTATAATGCAAAGTTATGTGCTACACTGCATCTCATTGCCTAGATGATGAAGATACTTGATAGATGAAAATACAGCCTGCATGCCTGTGAATGTGTGTGTGTTTGTGTGTGACTGTATATGTGTGTGACTGTGTGTTTCTAGAATTTAGGAATTTTTAAGTGCATCTACAAAATGCTGATTGAAATAGGCTTAAAATGTTCATTTAGAACAGAAAGATGTTTGGTCAGAAGTTAGTGATGCTCAGATAAGTAGGAAAGTTTCTAGATTGTTAATGCTATTTCGAATCGTTGGGAGCATGGGCTGATTGCAAATAAGATTGGCATATGTTTATGGTTAATCTGCTACAGTACTTCTGTGACCCAGTGCTGGTCCGCTAGTGGCTGGTTACCCGGGGGCCATAGAATGTGATAAGTAAAATCTAAATTTTGGATGTACTGTAATAGAATATTAGATTATTTATCATTATACACAGTGGGGAACATGAGAAATCCAAACATTTAACTCTATTCACAAGTAATATTGACCAGTTTGAATTGTAAGTAATTCATATAGTTTTGAACTGTAAGTTATATATAATTTTGAGCTGTAATATGTATATAGTTTTAAACTGTAAGTTATATATAGTTTTTGAGCTGTAAGTAATATATATATATAGTTTTAAACTGTAAGTAGTATATATATAGTTTTGAGCTGTAAAAATATAGTTGTAATTTTATGGACAGTGAGAGAAATTTTATGAAATCTTGCTCTTAATATTTATAGCATGTTTATGCATGTAGTGAAAACTGGTGATCAGCTAAGACGAGCTTTGTTTCATGTTAAAGCAAGTAAGTGAGAGATGTTGATGTCTATAGCGAGCGGCCTTAGGTGACTGACCAGAATTTCTTAGTCATCGATTCATTTGTGATTTCCTGTGGTAGAGTTAAGGACTTAAGAACATGCGATAGTTTATAAATTTTTAGAAAATCATCATTAAGTTGTTTAAGCTTGATTTGAATATATATATGCAACCGTTTTCAGTTGTCTTGCAAGTTCAGAATTTCTGGTTTGTTCTTAGATGTTTTGCGTTTGAATTTCAGAGTGACCAGTCGGACCAGCCGCAGGGAGGACGACTAGCTGGAAAGGCGTTCATGGTCAAGATTTGGTACGGCTTAGATGCCAGGTATCCTTTCAGGGCGACTCACGAGGCTAGTTACTCTCTTGGGTAAAAGACTCGTTCGTGCTCGCTGTGGGGAGGTTTTGGCTACAGTTGCTACATGTTTTGTAATTGTAATCGTACATTTATATAGCACCCCTTCAAGAGAACTCCTCAGAGGCGTTCCCGACCTGACGCCAAACCACAATCAAAGTGAATGGTTTTCAAACGCTTGCGGAAAAGGGCAAAGAAAGACAAAGAAGTTCATTATTGAGACTAATAGGTAACTTATTCCAGAAAGACGGACCGACCATGTTTCTATATAATGGATTGATCTTATGATTATGGCTTGGCTCTGGTGCCACTTCAGTTTATGAACGATTAGTAATAATGATCCGGTCCTGCTTTCAAATATTCACATGGACAGAATTATTTTATTTGGCATAAATTTATGTTTTAATGTTGCACTACAGAAGCAGCCGTGATATTGTATGTTTTATTGAAATAGAATTCAGCGTTTATGTTCCAATTTTGCACTACAGGCGCAGCCGTATTATTGTATGTTTTATTTAAATATAATGTGACCACTGAGTCATCTATTTTTAAATTTTTATAATTTTTTTATAATTTATAATTTTTTAATTTTTCAATGTGGTTTCGGTAGAGTAATGTTTTATTTATCTATCTCTCTTCGCTCTGTGGATGATTTTTTTGCTTAACAGTAATGTTTCAGACTGATCAAACCGTTGCTTACTCATGCGCGGCCACCGCTGACGGAGACGATGCCAAAGTGTTGTCTGCCTCTGTCACGAATCCTAACCACAACCGAACAACTCGTGCAGGTCAGTGGATGTTGTGAATTGTGAAAGATAAATTAAGTGTGTGAGGGGGGATTAGGGTAATGGTAAACACTGGCAGGAAGAGCGCATTGACACGGGAATCACTTCTCAACTCACCCTTCCAAAGATTGACTCGCAGTTCCAAAGATTGACTCGCAGTTCCAAAGATTGACTCGCAGTTCCAAAGATTGACTCATCGTTCCAAAGGTTGACTCATCGTTCCAAAGGTTGACTCACCATTCCAAAGGTCAATCCACCATTCCAAAGGTCAATCCACCATTCCAAAGGTCAATCCACCATTCCAAAGGTCAATCCACCATTCCAAAGGTCAATCCACCATTCCAAAGGTCAATCCACCATTCCAAAGGTCAATCCACCATTCCAAAGGTCAATCCACCATTCCAAAGGTCAATCCACCATTCCAAAGGTCAATCCACCATTCCAAAGGTCAATCCACCATTCCAAAGGTCAATCCACCATTCCAAAGGTCAATCCACCATTCCAAAGGTCAATCCACCATTCCAAAGGTCAATCCACCATTCCAAAGGTCAATCCACCATTCCAAAGGTCAATCCACCATTCCAAAGGTCAATCCACCATTCCAAAGGTCAATCCACCATTCCAATAGGTCCCTCTCTATGGAATAGACTTCCGCCATCAGTTCATTCCGCCTTTCTCTCTGGTAGTCTTTCCTCAACTTCCTCTCACCTCAAATCCTGCCTTTTCTCTCAGGGGGACAATTGCACAGTGGACATTTTAAGCTTCTAAAAGGCTTTTTGCTGAGAGAATCAATCGCATTATAAAATGGACATAAATATAAATCAGTACATACACAAAGCATTCGTACATATGTAGAAATGTAGCACATCTGTTTCATATGCAAATGTATTCGTACATATGTAGAAATGTAGCACATCTGTTACATATGCATTCATACATGTACCGGTATATGTACAAATGTAGCACATATGTTGCATACGCAAATGCATTCATACATATGTAGAAATGTAGCACATCTGTTACATACGCAAATGCATTCATACATATGTAGAAATGTAGCACATCTGTTACATACGCAAATGCATTCATACATATGTAGAAATGTAGCACATCTGTTACATACGCAAATGCATTCATACATATGTAGAAATGTAGCACATCTGTTACATACGCAAATGCATTCATACATATGTAGAAATGTAGCACATCTGTTACATACACAAATGCATTCATACATATGTGCAAATGTAGCACATCTGTTACATACACAAATGCATTCATACACATGTACAAATGTAGCACATCTGTCGGTTCTGTTCTTGACAGAGCGGGTCATCTCGTAACGGAAGCATGTCGAGACACGACGAAATGGACGAGTGCATCATCAATGAAATGGATCAGATACAGACGATCATGCAGAATTCACACGATCCATTCACCAGCGCCAGCCATGATGGTCCCCCCACCGTTAGTATACTTCTGGCTCCATTGTTTCAGCTGTTTAAACCTTTGAATTTTTAGGCACTGTTTACACCAATGCCAGGCAGAAACTTTGTTGGAGATTTCTACTTGCCCCCCCTCTCCAAGGCAGCTCAGCTATAAAAGACTACACTGACCACATACACTGACAATACATTGACCATGAGCTGACCACACACTGACCATACACTGACCATTTACTTACCATATACTGACCATACAGACGGTGAGGTCAGGTCAGCGGCCCTTATATGCCAAGGATGAGAAAATGAAGTTGCTGACTCTCTGTACCTATGTCTGCCTGCTAAGGCTGGCTTATGTAACTGATCTTCTGCTTTGTTTATATATATATATATTCATATATATATTACCGGTGTATGTATATATATATATATATATATAAATATGCACACGTATATGAATATATATATACACATATATATAAATTATATATGTATTGCAGTGCAGTATATTGTAAACCAGTGTTTCCCAAAGTTAGTGGTTGCCACGTAAGCATGGATTCTAGGTATCTTTTGTTGAATTTAAATGATACGAGTACAACTTACAATAAGAATCTAGCTTTCAAGCATCAAGTCAGTTGGGACAAAATAATAGCCTACGCATGAGAATAAATGCACTCTTCGAATTGTAACTTCATGCACTCTCATTATTTTGATCGATGATTCGTAGTTTTCAAAACAGTGCAAAATTTTGATTTTCATTGAAGAAAAAAGCTTTATACAATAGTGTGTGTTTATGTATCTATATTAGAATGCTCTCAAGCGCTATATGCATGATTCAATGCGTTTAGTTGAGATGGGGGTTCCGCAAGAAAATATTGGAACATGAGCCAGGGCCCAAAAAGTTTGGGAAACGCTGGTGTAAACCATCCCCAGGCTTGGGATTTTCTTTTCTTTTTTACACCAGTTTTATCCATTCCAGACAGTTATTTGCTTTTCTCTGGACAGCTTCTAAAACCTGCTATTTTCCTGTTTGGAGGAATTAAATTTTTTAACAGGAGGCTGGTGAAAGTTGCCTACATGTTGCTATGTGGAAGTTTCAAGCTGAGCTACTCATCTGCTTCTCTGTTATGGCAGAAGGAAAACCATTTTGTTGCCATATTTCTACCACAGCTGTTTGTATCAAACTCGGTTTTATCGAGTTACGTTCGAAGATATTCGGGCATGTGTTTGGTTGTTCAAATATTAAACGGTTGAACGATATCTTACTTCTAAAAATTGCATGGACATTCAGCTTTGACTTTGAGGTCAGGATTGAGACTATGATCCATGGAGGTAAAACAAGATTAGTCGAAGGTGGACTTCAATCTAGCGCATTTTTTATCGTAGTAATTTGTTTGTTTTCAGCCGTTAACCTCGTCCACCTCCAAGGACCAAGGTACTACTTCATGTGGAAGGGTAGATGGGTAGACTCGTTTCTTGAGATATGTTGCTCAGTCCTTGCACTTGCACACGTTACTACTAATACCCAGTGGCGGACTTTGACCAATTGTGTGACCCCCTGACCTGTGTAGCTTTTTCAAATTCTGACCTGTGTAGCTCTTTCAAATTCTGACCTGTGTAGCTTTTTCAAATTCTGACCTGTGTAGCTTTTTCAAATTCTGACCTGTGTAGCTTTTTCAAATTCTGACCTGTGTGGCTCTTTCAAATTCTGACCTGTGTAGCTCTTTCAAATTCTGACCTGTGTAGCTCTTTCAAATTCTGGCCTGTGTGGCTCTTTCAAATTCTGACCTGTGTGGCTCTTTGAAATTGGGGATTTGTTCCATATTCAGCAGTTTTGACATTCAAGTTGATTTTTTCGAGAGTAGAGAATGTGTGCAAATTTTTTTATCCATTCATCCAAACATTATTGTGAAGCTTCTTATCGAGTCTTACGAAATGACCATCAAATATTACGTATGCATGCAATCGCATTTTTTACCCCTTGCCGCTACGCATACTATTAAACTCACCCCCTCCCCTATTTATTTTTGATAAACATTATATTTGCTAAAAAAATTACTTATTAATAATTATGGTTTACTGTTTAGATTTGAAACAGAATTTAACGATAATGTCAGCAAATGCCATCGAACATCTATAGGAAAATGCAGAGTTATAACATTTTTGACTAATGTTGACTTCATAATTGGGGATTTATTTTGCACACCCCTACATTTTGTCGACATCCCCCCCACCATACGCACCCGTACGCAAACGCCCATATCCGGTGCTCTCCCCATGCGTACATAATATATAATATATGGTCAGCCCCAAACAGGATGACTATTTTTTCACCAAGTTATCCGTACAAGATGACAAAGTCTCTTTCATTTGGTTGTCTGCATAAGATGGCAGATTTATGCATTTTTTCGCATTTTAGAAGTTGCTGTAGAACAATACTAATTAAAAAGTTTCTGCAAGTGTCGAAAGCACTGCATCTAAGTCTGCCACTGTTCCCCTTTATCTAACAGAGCGTGTTGTGTGGTATTGTTGGCTTTACTGGCTTTCCCAAATCCCACTAACAGAAAACTTCCTTTAATTAGTGAAGCCTTAGAAGAGGCGAGGAATAACATGTCAAAACTGCTTGCTGATAAATCTCTCCACATGTTGTGGTAATACAGAATGTTCAGGTATAAAGACAACTGCTCACTCAATTTATTTATTTGCTTTTTATTTGTTTATTTATTTATTTATTTGTATAAAGCACTTATTATGTGCTGTGGGTGTCTGTTTAGCTGGAGTGCAGAGTTATTTAGCTAAGGAAGAAACGGAGCCGTGCAAAGACCAGATTGAGATATCGAGTCTTGACTAGTGATTTGAAGTATTCTAGTGAGCTGGCAAGTCAGACATGTTGCAAGTCAGACATGTGGTTGGCAATTCCTAATATGCAATCAGCACAGCAACTTGTGATCTTTCAGTTATCTTGAAGACTTGAACCTGAATTGGTTGCAGCAAGCCCGTGTCTTAAGAATGCAAAGTTCTGTCTAAGACTGCAATATAGAGTAAACAGTGTATTGTAAGTTCCTTATCATCTGGGTCATTTGGTCTACTGACCATGAGTCTTACGATGATCATGTTTAATTGGAATTGGACGATGTGGTGCATACATGTTTTAGTCATGACGACAGCTGTTAAAGTGACTTTAATTGTTTTAGAATATTAACACAATAAGGTGAGCAGCTGTCAAGTCTTATAGTTTCAGTGGTTTAGCTGGCTTACTACTAACAAAACAAAATTGTATTTGTTTCGTTTTAACACAGTTTACAGTCTCTTCTTCAGTTCATATTATATTTAATCGTTTCTGTAAAATTTTGCATTGATTTCTGCCAATATATCTTATTTGGTTGGAACAAAAACATGTGTATAGAACACGCTTGAGTCTCAGTTGTGCAGTCTGTTTCTAACCAAAATTGGGGAGGTCATTAAGTAGTTTTCAATTAGGGCTCCTTTTATCCAGGGTTCCATTCCACGATGTGCATGCACTTGGGAGCTGCTTCTGGTGTAAAGAGTCCATCTTGGTCAGAAGGTTATTTTTCAAGCATTTCCCAAGGTTTTGAATAAATTTCAAAGAAGTGAAGAAGAATTTTGTAGATAGCAGACTGTGCTATTGGCAGTTTTTGATAAGTGTGGCAGATTGTGATGTAATCACAGGTGGTGAGTACAGGTAAGTAGGCAGTATAGCAGACTGATGAAAGTCATGAAGCAGTATGTTGATGATGTGTTGGTGATAGTTGATGCAAGTCTTGGGCAGTTGTCTCATTCATAATGGACGGTAAGTCGTAGGCAGTGGATCACAATGATGGGCATTTGTTCCCGACTGCCTTAATCATTCAAATCCACTGATTGTAACAAGGTGCATTATTTATGTAGTTAAAAAAATTGGGGGTACTAGCAGACAATTATATGCCAATTTATGTAATAATAATAATAATAATAATAATAAATAACCCTTGAGATTACCTGCACATTTAGATACATGTAATATGTTGTTAAGAGTTATAGTTTACTTGTTTTGCTTCTTGTGAACTGTTGAGCATATAATTGATCCCTTTAAATATAATATCCTCTGTTACGCCTTTATTTCTGTATTGTTATTATAGCCAAAAGAAAAAATGGAACAATGCTTTGTCCTTTGTGTTGTACGAACAATGTGGCTTTGTCTTTTGTGCCTCTCACATTTCACGCCAGTCTTTCTCGTGTATCATTATCTACACTGTTGCATGGGTGTATCTTTCAGTAATGTTAATGATAACAGCAATTTTTATCATCAGTGATATAGCTGGAAGAGAATTTCAGGATATGGGTAACTTCCTTTTGACATTGTTACAGAGTATGGGGTCATTTTTTAAAGGTTAATTAAATGCCAATATGATTAGCAGACCTGCATTGTCTTCAGTGGTAGTGGTACCTGTAATGGCGCTTGGGTCAGAAGTATTCTGTGAGAGGTCACAGAGGTTATGATTTTACACCTGCTGGTGCTGAGGCGGCCACATTCATTAGGAACACACTAGCTGCCCCATGTTAAGCCATTTGTGGACCACTGTTGGCACAATATGAGCCTAAATATACAATTGTGGCTATCAAGGGCATGTTTTCAGTCAGTTCATAAGACTGGTTGGTCAATTGGTGATGGATGATACCACAAAGGTCATCGATTGATAGCCGAATGGGTGTTGGATGGATTTCTAGAGGCTTACTAAGTCTTGTGTTAAATGGACTGCTTTTCTAACCTGGTGAATTGTGTTCAGGGTACTAACTGCCTTGGATATAGCATTGAAACATTTAAAGTTATTTGCATGTTTTACGCCAACTCTTTTCTATCTATTTATCCATCTGAGGAATTTATATACCCCCCCTTCAAGATAACTATTCAGAGGCGCTCCCGACGCAGGCACTGTCAAAGACGAAAAGAGCAGTTCATACATAGGAGGAGTTGGACAAGAAAAAACTTCTGTAGTCAGCAACTTCCGACTATGTACACTGTACAGCCCAGTTGCTAACACGGTTAAATTGTGTTATGACTGTCCTATTATAACCTTAAAACTGTTCGTATAGCCAGGGCTTAAAGTGTGGCTGGACGGTCATGGACGGCGTCCATGCACTTATTTTAAAATATGAATGCCGTCAGTGGATAAATAACCTTTAAAAAGACTTCTTTCCTAAGCCAATGGGGGAGGTTTAACCCCCAAAACCCCCCTTGGCTATGCCACTGAATCTCCATAATGAATGAAAATTTAAACGTGCTTTGTTTTGCTTTCAGCATGACGAATCGAATTCGACTTTGTTGACGCGCGTTCGAATACCAGGTCCAACCGGTGTTCCACTCTGATTCCAAGACAGCAACGTATTTGCCAGATCGTCGTCGTCGTCGTTTTTACGCTCCCTCGGACGCTTAACTTTTCGCACAGCCCGTGCAATGAAGTGGAAAAGCAGCCAATGACTTGTTCCGTTTTCACATGTGATAACGTTTATTGACTACTCCTCTCGCGGCATTCGCAGCCGTTGGTGATTTTAATTTGTCGTGCGATGCTGACGCACCAGAACCGTAATCGGTGTTGCAGCTTGGTTCTGATGCGCAATGAGTTGGTTGATTGTGTTGGTTAGAACTTGCTTTCATGATTTTCAAATGGGAGATGCTAAATGATAATTGGAAATGTATATTCGTTTAATGAGCAAAAACAGGTTGGCAAACCGCAACCTGGTACATTGACACGGACAAAAATTACATTGAAACGTGATTATCGATTTCGAAAATGTTAACCAGTTTTTATTGTACGCAAACGGATAATAGAATTAATTTTAAAAAAAATCATTTTCCAAAATTATGGCAGATAATCTTATCTTATCTTATCTTATGATTACATCTATTTGTGTTGGTGTAAGCTTAAAGGTTGCCGTGCGAACAAACTAGTTGCAAGAAATAAATGGTAGCTGCAACGCTGCATTATTGATGGCCCGTTACATGTAAGAGGCATGTTGACCGACGATGTAATAAATATCAATGCACGGCACTGTGATGCGGCACTTTGAATGCAAATTGTCACGCATTTTGTCAAATTTTAACGTTTTGTGTCGGCAAATATGAACACTGACATAGAATTCGCTGTCAGTTAACGAGATGAGTTGATTTTGTGTGGAAACGTCATAGAATTTAATTAGACCCAGCGCCCGCCATCTTTGTTTGCACTACCAGCTGGAAAATCAAATTTTCTATAAGGCCAATTAACAAAACCGATAAATATCGGATTTCTAGTCGGTTTGCCAAAGGAGTGATATTAGCAACCGTATTTTGTAAGGCCATCTGGAAATGCCTGAGAGTTCGGTAAAATTTTCATTTTGATGACTCCGAGGTTGTTGCGGCCGATTTCATTATGCAAACACGTTGTAAATTCCTCTGTGTTGTGTTTTATGCATCACTTCAACTCTGTGTTTCATTCATTATGCAGATTATTTCACGGTATCTCACAGGTAGACGTGTAGTCTGTCTTTTTGGAGTGTAGATGGCATGATTTTGAATATTTTTATTGTTTTTAGATGCTTTTTCGTTGCCCAGAATATCCTGTAATTCGTATGCTTATTCCTCAGAGTGTGAAAGATGAGGAGTATTTGAAATGTAGAAATAAGCGTCTCTTTCCGTGACTCTTCTATCCGTCTTTAATGATACATCGTGTGACATAAATAATTCTAGTTGTGCTAGTTATCATACATCATCAGTGATGTGTTAGTAGGTTTTTAAAAATTTTTTGCACATCAGTATCCTATAATCATAAGCCATTTTTTTAGTTCATCTAAGTTCGGCTGAGCTGGATTTTGCAAGTGTCATATGAGCAGCAAGAGTAGAGCAGTGTTAACAAGCTGATGCAGTCAGTTTCTCGTTGCGGTGTGATGCCTATTCAGGAGATTTCCTCCAGTAGCGCATTTATATTTAAGCCTGATTTTTGCGGATTAAATTTTAAAGCCTTTCGGTTGTGTTTTCAAAACTAATTTGCATTTCTTTCACTTCATTTTCTTTGTCCTCGCTATACTTGTTTGTGCTCAGTTGTGATTGATACGATTGATTGATTGACCGATTGCCTAGAAGTTTATGCTGATTGTTGGTAGCAATGCTTGTTTAAATTTCGATGATGTCTACATCTATCAAAGCGTGTCGTGAATTTTTATTTTGATGATGCAGCTGTTGTAAGCAGTGACGTCTATCTTATTCGATTTGCTGAACGTGCATTGAGAAGAAGTCTAGTCTATTGTTGGGAGAAATTCGCTCAGCAATGAAGATGTTTTTCATTTTATTGTGATGTAACATAAGATAACGTTGCTGACGTTGTCATATTGGTCTCATTAATCGAGTAACAGCATTAGTTTGCAGCTTTCGTTTGTACAGTTACGTTGCTTTGTCCAACGGCGACATTATTTTGTTGGTGTAAATCGGGTGACATCTCCAGTATGTCAGTTGCGTTAATTTGTTGGTGGGTGATGTAAATTTACACTGCCTATTGACAGAATAGCCATTGAAATTGGTTGATTTAGTCTAAATTATAAAATATTAGTCGAAATTAGCTCAGCAATGAAGGTGTTTTTCATTTTATTATGATGTAGCATAAGATAACATTGCTGACGTCGTATTGGTCTGGTTATTACCAGTGTGTCAGTTGCATTAATTTATTGGCAGGTGATATAATAGCCGTTGAAATTGATTGATTTAGTCATGCTGGCTTTAAAATGTTGGGTGAGCCATTTTAGTATGCAACTAAGTTGGTTGTATGTTTAGCTGTAAGCATTTTATACGGCGTGCATGTGATTCAGTTTTAAGTATTTCAGTTTTAAGTATTGTGTTGCACCGTGTGCAGGAGGTCCGTGAACTTTTACTTTTCCACCAGACCCTGCTGTTAAGAATCACTGAGTAAGGCCAATATGTCATCAGTCCGCATTTTGGTCTTTGCTTTTGTTTACCTTACTTACTTCAGTATGTTGGCCTTCCGCTGCATTCTACACATCATGTGATGCAAGGCCGTAGCCAGGATTTTGTTTCAGGGGTGTTTACTTAAATCTTAAATAATTATTCAGGTCTTCAACAGCTTCCACGTCATCATGATGATTAGATCATTGTCATGATTAGATCATCATGATTAGACCATCGTCGTTATCTAATTCCTTGGAAAATTATTTCACATAGAAATACACTCTTCAAAATAAAATCCTCCATTAGTTTTTACATCGTGTCTTAGTCAATGCATTGCTTTGTTTTTACATTTTTTCATTTCGGGAGTGTTCAAACACCCAAACCCCCCACCCTAGTTACGGCCTTGATGTGATGCATCTTCTCAATTAACTGTTCAATACTAGTCTTTAAGCGTCATTCCAAGATGTATCCATGCACCTCAAGTCATTTCGGATGGCCCATAGTCAATTATTCTGTGGTCTTCACTTTTTCCTACTTGTTTGGTTCTATCCTTGTCAATACGGATCACTTGACCTGTCCATTTTAATCTTCTCTTTTCGATGATGTTCAGATTCGTTCTCTTATGATTTTATTCATGCTACGAAAAAGTGGAATTCTCATCAGCCAAATATGATGTGCCGCCTCTCAAGTATTTCCTTCTTTTTCACCGGCATCAGCCAAGATCTCGGATCCGTAAAACAATGTTTGTTTACCATGCTAGTTAAATTTATTAACGATGAAATCCCGTGCGAAGATCAAAGGTAAGGATGGAGGCATTGAAAGATCAGAAATTAGTGCAATCAAAATGAGAAAAGCAAAGCACGCTCTTCTGCTGCTGGTTGCCTGTGTTTATTCTTGTACATTGCTATGTGTGTTTGCCTTATTTATCCTTGTTTACGTGATGTGGTGTTGATAACACGTAGTCCTACCAGTTGAGTGCCAACCAACATCTGGAGTCATTGCACCTGATGAAATAGTAGAACTTGTCATCATGGCGTTAAAATGCTAATGTATGTAGCTATGGCAACAGAACGATTTGTATAACATTGTTACGAGCTGCTAAAACTTAGTCATGACAACGGAATGCTAAAGAATTGTAAATTTTGAACAGATGACTTTAAACTAACTGCACAGTAAAGAGTTGTTGTTGTTGAATCTTTATAAACGGTGAATCCATTGGATTTTCATTTGGCAACGGCCATCTTGGTTGCTCATTTGTTTTAGCCTCGTGTGGCTTTTTGCATTAGTTCCTGTTGGTATCTTTTTACTTCAGGGGTATGACACCATTTTTATTAGTGGACCAGTGGCCAAATTTCAAACCATTTTTATTAGTGGACCAGTGGCCAAATTTCAAACCATTTTTATTAGTGGACCAGTGGTCAAATTTCAAACCATTTTTATTAGTGGACCAGTGGTCAAATTTCAAACCATTTTTATTAGTGGACCAGTGGCCAATTTCCAGCAAGCGAACAGGGTGCCAAAGGCGGCCAAGCAACATGGGAATACGGATCTGGGAGGGGCTTGGTAAACTATCCCCATAATTTTTTGGGGGAGGGGAAATTAAACCCTATATATTGCACTTTCAGCATGTAAACAGTCAAATTGGGCTTAAAAGTTTTTAATGACAAATTTGTTCTTTTATTGTCAAATTTTATGGATTTTACCTTGTGCCGTCAGTTCCTGGAAACCTAGCGACCGCCATGGTCAACTCTCTCCACTAATTACGATCTCCAGCCGCATCCCTCAGTTCCTCCAAGTTGTATAGATATTAGGCAAGAAAAACATTGCCATTGGGCCAGGTCTTTGACACCCGTGTTGTACTGCATTAAGTGTAATCGACTTTGTGCATTGCGTGTTGATAAGCATTTGAAGAGCCCTGAGATCAGTAATTAATTCATCAAACTACTAATGACCTATTGTCTATTTACCTGACCTAATTGCCTCCAGGCACTAATAATAATTGTTAACCAAGACTATCACCTGAAACCTTCGTAATTGTAATCGTAAACTCGAAATTTCTAAAGCACTTCTCGAAAGCCAAACGTGGGGCACCGGCTTATTCACGAGCGCTATTCACCTTGGCCATAACAACCATGTTTGTTTAGTCAAAGTTGGGCCCATCGCTGAATTGGAGTCTAAGAAAGGAGTGTAGTTTCAAACTGTTTTCTTTGATGCTACAAAAGAATGGTTCTCTTGTTTGTCTCTCTCTCAGTCTGTCTGTCTGTCTCTCCCATTTTTCTCTTGGGGGGTTCTCGCAAACACAGCACCACTGAATGGCCATGGCTAAGAGTGGTGCTATAGAAACTACTCGTTACATTACAAAGACTTGTGGGGCGCGGTGGTGTAGTGGTGGCGTCGTTGCCTTGAAGCCGGAAGGTTCGAATCCGCCTCGCCACGTAAGGACCTTGGGCAAGTCCTTCACTCACAATTGCTCAGCGCTTCGGCGTGAAACTCCGATGCAGTGTCCGCTCTGCATTCGGGAGCGCCTCTGAGTAGAGAGAGAGAGCTTGAAGGGGCGCTATAACAAGTGCGCATACAAACAAATACATGGGACACGGACAGTCTGCTCTAGATATATTACACGAGACGTTCATCTGAATATTAAATTTTATTACACAAACTAAACATTTTCAGTAAGGAATTACACTTTGTATAGAAGCAGTTGCCAAGTAGTACACAGAAAAAGCAGGAGAAATGTCACTTAACCAATTAACTAGAAAGTTCTGACGATTCAAAAACAATGCTCTAGTCTTTCTTTACAAACGGGACAAATTTCCCTAACTGAAAGCATCTTGAAAACTGCTGCGGCCTTTATGTGGCTGAAGTCAGCTGGTATTGTTCACAATAATACACAATGCAACGTTCCAGACCATGGATGTTGTATGCAGGAGGATCAGGGGGTCATCCATACAGGACATACATAAACATGACCTACTTTGGATCCCCTCCTCTCCTTTGGCATTACACTCTTACCCATTTTCACATCGTCTGCACAACTAAGACCCACCAGCTCTGGCTGCCTTTAAAAGTACAGGTTGTATAGAAACAGTCAAATGCACCAAAGCTAAGTTTGAAAGTTCACATTAGTCGTTGTATCCCAACCCCAATCGCTTTGCATTTTTGCAACCCTCTCTTTCCGCAACATTCTTAATTAATTGATGCACCCTCGTGTACTGTACCCTCAACGACCAACCACTCAAAAGCACAGCGCTCAGCTGTTCGATGATTCAGCTAAAGTGCAGCAAAAGAAATAAAACTCAATAATTGTATGAGCCTTATGTAGCTATAGAATGTCAAATTCTGGATTCCAACTAAGGACTGCAGGGAAGAGCAACAAGTATCTCTCCACAGTCAAAGCAGATACCCAACAAAAATGCTCGTTAATGTGGTCTTTATAATCAACTGATCAGTGGCGTAAGAACTGAAATCAATATTGTCTACGATCAAGGTTTTAGCCAAGCACAGCATCAAATGCAATTCGCTGGAAACCCATTTTTTTTACTAATTAACGTTGATGCCAATATTAATCTTTCAAAATGTATCAAAACATTACGTTGTCAAATCCATGGCAGAATTCTTAGGGAAAGGCTACACAGTTTAACATTGTCTATTGTTACAGTTCCATTGTTATCACAGACCACTAGGTCACAAGAGTCTGCGACTGGAGGCACACATGTAACATCAACAATAACAAATGCAGCGGATAAATAAAAAGTAAACTAGAGCCATTAATACTCGAATCTTAATATTCATATCGTACAAACTATTCATGTGATTAATCATCGTTAAACCTATAAACGTTTGTATATGTCGCATGCACGCACACATTCAATTTATATAGCGCCCTTCCCCGTGTTTCGAGAGAGCGCTGTCAATAGCGAAGTAAGTTCAAAACTAAACACTTTGAAAAAAAAAAGATTCTGCAGCTGAACTCAACAACTGCAGACTAAATTTCGACGACGCACTCCTTCGGCCGTCGTTCCCATCTACAAACCTGAAACTGCAACAGAAACAAGACAACTTCCAAACAGGAAACCTAAGCTCTACCCTACAGACGGAGGGTGGCTGAATAATATAATCTACCATCATCCGCCGCACTCCATTCATTATCCGCACCCAAGGCATCATTTCCTCTGAGCTGGAGGGACGTACAGTGACTTTTCGGTGGGGCGCTTGTTGGAGGATTTCAGTCCGCCCCCCGCCCTGACGCTGTTTGTAACGATCCTGTACGGATGGTCTGTTGGGTAACTGGGAAAAGCGCCCGGGCCTTGAACGATGAATCCCGACGGAGGTGCGCCGGCGGTGCAGACCGGCACAGCGCTGTAGTGACCATTGTGTGAGGGATACATCACGCTCGCACCATGTTCTGGATAGATGATGCTGGCGCCGGGCGGGATGGATGAAGAATATAAGACGTTTGTGTTCGTGTCGCGAGCCGTCTGTCAACAAAAGAAACCAACAGTCAACGCAACATCGCAGATTACAGATATGATTATTTATTTATTTATTTCTGATTTATTTATTTATTTTTTCAGATTATTTATTTATTCAGGACAAATGATCCAAACTGGGAATCTTGAAGACAAAAAGGCTAAATATTTATTTATTTAGGACAAATGATCCAAACTGGGAATCTTGAAGACAAAAGACTAAAACTGACCAAAACTTCCATGCAACAATAGGCCTACTTCAAGAACGGCTCCCTAACTTAGCTATCTGGAGCATTGTGAAAGCATGTCGAATTTTGTATCCATCAAAGCTGGAAAGACTTGCGAAACGCTTTGGAATTTAGAACCCAAGTACTAGTGAAGTCTTACATAGCTTCAGTTTGACTTACTGGTACCATTGGCCTCAAATCTGCATATGGAACTTTATCCGCGTCATTGCCGTAATCGATGAAAGACACGACTGCAAAGTGCTGTTCCATCTGAAGGATCTTTGCTCTGTAAAACTGCAAAAGACAGCAGAACCATCAACTTTCGGTACATTAATCACTACAAAGTCCCCCACAAAAACCTTCCGATTCACTGATTGGCTAAACAAACCTTCAAAGAAGAACTCCCAAAGAAACAAGACGACTACCAACCACGCTCTTTCAAAACCTCAATCAACCCGCTTCACTTTATTTCTCCTTTGGCTATGGTGCTAGGCACGTACAAATATCATCTTCCCTAGGGACATGACACATCTTTCCACTACCTCAAAACTACTTTCTTCTCTCTGCATTTTATGCACTTGGAGCACCTCTGACTTGTGCGCACAGTGAGAGACATTCTATACATTTTTAGTGGTTAGAGAGCTTGACTTTTAACATCTTAAACAACAATAATAATATTAATTTATTCATTAACCTTTAACAAGTATGCAATAAGATTGCATGATATAATAGTGACAGGCAATAACAAGTTGAACAGGAGTAGAATTTAACTGCATGGCATACATCATGGGTGCGGTGGTGTAGTAGGTATGTTCGTTGTGTTGCAGCCAAAGGGTTGCAGGTTCGAATCCACCTCAAATGGCCACGTAGGGATCTTGGGCAAGTCCTTCACTCGCAATTGCTCAGCGCTTCGGCACGAAACTCCGATGCAGTATCCACTCTGTAGTCGGGAGCGCCTCTGAGTGGAGAGCTTGAAGGCCGCTATATCAAGTGCACATAAAAAATACTGCAAGACATCCATCTACCATACTGATAATTTTTACAGTCGTCCCAGGAACAGGAACGAAGAGAGTTGGCATGAAACCCACATCCACCATATAAACACCTCCCCGTCACATCCTCTACCGTTAAATTTATTCAATGTCCGTATACCATTCGGTCCCACACAAAAAGTACGCCTACTTACTTGTTTGTCTACCCATTTTGCCAGACATATGTCACCCATCTTCCAACTGATGTTCTGAAAACACACAGAAAGCGAATTTTTATCTCACAACAGGTCGAATGATCAAAAGATAAACTTCAGACGAAAAGGAAAAAATTAAAGAATGGCAATATAATTAGCAATGTCTGTTGTCTATATTAATGCCAAACACGCCAACAAATGGTACCACAAAAAAAGATTGGTCGAAGTACGATTGAGAAAAATCATATGTACATGGAGAGAAAAAACTACCAACTATGTAGAAAAGCAGTGATGCCACAGCTGGGTTTTTTCCACTAGATCTGGGTTTTTTGGCCTTCGTCTGGGTTTCTGGGTTTTTTTGGGCAAGATCTGGGTTTATTTTGGTGAGTTGACATTTTGTACTTTCAACACATGATTATTCTGTGAAATTCAATGTAAAATGGTTGTGATACATAATTTTTTCCACTAATTTTAATTTTAAACTCCACAATCAAGATCTCATGTTGTCAATTCACAAATAATTTATAAACCTGAAGAATAGTTCTGCACAGAAATAAACCATTTTGACATTTCAAATAAGTCAGGTCACTCGTCTCTTTCCTTGTAAAGCCGTATTACATCTATAACATGCATATACAGTTATACACTGTAGGTCAGGTCAATCCTCTAGTGGTATAATAGCCAAGTTGTAGCAGAGCATTAATGTTCTAGGTGGTTAAAACGTTGGATTGTTGGTGTATTAAGAAAATTTGGCTGGAAACCTCGGACAACTTTAAAACATGGTAAACTTAAGCCACGTGCGTTATGTGCTTACGATTCTGGTAGACTCGGCCCACTGCGCATGCGCACACGCATATATCAATTAAGCTTATTGTCAATATAGATCCCGAGACTCTGACAACTTTGACAATTGATATTTTAAAGTTGTAATTGCATTTTATTGGACTCTTTTGACGAACATTTAGTTAATCCTCATGCGATCAAGCGAAAAACCAACTTGATTTGTACAACGATTGTCTAAAATAGCTTATATGAATAGTCTGGGTTTTTCTGGGTTTTTTCCAAAGGAAATCTGGGTTTATTTCAGAAACCTCAGTGGTAACACTGTAGAAAAGGAAATATAGTAACCAAACAGCGTAGTAGTAGTATGTGGACAGAAAATAGAAACGTAAGCAGTTAGAGAATGCGTTAGATAAGCAGGAAGGAGAAACATTAAGCATACATGTATACATGTAATGTTTACGATTCTGAGACTAAAGCCCAGATTGTAGAAATAGCAATGCATATAAAACATTGTAATTACAGAAATGTGAAGAATCACATGACCTTGTTTGATATTAAAAGTTAAACTTCAAAATAATATCATGTATATTATGTACACTTCAGGAAAAAGCTAGTTCAACACTCAAATTAAACAAAAAGAAAATTCAACAATTACTAATTCACATAGTAGCCCAGTTATTCGTTCACCTTGGCATTTACAAGACGAATCTTAATTTAGGCACCTCTGAATGTCACGTTAAGGCACCTCACAAAACTGCACATGTATGTGACATTTCACAGTTCTCGTAAGCAAAAGTGCTTACTCATCTCGGATTGATTTGTTGACTAGTTGATTGACTAACTGAAGAGAACAAATCCTTTTATAATTTTGTCCTCAAAACTAACCGACTGCCTGAATCACTGACAAAGAGCTTGACTCAATGGATGACAAAACACTCTCGTAAAAACTAACTGCATGAATCGTAGACAAGTTTGGATAACTTTTTGATTTAATGAGTCACAGAATATCAGCTTCATATCTTTTAAGTGACAGGCGTATATCATGGATGAATCATGAATCCTGCAACTTGCTAGCAGGGTAAAAGGCCCTTCTAGCACTCTCCGTTTGAGTCTACATTGTATTCGCAACCTAATATATCTGTTAAACTGTTATACTTTTAGGTTTTAATAAAGAGTGTAGCTAGTTATGGTTAACAAAAGCTTCTATGCTGTAAAAACAGTTTAAAACCCACTTGCAAAATTTTAGCTCCAAGCATTAGCATTTTCACTGACAATAAACAGCGTACGTAAGGCATCCTAGACGTAGAGCTCTTGCACCTGAAGATGCTGTGCAAATCGCTGTAATCGTTAGAACAATCAAAACAATGGCTTTACCTCCTTTGGCACATTATTGGCGGCGCCATCTCGTACAGCAGAAGGCATCGCAGTCGTCGTCGTTGTATGTCCCCCGTGCAAGTACGCTGGCGCCTGCGCCACTTGGATGGATGTGGCCGGGTACAGCTGCAGGGCCGCCATTGACTGTATCAGCTGTACACCATCAGTTGTACACTGCATAAGAGGCTGTACAGAGCAGGGCGTACACTCCATCAGCGGTTTCACCGTGTTCATCATATGCATAGGCTGCTGCTGCTGCTGCTGCTGCTGCTGAAGATTCTGTTGGTTGCCATGCATCTGATAAGCGTCTTTGGCGCCTCGCTGGTAGTTCTTGTCGCCGTCGCCGGATTTCCCGTCGCCGGGTTTTCCCTTCGGCGCCATTGTTCGACCCCCGTCGTGGTTCCTGTCCTTCTCGTCCGACCAGAGGCTCTTGTGCGACACTGGTCCCCTGCTGTTGACGTCGTACACCTTGTGACTCATCCGGTCGCGCGACCAGTCGGACATCGCCGACGAGTCCTTACCGTGGAACTTGTACATCTTCTCCTCCTCCTCGCGCAGTTGCTTCTTCTGCAGACGCGGCGGGAGATTCTGAACCGGGTTGTGGTGGGTGCTTGACCCGCCACCGCCGTGACCCGCGCTCTGACCCGCAGACGATGACGACAGACTGTTCTGGTGCTTGTCGGGGACTGCCGCCTCGTCTGGTGATGTGCGGCCTCGGCTGGTGTCCTCTGGTGACGGGGGACGCGGTTTGGCCTTGACGGTGCTGTCCTCTGGTGACTTCTGTCGGCTTTTGTTGTTTGTTTTGCTGGCGTCGTCTGGAGATTGGTGCCGGGGTTTCTCTCGGTCTCGGCTGCTATCGGGAAGAGAATGGTGGCTCTTCGACGCTACCTTGTCTGCAGTTTAAATGATCAACGATTAATATCGATTTAAATAATATCAATCAAAAGTCTTTCTATCGTTCATTCATTTCAGATATATGCCTGTACTAGTACCTAGGATTGAGTCATCAATGTTTTACAGGCTCCTTAAAATATCTGTAACATTGTGGTTGGACGGGAGTGCCTCCAAGTGGGCTTCTTGAAGGAGGGGGCGCAATGGTCTGGAATGACCTTCCTTTTGAGCTATGCCTACACCCTGGGACTCTACCAGGTTCCTTCCTTAATAAACTTAACACTGTTCTTTTTGGGCGTGTTGAAGTCGGGAGCGCCTCTGAGTAGTTTTTTCTTGAAGGAGCGCTATATAAATGTTCGAATGAATATAAATTCTTGAAATGAATGAACGAATGCATATAGGATCGAGCAAGTATCAGCTAGACACATCGGTCGATTGAAATGATCGACAAGACCGATAACAGACTGAAATTCGTTCACTAAGAAATGAATGACAGTTTCCTTCGAGGTCTTTCATAAAACGCAGAGGGAGAAGCGGAATATGAAAACCGCAGACTTACCTGACTTGCTGGGAATTTTGCTTGTAACGAAGTCAAACAGGGTAGCCGGAGCGGAAGGCTTTGTGTGCTGTTCGTAGTCCTCCGTCTCGTCTGGTCTGGTACCCCGACGACGTCCACCTAACGCATTACATTCGTAATGTAAAACAAACTTAATCAAAATGTTTATGTAGCACAAGACGGTCCAGACAGCTGCCTGAAATTTCTCTGTCAACAACACACTGCTACGAACAACGCTAAACTTTATCCGCATGATATATTTGTGTTGCATTGTATATGACCATTTATAAGGGAGATAAGGGAGTCCTCTTAGTTCCTTTTGCTCGTACTACTACCATGAAGAATCGAGCCTTTTCTGTGGTTGGCCCAGTGGTCTGGAATGGCCTTCCTTTTGAGCTACGCCTACACCCTGGGACTCAACCAGGATCCTTCCTTACTAAACTTAAAACTGTTCTTTTTGGGCACGCTGGAGTCAGGAGCGCCTCTGAGTAGTTTTTTCTTGAAGGGGCGCTATATAAATGTCCGAATGGATGAATGAATTTATAAGGCGCTTCTCCATGAGCCAGAGGACAAAGTGCATGACCAAAGGAAGGACGAGGAGTAATATTGTATGCATGTATGGCTTCTATTCATTCATTAAATGAATTTGTTCTATAGTTCCTCTTCCAACCTCAGCATGACCATTAAATAAAACTGTGATAAGATGAGAAAGGAATGTCTGAGGAGTTCTAGGAAAGTTTCGAGTGTAAAGGCTTATGCACGAAGCATTTATTCATCTGTGTACTTAAGTATGTATGTGAACCTAGGTATGCATGTGTATATTGTATATTTACGTATGAAGCTGCAAAAATAATTAATTAATTAATTTTTTTAAATCTAAATATTTACACTATGGCATTTCCGAATGTCGCACCCATTAAAAAACTGCCGACATTTTACAAAAATCCAGCAACTCTCTCACCTGGTCTTTCTGGTCCGTCCAACGTGAGGAGAGACGGGGGTCGGCGCCCCTGCGATCCCGAATGTCTATTGTCGTTCGGATAATGGGAAGCGACGTTGTTGGACTTTGCATCTCCATCGCCGAGCAGACTGGTCACCGCATCTTCGAGGTTTCCATTCGTCTTCCTGAGAGCGAAATTCGCCTGATCAACGGTGAAACCCATCTCGATGATTGCCGCTACGTGCTTGTCCTGAGCAAGAGTCTGTGAAACACGCAATTTATATCAGCTGGGACCTTTTTTCTGCTTAAGATAACATGTTCATTACATTGAAATCTATCAACTTTAAAAGCTTTGCTATAGTCGGTCCGTCTTTCAGGAATAAGTTACCTATTAGGCTCCGTAATGAACTTCCTCATCTTTCTTTGCCCCTTTCCGCAAGCGTTTGAAAACCATTCTCTTTGATTGTGGTTTGGTGTCAGGTCGGGAGCGCCTCTGAGGAGTTCTCTTGAAGTGGCGCTATATAAATGTACGATTACAATTACAATTTACATTTGTTTGCATGTGCACTTGTTATAGCGCCCTATTCATGATTTCTACTCAGAAGCGCTCCCGACTACAGCACAGACACTGAATCGGAGTTTCACGCCGAAGCGCTGAGCAATTGCAAGTGAAGGACTTGTCCAAAGTCCCTATGAGGCGGCTTGAGGTGGACTCAAACCTGCAACCTTTCAACTGCAAAGGCAACGAACATACCCGCTACACCACCGCGCCCCACAACATATCATACAAGCAACCATTAGGTACAAATGGAGAATTTCAATTTACCAGCACCTTAAGCAGGTGCATATTCCATAGATAGAATCTCATGTGACACCAGCACAAGGGCCAAAGAGCAGCAACACAGCAGCATCCAAGTCTTTTTTCTTTGTTCGTGGTTGGGTTGGGAGCGCCTCTGAGTAGTTTCTTGAAGGGGCGTTAAATATAAATGCTCTAAATGAATGAATGAATGAATCCATGCCAATCAGTTACTCTTTAGTTATAATTGGCTTACTCAATTAATTGCCAAGATAACTAACAAATAACTTCAATATAAGCTAGTGACAGATGTCACTCGTCTCACACATGTCTACCTGCTTTGAGGCACTGGCAAATGACTTCGCCCTTCCTTCTTGCAAAGCCGCTTCGATTATCGCTTTTCTCTGCTGCTCGAACTCACAGTCCAACTCTTTCTTCTTCGCCACGGCTTCCAAAGACCTGAAGTTATCTATTAGAAACATTGAGCATTGAAGATCACAGTCTTGCTATCATCAATTTCAGAGAATTAAGACAAGTGCCACTTCAAAACATTATTGATCAAATAACTTTGGTTTCAACTATTGGTGAAAAAAGGCCTCAATGTCTGTAATCCACAATAATGAGCATTGAGCCATTGAGCAGTTGATCATAAAAGTTCCATTCAGCCCATTCAGCAATGTAAAAATCTGGAGAAATCATAACAATAATAATAACAATAATAATAATAATAGTAATAATAATAATAAGCAGGGCTCATTCGAAAAGCAGCCAATGCTATCTGATTGACTGTTCAGTGTTCATTCCTGATTCTATAGTTTTTATAATAACTAGCTGAATTACCCGGCGTTGCCCGGGAAATTTCGATATTTGGTCCACAGCCACGCTGACCCCGCTCCCACTTAGCCTTTCTCACCCCACCTTCTTCCATCGGCCTCAACCCGGTCCCAGCATGGGGCGCCTGGCGTTGTCGGTGAAATGTCGATTTTTCGCCACAATCCAGCTCCCATTGCAACGCCCCTGCGGGCGTGTTCGTCACCCTCCGTTGTGGCCAGCATTTGCCGGTGAATTTTGGTTCTTTTGCCTAAACCCGTCCGCCCTAAATACCAGTAATGTCCAGATGGCCTGCATGTATACGTACGACGACACGGTACTATATTAATTACCGGTATCCATTGTCATTGTCTTGCGATCAACCGTTCATAATATTATTATCAGTGTTTTTAGTATAATTTAGCGAAGACACGCGCTATAAAATCGGCCGCCTAAAGCGAAGTAAAGAAGTGATGACGTCATAAATCTATGGGTTCTTTGAAAGCGATCCGGCGAGTCGGCGACTAATCTTAAATACTGCATTAGGTCTATATTAGCTTTCGTCGGATTATTAAAAATTAAATGTTTAAAATTCGGCAAAGGTAAGATTTTTGGATCGCGAACCCCCTATGCTGGTTAAAGGGTCCTAAAAAGTATTTTTGTAAATATTGGGAAAAATCGGTTGGGTGGATAAGAAGAAAATTGTTCGCAAACATTGGAAAAGTTTCGCCTTTATATTTTTAGATAATAATAATAATCATGATTATCACCATAATTATAAACATCACCATAATCATAATCCATAATCACCACCACCATCATCATTTTCATCAGTCATCAGTTATCAACCCTGCAGCTGATGTAATGCACGATGCCTTTTATGCTGCGCTTCCTACAGATTCTGCACTACAACAAGAAATGCAGCAGACGCATTGCAGTGCATTGCATTACATCCATCTAAACAAGACGAACAACAGCTTCTACTAACCTCGCTTGTTGGAGACTGGTTGAGCATCTTTCCTCCTCTGTCCAAAAGGGATGAATGGCGGCGGTCCACCCTCCTGAGTAACTGAAGCTCGATTCTGCATTGCCAACGCCTACAACCAAAATACAATATGTATATTGATATAATTATATATTTTAAATATATATATGTGTATATATAATTATATATATATATACAATAATAATCTAATCTCACCTGATGTCTCCCAAAACTCTGTTTTGGTGGAGACTTGATCCCCAAACTCTTAACTGACAATTCAACCTACTAGTCACTACAACAAAGAGCACACAACATAAAGAAACAACCAATCACTAATGCTTCTCCTTGAATACCCGAACTCCTAAACCTGTGGCGGTGATTTGTAGTTTTCATTTTTCGACGACACTCACTCGCTTTAGTTCCCAGCTCTCCACCAGTTTCTCCACACGACCTCCAAGCAGCTTACAGTTGGATTTGTTGAGCAGAAGGAAACCCTGATTGACAGGAACGCGACCCGAGAGTTTTATCTTTGACCCAGGTGGCGTGTTATGACTAAATCAAAACAGATACACTTATAAATATCATCGGCATCAAATGTTGCAGTTAATTAAAGCAATGTTAGATAAAAGAATAGTTTGTACCACCATTTCAGGGTTATGTATCTTGTGTGACGTGGCTGGGCTGGAACGCCTCCGAGTAGGCTTCTGCAAGGGGTGCTATATAAATTTTTGAAACAAATGAATGAATTAATTAATAAATGTATCTTGATTAGTACAGATTTGTATCACATAAACCAGGTCTAAAACTGAGCTGTGATGACTCTAGACAAGCTTGACCCTATTTTGAAGTGTTCCGGGTTGTCGTGCCATCAAACAGTCGCAGTGAGGACAAGATAACATCATATGAAAAGTATATGAAAGCTTCCAGGTCTCATAGCAAACCATATGAGGTTCGTTTCCTGATCTCCGGCTCAGCAATGGATAAAATCTAAGGTCGAGTGCAACGAGGAACCCATCAACATTAACTTCCCAGCTAATTCCATTGTCAAATTTTACTGCCTGGTGCAGAAAAATAAATTCGTACAATGTTGTTTACGCCGATCTATATTCCTCTCATCATCAGGCGTGGGCATACAGTTGCCAAATCACATGCGAGAGTTCAATGAATAGATTACCATGTTGTACAGCAGATGACAACCAGATGATATATAGAGATACTGAAGTGCATTTGCAACATGTAATTTTATATTATTTTCCCTAATAATAAAAAAATATATAAAACTGTAATAATACTAGTACTTAAGAAACCAATTAACAACATACCTCAGACCGGAAATGCCATTCATGTCAACCGCCGTGCACGTGCCTTGACCATCCGTGAGACTGAGACGAAGCAGCTTCTGTCCACCTCCTCCTCCTCCATCCTGATTATCGGATTCTTTCGGAACTGCAACGTTGCGCACCTTTTGAATTTGAAGCACGAAAGGACCATCCACCTGCAACAACCAGCTCAAGTCGTTCACTTCGGCTCATTATTTATACAACTGTTAAATTTAAATTTTCAATTTTCCAAATTAAAAAAAAGACTCGATATAGGGTTAAGAACTTTCCAGCGGGAGTGAAGACCAGACCAGTTGTTCGAATTTATACAACTTCTGGGAACGAGCGTTGGCTTACAGATCATCCAACGCGGAAAAAATGGGGTTTTGCAGTTCACACCCTCAAGCAAAAGCATGAGCTGGCAAGATATTTAACACCATACGTACTACACTAAAATGAAAAGACTGCATTTTTCCATCAGTCGCAAAGAGTTTGACTGTGCTCTTAAGCACAATACTCACAATGTCTGAATGTAGTTACAGAGAATCAGTTGTAACGTAATGCAATGTAATTTTAGTAATTTCTATAGCATTGCTCACAGCCATGGCCATTCAGTAGCACTTCCGCTGAAAGGATCCCGAGCAGAAATAGGAGAGAGAGATATGCAGATAACGATTCAGAGAGGAAAGTCCCATACAGAATGGAGGGAAGGCATTCCATTTATAAGAAGAACCAATGATGGCAAAGGATCGGGCTAGAGTAACAGTACACCAACAGACTCCTAGCTCATGGGATAAACAAGTCAAGACAATCCAGGGAACAGAGAGGTCAAAGAGAAGACGCAGAAAGAGGAGAACGAATGAGATCCCTGAGATATTTCAGCACAAGACCCAGTTACGACCTGACGACCAAAACAAGGACTTTATATTGGATGTGGGGAGAACAAGGAAGTCAGTGTAGTGTTTTGACCATAACCGATGATACCTGGAAGTATTTAGGAAGACGAGCAATCAATCGAGCAGCAGCATCAAGGACAGATTGAATAGGACATAGAAAGACCTTGAGAAGGTCAATGAGAATAGAATAGAGGTAATCAACTCTGGAAAAAACAAATGCATGGAAAATGTGGAACACGGATGACATAATAGAAAGGGAGATGGATAATTAGCCAGAAAACTTATGCCCAATAATCTGGAAGTATTTCCAGAACTTGTTTAAGGAAACAAATTGATCTGTTAGAGACCGCATTCTAAATATTACTGTGTCTTTGAAAACTAGTCAAAATAAAACCTGTACTCACAAACTCAGTTTTAGCTTTTCCTAAACTTTCAGGCAGATGTTTCTCACCAATGTCCTTCAAATCCATCTAAAACATAGCATACAATTTCACAAAAACTTATTTCTCAACATAATATTTAAATTATTCATTCATTTAATCATGGTTACAACCAACTTGTTTTGATAAAACTTTACAGCATCAATATATATTGATGCTGTAAGGCTTTAGCAAACAAATATATTCGAGAATTTTATTAATCACCCTGCAGCTGTTGGGTTTCCTGACAGACAGCGAACCTTAGCATTAACAGGCTAGTTTCAAAATTGGCATATAGAAAATAGGGCTGCCAACTCTTGATTTTGCCATTCCGGGACGCCTGCAATTACTAGGTATTTATACCAATTTACACTGTCCACATATATTAATTGCGTAGGCATGGACATCAGCACGTCATCTCTCAAAATGCATTAGAATGGACTAACAGTAGACCTACATAGGACACAATATGCTACTGATTGTCAGTGGTTTGTAAAGTTTTCAAGACTTGAACCCAGCCCTGTCCAACATTTGATGTTCAGCCAACAACATTAGGTTAAACAGAGCGCAGAACGCAAAATCATCACACAACCTGTCGAGTTTAGTGTGCAAAGTAACAACATTTTGTCAAGTGCATCTCTACCGCAAATTCCGGGACAATTTGAGATCATTCCGGGACACGGGACGCACAGGGCCGATTCCGGGACTGTCCCGGCGAATCCAGGACGGTTGGCAGCCCTAATAAAAAAGCTACCGCAAATCTTCAAATTGATTTTACCAATATTCAACCATAGGTCGGATGATGCCATTCTTATAAACCAGGTGCCGTGTGTAAGGTTCAGGATGAGAACGCCTCTGAGTGGATATCTGGAAGAGGCGCTATACAAATTCTCAGAATGAATGAATGAATGAATGATACCTCTGAGAAGTAATCCTGACAGAAAAATCTAGTTTACCTGGTATCTCAGATTTAAACGTGAAAAGACATAGACTTATTCTTACATCCATAGCTGCTCGAATAACATCGTCCAACTTTGCCTTGTTTTCTCCGCAGCAATCCTTGATTCCATTTTCTGTGAGGTACCTGAATGAGGCAAGCATCACAACAACAATAATCTTCCACATAAAGTCAATTGTGTCCACTAACAAACGATCTGCAATGAGGGTCAACCCAAATGCCCAAAACCCAAATCCCCGAAAACACTGAAAATAAACAAAAGCCCGATTTCCTAAAAACAGTCTAACAGATTAAACTTTTGAAACTATTCAGGGTTACATTAAATACATGACATAATTAAAGGTCCTGTTAATGTCGTTGACAACACAGTTTAGAATCTACAAATTATTAGGCTATGCGAAAATCGTTTTGGGGGGATCTGGTCGAAATCGGGCCGCACCTTTGGAACCGTCAAGAAAACTACGGCCTGCTTCCTGTGACTCTTACTGAAGCATGTGCTTCATTTACCTCAAAATTGTGCCTTTCGCCGTTCTGGAGTCGGGAGCGGCTCTGAATAGTATCCTGAAGAAGCGCTATAGAAATTGATGAATGAATACCAGTTTGATCTACCGTCGGCGCTGTTCCTCGTGTCGTCTTAGCTGGGACTGTTTCTGGGACTGTCATTATAACTAAACAGTAATGACAGTCTCCGTTTGATCGAAATCTAGATTTAATGTAAACTAGATTAGTAGGGCATCGTTCGTCTAAAACGGTACACCGAGCACAACGAGTTTCAGCACAACCCGCCAACAGCCATGCGAGCGCCGTATAAAAACAAACCCCACACACACTGAAAACCATTACGAAAAGTTCAAAAAGTGAATTATTATTATTCGAGTAAGAAATTACCATCCTTGTCGTTGCAAATCTTGCATAAGATCCATTAAAACCGGCTATCTTAATCCAAAAAGTACTGAGCGCATTAGTATAAAAAGGGATCCTATCTCATGATAATTCATCATAACAAGGGATCAGTTCACTTTCCATTCATTCTCTAACTTGCTATAACAACACAATTACGCCTATTATAATATAATAACAACGCACTTTGTAGGCTACTATTAGCGCCGCGTAGGCCTATGTACTATATACGCGACGCTAATAGTAGCCTACAAAGTGCGTTGTTGTTGTATATTCGTTTAATTCAATAAACAACAGACAGAACGCTGTAGGATTACATTAGCACAATTGACAGTGTGGCTGCTTAAAACTTATAGTCAAGGTATAGTTAGTAGGCCTACATGTTTTTGAATAACATTCTTGGGATAAATTTAAGCTTAATGAGTCCTTATTAGGGAGGATGAAATTGTGAGTCCTTCCTCTAAAGTTATAATTAGGATGTTCGTCCGCCCGAAAAACACATTTCCCCCAAATTTGGGGGGGGGCAATTGCCCCTCTGGACCCCCGCCACATAGGCCTACGCCTATCGTCTTCTGTGATCTGTGTTCTTGTGAATTGTTTCAACTGCGCATAATTGTAACGTAACGTAATCTCGAAACTTCTACAGCGCCCACAAAAGCCAAGTCGCGCGAACTGTAGCTCACCATAGGCGCTTAATCAAAACAAAATCGACAGGCAGCGGGTCAAGTCCGGAGAGTAGGCAGTCAGATAGGTCTAGCTTTTGTTGCGAAACTATCTATGAAGAATAGACGATGCTTGGCAGTGGAGAATAGGCAACAATGGAGGAGGATTGTGCGCACACGCCGAGGCCGACCTTTGGATGGGAGAGCAGACCGAAACTTATCAGCTTTAAATAGGCCTATAGGCTGCTTCTTAATTGTTGAAAGACTGTGTAAATAGACACGCCGATTGATTTTGTAACTCGATCGCCATGTCAACTTAAGTTTGACAGCATATACGCTGCTGAGAAGTGTTTGCGCTTTTCTTGAGCTATTTCTTACTTAGACCTATAATTTAGTTGGACGTTCACCACGAAACTAATATAAGATCATCGCCGATCCATAAATGTTCACTCTGGCCGGAAGCTACTACTCATTTCTTACTTATCATTAATTTTATTCTGCCTGCCTGACTCTCCGGACTTGACCCGCTGCCTATCGATTTTGTTTTGATTGAGCGCCTGTGAATAAGCTGGTTCCCGCGACTTGGCTTTTGTGGGCCATGTAGAAGTATCGAGATTACGATTACGATTACGGTTAGTTGGACGTACGTTCACCATGAAACTAGGATCCATAGATGTTCACTCTGACCGGAAGCCAACGATCTGCCGGAAACGGCTATATCATGTCTTTGGTCACGCGACTTTGATGGAAGTGTTGGAATGTTGGAAAGATGGAAAAAGCACTTGAATGTTAGAACTACGCAAAATTATATTTTTATTCATATATTTTTCTATATCCAGTTTGAATATGAAGGTTACGTTTGTTGAAATTGATTACTCTCAAGTAAGTAACCTTTTCCTGATTAAAATTTAAAAGCCAAAGAAAGACCTGCAACTTTTTGGCGCGTAATCGTAACCATAATCTCCAAACTTTTAAAGCGCTACTCAAAACCAAAGCGTTAAAAAGGGGTCACGGGTGAATGCTGATTTGTTGGTTGGCCAGAGGTAAAATGAGTAGAGAAATGCTGGTTTGTCATGCTGATTGGCGGGTAAAATGTTGGGTAAATACCCATTTTAACGTCGGTAATTATTTTCATCGGAATGAGATACACAACGTGTAGGTTATGCATAATTGTCACCCAAGGTGACTATGTAGTTGTTAAAGATGTCTTCTCCGCGAAATCTATTACGATACACGAATTCGTGTAAATAGGACGGAAACAGAGCACGGCTGGTGCCGAATTGTCGCTTCAATTTGCGCTTAGCGCGCATCCAAGTGTTCTCGATTGTCTGCGTATGGACGTTGGCGTCATTTGGATTGACGAAATGCTGCTGATGAATTACCACTGAATGTTCGTAAATTCCGTATCCAATTTGTGCGATGTTTGCATATGCTGCCCAGCCGTCGGAGATAATGTGAGAGCCAGGGAGAATGTGACTTTCAATGCAAGCCTGAAGGGTGTCTGCGCGACGATTAGGGACCTCCACCAGAAAACAACGTCCACTTTCTCGCTCAATCCCTCCAAAGACCCAGTGGCCCTCCCTCCATTGACCGCGGTGGTACTTGCGATGGAAAAACTTTGTCTCGTCTATCTCAACGATTATGGGCGCACCGTTACCGTCCATACCGCCTATCTCCTGAGCATTTCGTTGAATCCAGACTTCGCATTCCTCACGCATGAAATTACACCAATCTATTACAGTATCTAGATGCGCCACGTCCGCTTCACGTGCCATTTGCGACTGTGGCATGTCGCAACACCAGCAGTACACGAGGATCACGATCTGTTCAATGCGAAGATGGCTGCGTTCGAAAAAGGAGCCGACACGCACGGATTTGCGGCAACCGCATCCGTTGCAAGCCCATCTCCGACCGTCTACCCCTTCATTGTACCGGTTGAGTGTGCAAAGTCGGTTACAAGCACCACACGTCATAGTGTTTCTGATCAGCCGCCGACGTGCACACCATTGCAGGGCGATGTCTGTGTCGTTCAAATTCGGCAGCAGTGTTCGTAGACGCCAGATTTCCTCGTTCGTGATCTGCACCGCATTCATGACTTCGTTTATGGGTACAATTTGCGTTATTCCTCGCGGTCTCCCAGCCATTTTAACTTCGTAAAAGTTAATTTTGCTTTTTTTATCGACTGTTTATGCGCGTATTAAACCGGAAGCGCCTACGCTAAGAAATAATAACCGCTGAAAATAAAATCGCTAGAAAACGCTGAAAAATAATTACCGACGTTAAAATGGGTATTTACCAAATGTTGATTCGAAAATGCTGATTATGGCACAGAATGTAAAATCGGGTTTTTATTAATATCGATCATCGAATGGGTAATCCTTCAGTTTACATCGTGACAGTGATCTGCTGACGGCAGAATCCCTTCAGAATCTTTCCATCTATGTCTGTGTTCACGGTGATCGAACAACCCAAATCACGCCATCTCTCACACTTCCAATACAATACAGCGCTTCCACCACCGTTCTTTGGCGTGTATGTCTTAGTTAATTGAAACAAGTAATCACGTATTGCCAGCAAACGTTTACCTTTCTGAGAATGCACAAAGACTGATTTCCACACTCTCTACGTTAGCAGCCATTTTATATCCTACATTCGTTATGACAATTAATCGTAAATGATTCTCAAGGTAGGCCTATGTGCTGCTTTTTATAATGACGGATTGCACAACGTGTACTAACTTTCAAGGCCAATCAACCCTTCAACCAATCACGATCAATACGCTACCGCCTGCCTCTGCCTACGGACCCCATTCGTATACTCTGTTTGCTCTCGGGTGGCTTCCAGAACGTTCGAAACGTTTATTTACTGACAATTACTTCAAAGCATCTGTTTTGACAAAGTCTGGTACGATTACTGTTTATGTATTGCAAGTAACTGACCCTGTATTTTGATTGTTGATTTCATACAAATTTAATACTTCAAAGCAGCCGGTTCAAGGCATCCAGGCATCCATTTACAAAAGTGGGGTGGTGTCCACTGAACATTTCAATTCTCGATCAATGCCTTCTTATTTTCCGCCTTTTCAGTTTCTGCCTTTTCATTTTCTGCGGTCAGATTATTGTTTTGTTTAATGCAAATAACTGGCTTCGGCAAAACTCCGAACTCCGGTCCCAAATTATATGGTGGTAATCCTGTAGTTTAGCGTCGTTATTTTTTTTTCAACATGATGATAGTAGAAACGTGTCATTACGCAACTCTCATGACGCGAAATGTCTTTATGCGTAGTTTTCGCCCAAAGTGACCAAAAAGCTCTTATGCATATCGTCTGCACGAAAGCAATTACGGTAAACGAACTCATGTAAATATGAGGGGAAAAGTGCCCGACTGGTGCCAAATTGTCGTTTCAGCTTGCGCTTCGCGCGCATCCATAAATTTTCTATGTTCTGCGTATGGACACTGTCGTCATCGGGGTTGACAAAGTTGTGCTGATGCACGACCACAGAATGCTGGTAAATCCCGTTCTGTATCCGCTCGATGTTGGCGTAAGCAGCCCATCCGTCTGACACTATATGTGACCCGGGTAAAATATGTTGTTCGATGCATGCTGCAAGCGTGTCAGCTCGACGATTCGGCACTTCCACGAGAAAGCAGCGCCCACTTTCCCTCTCTATGCCGCCGAAAACCCAGTGCCCCTCTCTCCATTGGCCACGATGAAATTTCCTATGAAAGTATTTTGATTCATCAATTTCCACTACTATTGGGTCGCCGTTATCATCCATGCCGCCGATTTCTCCGGAATGACCTTCGATCCATTTCTCGCACTCCTCGCGCATAAAATTGCTCCAGTCAACCGCAGTTTTCTCATTCGCCTTTGATTCACGCATCATCTGCGACTGCGGCATGTCACAACACCAGCAGTAAATCATTATAAGAATTTGTTCCAAACGCAGATGACTACGGGCGAAAAAAGAACCTTCACGTACTGATTTACGAAATCCACATCCTTCGCAGGCCCATCTGCAGCCGTCAACACCATGGCTGTACAGGTGCAGTTTGCATTGCTGCTGACACACGCCACACGACATGCCATTCTTGATTAGACGGCGTCGTGCACACCATTGAAGGGCTGACTCCGTGTCCGATATTTCCGGAAGCAACGTTGCTAAACGCCACACTTCCTCGTTCCGAATGTCGAAGGAAGTCATAACTTCGTTGTTCGGCACAATATTTACCACATTTCTATTACGCCGTTGTGGTCCTGCCATGTTATAGGCTAACACTGAAGTAAGTTTTGTAATGAAGTTATTCAAACAAAATGGCTGATTTACGTCATGCGTTGACGTCATATTGAAAGTGCGGGATTATCGGGGGGAAATTACTTGAAAAAAAATAACGACGCTAAACTACAGGATTACCTCGATCACAATGAAAAACGTCAATTTCTTAACTAAATTGACTTATAACAAAATAAATCGAATGTCACGAACTGTTTCATATTGGTTCTATCACTATATGTTGTAATTATTGGATAGCATTTGAAGATAGCATCCGAACACATTATGTTTATGACTGTTACGCCATTGAAACTCTGCCAAGTAGCTGCCAAAGAGAGCACGGCTCGTACCACACTGATAGCGTAGTTTACGCTTGGCCCGCATCCAAAGTCCTTCGATCCTTCGATACTTTCCGTGTGAATGTTTGGGTCATCAGAATGTACAAATTCATTGGCATGAATAACTACAGCGTGGTCATACATTCCGTGGTTTAGTGCACCGATGTTTTGATAACCACGCCAAGCGTCCGTCACCACTGTTGTGCCTGGCAAGACATGGTCACTCACAATGCGCTCAAGTGTTTGCGCATCTCTACGGGCAACAACTTCCAGCCAACATCGCCCGCTACCGCGCTCCACCAAACCATCATTGCATTCAGCACGAGCGACTAATGACATTGGAAGGTGGCACATTTCGCAGCCTACTTTGTTGCGTATCAGCCGGTGGTGGGCCAGCCAGTTCAACCATTCGCGTTTGTTGGACATCACAGCATACAATTCGCGCGGTGTTTCTGTAATTTGTCCAAGTTCTGCTACGGTTAAAACGTTCGCATTTATATGTCGGAGCTGCTGGTCTTCCTGCCATGCTTTTCAGCAAATATTAAAATTTTAAGTTTATTAATTAAGATTTACCTAACCGGAAACACGAGTAATCGGAACAATATTGACGTCATCCACCATGCCTTGGACGTTTAAGTAAGTAAGTAAGTCACCGTTTAACACATATATTCTTCATATATTAATTTGGGACAGGAGTTCGGAGTTTTGCCTAACTGCCGTTTGATTTTCTGCCTTTTGATTTTTCTGCCTTTTGATTTTCTGCCTTTTGTTTTTCTGCCTTATGCAGTAGACCCGTCTGTAGCAGATTTCGATTTCCTCCATATGTATGGAGTGGTCCGTTTAAGTGACATTGAGCTGTCTTAGCCTGTCTAGCAGGGATAGTGCTCGGCGATGTGGCGGAGGATGTTAATGAAGGCCAGGTTGAAGGTGCTGCCGAAGCGTTCCCTCCACATGAACTCATCGATGTAACTAGGAGCCATCTCCTTCGTTGTCCCGTTCATGCGCTTGAAGACAGCCTTCATTCTCTTCCAGTAGGCTTCCACGTTGTTAGTATGTGCTCCGGTCAACGGGTCCACAAAATTGTGGCCCTGGTGTTGGTAGTTGCCAGGCAGATTGATGATGCCTCGGTAAGCACTCCATTCATCAGAGACGATTCTTGATCCGGGAAGGATCACTCTCTGGATGATCGGCAACAGCGTTGCTGCATCCCTCTTGCGCACAAACGTTACGTAGACAATTTTCTTCGTGATGTCGTAGGCGCCAAACACCCAATGCTGCCTTCCAACGTTTCTTCCTCGACGGTATTTCGCTCTGACAAGCAACAACTCGTCTATTTGCACTTCAAGCCCAGGTCCACCGAGCTCTACCGGGCTGTTGAGCAACTTCCAGGAGCAGATGTCCCTGATATACTGGAAATACTGGACGCCTGTCGTGGAAGACAGGTCCAGATGGTGCATGGTTGTGCTCAGGGCCGTCTTGGATGCCCAGTAGAACACGATGTAGACGAATTTCTTCGGGCTGATCTTGGAGCCCTCCAAGAAGCTTCCCTTCAGGACTGATTCCTTCCAGCATTTGGAACACCTCCAAACGTAACCGCTCAGTTTTCCCAGTTCTTTGTTGAGCCGGCACGGATGGTTGCATGGAATGCATTGCACCTCCTTGTGCAAAATGCTCTGCCCTTGTAAATACTCTATAACGCGTAGAGGATCACTGCAAATCTCATTAATATCAAAGATATTCATAATCTTGTGTCACTCGCAAAGCGTCCAGAACAGGAAAGGAAGTCTGAAAACTTGTTCCTGGTTCAAAGACTCTAAGCCTACTGATGTAGGCTTATTGCAGGACTGGAAGCTCTAGATTTTTTGGCCCTCCATTTAGGTAACAGTGATAGATGTCGCCACAATAGAAATTCCGTTTATAGTACGAAATATCACTTTTTAAACTTCCACCGATAATTGAATGTGCAGTTATTCTATTGAAACAAGTCGCTTACTTGCCCCTCCCTTAGTAAATTCTGCTTCAATGCACGGCGCTAATATATATAATACTCGGCGCTAATATATATAATACACAGCGCTAGCCACGGTTGAATACAGTACACTATCTTACTTGAAGACTACAGCCGCGGTGACTTCAAGACTACCCTCTTTGGATATATATATAGTCTGACACTCACAACACATACTACCCTCTTGCGATATATAGTGTGTGTTTGTGATATGCAGCAATGTGTGCGGCGTCAGCGACGTGAACATAGGTAAGTAATTTTCGTCCCCTCTTAGTACAAGTACGCCGTAGAAACAGTCAAAGTTGAAGCGATGTGAATAAGAAACGTTTAATGTGATGTAACAATAAATGAAATTGGAGCCACGCATTGTGACGTTTTATGTGTTGTAACAGTTTAAATTGAATAGTAGAAGTTCTTGTCGAAATTAAATAGTAGGCCTTGACATAAGTTGTTGTCAAGCTGATAATATTCGACCTACGAAATTAATACAGGAATATAAGCCCAAGTGTTCAAGTTAATATGAAGAATGCCATGAAAGGTTATGACTAATGGAAGGAATAAGTTTCTGATATGTTGACGACCATGTTCTGGGACGGCTATAAATGACGACCAACAAAGTTTCGACACATGAACTCGTTTAGGTATGTGACGAACAGCTGGCGACTTGTTCCAAATTGACCTTTTAACTTGCGCTTGGCTCGCATCCAGAGATTTTCGATGTTTTGCGTGTGGACGTTAGCATCAGAAGGTGCGACGAAGTTGCGTTCGTGGATTACGACGGAATGCATATAGACTCCACCCTGTATGCTTTCTATGTTCGAGTATGCACGCCAGCCGTCAGAAATTATGTGGGTTCAAGGAAGAATGTGCTGGGAAATGACTCCTCAAAATGCAAAACAGTGTTATTGCCTCTGGTACACATTCTAACAAAAGCTTCCACCTGCTCTTCCAGGTAGAAAGCTACGCCAAATGGTGTTAGGGATATGTCATGAATGTACCCTTTCACTTTATTTCCAATCGCTGCGATAAGCGAAGTCTTGGCGGCAATCTTCAGTTCCTGAATTGGATCATCACATACAACAGTTGATTTCTTATAACCATATGCTGCCTGTTTAAAAACTTGGGGATTTTGACAACTCGTAACGTTGCCAGCAACCAATTCCGTTTCATTCATATTTGACAGTTTCTTCAAGTACATGTTTGTTGGTGCAACACATCCATCGGACACTGTCAAAGCTATTTCTTTCCTTTCATCGTCTGAAATTAAAAGAAACAAACATCATATGTGAAATTGAAATATTGTAAAAGCCAATGGAACAACCTATGAACAAAACCATTTGCATTTCATCAGTTATTTACGTAAATATACAGACCGTTTAAATATTCGTATATAAAATGCACAATGCAAAAGTTAATTGCGCAGCTATTGTATTATGTGAAGTTATTTCGAACAAAAGTTAGATAATCTACAAGGCCATAACTAAAATTTTCCGTTTGGGGGCCTAAGCCTTGAGCATGACAAGTGAGGTAGTTAAAAGTTCAAATATTGAGCTGTAAGCATACAGCGGCTTTATTTGTTTTGGGGGCTTAAGCCATCCCAAGCGCAACAGTAGTGACGTCCCTGATAGTCAGAATACAATTCATAAACGAATAGTACAATTTTACTTTACATTTGATGACATGTAATTATATTTTGGAAACCATCTGTGAAGAAATGATTGAAGTTCATGTTTTATACTTAGTACTATTTTATAATAAATTTTTTAACCTGCTAGATGCCTCTTGTGAATAGTTGGGATATCATCGGCTCCAGTGCCTGACTCGTGAATGCATTTCTTGTCAACCTCGACTTCTACAATGACATTTCATTCAAATACTGGTTCATTACGCACTGTGTAAATGACGTGTATACAATCAGCCACTTTACATTTCGCATATCCACTGACATATGCAGAATTCAGTCGGTTTGAATTACATTTCCTCACATGATTGTTCTGAAATGATAAGGAGCACTGTGGCCAGTGTTCATGAAAATGCTTGTAGAAAATTTCACACCACACATATGGTGATAGTTTTGTAGAGTCTAGATGAACATATAGAAAAGTAATCCTGGAGTGTAAGGCATAGAGGAGGGTGTGTAGGCTTTGATTCATTGCCAATATAAGCAATGAAACCTATATGAGGCATTTGGCAGAAACGTGTTTTCAGCGTATCCCTCCAAAAACCCAGTGACCTTCACGCCACTGACCTCTATGGTACTTCCGGTGGAAATATTTATTCTCGTTGGTTTCCACAGCCTCACCGTTTTAACCAATTCCTCCTATTTCACACGGGTTGCTTTCAAGCCACGTTTGGCATTCCTCGCGCATGAAATTACTCCAATCAGCAACATATTTAGTGCTTCCGATGTTGGCTTCGTGCTGTATCTGATGTTGAGGCATGTCGTGCGTCCAGCAGTACGCCGCTATCACAATTTGGGAAAGTGTTAGGTGACTTTTTGAGAAGAACAACCTTGACGGACTGACTTACGGCAACCGCAACCTTCACATGATCACCTTCTGCCATCAACCTAATGTTGCGAGTGACGACGGAGAGTGCACAGCCGATTGCAGCGCTGGCAGTGGTGTGTGTTCTTAAGCAATCGCCTTCTCGTGCATCACTGGAGCGCCGAGTCAGTGTTTGCCAACTCTAGTGACAGAGTGGTCAGTCGCCAAACTTCGTCTCGAATTGACAGAGAATCCATTAGTTCATTTGGATGTACAATTGTTGTTTGATTTAGAGGTCGCCCGGCCATCATGAATATATTTCATAAACGTTTCAAAACTTCAGTAACGGAACGCGTTAATTTAAACGCTTACACGTTCAAAACACGGAGCTGAAAGCACGGAGTATATATTGTAGGATGCTACATTGAAATAATTTCGGACGCTAAACAGGAGCACTACTATTTTTTAATCATAAAATGTGTGCATGAATATGCCAGAGAGAAATGTTCCAAGGACATTCCCCTGACGTATAGCATTTCTAAACATGAACTCGTGCAGATATGACGGGAATAGTCCGCGACTTGTACCGAACTGCCTCTTGACCTTTCTCTTCGCCCTCATCCACATGTTTTCAACTGTTTGTGTGTGGACAGAGTTGTCCTGAAGATCAACAAAGTTTTGTTGGTGAACGACGACTGAGGGCGTGGCTAGCACGGGTAGTGCTCGGCGATGTGGCGGAGAATGTTTATGAAGGCAAGGTGGAACGTACTGCCGAAACGTTCCCTCCACATAAACTCGCCGAGCTCCCATTCATTCTCTTGAATACAGCCTTCATTCGCTTCCAATACCCTTCCACGTGTTTCGTTGTGCCCCAGTCACTGGATCCACGATTATTAACCCGGGTAGCACGACCCTCTGGATAATTGGCAGCAGCGTTGCCGCATCCCTCTTACGCACAAAGGTGATGTAGCCTATTTTCTTGGTGATGTCATAGGCTCCAAACACCCACTGCTTCCTTCCAACGTTTTGTCCTCTATGGTATTTTGCTCTGACAAGCAACGATTCGTCTATCATTCTGCACCTCAAGCCCAGGTCCACCGAGTTCTACCGGGCTGTTGAGCAATTTCCAGGAACAGATTTCCCGTATGTATTGGAAGTACCGAACGCCTGTCCTCGAAGACAGGTCCAGGTGATGTACACGCATAGATGTCATGCTCAGCTAATTCAGTCAGTAATGGAATGGATGTAAAAAAAGTTATTCATATATACAATGTGATTCTTGTTTGACATTTTCGGCACAAGAAGATCAGTAACCACACGGTGAGCTAGTCCTTTGCTGGTGTCTCCTTCCTTCCCAGTGTCTTGTCTTGTCTTGTCTTTAACCATCCTCGATTCGAGGGTTGGTCGCTTCATGGACATGCCTTCGCCACTTTTTCCTGTCCTCCGTCTCCTTCAGTATCCTCTCGAATGGTAGTTCCATCCACGCGATGATGTTAGCGATCCATCCCATCCTCGGTCTTCCCCTTGCCCTTGCTCCCGAAATTGTACCCTGTATTATTTCCTTTTCTATGCAGCCCCCCTGTTTCCTCATCAAATGTCCGAAGTAAGTGAGTTTTCTTCTTTTTATCGTGCTCAATAAGGTTCTTTCTGTTCCCGTTTTCTCCAATACCCATTCGTTTGTTCTTTTCTCTGTCCATTGCACTCTCAAGATCTTTCTTAGACATTTCATATTGAAAGCATTTATTCTTTCTTCTTCTCTCTTTCTGATCGTCCAACTTTCACACCCATATGTCGCCACTGGCCATACCAAAGCCTTCATGAGTCTGATCTTGGTAATCATTTTGATATTATGACTTTTCCATAGCGTCTTCAATGCTGTCCCTGTGTTGAGCCCTCTTGCTAATTTCTCTCTTATATCTGTGCTGCTGTCTGCATCTTCGGTTATCAACGATCCTAGGTAATGAAAGGTGTCCACCTGTTCCAGTTTTTGTCCTCCAATTTATCCTCAGACCTCTCTTTTCTCCTGCTTGGTGTAGTCGTTCTGTCAGTTCCTGCAACTCCAATTCTGTTCCCGCTAATAGTACTATATCGTCTGCGTATCTTAGGTTAGTAATGACCCTTCCTCCTATCCGTATTCCTCCCTTCCATCCCTCCAGGGCCTCTCTCATAACCGTCTCTGCCATGATGTTGAACAAATGAGGTGACATCACGCAGTGTACATCTGTACATCTGCTCTTGTCCAGCAGCAGCAGTAGCCTCGGCTTCTAGTTCCCGTTCACCTTCATCCATCTCTGTTTTCTTTTCTTCCTTCTGAAAAGGACCGTTTAAGTGGCCCTGAAAAGGACCGTTTAGATGGCTGTTCAGCAGGGGTAGTGCTCGGCGATGTGGCGGAGAATGTTTATGAAGGCAAGGTGGAACGTACTGCCGAAACGTTCCCTCCACGTAAACTCGCCGAGCTCCCATTCATTCTCTTGAATACAGCCTTCATTCGCTTCCAATACCCTTTCACGTGTTTCGTTGTGCCCCAGTCACTGGATCCACGATTATTAACCCGGGTAGCACGACCCTCTGGATAATTGGCTGCAGCGTTGCCGCATCCCTCTTACGCACAAAGGTGATGTAGCCTATTTTCTTGGTGATGTCATAGGCTCCAAACACCCACTGCTTCCTTCCAACGTTTTGTCCTCTATGGTATTTTGCTCTGACAAGCAACGATTCGTCTATCATTCTGCACCTCAAGCCCAGGTCCACCGAGTTCTACCGGGCTGTTGAGCAATTTCCAGGAACAGATTTCCCGTATGTATTGGAAGTACCGAACGCCTGTCCTCGAAGACAGGTCCAGGTGATGTACACGCATAGATGTCATGCTCAGCTAATTCAGTCAGTAATGGAATGGATGTAAAAAAAGTTATTCATATATACAATGTGATTCTTGTTTGACATTTTCGGCACAAGAAGATCAGTAACCACACGGTGAGCTAGTCCTTTGCTGGTGTCTCCTTCCTTCCCAGTGTACATCTGTACATCTGCTCTTGTCCATCAGCAGCAGCAGTAGCCTCGGCTTCTATTTCCCGTTCACCTTCATCCATCTCTGTTTTCTTGTTCTTCCTTCTGAAAAGGACCGTTTAAGTGGCCCTGAAAAGGACCGTTTAGATGGCTGTTCAGCAGGGGTAGTGCTCGGCGATGTGGCGGAGAATGTTTATGAAGGCAAGGTGGAACGTACTGCCGAAACGTTCCCTCCACGTAAACTCGCCGAGCTCCCATTCATTCTCTTGAATACAGCCTTCATTCGCTTCCAATACCCTTCCACGTGTTTCGTTGTGCCCCAGTCACTGGATCCACGATTATTAACCCGGGTAGCACGACCCTCTGGATAATTGTCAGCAGCGTTGCCGCATCCCTCTTCCGCACAAAGGTGATGTAGCCTATTTTCTTGGTGATGTCATAGGCTCCAAACACCCACTGCTTCCTTCCAACGTTTTGTCCTCTATGGTATTTTGCTCTGACAAGCAACGATTCGTCTATCATTCTGCACCTCAAGCCCAGGTCCACCGAGTTCTACCGGGCTGTTGAGCAATTTCCAGGAACAGATTTCCCGTATGTATTGGAAGTACCGAACGCCTGTCCTCGAAGACAGGTCCAGGTGATGTACACACATAGATGTCATGCTCAGCTAATTCAGTCAGTAATGGAATGGATGTGAAAAAAGTTGTCCATATATACAATGTGATTCTTGTTTGACATTTTCGGCACAAGAAGATGAGCTAGTCCTTTGCTGGTGTCTCCTTCTTCCTTCCCAGTGTACATCTGTACATCTGCTCTTGTCCATCAGCAGCAGTAGCCTCGGCTTCTAGTTCCCGTTCACCTTCATCCATCTCTGTTTTCTTTTCTTCCTTCTGAAAAGGACCGTTTAAGTGGCCCTGAAAAGGACCGTTTAGATGGCTGTTCAGCAGGGGTAGTGCTCGGCGATGTGGTGGAGAATGTTTATGAAGGCAAGGTGGAACGTACTGCCGAAACGTTCCCTCCACGTAAACTCGCCGAGCTCCCATTCATTCTCTTGAATACAGCCTTCATTCGCTTCCAATACCCTTTCACGTGTTTCGTTGTGCCCCAGTCACTGGATCCACGATTATTAACCCGGGTAGCACGACCCTCTGGATAATTGGCAGCAGCGTTGCCGCATCCCTCTTACGCACAAAGGTGATGTAGCCTATTTTCTTGGTGATGTCATAGGCTCCAAACACCCACTGCTTCCTTCCAACGTTTTGTCCTCTATGGTATTTTGCTCTGACAAGCAACGATTCGTCTATCATTCTGCACCTCAAGCCCAGGTCCACCGAGTTCTACCGGGCTGTTGAGCAATTTCCAGGAACAGATTTCCCGTATGTATTGGAAGTACCGAACGCCTGTCCTCGAAGACAGGTCCAGGTGATGTACACGCATAGATGTCATGCTCAGCTAATTCAGTCAGTAATGGAATGGATGTAAAAAAAGTTATTCATATATACAATGTGATTCTTGTTTGACATTTTCGGCACAAGAAGATCAGTAACCACACGGTGAGCTAGTCCTTTGCTGGTGTCTCCTTCCTTCCCAGTGTACATCTGTACATCTGCTCTTGTCCATCAGCAGCAGCAGTAGCCTCGGCTTCTATTTCCCGTTCACCTTCATCCATCTCTGTTTTCTTGTTCTTCCTTCTGAAAAGGACCGTTTAAGTGGCCCTGAAAAGGACCGTTTAGATGGCTGTTCAGCAGGGGTAGTGCTCGGCGATGTGGCGGAGAATGTTTATGAAGGCAAGGTGGAACGTACTGCCGAAACGTTCCCTCCACGTAAACTCGCCGAGCTCCCATTCATTCTCTTGAATACAGCCTTCATTCGCTTCCAATACCCTTCCACGTGTTTCGTTGTGCCCCAGTCACTGGATCCACGATTATTAACCCGGGTAGCACGACCCTCTGGATAATTGTCAGCAGCGTTGCCGCATCCCTCTTCCGCACAAAGGTGATGTAGCCTATTTTCTTGGTGATGTCATAGGCTCCAAACACCCACTGCTTCCTTCCAACGTTTTGTCCTCTATGGTATTTTGCTCTGACAAGCAACGATTCGTCTATCATTCTGCACCTCAAGCCCAGGTCCACCGAGTTCTACCGGGCTGTTGAGCAATTTCCAGGAACAGATTTCCCGTATGTATTGGAAGTACCGAACGCCTGTCCTCGAAGACAGGTCCAGGTGATGTACACACATAGATGTCATGCTCAGCTAATTCAGTCAGTAATGGAATGGATGTGAAAAAAGTTGTCCATATATACAATGTGATTCTTGTTTGACATTTTCGGCACAAGAAGATGAGCTAGTCCTTTGCTGGTGTCTCCTTCTTCCTTCCCAGTGTACATCTGTACATCTGCTCTTGTCCATCAGCAGCAGTAGCCTCGGCTTCTAGTTCCCGTTCACCTTCATCCATCTCTGTTTTCTTGTTCTTCCTTCTGAAAAGGACCGTTTAAGTGGCCCTGAAAAGGACCGTTTAGATGGCTGTTCAGCAGGGGTAGTGCTCGGCGATGTGGTGGAGAATGTTTATGAAGGCAAGGTGGAACGTACTGCCGAAACGTTCCCTCCACGTAAACTCGCCGAGCTCCCATTCATTCTCTTGAATACAGCCTTCATTCGCTTCCAATACCCTTCCACGTGTTTCGTTGTGCCCCAGTCACTGGATCCACGATTATTAACCCGGGTAGCACGACCCTCTGGATAATTGGCAGCAGCGTTGCCGCATCCCTCTTACGCACAAAGGTGATGTAGCCTATTTTCTTGGTGATGTCATAGGCTCCAAACACCCACTGCTTCCTTCCAACGTTTTGTCCTCTATGGTATTTTGCTCTGACAAGCAACGATTCGTCTATCATTCTGCACCTCAAGCCCAGGTCCACCGAGTTCTACCGGGCTGTTGAGCAATTTCCAGGAACAGATTTCCCGTATGTATTGGAAGTACCGAACGCCTGTCCTCGAAGACAGGTCCAGGTGATGTACACGCATAGATGTCATGCTCAGCTAATTCAGTCAGTAATGGAATGGATGTAAAAAAAGTTATTCATATATACAATGTGATTCTTGTTTGACATTTTCGGCACAAGAAGATCAGTAACCACACGGTGAGCTAGTCCTTTGCTGGTGTCTCCTTCCTTCCCAGTGTACATCTGTACATCTGCTCTTGTCCATCAGCAGCAGCAGTAGCCTCGGCTTCTATTTCCCGTTCACCTTCATCCATCTCTGTTTTCTTGTTCTTCCTTCTGAAAAGGACCGTTTAAGTGGCCCTGAAAAGGACCGTTTAGATGGCTGTTCAGCAGGGGTAGTGCTCGGCGATGTGGCGGAGAATGTTTATGAAGGCAAGGTGGAACGTACTGCCGAAACGTTCCCTCCACGTAAACTCGCCGAGCTCCCATTCATTCTATTGAATACAGCCTTCATTCGCTTCCAATACCCTTCCACGTGTTTCGTTGTGCCCCAGTCACTGGATCCACGATTATTAACCCGGGTAGCACGACCCTCTGGATAATTGTCAGCAGCGTTGCCGCATCCCTCTTCCGCACAAAGGTGATGTAGCCTATTTTCTTGGTGATGTCATAGGCTCCAAACACCCACTGCTTCCTTCCAACGTTTTGTCCTCTATGGTATTTTGCTCTGACAAGCAACGATTCGTCTATCATTCTGCACCTCAAGCCCAGGTCCACCGAGTTCTACCGGGCTGTTGAGCAATTTCCAGGAACAGATTTCCCGTATGTATTGGAAGTACCGAACGCCTGTCCTCGAAGACAGGTCCAGGTGATGTACACACATAGATGTCATGCTCAGCTAATTCAGTCAGTAATGGAATGGATGTGAAAAAAGTTGTCCATATATACAATGTGATTCTTGTTTGACATTTTCGGCACAAGAAGATGAGCTAGTCCTTTGCTGGTGTCTCCTTCCTTCCCAGTGTACATCTGTACATCTGCTCTTGTCCATCAGCAGCAGTAGCCTCGGCTTCTAGTTCCCGTTCACCTTCATCCATCTCTGTTTTCTTGTTCTTCCTTCTGAAAAGGACCGTTTAAGTGGCCCTGAAAAGGACCGTTTAGATGGCTGTTCAGCAGGGGTAGTGCTCGGCGATGTGGTGGAGAATGTTTATGAAGGCAAGGTGGAACGTACTGCCGAAACGTTCCCTCCACGTAAACTCGCCGAGCTCCCATTCATTCTCTTGAATACAGCCTTCATTCGCTTCCAATACCCTTCCACGTGTTTCGTTGTGCCCCAGTCACTGGATCCACGATTATTAACCCGGGTAGCACGACCCTCTGGATAATTGGCAGCAGCGTTGCCGCATCCCTCTTACGCACAAAGGTGATGTAGCCTATTTTCTTGGTGATGTCATAGGCTCCAAACACCCACTGCTTCCTTCCAACGTTTTGTCCTCTATGGTATTTTGCTCTGACAAGCAACGATTCGTCTATCATTCTGCACCTCAAGCCCAGGTCCACCGAGTTCTACCGGGCTGTTGAGCAATTTCCAGGAACAGATTTCCCGTATGTATTGGAAGTACCGAACGCCTGTCCTCGAAGACAGGTCCAGGTGATGTACACGCATAGATGTCATGCTCAGCTAATTCAGTCAGTAATGGAATGGATGTAAAAAAAGTTATTCATATATACAATGTGATTCTTGTTTGACATTTTCGGCACAAGAAGATCAGTAACCACACGGTGAGCTAGTCCTTTGCTGGTGTCTCCTTCCTTCCCAGTGTACATCTGTACATCTGCTCTTGTCCATCAGCAGCAGCAGTAGCCTCGGCTTCTATTTCCCGTTCACCTTCATCCATCTCTGTTTTCTTGTTCTTCCTTCTGAAAAGGACCGTTTAAGTGGCCCTGAAAAGGACCGTTTAGATGGCTGTTCAGCAGGGGTAGTGCTCGGCGATGTGGCGGAGAATGTTTATGAAGGCAAGGTGGAACGTACTGCCGAAACGTTCCCTCCACGTAAACTCGCCGAGCTCCCATTCATTCTCTTGAATACAGCCTTCATTCGCTTCCAATACCCTTCCACGTGTTTCGTTGTGCCCCAGTCACTGGATCCACGATTATTAACCCGGGTAGCACGACCCTCTGGATAATTGTCAGCAGCGTTGCCGCATCCCTCTTCCGCACAAAGGTGATGTAGCCTATTTTCTTGGTGATGTCATAGGCTCCAAACACCCACTGCTTCCTTCCAACGTTTTGTCCTCTATGGTATTTTGCTCTGACAAGCAACGATTCGTCTATCATTCTGCACCTCAAGCCCAGGTCCACCGAGTTCTACCGGGCTGTTGAGCAATTTCCAGGAACAGATTTCCCGTATGTATTGGAAGTACCGAACGCCTGTCCTCGAAGACAGGTCCAGGTGATGTACACACATAGATGTCATGCTCAGCTAATTCAGTCAGTAATGGAATGGATGTGAAAAAAGTTGTCCATATATACAATGTGATTCTTGTTTGACATTTTCGGCACAAGAAGATGAGCTAGTCCTTTGCTGGTGTCTCCTTCTTCCTTCCCAGTGTACATCTGTACATCTGCTCTTGTCCATCAGCAGCAGTAGCCTCGGCTTCTAGTTCCCGTTCACCTTCATCCATCTCTGTTTTCTTGTTCTTCCTTCTGAAAAGGACCGTTTAAGTGGCCCTGAAAAGGACCGTTTAGATGGCTGTTCAGCAGGGGTAGTGCTCGGCGATGTGGTGGAGAATGTTTATGAAGGCAAGGTGGAACGTACTGCCGAAACGTTCCCTCCACGTAAACTCGCCGAGCTCCCATTCATTCTCTTGAATACAGCCTTCATTCGCTTCCAATACCCTTCCACGTGTTTCGTTGTGCCCCAGTCACTGGATCCACGATTATTAACCCGGGTAGCACGACCCTCTGGATAATTGGCAGCAGCGTTGCCGCATCCCTCTTACGCACAAAGGTGATGTAGCCTATTTTCTTGGTGATGTCATAGGCTCCAAACACCCACTGCTTCCTTCCAACGTTTTGTCCTCTATGGTATTTTGCTCTGACAAGCAACGATTCGTCTATCATTCTGCACCTCAAGCCCAGGTCCACCGAGTTCTACCGGGCTGTTGAGCAATTTCCAGGAACAGATTTCCTGTATGTATTGGAAGTACCGAACGCCTGTCCTCGAAGACAGGTCCAGGTGATGTACACACATAGATGTCATGCTCAGCTAATTCAGTCAGTAATGGAATGGATGTAAAAAAAGTTGTCCATATATACAATGTGATTCTTGTTTGACATTTTCGGCACAAGAAGATCAGTAACCACACGGTGAGCTAGTCCTTTGCTGGTGTCTCCTTCTTCCTTCCCAGTGTACATCTGTACATCTGCTCTTGTCCATCAGCAGCAGCAGTAGCCTCGGCTTCTATTTCCCGTTCACCTTCATCCATCTCTGTTTTCTTGTTCTTTCTTCTGAAAAGGACCGTTTAAGTGGCCCTGAAAAGGACCGTTTAGATGGCTGTCCAGCAGGGGTAGTGCTCGGCGATGTGGCGGAGAATGTTTATGAAGGCAAGGTGGAACGTACTGCCGAAACGTTCCCTCCACATCAACTCGCCGAGCTCCCATTCATTCTCTTGAATACAGCCTTCATTCGCTTCCAATACCCTTCCACGTGATTCGTTGTGCCCCAGTCAGTGGATCCACGATTATTAACCCGGGTAGCACGACCCTCTGGATAATTGGCAGCAGCGTTGCCGCATCCCTCTTCCGCACAAAGGTGATGTAGCCTATTTTCTTGGTGATGTCATAGGCTCCAAATACCCACTGCTTCCTTCCAACGTTTCGTCCTCTGTGGTATTTTGCTCTGACAAGCAACGATTCGTCTATCTTCACCTCAAGCCCAGGTCCACCGAGTTCTACCGGGCTGTTCAGCAATTTCCAGGAACAGATGTCCCATGTGTATTGGAAGTACCGAACACCTATCCTCGAACAGAGGTCCAGGTGATGTATGCAGTTGTATTCAGTGGCATCTTGGAGGCCCAGTAAAACACCACATAGAGGAACCTCTTCGGGGTGATCTTCGAGCCCTCCAAAAAACTTTCCTTCAGAACGGATTGTTACCGAACGCCTGTCTTCGAAGACAGGTCCAGGTGATGTATAGTTGTATTCAGTGGCGTCTTGAAGGCCCAGTAAAACACCACGTACAGGAACCAAAAAACTTCCCTTCAGAATGGAATGCTTCTTCCGATATTTGGAGCATCTCCAAATGTAACCAGTCAGCTTCCCCGGTTCTTTATTCAGCCAGCATGGATGCTGGCATGGAATGCATTGCACCTCCTTGTGTAAGATGCCCTGGCCCTGTAGATATTGTATCACGTGTAGAGGATCCTTTCAAATCTCATTTATCTCAAAGATGTTCATGATCGCGTGCCACTTGCAAAGCGTCCAGAACAGGAAAGGAAGTCTGGAAACTTGTTCCTAGTTCAAGGACTCTGACGTAGGCTTATTGCAGGACTGGACCTCTGGAAGATTTGTTGGCCGACCCATTAACTCACAACGATATATGTCGCCCCAATCAAAATTCTGTTTCTAATAGTAAATATCACGTTTTTAAACTCCAAAGGCCATAATATTTTAACTATTTTATATTGTAGATCCTGTATATAAACGGTGCTTGATTTGGTACTTGTGGGTTTGACGACCCACAGAAATATCTATAGTGGTGGCCAAAACGCCACAATATCAAGTAATATCGTATCGAAAATGTTTCCGTTGCGTGTAACACGCTGGCGCCACATGTATTTGCACATGTATGAATCCAACATATGTCTGTGTGTTCCATTGTGCCGTTTATTACGCTCTTTAGCTTTTTTCCATGATCTCTCGATGCGCTGAGTATTTGCACCTGTGTTTGGGTCCACGAAATTTTGAGAATGATTAACTGTTTCGTGAGTGTAATTCATTCCTGGGATCGTAGCAATGTTGCTGTATGCCCGCCACAAATCTGAAACAATCGTCGTCCCGGGCCTGATGTGTTGAGTGACAACAGGAATTAGCGTAGCAGCAGAACGGTCTGCTACAGGAAACAGCCCTATCTACTTATTTGGCATTATTATCTAGTATTAAATTATATTGACTTAGCTGCTTTTGACTGGCACCGGAACATCAGCTGGTCTACTGGATTGTACACCATTGGTGGATGAGTGTAATTTCTGTAGCTGTGGATGTACAGAATGTGTGCATTGGTAAAGTTCTGCTAAGTCCACAAAGTGAAAGAAGAGTCGAATCGACCAATGTTTTAATTTCCTGTCAATGCCATAGTAGCCCTTGATCTACCTGAACTACTCCACCCATGTAGCGATTGTAGTGACTGACAATGTTTGGACAAGGATATTGCACAATTGAACCATCAGTATTCTTCCTGTTGACAGATGTTGTAGCTGGCGGATAAGCATTTGACACCATGTAGACTGACTTTCTGTCTTTCCACACGATAGCTGTCATGTTGTCCTTGTGCTGCTGAATGGCATCACCTCGTTTCAGTTTCTTCAGTAGTTGCTTGTCACCCAATTCTTTGGGAAACCCTTTTCTATTTGCCTTGTTTGTTCGACACACTTAGATGTCATGCTCAGCTAATTCAGTCAGTAATGGATAGGATGTAAAAAAAGTTGTCCATATATACAATGTGATTCTTGTTTGACATTTTCGGCACAAGAAGATCAGTAACCACACGGTGAGCTAGTCCTTTGCTGGCATCTCCTTTTTCCTTCCCAGTGTACATTTGTACATCTGCTCTTGTCCAGCAGCAGTAGGTAGCCTCGGCTTCTATTTCCCGTTCACCTTCATCCATCTCTGTTTTCTTGTTCTTCCTTCTGAAAAGGACCGTTTAAGTGGCCCTGAAAAGGACCGTTTAGGTAGCTGTCCAGCAGTGGTAGTGCTCGGCGATGTGGCGGAGAATGTTTATGAAGGCAAGGTGGAACGTACTGCCGAAACGTTCCCTCCACATAAACTCCCCGAGCTCCCATTCATTCTCTTGAATACAGCCTTCATTCGCTTCCAATACCCTTCCACGTGATTCGTTGTGCCCCAGTCACTGGATCCACAAAATTCTGGCTGTGGTTCACTGTCTGGTGCTGGTAGTTGCCAGGCAGATTGGGGATGCCCCGTTATGCTGCCCATTCGTCAGACACGATTATTAACCCGGGTAGCACGACCCTCTGGATAATTGGCAGCAGCGTTTCCGCATCCCTCTTACGCACAAAGGTGATGTAGCCTATTTTCTTGATGATGTCATAGGCTCCAAACACCCACTGCTTACTTCCAACGTTTTGTCCTCTATGGTATTTTGCTCTGACAAGCAACGATTCGTCTATCTGCACCTCAAGCCCAGGTCCACCGAGTTCTACCGGCTGGGCTGTTCAGCAATTTCCAGGAACAGATTTCCCGTATGTATTGGAAGTACTGAACGCCTGTCTTCGAAGACAGGTCTAGGTGATGTATAGTTGTATTCAGTGGCGTCTTGGAGGCCCAGTAGAACACGACGTAGACGAATTTCTTCGGGCTGATCTTGGAGCCCTCCAAAAAGCTTCTCTTTAAAACGGAATGCTTCTTTCGGTTTTGGAGCACCTCCAAATGTAACCGGTCAGCTTCCCCGGTTCTTTTTTCAGCCTGCATGGATGCTGGCATGGAATGCATTGCACCTCGTTGTGTAAGATGGCCTGGCCTTGTAAATATTCGATCACGTTCAGTGGATCCTTTCAAATATCATTTATCTCGAAGAGATTCATGATTGCGTCCAACTTGCAAGGTGTCCAGAACAGGAAAGAAAGTCTGAAAACTTGTTCCTAGTTCAAGGACTCTGACGTAGGCTTATTGCAGGACTGGAACTCTGGAAGATTTGTTGGCCAACCCATTAACTCACAACGATAGATGTCGCCCCAATAAAAATTCTGTTTCTAATAGTAAATATCACGTTTTTAAACTCCAAAGGCGATTATTAACCCGGTAGTTGCTTGTCACCCAATTCTTTGGGAAACCCTTTTCTATTTGCCTTGTTTGTTCGACACACTTAGATGTCATGCTCAGCTAATTCAGTCAGTAATGGAATGGATGTAAAAAAAGTTGTCCATATATACAATGTGATTCTTGTTTGACATTTTCGGCACAAGAAGATCAGTAACCACACGGTGAGCTAGTCCTTTGCTGGCATCTCCTTTTTCCTTCCCAGTGTACATTTGTACATCTGCTCTTGTCCAGCAGCAGTAGGTAGCCTCGGCTTCTATTTCCCGTTCACCTTCATCCATCTCTGTTTTCTTGTTCTTCCTTCTGAAAAGGACCGTTTAAGTGGCCCTGAAAAGGACCGTTTAGGTAGCTGTCCAGCAGTGGTAGTGCTCGGCGATGTGGCGGAGAATGTTTATGAAGGCAAGGTGGAACGTACTGCCGAAACGTTCCCTCCACATAAACTCCCCGAGCTCCCATTCATTCTCTTGAATACAGCCTTCATTCGCTTCCAATACCCTTCCACGTGATTCGTTGTGCCCCAGTCACTGGATCCACAAAATTCTGGCTGTGGTTCACTGTCTGGTGCTGGTAGTTGCCAGGCAGATTGGGGATGCCCCGTTATGCTGCCCATTCGTCAGACACGATTATTAACCCGGGTAGCACGACCCTCTGGATAATTGGCAGCAGCGTTTCCGCATCCCTCTTACGCACAAAGGTGATGTAGCCTATTTTCTTGATGATGTCATAGGCTCCAAACACCCACTGCTTACTTCCAACGTTTTGTCCTCTATGGTATTTTGCTCTGACAAGCAACGATTCGTCTATCTGCACCTCAAGCCCAGGTCCACCGAGTTCTACCGGCTGGGCTGTTCAGCAATTTCCAGGAACAGATTTCCCGTATGTATTGGAAGTACTGAACGCCTGTCTTCGAAGACAGGTCTAGGTGATGTATAGTTGTATTCAGTGGCGTCTTGGAGGCCCAGTAGAACACGACGTAGACGAATTTCTTCGGGCTGATCTTGGAGCCCTCCAAAAAGCTTCTCTTTAAAACGGAATGCTTCTTTCGGTTTTGGAGCACCTCCAAATGTAACCGGTCAGCTTCCCCGGTTCTTTTTTCAGCCTGCATGGATGCTGGCATGGAATGCATTGCACCTCGTTGTGTAAGATGGCCTGGCCTTGTAAATATTCGATCACGTTCAGTGGATCCTTTCAAATATCATTTATCTCGAAGAGATTCATGATTGCGTCCAACTTGCAAGGTGTCCAGAACAGGAAAGAAAGTCTGAAAACTTGTTCCTAGTTCAAGGACTCTGACGTAGGCTTATTGCAGGACTGGAACTCTGGAAGATTTGTTGGCCAACCCATTAACTCACAACGATAGATGTCGCCCCAATAAAAATTCTGTTTCTAATAGTAAATATCACGTTTTTAAACTCCAAAGGCGATTATTAACCCGGTAGTTGCTTGTCACCCAATTCTTTGGGAAACCCTTTTCTATTTGCCTTGTTTGTTCGACACACTTAGATGTCATGCTCAGCTAATTCAGTCAGTAATGGAATGGATGTAAAAAAAGTTGTCCATATATACAATGTGATTCTTGTTTGACATTTTCGGCACAAGAAGATCAGTAACCACACGGTGAGCTAGTCCTTTGCTGGCATCTCCTTTTTCCTTCCCAGTGTACATAATATTATAACTATTTTATATTATAGATCCTGTATATAAACGGTGCTTGATTTGGTACTTGTGGGTTTGACGACCCACAGAAATATCTATAGTGGTGGCCAAAACGCCACAATATCAAGTAATATCGTATCGAAAATGTTTCTGTTGCGTGTTTTAACACGCTGGCGCCACATGTATTCGCACATGTATGTATGAATCCAACATCTATCTGTGTGTGTCATTGTGTCGTTTATTGTTTATTACGCTCTTTAGCTTTTTTTCCATGATCTTTCGATGTGCTGAGTATTTGCACCTGTGTTTGGATCCACGAATTTTTGAGAATGATTAGCTGTTTCGTGAGTGTAATATTATTCATTCCTGCATGGGATCGTAGCAATGTTGTTGTATGCCCGCCACAAATCTGAAACAATCGTCGTCCCGGGCCTGATGTGTTGAGTGATAACAGGAATTAGCGCAGCAGCAGAACGGTCTGCTACAGGAAACAACCCTATCTGCTTATTTGGCATTATTATCTAGTATTAAATTATATTGACTTAGCTGCTTTCGACTGGCACCGGAACATCAGCTGGTCTACTGGATTGTACACCATTGGTGTAATTTCTGTAGCTAATAAATAATAATAATAATAATCTTTTCTTTAATTGAGCGCCTGCAAACGCACTGCGCTTTACATTTACAAGTTATGCTGTAATCTTAATTAAACTTGACTACTAACTGAACAGACAGCTTTGCAATTACAAAGGCGCTAATAGCAGCCTACAAAGCATATCCCCCCAACGGGGGCTCGAACTCACTACCTCTCGCACTCTTGGCCAGCGTGTTAACCATTACTCTACCGGGCCCCCCCAATAAAATAGTAAAATAATAAAACGAACACAATGTATATTTACTAAAAGATATATTTGTTCTGTTTTGTCAATCAACTCAAGCAAAATCTCTTCACACAAAATTATCAAACCATAAGAACCGGGTTGCTACAAGAAACTCGAAAACATCACACGAACTCTGCACAAATCTTAAATCGAAAGCTAATTATCTCATTCTGTTCTCTACAGATGTTCTATATTAAAAATGTTCAGATATAATTATTGTGGGCACAGCAAAAAAGGTGGAATAACTCTGATTATAGATTTAACTCAAAAGTAACGCAATTAGTTGGGCACTGCAAATAAGGTAGAATAACTCTAATTCTAGATTAACTCGAAAGTAACGCAATTAGTCTTCTGAAATTATTTCATTGAATTATTTTTAGGAAGAACTCCTCAAATGTTTGGCAACAAACGGTGGGTGGCCTCACTAAAAGTGATATAACTATTGTTCTGTTTGAAATATTTTGATGAATTCTGGCCATCATGTGTAAATATGAATTGTCTTTAAGCATGTAAAAATTTCATTTCGAAAATCTTACTTTTGGTCAAGATATTGGGGGGAAAAACGTTGGGGTATTTTTTGCCCACCCTGTAGAGTAACGCTAGAGTAAATTTCAGAGCAGAGGTCAGATTTCTCATCTCAAATTGGGACAGAAACCAAAGAAAGACCCGTTTGTGAGTTTGCCAGCAGCAGAAGTATTTTCTAGAAGCATTCACGTGTATTTTAATTAATTGGGTTTGCGCATGATCTGCAAAATCCGAAACATTGCTGGCCGGTAAATTGACTCTTATAAAAAAACGTTATACTTGTCATGTAGCATAAAAGGTTGCTAGCCTACACAAGATTTTCAGTAATGAAATAGCACAAGCATTTTAGAATGAGTCAAAAAAGAGTTTTTTATTATCATAAAAAACGAAAGTGCTGTAAAAAGCTATCGATTTTCGTACTAAAAAACAAGAAATTCTGATGACTACCACAGGCCCACATTTGAGAGCAATGTTTTAGAGTAGTTTTGTCGAAACGAATTAAAAATCAAAACAATATCTCTTAAGCAAGAAGTCTCAAAATCTGCTAAACACTAAAAATGATTAAGAATAACTTTTCTGTAACTTTAATGCAAGTGAAAAGTAAAATTAGACTCACTTACGAACTATGAATTTAATTGAATTACCTTCAAATTACTTTCTGCCAATTTTCAACTATATCAGTTGAACGTAACTTAGAATAGCATAAATTCTTTATGTATGCTATTGAAGTAGCCCAAACAATATACAGTAATTAGAGTTGGTTTCAAAAAGTATCCATTATGAAGAACTTTTAAAATATATGAAGAACTGGTATGCAGCATGGACACTGCAAGTAAAATAGAGTCATAGCTAGAGTACCCTTAGAGTTAATTTTACAGCACTTTTCTGTATAAGCATAAAAAACTAAACTCCATTCTGCAAGAACTGTTTGGCTAAATTGTACATTGTTGGCACTGCAAATAAATTAGAAGCACATTGAAATTATTACGTCAATCGAAAGTAACTCAAAAGTAATTACGTAGAATTGTTTCTGAGTACGAAATAAAAGTCGAAATTGTTCCTTTTTTACTTTTTAAATACTTAACCTTACTTAAGAATCTTACGCGCCGCTGAGTTACAATTATGGTTTGCACTGCAAATGAATTCTACAGAAACTCAAAAGCAAGTACAGTCATTTCAAAGCAGACATAAATTCAGAAGTCGAAATTGTCTTTTTAACAAGAACTCTTTAAAAACACATCACGCAAATTTTTTCGTCATGTCATGGACACTGAAAATGAATTATAATAACAAAGTAACTCATCCGCAATTTTAAAGTAGCTCAATAGCAATTAGAGTAGTTTTCTGAGTATTAGTTTTAAAAAATCTCGCAAATGTCTCTTTAAAAAAGAACTGATCCTGCCGCCCCTAGCGTCAAAACAATAGAGCAACACGAAAATCATTAACGTCTGCAATTACTTCAGCTACGACATGGCCTGCTCTATCACACATTTGGCAAAAACTGCAACTTTAAGAAACGAAAGCTACACACAATAATTAAAACAAATTCTAATATATGGTGAAATGGCTGCCACGAAAATAATATATACAGGTCCAACAGAGTGGGCTGGAAGTATTGATAAATCACAGTCAATGCTGCCAATGTCACTTCTCCAACGAAGACAAAGTCTCATTAATTAATACGCATCTAAAACTATAAAATACAAGTTGCAACGGGAGGTTAATAAAAAATCTACTCATCCACGCGACCGATTTTTTCAAATAATTTACAAAACAACTTCTTAGCACACACGAAAAACACTATCGGGATTCGCGATCCAAAAATCTTACCTGTTCTCGAGCTTGAAATTTTTTATTTTATATCGCAGTGCTAACGCGTGTGTTTAATATACGACGCCATTTATTTGCATACAACCATCATTATCAACAGACCATCGATGATATAATTATTGATGATTGAAACCAGTACATTAATGACGTCATTGCCGATTGTAAAATTATAGCGCTTTATCAGTTAATTAATATCTATAATAGCGTGTCGTATGTATCAGAAGCCTATTTAAGACACAATAATTTTGGCGGATCGCTTTTCAATGAACCAATAGATTTTTAACCTCATTTTTCGCCGAGGGCAGATCTTTTGGCATGCGGTTTCGCAAAAATGCTGACTATAGCGTAAATATTGGCGGGTGGCAGCTGGGTTGGACCGAAAACATAAATTTCACGGGCAACGCCGGGCACTCAAAGTGGTTGGACCGGGTTGGGCCCGATGGAAGAAGGCGAGGTGAGAAGGGCGGTGTAGGAGCGGAGTCAGGCGTGACGGGGGACAAAAACCGAAATTTTCCAGGCGTGGGAGCGTGGTCAGACGTGACTGTGAACAAAATCTGAAATGTCCCGGGCAACGCCGGGTAATTCAGCTAGTTTATTATAATAACAATAATGTATCTAGTAATAATAATAATATCCATGGAGTCGTAACACTATATCTGTCTGTCTATATCTGTCTATAGACTATATCTGTCTATAGACTATATCTGTCTATAGACTATATCTGTCTGTCTGTCTCTGTCTGTCTGTCTATGTCTCTTCTCTGTCACTGTCATAAGCCCTCAAGCAACTCAGCTGTGGGTGTACAGAATGTGTGCATTGATAAAGTTCTGCTAAGTCCACAAAGTAAAAGAAAAGTCGAATCGACCAACGTTTTAATTTCCTGTCAATGCCATAGTAGCCCTTGATCTACCTGAACTACTCCACCCATGTAGCGATTGTAGTGACTGACAATGTTTGTTCAGTAGTTGCTTGTCACCCAATTCTTTGGGAAACCCTTTTCTATTTGCCTTGTTTGTTCGACACACTTAGATGTCATGCTCAGCTAATTCAGTCAGTAATGGAATGGATGTAAAAAAAGTTGTCCATATATACAATGTGATTCTTGTTTGACATTTTCGGCACAAGAAGATCAGTAACCACACGGTGAGCTAGTCCTTTGCTGGCATCTCCTTCCTTCCCAGTGTACATCTGTACATCTGCTCTTGTCCAGCAGCAGTAGGTAGCCTCGGCTTCTATTTCCCGTTCACCTTCATCCATCTCTGTTTTCTTGTTCTTCCTTCTGAAAAGGACCGTTTAAGTGGCTCTGAAAAGGACCGTTTAGGTAGCTGTCCAGCAGTGGTAGTGCTCGGCGATGTGGCGGAGAATGTTTATGAAGGCAAGGTGGAACGTACTGCCGAAACGTTCCCTCCACATAAACTCCCCGAGCTCCCATTCATTCTCTTGAATACAGCCTTCATTCGCTTCCAATACCCTTCCACGTGTTTCGTTGTGCCCCAGTCACTGGATCCACGAAATTCTGGCTGTGGTTCACTGTCTGGTGCTGGTAGTTGCCAGGCAGATTGGGTATGCCCCGTTATGCTGCCCGTTCGTCAGACACGATTATTAACCCGGGTAGCACGACCCTCTGGATAATTGGCAGCAGCGTTTCCGCATCCCTCTTACGCACAAAGGTGATGTAGCCTATTTTCTTGATGATGTCATAGGCTCCAAACACCCACTGCTTACTTCCAACGTTTTGTCCTCTATGGTATTTTGCTCTGACAAGCAACGATTCGTCTATCTGCACCTCAAGCCCAGATCCACCGAGTTCTACCGGCTGGGCTGTTCAGCAATTTTCAGGAACAGATTTCCCGTATGTATTGGAAGTACTGAACGCCTGTCTTCGAAGACAGGTCCATTTGATGTATAGTTGTATTCAGTGGCGTCTTGGAGGCCCAGTAGAACACGACGCAGACGAATTTCTTCGGGCTTTCGGGCTGATCTTGGAGCTCTCCAAAAAGCTTCTCTTTAGAACGGAATGCTTCTTTCGGTTTTGGAGCACCTCCAAATGTAACCGGTCAGCTTCCCCGGTTATTTTTTCAGCCTGCATGGATGCTGGCATGGAATGCATTGCACCTCGTTGTGTAAGATGGCCTAGCCTTGTAAATATTCGATCACGTTCAGTGGATCCTTGCAAATATCATTTATCTCGAAGAGATTCATGATTGCGTCCAACTTGCAAGGTGTCCAGAACAGGAAAGAAAGTCTGAAAACTTGTTCCTAGTTCAAGGACTCTGACGTAGGCTTATTGCAGGACTGGAACATTATATACATTCCATCCGTCACTTATGATGTGTGCCCCTGGTAGGATATTTTCTAAAATAAATGGTTTCAAAGTGACTGCACTCTATTGTTAACGACAGTCAATAAAAATTGGTAAAATTTATATGGTTTTAGTGTAGCTATTTATTCTATGCTGTATTGACAAAGACACACTTATGAAAGGGTGCAAATGATACGTATGCATAGTTTTCACCCAAGGTGACTACTTAGAAGTTGTTGAAAATGTCAGGTGAATGAAAATGGTTGCATAAATTTATGTAAATAAGATGAGAACAAAGTGCGACTGGTGCCGCATTGAATTGTCTTTTGAGCTTGCGCTTGGCATGCATCCACAGATTTTCTGTGTCCTGAGCAGGGCCGGATTTAGGTTGGTGGGGGCCCTGAGGCAAACACTAAGCCAAACAGTATGGAATACTTTTTTATAATTAACTATTAACTAATAACTAATGTACTGTAGTCTGTAGGTAAGTTACATCTTTAGCTGTACTACAGACAGACTCACTTGAAGTCACTTCACTCACAGAGTCACAGTAATGACAGTAATCACAGTATGATCAACTTATTGACACTTTTCTTGCTTTGCTATTAGCGAAGTCTTTAATGATGTCACGAAAGTCAATGCTTTGCAAGACATCGCTTTCAATGCTCATCAGTGACAGCCAATTCAACTTCTCCTGGTCCAAAGTTGTTCTAAGACGATTTTTTTATTATTTTAAGCTTGGAAAAGGATCTTTCTCTACTGCAATTTGAGACCATCATACATAGATATATGCGCAGCATGATATCAATGTTAGGAAACACAGACTTCAAATCTTTTGTGGCCATCATTGCGTACATCCACTGTTCAATACTTCCTTGCAGTGGTTTTTTGTCTTCACCAAGGAGTGCCATGAGCGGCAAAAACTGATTCAGTTCATCACCAAGAGTGTCCTCGATGTCAGATGAGTAGATAAGATGTCAACCAAGTTCTTTGCAGCTGTTCTCAATTCTTCAGTAGTGAGCTTGTCGATATGGTGAAGAAATCCAAATCTATCACATATTTCCTTGTAGGCACTGACACGAGTAGATAAGGCTGACACCAACATATCAATCACGGGCACGAATGAATCAATTCGAAAACGATCTCTGGGTGATAGGTGCACTTCAGAAGTATAACCATAGTCAAGCGGATTCAGCCGCACATTAGCTCTGCGAACACGTTGGTTCTGTTGTGCATACTCTGTTGTCCCAGAGTTTTGTGCACCCACACTTTCAAACTCCTCGAATCGACCGGGAAGTGACTTGACAAATGTTTCCAAAGATTTCAACAAGTTCACAGCGGTGTTCAGATCTAACTGATCATCTTGCAGTTTCTTGCTTGTACTGTTGAACCTGTCCAGAATAACATGCCAAAAGCATGCAAAAAATCCAGTCTCTAGCTTACACATTCGATCATACATGCCAGATGCCTTGTTACAGGTTTCACCATTTTGATTGGCATCATTAGCAATCTCATCCAGCACAGCTGCGAAGTCTGCATAACCACACATTAGTGCTTTTGTGGCATCAGCATGGGCAGACCAACGGGTGTCACTTAGTCTTTTTGGCATTGGCAGTCCCTTTGGTGCTAGTTTGGCTTTCAACAGATTATACCGACTAGTGGAAGCAGAGAAGAAATTGTATACCTGTTCTACGATATCAAAAAATGCCACTGCTTGTCGAAAACAATCCACGGCTGCTTGTCCTACCAGATTCAGTGAGTGTCCACTGCATGGCACAAATACAGCGTTAGGACTTTTCTGCCTAATAAGTGTTTGCATACCAATGTATTTGCCACTCATGTTCGAAGCGTTGTCGTAGGATTGACCCCTACAGTTTCCAATATCCAAGTCCATACTTTGAAGAAATGAGACAAGTGCATCTGCCATTTCATTTCCCTTGTGACCAGTGTTGTCTAGAAATGTCAGAAAACGTTCGACAGGACAGTCATTTTCAAGATAGCGAATAGCACAGGTCAATTGATCTGTGTGGCTGTTGTCTGGAGTCGAGTCAACTGTGACTGAGAAATACTTTGAGGATTTAATCCGATCGACTATTGTTCTCCGAACTGTGTTGCCCATGATTTTAATCAATTCATCACAGACTGTAGAAGACAGATAATTGGTGTGCCCACTTCCTTTGTTAGCATGCATCTGTACATGCTCTGCAAGAAATGTGTCGTATTGACCTAGCAGCTCAATTATGCCCAGAAAATTTCGATTTCCGGGTGAGCCCACAGTTTCATTATCACCACGAAATGCAAGGCCGCGCTCTGCAATAAACGTGATGACACTCACGACACGCTGCAAGACATTGCGCCAGTACATGGAAGTTTTATTGAGCTGCTCTTCAAGTTCGTGGTCTATGCGTCCTACTGGATGAGCTCTTTGTACCAGGCTGCAAAGAGAGTCACTGTGACTTGATGATTTTTCGTGCATCTCAATGGCACGTCCTGCATTCTTCCAGTTATCAAACCCTTCACATGTTAGTGGTGCTTCGACGGTCGAGAACAGTCTACAGGGATAACAATACAATCAGCCAGTTGCAGGTGAATAACAGAGCCATGTCCGCCTGACAATCTCACCATTCGGGTGAGATCGTTTAAACATTTGCTCACTACATGACCGTTTGATAATCTTGCCGGATTGCTTGTCTGTAGTATATCGCACAGATTTGCTAAAGTCAACTCTTTTGATATTTTGTAGATCGGCAGTATTCTTTGATGACCAGAAATCAATCATTGCTCAGGTACATTTTGCTGGCCACAAACCTATGTCATTGTTACATCCATGATTTAGAGACGTTCTCGTCGCATCAGTATTGACGTCCACGTCGTCACTACCAGCATCCATTACAATGTCCACACCTTTTGCTGTCACAGTACCATCACTACAATTTACCTCAGGCACAGGGTCAGACTCAATCTTCACTAGTAAGGACTCTAAGGATGAAGACGGTTTATCGTCTGCTTCAGAAGATTCTCCGACAGTTGCCACGATAGAAGTTCTCGTCAAAAAATCAATAATGTTTCCAGACTTTTTGGCATCTTCCTGTTGTTTTAAATGTTTCTCATTTGATAATTTTCTCTTCTTAGCACCACTACCATACTGTCGCGGTGTTTTGTGCCGGTCTCCTGGTCTGCTTATGATGACCACTTAATAAATTTCAATAGAAAAATTATTATAACTGAATAATTACGGATTTCAGGATAACAATCATAACATCATAATTATTAATTTATCATATTTCTTGTCTGTTTTGAAATTTATCTTATTTTACAATTTCAACGTGACAATGTCTGCCGTTTTGCCGGAAATCAACATCAGACTCAGTTTATAATATATTTATATAGCGCTTACATTTTTATATCGCGACGCTGACAATAAGTTACAAGTAATATGACTAATATCTACTATTTTTAGTTTTGTAGGTCTATTTACAATATTTATTACATTCATTTATTTCTATTTATCTATTTTTTGTGTTTGGTGGGGGCCCTGAGGCAGCTGCCTCATTTGCCCCATAGTAAATCCGGCCCTGGTCCTGAGTATGGACAGTGTCATCATTGGGGTCCACAAAGTTGTGCTGATGAACCACCATGGAGTGTTTGTAAATCGCGTCGTGAATTCGTTCAATGTTGGCGTATGCTGCCCATCCATCCTAGACCATGTGAGTACCAGGAAAAATGTGTTCTTCAATGCACACTTGTAAAGTGTCAGCTCGACGATTTGGTATTTTCACAAGAAAACAGCGTCCACTCTCACTCTCAATGCCAGCAAAGACCCAGTGACCATCCCTCCATTGGCCACGGTGATACTTCCTGTGAAAATATTTAGTTTCTTCAATTTCCAGTACAGTGGGGTAACCATTAGAGTCCATACCGCCTATTTCTCCTTAATTGCATTTGATCCATTGTTCACACACCTCGCATAAAATTACACCAATCCATCACAATCTTCACACCGCCCCGTTCGCTTCTTGTGCCATCTGCAATTCGGGCATATTGCAACACCATCAGGAAAATCAGGATAATAATTTGTTCAACGCGCAGATGGCTGCCCACGAAAAATGGAATCCACAGCTCTCGCAAGCCCATCTGTGACCGTTGATCCCTTGAGTGTAATGGTTCAATGTGTGCAGTTGATGACACAGATCACATGGCTTTGCATTCTTTATAAGACGACGTCGTGCACACCATTCAAGCACTGCTTGACTGTCTGTCAATGTTGCTAGACACCATATTTTCTCGTTCTGCATCTACACCGTGATTCAAAAAAAAGTAAGCCAAAATGTTTTTCAAATATCTCCAATGTCTGATAACATATCACGCTAAAGTTTTCCAAATATTTAGAGAATTAGGACCAAGAATATGATTCCAAGATTTCATGAGAAAAAGTTGAACGGATAAAAAGATATGTATCTTTCAACTTCATATGCCGAAATTTCAGTTTACAAGCAATTTTCTGTTAGATTCAATAAAATGTAAGTCAAACTGTTTTTCTTATATCTCTAATGCCTGATGACTAATCATGCTAACATTTTCCAGATATGTAGAGAATTGAATAACAACATGATTCCCACAGTTTGGTTTGATTATTTAATTAAATAAGATGCTCAAAATGTCCTCCTGCTGCTTGCACGCAAGCCTGGAGGAACTGGCGCCATTGGGCAACAGCATCGTCGATTATCCGCTGGTCCAGGTCATCCCACACATCCGTCAAGCGCTACTTCAGATCGTTTATACCATGGATTGTTGTCTACTCGGTCTTGCATCAAGCTCCACACTTTATGGTCGACAGGATTCAAATCTGGGCTGTTCGGAGGCCATAATGTGAGAGAAATGAAGTCTGGCATCTCTCTTGTCAGCATTTCAATGGTTCCCTTGGCTCTGTGGGCTGGGACACTGTCCTGTTGAAAAAACCCAGCCTTCTGGGGCTAGATTTCTGATTACAGATAGAGTATGTTGTGAGAGTAGAACGTCGCGATAATAGGATCCATTAATTTTTACTCCAGGGTCACTGAAGATCAAAATTGGGAACTATCAAGCGTCGAAACCGCAAAAACACCATAACAGACTTGCTGAAAACTGAAGTTTCGGGAGATGAAGTTGAAATATTCATATCTTTCTATCCGCTCAAATTTATGACTTGATATTTTGGAATCCCATTCTTGATTCAATTCTTTAAATATTTGGAAAATTTTACTATGATTAATTATCAGGCCATAAAGATACTGAAAATGTTTGACTCACATTTTATTGAATCTAACAGAAAATTGCTTGTAAACTGAAATTTCGGCATATGAAGTTGAAAGATACATATCTTTTTATCCGTTCAACTTTTTCTCATGAAATCTTGGAATCATATTGTTGGTCCAATTCTCTAAATATTTGGAAAATTTTAGCGTGATATGTTATCAGGCATTGGAGATATATGAAAAATAATTTGGCTTACTTTTTTTTGAATCACGGTGTATATAACATTCATGACTTCAAAGTTGGGTACAATAGTAGCATGGCAAAAACCCCTTCTCTTTACTTCAAGTGCTCTTTGGCCTTCTCAGGTTTCTTCCTGCCCGGTGGTGTGACCCTTACCAGGATGTCGTCACCACCGGGCTACATATGACGCTCAGTCCACTTCTACGGGCCGTAAGGAGATTTAGTCTTTATCAACCAAAGAACAACTCGACAACAGTTTTAGCATCTAATGACGATCTCGGACGACTCAAAGACCCTCAGAAAACAGCTTAAAAACGGGCATTTTCCGCCTAGTGGTTAACTACAAATCCTAGCCACCCCTTACTTCAATGTTAACCATCGGTTAGTATTCTATATGGATTAACCGGGATACCTCGTGCATTTTGGCTGGGTAAAGTTTAAACCTTTACCGCCCAATAATCCTATACATCTGCCGGTTCAACTCATCTCAGAATTACCTGCCCAATTACATACACTTTGTCCGGTTAACTTCTGACCGCCACCAAGCGAAAGAGCGTCACCATCGAAGGCACCTTGATCGGTTGAACTTGTGCGCTGTCTCTTGTCTCCGTCTCACTCCCGTTGTGGCTAGCATAGAATAATTACCGATGCTAAAGCCTTATTGTTTTTGCCAAAATCGGTTTTTATTAATATCAATCATCCAGGATTTTAGGTTTCTTTATTCCTGATGATTTATCAGCTCTCTTCCTCTTGTTTCGTCGAAGTTATGTCAAGTTGAGGACTTCCGTCAAGTTGGTTTGATATTCACATTGGATATTCGATCATTTGATATGGAAAGCCGTAGGTCGAATAAATATTGAAATATTCTCATGTTAAGTGTGCTTCTGCGCAAGATTTGGTGCAGTTCTAAACAACGTATCTAAACAACGTATGGAACTGAAAGTTAAATAACTCATTCGTTTCTGAAAAGCATTGGTGCTGTTTTGATGCCATATATGCTAATGTATAAGAAGAGAAAACTAAATAACTCATTCGTTTCACTTGAACTAATGATTAAATTTGGCCATCAAGGTCCAGAGTGAAATGAGGTATGGTGTTCAAAATCGAAGGCTTGAACTCAACAGTTATGGTGTTCACAACTGGTAAAATGGCTGAACAATGGTTGTCCTCTGAAAATAAGCGAACAGGTTGTGCATTAGTGAAAGAAATATGACCCAGATTCACAGAGCCTCCAATGTCAAATCTCTGGTCAAGTTCAGCCACTAACATGTCTGCTGGTTGTCGCCAAATGCCTGGCGATCGCTGAAACTAGTTGTAAACGTAAAGAGGCCTCTGCAGAGCAATAGAAGAAGCAAGAACTGAAAGAATAGTTGCCCAGCAAAATGAGCAACTGAACCTTTCCCAACCTTTCTCTTATTTAAATTCAGACAACGTTTAGCAGAAGAGGAGGGAGTTGCCGTTCCAACTCTCATGAAGTGCATAGGATCAACAATGTAAAAATCTTTCATTTAGAACTCCCGAAAAACAGTTTCGAACACATTACGGTATCGAATTAGCATTAATGCCGCACACAGCGAATGAGCTCCATGTATTTTACATTGCCAAAAAGTGCTAAAGACAGTTCTTGGTAGAAGCAGTCACCTTTTGCAGGAGTATTGCAGACAGAGAAAGCTTTATGAATTAAGGGTGAAGTTTGTTGAACAAACCCTTGTGAACTGACATTGTTGATTCACCATAAGTTTGTGGAACCCTCGATCTTAGCAGAATGAGCATATATATCAATAATAGTTGACTCATTCGATATAAACAACTGCTGTGTATGAACTGGAGATCCAAACGACAAGTTATTGCAAAGAAATGACTTGTAACGCAGGTTCTTAGCATTTTCAGATAGACCTTCACGATGGTTGGTCAACTCAATGTCGTGTGACGTCAAACATAAGCCTGAGCCAGCGGGAGAGCTGTTCTTCTAAGTTGGAATTTCTACAGCATCTTGACCTGAATCAACTAGTACAACATCATCTTCCAATTACTCCAACACAACTGAGAACACCCCGTTTACGCCAGCGCCATGTCACCTCTATGTTGTTAGTGTACACATCTTTGTCAGCAGGACATACAAAATGCCGTTTGTGGCACACAGACTTGGCACGAAATCCAAATTTCTCGCACCTCTTATAGATTTGTGCGAAGTCTGTAACAATAGTGCTAGCCTTATCTATAAACTGCAGCAGCAGTGGCATGATTGTGCATCGCTTTGTAGCCTTGGCCAGAACAAGCTTGATCTCTCGTCAGTAACAGCCCAACAACCACTGGTCCTCCAAATTAGCTATTAGAGCAGATATATCTCAGGACCCTTCAAAATGCTGTAAAGAATGTAATATTTCGAATTGTCCACCAGTTACTTCGTCGCATTCCCCCCCACATTTGCATAATGAAGTACATTTCAGTTTGTTCAGATCTGACAAAAGAAACACAGGTGCAATATCAGCATTGCTTCGAATGTCATGAATGTATGCAATTAACTCTGCAATGGCCAACCCTCGGTGATTCGTTAAATCCTCTGTATTCCCTTGATTAATCAAACGATCCGCTTTTCGACATAAATATATGAGGCACTTATTATGATACTTAGCCTCGAGTGATATCAAATCAGTTCCCGCTAATTTCGCAAGGAGCATTGTGTCATTCAGAATTGTTGCGCATGTTAAAACGCGAGTGTTTACTTCAGTAGTGTGAGCCGACCAGAGAATTTTATCTCCCTTCTGATTACAAAGAAAACGGACATTATCTTCACTGCGGGAACCACATTGTGAGCACGTAACTTTCCTTTTTTAGGAGAAGGATCCTCAGCAACTTCTGCTTCATCAGAACTGATGCGTTTGCGCTTCTTTTCTTGTGCTCTGTGTAATTTTTCGTGGCATTGAATTTATCTCTGCAGATTTGTGCCAGCGTGCATTGTTCTTGCTCAGAGTTTCATGTATACCTCTGCCGTCATCCAGTAAACTCAAGTCAATATTATTTGGCAAACTCTCGATCTCCGAATATCCGATCAAATCATGCGCTAAAGTTTCATCCAGCTCCAGCTGCAGGCAGTTTGCTCTCCGTCGGACAAACTAAACGTATCTTCGAATTGTTTTGTTGGCATAACACACACATAAACAAGTCAATTATCGGTGCCGGAGATTCGCTTGTTGTTGTGCATCCACTATTAATTACAACGCAACGTTTCGCCATTCGGCTCAATATCGATCGATGTTTACTTCTTTTCAAAACTTAAACGAAACTTATTATTAATAAAAACGTGTTATTATTACGTAATAAAACTGAATTAGTGTTTTATATCGGAACTTCAGCGATGTAACCGTAACAACGCAAAAATTGTGCTAGTTTCATTAGCCCAAATTCTAATTTCTCGAGGAATAATTGTTGATATTCGATCGTATATTTTTAATACTAAATCAATTTATTTTTACTGGCACTGTAGCAAAATGGGTTATTTCTTAAATATTTCACCAATATTTTCAGAAATAAAATTCTTTACAGCAGTTTGAAGGGTTGCAATGTTTTAAAAAATTTAGGCTGCTTAGCTATACTGTTAACGTTCTCTTTTATTCTCGAGTTGGTTACTTTTATTTTGCATGTCTTTCTCGGATCACTGCGATACTGTTGTACAATTATTGTTGATACGCCTTTCTGGAGGGCTCCATTGTTCTCTGTCTGCATTATCAAGACGCAATGTTCTGCTGAGAGCTGGTACTCCATTACTTTCACCCTTCAAATAAACACAGAAATGGTAAAGGGGCAGATTCACTTGGGGTACTTCTGGCATAATTATTATGCACGAAAATTTAGACAACTCTAAACAGTGCTTAAAGTGTGGAAAAATAAATGAAATGTTGTGCAATGACAGTGTTTGGGCTACCGGCACTTTAAAGATATTCTCATTCTACTGAGTCTGGATTGATTTCACCTCTGAGTAGCTATCTCGGAGGTCTATTTCAAATTTTAAAAAACTACAAAAATACCTGATAGCCACAAAGAGAACCAACATCCCAATGTCGTTGTTCACAGATATATCTCGCAATGCTGGTTGCTGCCAGACGTCTTGACTGCATGACAACTATTCTGACGCTGGATATCAAGGGCGGATACAGAAATTTTCGAAGGGGGGGGCCAAAATTTTGGGCCTTGTTGGTGGGGCGGGAAAAAATTTCGTTGTGTCGCCCAAAAAACTGATGACCTTTTTTTTTTTTAGTCATCGACCAATTTTTTGGGGAAAAGATACCATTTCATCCGCCAAAAAAACTGATGACCTTTTTTTTTAGTCATCAAGCTATTTTTTGGAAAAGGTTTCGTCCGCCGCTAAATCGACGGGGGGCCACGTCCCATGCAATTTTTAAATGGGGGGGCCATGGCCGGATTGGCCCTCCCCTGGATCCGCCCCTGCTGGATATGATGGTCATATATGAGCATTGGGACTTGTGTACTTTTGCCGGTCCCAGTTCCTCCTTGGATTATTGTCACCGGGTGACTGTCGATTAACTCCAGAATCTGATCACAAAACAATCAAGAAAACCAATCATGAACAGGGTGGGCCAAAAAAATACATTGTTTTGACAATATTTTGGTGGAAAATAAGAATTTTTAAATAAAGTGTTAAAACAATGTGTTAAAATGTCTGACGAGCCCAGTTGGAGGAGATGCAAGAAAGGGCCAATCAAGAGCAATCTGTGATACTGATGCCATATTCTGGTTTATAGCAAATCTCTGGCTTGAGTAAGTATCTGCCATGAATTGAAATATCTGTGGTTGATCAGGTAAATTCTCAGCTTTTTGATATCAATCAGCCATTTCATTTTTCTTCCTCTGTTTTCCCTCACTTTCGCCATCTCGAACTTCTGGCTGCCATGCCACACATGCATATGCATTCTTGAACGAGGTTGCAGGTCCCTTTCACTTTCTTCTCCCCTTAGAACTTGTGATTTCGTCAACAAAGTCATCTGCAGGCTAAATGAGAAGCTTATCCCTCAGTGAATACCCAGATCATCTGTTGAAATTTTCTGGCATAACCACCAATTAGTGAGGCTTATGACACCATTGTCCAGGGGTACATGACCTGGCATAACGTTGAACTTCTCCACTGCATATGGAGGCTCAGAAACACAATGAATCTGGGTTTTGAACAGGTGTTTCTGTATCATCTGTGCATTAATAAGGTTTTACAATAGGGAGCAGTGGTTTGTCTGTGTCAGTTTGTTTTAGTCTCCCTACGTTAAACCAGATATCGCGTTTAGTCTTCCTTATGAGACGTCTATTATAACCTCTTTTGCTTAAGGCTCTGAAGAGTATATTTGAAGGATTATCAAAGTCGCAGTTAAATAAGGAGAGTCTTTTAAAGCGAATTATTTGTGATTTTAGAACGCCTGAAGTGGTATGTGGTGGATGAAAGGAAGAGATGTGGAGGAGTTGATGGGTATCAGGAGGTTTGAAGTAGACTTTTGATTGGAGTGTTGTTTCGTCATTGCGAGTGTACTTAAAGATGGTGGTATCAAGAAAGTTGGCTTCACTAGGACTGACTGTTAATGTTACCTTAATGCTAGGTATAATGGAGTTAAGGAAGGATTCGAATTCTTTAAGTTCATCGATAGTGCCATGCCATAAGAAGAAGATGTCATCCAAGAAACGATAGAATAGGGATGGTTTAAGTTTAAATCCATTGATAGCCTGTTTGTCGAAGTCTAACAAGTATAAGTATAAGTTAGCTAAATTTGGTGCAAATGATTTTCCCATGGCGGTCCCGAAGATCTGTAGGAAGGATTCATTATTGAAATCGAAATCATTATTTTTCATTATTAGTTCAAGTAATTTAATTAATTCATCAGGTCTATTAGTATGTGGGCGGTTTTTAAATGCTCTCTTAACTACAGCAATAGTTCTATTAATGTTCATATTTGCATAAAGGGCAGTAATATCGCCAGTGACCAGTAGACAATTCTTATCAATTTTCTTATTTCTAATCTTGTTAATAAAGTCATATGTATCCTTTAGATAGGTGCTATGTTTAGTTGCTAGAGGCTTAAGAAAATAATCGATATAATCGCTAACCCTCCTGGATTCCGTTGCGCAATCTCCCACTATGGGTCTACCTTCTGACATATCTTTATTTGGCCATTTTTCAGTAGGCTTATGGACCTTAGGTAATAAATAAAAGTTACGGTTGTGGTCTGAGTCATTAGCTTTTAAGAATTCTGATTGTTTCTCATTTATATAACGCTTCTTATGCAGATGATCTAATGTATCATTTATTTTAGAGCATAGATCCTCCTTATGTGTAGAGGGTACATTCCTCGAGTAATATTTGGCATTATTTTAGTTGACGAAAGGCCTCATTGAGGTAAGATGCTTTATTCATAATGCAGGTCATGCCCCCCTTGTCAGCGGGTTTAATTACGATGCTCTGATTATGACGCAAATTACTTATGGCAGCCTTTTGTTGTCGTGTTATATTGAATTTAATATTTTTAGCAAAATAGCAGTCATTAGATTTAGGATATTGATTCAGGACTTCCTCAATGGCCTTATTTAGCTGTTCTATAATTTGATGGGTGTGTGTAGACACCTCATCTAAAGGTATCCAAGTACTCTTCTCATTTTCTTGAAATTGTTGGGATTAAAATTATTATCATTTTTAGTACCAAAGAAATCCTTAAGTTTAAGGGATCGATGTAGGTTGGCAAGAGATGTGTATATAGTTTCTTCCTTAAGTGCTGGGTTAGTCTGTATGAAAGATAGCCCTAGGTTCAATATGGATTTTTCATCGTTGGACAGTATAGTTGGATAGGTTAAGTGTATTCTGACCCATATCCTCAGGCAGGCTAGGGAAGTTTATAAGTTTTTTGAGAGAGTAGGAAAGTCAGCAGTGGATAGATTATAAAGAGTGCTGCTATTAGCGCGATTACCAAGATTAATGTGATTTATGACACTTTCCCATATCTTCTTGACTGTGTTGTCGTCGTAATGTACTTGATCGTTTCCGCTGCAGATGACGTCATCGCCTGAAAGTGGGTTAACGTATTGTCTCTGGAAGATGCCGAAGAGACGTAGGTTGATTTCCCTCAGATTCTGTCGTTGATATTCGCTGAGGTCTCGGTTGACAGAGACTCCGATGACGTGCAGGTTGCCGCCTCGTTTCATAGCAAAGTTGCGTAGCTTTGTCAGTTCGTCGTGTGTGCGTTCCTTGTAGCTCCTGTCTTTGTGGTTGATTCCCACCGAGAGAACGATATTCATCGGCCTCTTCGGTAGGCTTTCAGTGTCTAATGGGAGTGCTTTCTGCCGTTTATTAGAAAAGATGCATCTGCAGAATCCATGGTTTACAAATCTGTGAGCCGAATTCATTAGAATGGTGATGTGTCTTGTCGAAAGCAACTGGCTTCTGTTTCAGCATACTTAACGAATCAGTGGCTTTGCAACTCCGTTTCTTGACAGCTTGAAAATAGTATGACTTTTAAATCATCCCTGTGTTGCCCCACTTTTAAGTAATTTTGTTTTGTTGGCAAAGCAATGTGTGCAGCTTTTCGCTATCTCATTTCAACTTGTCTAAACTACAATCTTGAAGCATGTGACTATTGCTTAATGCTTTGGCTATTGTCTAATTTCTGAAGCAAATCATAGCTATTTTTTGTTGTTCGAACATGTATTGTATTGAATGTGTTCCACTTGGATTCTCACATTTTCATCGTTGTTGCCTGATTCAGGCTGAAGCTCGCTTGCAGGCAATCACGTCGTCAGCAGCAGTCTTACATCCAGTTAAATCGCCCAGCGTATCAGGGAAGTAGACTTGGGCAGGAATAAAAGAAGAACGTTCTTGTACAGAAAACATCAGCTGCTTGTCGTTCCTGACTTGCCTGAGGGGACTCTGCAGCCCTGGAGGCTGCAGCCTGTCCGGTATCCTGTCTTGTGTGCCTCACCTGTGGTGTTTCAGCTGCCCTGGCGGCTGCATGTCTAGCAGTATCTGCAGCCCACCTTGTCTCACTCTGTAGGTGGGATTCAGCAGCCATGGAGGCTGCCAGGGCCATAGCAGCAAGATGAGCTGCTTGATATTCCTCACTTTGTCTTTGTGCGCTCCTTGTTGCCTCGGAGGAAGTGAATGTAGATGCAGTAAAATGACACACAGTGAAATTACACATGGACACAATAGGAAAAGATCTTACCCCCAACAACACCGTGCACTTGTGGGGCTAGGTGTGTTGGGTGTGGGCGAGGTGGCCTTTGTGGCACTCCATCTAGCTGCAGCGTTTAAAATGAATAGCTGTGAAAATATAGGAATACAATGTAAATAGACAGACACAGACAGAATGCTAGAGTGCAGAGACACCTTTTTCGGGGTGGAGACCATTGTAGCAGTGACAATGTGGGACATGAACCCATACATATAACAAGAGTTACCATAGATCATTTGTAAATATTAAACCAAATACTGTTATAATATGTTAGGAAAGAAATTGACTAATACGGAGGGTTGAAATTAATTATAGGTGAATAAATAGAAGAAATATTGAGAATTAGCAATTGACATTGATAAAACTAGACTGAGTGCTACTCAACAGTCTCAGCTTGGATTCCTCCAACTCTTTGATCTTGTACTTTTATGCCAAATTTGTTGTGGTGAGCTGCAACAGAAGAAAGCAACAGCACATTAGGCAAAGAACGTCACTGTAGTCCCTTCCAAACACTCAGCACTGCAAATGCAATGTGACACTCTTGGTTACCATAAGCACATTAAACTTTAAATATGGAATAAGACAGTACTGCAGAACACCATAATATCGTTAAGTCCAACATATAATTTCATTGCAATTTGTATCCTGATTTGCACTTGGCATTGTGATGGCACAATAGATAATTGTTAAATGGTAAAGAAATTGTCAATGTGGCTGAGACCTCCAAATAATGAAACTGTTGGTATTTAAAAAGGGACGGCAGTGGATGAATGAAGGGTTCTGCTGCATATCTTGCAATCTATTTAATTGCAAGAGTATTACTTTGCAACAGTGTTTTTGCAAGACAAGAATAGTTACTGTAGGTAATTGTAAATTAAATTTTAATTTGGCTTTCCTGTATGAAAAGCAAAGACTTTCTTTGGAGGTCTTGATTGGAAATTCTACTTACTGCTGAACGAATTCCAATGTGTTGATGCTGTTTTCTGGATAGGCCACATTAAACACGTAGTATGTGGCGAACAAGACGGTGATTGCAGTCTCAAAATCACAAGCCTCGAGAGCCAATTATTTGAAGGATGCCTTTGAATACCAACCAGTAAAATGCACATTTCACAGCTGGATTAACAGTATAAATTGAATAAAATACACACTTCACGAGATCTAAAGTTCTGAACAGTTTCCCCTATGCATTCATTCTGCATTGCCTCTTTTCCGTTGTGCTCTTTATATACAACACTTCATTCCGTTGGTTGACTCTCTTGTCAGTTTAGCCTACTAGCTGTGTACTTCTTTAATGGTCTGCGTGCTATAGCTGGTGCTACAGATGATGCTGTTTATGAGCCCATTCCCAATCAAACATTGTGAGAAATTCAATTAATTCACGAGGACCATGATTTTGTCGTTCTCATTAATGCCTAAAACTCGCTCGGTCTAAGCTTCATACATTGTTGAGCAATCCTACTTAATGCAATATTAATAATGTTTATTGACATATGTACTTCATGGCAATAAAAAATCACTTATTGAAGAATGATCCTTTCTGAATACTTCAGGAACAAACAATTCCATAACTTTTATTGGTGCATTGATGAGTATCTGCTTGGAGCTGGAGCGTTTGATACCATTGAGCGTTTGAACCCATATAGTACTTGGCTTGGTTATATGCTATGGAATACTAGCTGGTACGACACCGACTCGTCTAGTTGAATCTAGTAGGATTATTGAAAACTGGCAAAATAATCCACCTTAGGGTATTTGTCCTCGAGTGCCAGCTTTGCCAAGGAATAATGTTCAGTCCAGTGCTGTAACAACAGGAGCGTTAGGAAATAGCACGTTGAATCTTTTGTGTGTAGTGCTTGGTGCTCACAAAATTCACTATTTCTTGCCAGACCTGCATGCACTTAAGCCAAATTCAGCATCAACAGAATATATAATGCTTGTGTTTTGCTGACTTGTAATGTGATACCGAAACTAGTCAATGGTTATGACACTTTCGGAGTGAACATCTCTCATTTTCTCGCATAACTGTGAGTACATCAATCTCAGGTTAGCACGGCAGCCATGCGCAAAGGTAAGCAGCCTCTTCACGAAATAGTTATGCAAAAATGTGCTGCAAAAGTCAACCAACGCCACAACATCGAAAGCCTTGGTGCGTTTGACGATGATATCTTATCAATATGCGCATTGTGGCTTCTGAAAAATTGTTGGTATAGCTGTTTTTGACATATGCTTGACAAGACCAAGGACATGGCCATCCAGAAAGTGATAACATTTTTTTAGTTCTTTACAATCTACTCACTGAAGGAACTTTTCAACACATTCTCTATAGCGAACACTAGGACGTGTTGAAGTGGACACTTGGTCGTCTACACTCTACAGCCCCATTTCACTCATCCTGAGCGGCCTTCAGGCCGTTATTCGAGGTAGCGTACGTGTTCTGTAACAAACTTGGAAGCAAGAGACTGAACAAGAGAATGAACAGATTCACAATGGTTATCAGCTGCAAACACTTTCTGTCGTTCACAATAGTTAGGAATGGTTCAGATTAATGTCCAACAATAAAAGACGAAACAAATTACAATGAATAAATCAATACTGAACAATTAATGATAAATGACGCTTCCTTATTAAGCCTGCATTTGTGTTGGCGATGTGGTGGAGTATGTTCACGAAGGCAAGATGGAAGGTATTGCCAAAACGTTCCCTCCACATGAATTCATCCAAGTAGCTTGGGGCTATCTCCTTGGTAGTCTCATTAATCCGCTTGAAAACAGCTTCGACACGTTTCCAGTAACCTGATTTGTATGAGCCCCAGTCAGAGAAGAGGATCAACGAAATTCTGGCTGTGGTTCACTGTTTTTGCTGATAATTTCCAGGGTGATTGGGGATGCCCCGATATGCTGCTTAGAAACGATTACTGAACCGGGAAGCAAAACCCTCTCAATAATTGGCAATAGCGTTGACACATCCCTGTTTTGCACAAAGGCGATGTAGCCTATTTTTTGTGTCAAATCATAGGCTCCAAAGACCCACTGCTGCCTTTCCGCATTTCAGCCTCGGTGGTACTTTGCATTAACTAGCAGCGATTCCTCAATCTGGACCTCAGGCTCGGATCCACCAAGTTGAATTGGATTGTTTAACAGCTTCCAGGAACAGATGTTGCATACGCACTGAATGTATTACACACCTTTTCTTGAAGACAGGTCCAGGTGATGAATGGTGGTCTGGAGTGGTGTCTTTGTGGTCCAGTAAATTACTACATACAGGAATTACTTCAAATGGTGTAATCTTCAACCCCTCCAAAAACTACCCTTCAGCACGGACTGCTGCTTTCGGCATTTGGAATGCCTCCAAATGTAACCGGTGTGCTTAGCGGGTAACTTTGTTCAGCCTACATGGATGTTGGCATGGAATGCCAATCTAAATCTGCTCCTGCCATTTTAAAGTTTCTTCCATGCACGATGATGGAATGCATGTAAACTTCACTGCCTATTTACTTGTTTTTACTGCATATTTTCCCCACATTTATAATTATTATATAGCCACTGCTTGCTTCGTCACATGCATGCCAGCAATCGTTGTATATACACAGGTATAATACTTTCATGAATTCCGAAGGTATATATTCATTGAGCATATAGAAAATGCAGTGAGCAATACAAAGGAAGCAACATTGAATTCAAAAGTCACTAGCATATTATAATACCATTTACTTGGACTGTACTACGACTGCAATTGATCTGCAACATGTAGAGTGAAATTTGGCCTTGGATGGAGATGAACAGGTTTTAAGAGCACAATTATTTTGTTTTTGAGAATTGAATTAACGTTGGAAAAATAAGACTGCAACAGTCTTAGCCTGGATTGCGTTCTGCACTGTGTGGCAGAATGTTGGAATAAGATAAATCGATCGTTTTTCCGAATCGTTCTCCCCACGTGAACTCATCTAGATAGCATGGTCACATGTCATTCTGGGTACCATTCAGCATTGAATTCAAAAGTCAGAAGCATAAGATAATACATTAACTTGGACCTCAATCGCTGGAACAATGAATGCGCTCTTCGCACATGTTCTGGCTGCCATGTTAATTAACAGTTATAACAAATGTTATATGAGTCTTTTATTATGCGTATTTCCCAAATTTTCTGTTTGAATTTTGGGGGGGGGGGGAAATTCACAGGAAGTGTTGTACATTATTTTAGCACTTTAACTTGCCTAGGTCTGTTAGATGAATATGAAATGGTAAACTCGGGGACAGGTTCTGTCCTGTGAAGGTGCTTCACCTCATGAATTCATTTAAGTAGGTATGGGACAGTTCATGGCTGGTTCCAAATTGTCTCTTCAGCTTTCACTTAGCAAGCATCCATATGTTTTTTTGATCTTTTGTGTATGCACTGTCGTTGTCTGGGTCGACAAAGTTTCTTTCATGAATCAGTGGTATGTGATGACGCCAGCTGTGCAATCAGCAACAGGAACCATGAAGCATTTCCCTGAGGCTCTTTCTATAGCACCAAATAGCCGGTGCCCTTCCTTTATTCTCCCCCCCTGCGGGTCCGGGGTCAGAATTGGTCCGCTGTATCCTCCTGCATGTCGTAAGAGGCGACTAAAAGGAGGCAGCCTGTTTGCCGTGGGCTGCGATCCCGTGTCGGTGGAGAAGAGGATTCTGGTTACTGAGTGGCTGCCATGCTGCGGCATGGTTAGCTGCAACACGTCGCTTTGGCCTCGGATTCACCTAGACGGGAAGTCGGATGGGCCCGGTTCGACTAATCGGCTGGTCACGCCATGCCCTACAGTCTCTCTATCTAGTCTTGCAAAGTAGTCAGCGTTTAAAATGATTAATTGACTTTTTTTAAAGAATGTGGACATTTGTAAACATCTGGCAGTTTCTATGGTGACAGGAGACTGTAGAAGGCGGTGGCTTATGGGTCAATCGGGGTCACCTCTGAGTATATCTCCTGTGCAGCCCTAACGTCTGTGCACTAGAGCTCCGCTCGTGCCTCCAGATGTTCCCATGTTGGGCTCCGTGGTGGGTGGGGACCACGGGAGATGAATATTAACTTCACACATATGGGTTCACAAAATAATAAAAAAAGAGCAAAGGAAGACTTTTCGGACGAGGAGGCTAACGTCATGTTCCCAAGATTTCTCGTTATCTCTGGGGAAGATGACGAAGCACACCAACAGCTTTCTAAACTTTCACCTTTCATAATAGGTAAAGCACTGACAGGCTTGCTTGGGAGACCAGCAGCCCAGCGTATGCGCTCAGGCAGTATTATGATTGAAGTAGAACGCAAATCACAGGCTGACAATTTGTTAAAAATCAAAAGTTTCGTCAACATCCCAGTTAAGATTTCGGGCCATCGTAGCCTAAACTCGAGCCAGGGAGTTGTAAGAGCCCCTGACTTGAGAGATTGTTCTGAGGAAGAGATTGTAGATGGACTGAGGGAGCAGGGTGTCTCAAAAGCAAAAAGAATGACCATAAAAAGAGACGGACAAGTTAGACCAACTGACACTATTATCCTAACATTCGAAAACCATGTGCCCCCAAAGGTCATCAAAGCAGGATACATCAACCTGAAAGTGGATATTTTCATCCCCCAGCCAATGCGGTGTTTTAAATGTCAGCGGTTTGGACATCACAGAGCCAATTGCAAAAGAGAAGACACCTGTCCGCGATGTGGGGAGGAGGGACACACAGAAACACGTGAGATCCATTGCCAGAAGACCCCTAAGTGTGTTAACTGTGGAGAGAATCACCCAGCATATTCAAAGGAATGTCCTAAATGGAAGAGAGAGCGAGAGATACAAAAAGTCAAGGTGACACAGTCAGTTTCATTTGCTGAGGCAAGGACTATTGTAGATAGAACATCAAATCCCTCAATTCCTTCCTATGCAAACTCTGTTAAAGCATCCAAGAAAACAACATCAATATCAACTCAGACTGATATCACTTGGATTAAGCAGAATGCTCCTCTAGACATTTCTCTGACCACCCATAAAAGCACTGCAACTTCGACAGATGGAACGGATGACTTCAACACGATGATGATAACTCCAAGCCCTGTTTATCCTAGCGAAAAACCAATGCTGAAAACTTCTGGTGCTAAGTCTGATAAAGGAGAAACTAGTTCCACAAACTTACCTACACGTAAAATTCCCCCTGGAAAGAAGGCTGCTTCTAACAGGGTTTCAAAGGGATCTGAGGATCCAATCCAGGGCTACAATAAGTATGGTAGCCTGGATGAAATTGATGAAATGGAGGTGGAAGGAGGCCAGCCTCCTACATCAATCAAGGGTAAAAAAGATTTTAAACCTATTTTACCCCCATAATGGCTACAAAAAATATTAATATTTTACAATGGAATTGTCGAGGTTTGCGATCCAACTTCGATGAATTACAACTGTTAATTCATCAATATAATCCAGTTGCTTTATGCCTCCAAGAGACGATGCTGGGTGATAAGGATCTTGCAGTAAAGCATTTTTCATGTTATTACTGTCCTGGATCTGAGGTGAATGGGAACCACTCAGGAGGAGTTGGGATACTGGTCAGCAACATCACACCGCATAGCCAGTTACAACTAAGAACATCCCTGCAAGCAATAGCAATAAGGGTGTCTGTACCAAAAGCTCTTACTATATGCTCCATCTATCTTCCGCCTCGTACCAAATGGACAGAGCAAGACCTTAAGGATTTAATTTCTCAGCTACCCAAACCATTTTTATTACTTGGCGACTTTAATGCACACAGCCCAATTTGGGGTTGCAAGAAATTGGACTCTAAAGGAAAACGGCTAGAAAATATCCTTATGGAACTAGATATATGCTTGCTAAATGACAAGTCATATACATATGTACATCCAGCATCTGGTGAACAATCAGCTCTTGATCTCTCATTGTGCGATCCAGATGTTTTCTTGGACTTTCAGTGGATCGTTGATAGTGATGCTCATGGTAGTGATCACATCCCTGTTGTTCTCAAGTCCGCAGCGACTCCACCAAGTGAACAACCTAATAGATGGGCTATGAGCAGAGCTGATTGGGAAGAATTCCAACATCTATGTAGTACATACATCGAAGAGTCTGAGATGATGGAAGACGAGGATCCAATTAGCAAATTTACAGGATATGTAATCAAGGCCGCGAAATCATCTATTCCCACAACCTCGACAAATCCAAGACGTATTAATAAACCCTGGTTTGATGACAACTGTAGATCCGCTGTCTATCAACGAAAACACGATTTGAGACATCTGCAGAAACATCCTGATGCTCAAAATCTTGCCAAATACCGAATTTCACGAGCCACAGCCAGACGAACCATCCGTTCCTCGAAACGTATAAGCTGGAGAAGCTATGTGTCCAAACTCAATCACCATACTCCAATGAAAAAGATTTGGAATATGGTTAGAAAAATTGATGGGAAGGCTAAGTCATCACCAATAAAGCACCTTCATACTGATGGAAATACTGTCACTGAAATCCAGGATATTGCAAACACATTAGGTGAAGCTTTTGCAGAGAACTCATCATCTGCACACTATAACGAATCTTTTAATGTGTATAAAACTAAAATGGAAAAGATTCCATTAAAGTTTTCTTCTAATAACAATGAAATTTATAATGAATCCTTCACCATTGCTGAGCTTCAAGATTCATTAAACAAGGCACATGACTCCTCTCCTGGCCCAGATAACATCCATTATCAATTACTTAAACACCTCCCTGAGTCCAGCCTGATGACACTGCTCAACATTTTCAATAGAATTTGGGATTCTGGGGCATTCCCTTCTCTATGGAGAGATGCAACGGTGATCCCAATACCTAAACCCGGTAAAGATGACACAAACCCATCAAACTACCGACCAATAGCTCTTACTAGCTGTTTATGCAAAACCATGGAACGATTGGTCAATACGAGATTAATGTGGTATTTGGAGGCGAATAATATCTTAACTGAAGACCAGAGTGGCTTCCGTCGTCAGCGAAGTACTATAGATCAAGTTGTCCGTCTTGAATCTATAGTACGCCAGGCATTCATACGAAAACATCATGCCGTCGCTATCTTTTTCGATATCGAAAAGGCATATGATACTACGTGGAAGTATGGTATAATGAAAGACCTGCACGAGGCTGGTCTTCGTGGAAGACTGCCTGACTTTATATCTGGCTTCTTAGCCGATCGTACTTTTAAAGTACGCATCGGAAATTGTCTCTCTAGTGCATATGATCAAGAAGCTGGAGTACCACAAGGTAGCATCCTGTCTACCACATTATTTATATTAAAGATAAATAGTATTGTTAAATGTCTGGGCACAGGAGTTGACTGCTCTTTGTATGTCGACGACCTACTCATCTGCTATACCTCGTCCAGTATGGCATCTATTGAAAGACAACTTCAAAGATGTCTGAATAAAATGGAGGTCTGGTGTAATGAAAATGGTTTTAAATTTTCAAAATCTAAAACTGTATGTATGCACTTCTGCAATAAGCGAGGAGTCCATCCAGAACCAGAACTAACGATCTCAGGATGTAGGATCCCGGTGGTCAGGGAGTATAAGTTCTTAGGAATCGTATTTGATAGAAAACTTACTTTCAAACTGCACTTACAGTATCTGAAGAAAAAGGGAATAAAAGCCTTGAACCTTATTAAGGTTGTAGCACATACTGACTGGGGAGCTGATAGAGTCATCTTACTTCGACTGTACAATGCAGTTATAAGATCAAAGCTAGAGTATGGATCAGTGGTTTATGGCAGTGCACGACCATCTTATTTGAAAGTTCTTGATCCTATTCAGAATCAGGCTCTACGCCTTTGTCTAGGTGCTTTTCGCACATCACCAGTTGCTAGTCTTGAGGTGGAGGCTGACGTCACCCCCTTATCTTTACGAAGAACAAAACTGGAGCTTCAGTATGTATCTAGACTTAAGAGTAACCCAAGGAATCCAACATACCGGTCTGTATTTCAACCAGACAATCGGCAGCTATTTAACAACAAGCCAACTGCTATACCACCACTAGGTATTCGCCTACAACCCCATCTAGAAGATCTGGACTTTGACATGAGTTGTATAGCAGAACAGAACATTGGTGCTCCTCCGCCATGGTCCCTTTGTAGACCTCAGGTACTGCTTGAATTGCATGAACATAAGAAGTCTGACACTAGTCCAGATATATATAAATGTATGTTTCAAGAGCTACTATCAAACTATACATCATACATAAAAATATATACTGATGGCTCAAAAGAAGGTGACACAGTAGCCGCAAGTGCATTTGCAGAGGACAGTTCTTTATCAGTACGACTTCCAGATAAAACTTCTATCTACACAGCTGAACTTACAGGTCTCCTTCTAGCTCTGGATATTACAAGTAAATCCAGAAGGAAACAATTTTTAATAATTAGTGATTCACTGTCATCCTTGCAAGCTGTCGCAGGTTGTAATCTAAACCACTCACTTGTGGTAGATGTAGTATCCAAGTACCACCGGATTACAATGTCTGGCAAAATGGTTAAATTTTGCTGGGTACCAGGTCATGTTGGCATTCGAGGCAATGAGGCTGCAGACGCAGCTGCCAAAGCAGCCCTTTCAGATGCAGTGTCATACTGCAAGGTGCCATATTCTGATGCCAAGCAATACATAGATGCTTATGTATATGATCAATGGAAGTTAAAGTGGAGTAGCATGGATCATAATAAACTGCATACTATTAATCCCAATATAGAAAGGTGGCACCATGCCTCGCAAGACAGCCGTAGAGATGAAGTAGTCTTAGCACGGCTAAGAATAGGCCATACTTATCTTACGCATGTTCATTTGCTTAAGAAAGAAGATGCACCACAATGTGTGGGATGCAATTGCCCTCTCACAGTGGAACACATACTGGTGTCATGTGTTGATTTTACAACGACAAGGCAAAAATATTATATGGAACAATCCCTTTCTGATATTTTTGAACATGTTCCTCCAAAGAATATTTTGCTGTATTTGAAAGAAATACAACTGTACAACAAAGTGTAATGTTGGAAGATTTTAAATAGATATGATTTCTAGTTTATGAAATGTCTAATGTTGACCTAAGCTTTAACATGTTTTAACCTGATTTATTAATTTTACTTGTGTGATGTTCCGATTGCTCTTGTTTTAAAGTTTATCCTATTTATCGACTCCAAACGTTTTTAGTATAAAGTAAACAAAGCAGTTTCAATAATCATGTTAAGGCACGAAATAGCCAATTATGTGCTGAAGTGCCGTTAAACTCAATCAATCAATCAATCAATCAATCAATCCTTTATTCTCCCCATATGGTACTTGCGATGAATGAATTTGGTTTTGTCAATAATGGCTGTCTCCAACAAACCCTCTGATTTGTGTAAGGTTTCTGATAAACCAGTTGGTACATTGTCTCGACAACAATAGAACCTGTCCATTGCTGCTTTCTTACTGATTTCAGCCTCTTTGATGACCATTGTCTGAGGTTGATCCTCAACCCAGTGGTTGATTATGACAATAATTTGTTGTGAAAAAGGATCCTTTGCGTATATTGAATTCTGCTCTGTCAACTATGCACTACCACTACTCATCATTGGTCTTCTGCCTGTTATGGCACGTTAGTTATATGCCTTCCAATATAGAGGTTCTCAAAATTTCTGCAATTATTCAGAGTTGTTGTTCTTTGTCAGATTTGGCTATATACATTTTATATTCTTTCGAAAGCGACTGCCTCTTTCTGCACTTAATGCTGCACCAAATATACCCGGTTCATTTGACTGGTCAAGTTTGTGTCCGTTCATCCCTGACAATTGGCTTCAATTATCTACAAAAGCGTGTAACTGTAGTATGTAAGAGCTGCAGATGCAGCCTCTATTATGACAAAAGAAGAACAGCAATTTTGGCTGTAGTTTCATGGGGTTTTGAAGCATTTCTTTCTCACATTCAGACTCAATCTTATCACACAAGCATTCAAATGCATGCATGGAATCGTTTCACCTTCCAGGGAGTGAGGCAGTTGTGTGGTAAATCTATTATAACAAGTCTTATGGTAGACAGCATAAGCTGCAAATAAATCAATAACACTGTCCAGGTGTCATTTTGTTAATCGGAAAGTAGTAGTTGTGGCATCGTTTGGACGTTTTACACCTTTCAGAGATTGATAAGCTAATGTGCGGCGACATGAACCAAGCAGCAAAATGCGCAAATTAGGATATTGTGATATTGTCTATGAGGCTGCTTAAGACAGTATATTGCAATAGACGTGACTTCAGTATGACTAGAAAGACAAGGAGTACATATGACAAGGGTTAGATCGTTTGTAGACATTAAGCGAAATTCTATTGTAGTATGATAACAGAAAAATTTAGTAACACAGGACGTTGTAATTGAATACTATGAACACATAAACAATATATTGAGCAAAAACTAGACTGAGCTCTATGAAGGAATCTCACTATGGATTGCATTCTGCAATTTGTCACAGAATGTTGCAGTAAATCATATAGAATGTTCTTAAATACCATGTATAAATAATTGAAGTACTGAGAATTGAAATAACGTTGGGAAAATAAGACTGCAGCAGTCTTAGCCTGGATTGCGTTCTGCACTATGTCACAGAATGTTGGAATAAGATAGATGGTTCTAGTTCTGTTATTTTGCAGGCTTTCTGTGGTGTTACTCTAAGCTCTGTGTGAAGACAATGCCATAGACGCTTGAGTATTCCGATGCAACGCTCCGCTGTGCAGCAAGCGTGAGGTGATGCACGATATTGGGTTTTCCTTGCATGGGGAACTTTTGCATCTTTGTCAAGGTTGTCCGTAACGCAATTGTCAGGAATGTGGTCTAGTTCTGTGGCACGATTGCACAGGGCAACCCATGCACATATTATTTCGCAGGCCTTTTGTGGTTTAACTCTAAGCTCTGTGTTAAGACAATGTCATGGACGCTTCAGTATTCCCATGCAGCGCTCAACTGTGCAGCAAGTGCCACGATGAGTCACGTCGAAACTCGTCCATTGGTGAGCGGATTGTTTACAACAAGCGTCATTAGCCAGTCTCGTAGCATGTAACCACTGTCACTCTCGAAAACATAGAAAGTTGTTGTTTCACGCAGAATCCTAGCATCATGGACAGAGCCTGATTTTATATGCATATTAGCAACACAGATGAGCTGCTTCAAATGTATAGGTCACTGTTTATATAGTACTGTATCATTATGCTGCTAAAAAGAACCAAAAGTCAACTAGGATAGCTGTGTGTTTTGCCACAGCAAACCAGGACCACAGGGTTTGGATATACTTGGTATTCAAGATCATTGCATTTGATCACAATGTATTTTCAATTACCTTTATACTCAGAATATGAATTATTATAGAGTTATCTGACATAGGTATACATTTTTCCTGCCTATTGGTTGCTACAATACCTTCCAAAGTTGAATTCACATCATCCGAATGGGCTTTTGTGGCTGCCGTATCTATTTCAGATGTCTCCATATAGCATTCACTTTCGGCTAGTGGTAAAATGTCACAGCGTGCCCTTTCCACTTGTGCGTTGATATTTTGAGAATTTAAAAGTACAAATATGGCTCTGAATATTTTTTCCGCCTCCAACAATCCTCTGCACCTATGCAAACATGACAAGAACCATCTGCCTTACTTTCTTCCGACTCTCACAACGCACAAGTCATCTTGAAATTGTGTTTATCATGTGTGCACAGCACAGTACAACGAAAGTCATGTAAGTAATTTCAATTTCAGTTGCCTTTCCTTTCAGAATTTCAAAAGTGCAACTTAAGTATTAAATTCATGACATTTTGTTGAATGCCTCAATCACTGCAAAAATTAGAGCCCAAGAGAAATCCGTACCAATAAGCGACGGCTTAAGGATAAATCTTGGACTGAAGACGCGACATTGGTAAAGAAATTCTTGCAGGACACCGCATATTCTGAATACAATTCAAACTATTTGATGGGTTTCACAGGGCACCTCATGCACATATTATTTTGCAGGCCTTTTGTGGTTTAACTCTAAGTTCTGTGTGAAGACAATGCCATCAACGCTTCAGTATTCCCATGCAACGCTCAACTGTGCAGCAAGTGCCACGACGAGTCACGTCGAAACTCGTCCATTGGTGAGCGGATTGTTTACAACAAGCGTCATTAGCCAGTCTCGTAACATGTATCCACTGTCGCTTAGGATGGAACCAGTCAACTGGTCTCTCTCGAAAACATAGAAAGTTGTTGTTTCACGCAGAATTCTAGCATCATGAACAGAGCCTGCCTGCCACATGTCGACACAGTTGATTTTATATGCATATTAGCAACACAGATGAGCTGCTTCAAATGCATAGGTCACTGTTTATCTGCTAAAAAGAACTAAGAGTCAACTAGGATAGCTGCGTGTTTTGTCACAGCAAGCCAGGACCACAGGGTTTGGATATACTTACATTCAAGATCATTGCATTTGATCACAACGACCAAAAGCAGTTGATGTCTTAAGACTGGTAAGACTATCAGTCTCCAGAATAGGAGTTTCAGAAGCACTGCCTCGATTAATTACCCAAATATTACATCTGTAGTGACTGCCAGTGTAGCAATTATATTTTCAATGACCTTTATACTCAGAATATGAATTATTATAGAGTTATCTGACATAGGTATACATTTTTCCTGCCTATTGGTTGCTACAATACCTTCCAAAGTTGAATTCACATCATACGAATGGGCTTTTGTGGGTGCTGCATCTATTTCAGACGTCTCCATATAGTATTCACTTTCAGCTAGTGGTAAAATGTCACAGCGTGCCCTTTCCACTTGTGTGTTGAAATTTTGAGAATTTAGAAGTACAAATATGGCTCTGAATATTTTTTCCGCCTCCAACAATCCACTGCACCTTTGCAACATGACAAGAACCATCTGCCTTACTTTCTTCCGACTTGCACAACAACACACTAATCGTCTTGAAATTGTCTTTATCATGTGTGCACAGCACAGTGCAACGAAAGTCATGGAAGTAATTTTAATTTCAGTTGCCTTTCCTTTCAGAATTTCAAAAGTGCAACTTAAGTGTGAAATTAGTGACATTTTGTTGAATGCCTCAATCACTGCATAAATTAGAGCAAGAAAAATTTGTAACAATAAGAGACGACTTAAGGATAAATCTTGGACTGAAGACGCGAGCGACATTGGTAAAGAAATTCTTGCAGGACGCCGCATATTCTGAATGCACTATGACTAGTACACCGAAATTTATATACAATTCAAACTATTTGATGAGTTTCATGGATAAGTATTTTGAGCATATGAATTAACAAGCATGGTGAAGGGACAGACAGAGATACTGAGAGACGGACATACAGAGGAAGATAAATTACGACATTGAAGAGGGTTGTATAGGCTTTTGGTCAGTGCAAAGGAAAATAATTCTATTTTAACCTTCTTCGGTAAACCTCGATGAAAGGCGAGCAATCAAACTGTTTTCAATGTGTGGGATGCAATTGCCCTCTCACAGTGGAACACATACTGGTGTCATGTGTTGATTTTACACCGACAAGGCACAAATATTATATGGAACAATCCCTTTCTGATATTTTTGAACATGTTCCTCCAAAGAATATTTTGCTGTATTTGAAAGAAATACAACTGTACAACAAAGTGTAATGTTGGAAGATTTTAAATAGATATGATTTCTAGTTTATGAAATGTCTAATGTTGACCTAAGCTTTAACATGTTTTAACCTAATTTATTAATTTTACTTGTGCGATGTTCAGATTGCTCTTTTTAAAAAAGTTTATCCTATTTATCGATTGCAAACGTTTTTAGTATAAAATAAACAATGCAGTTTCAATAATCATGTTAAGGCACGAAATAGCCAATTATGTGCTGAAGTGCCGTTAAACTCAATCAATCAATCAATCTCTAAACGCAGATTTCTGACTATCATTCATATCATTAGTGCATTAAGGCAAAGAAATTTGTTAAAACCCAAAAGTAGTAGTTAAAGACATAGGTTTCAATTTTCCAGGGGGGCAAGTGCCCCACTTGCCCTGATGTGCTGGCGCCCATGACTCTAAGGCTTATTTTTTACCTCGGGTCAAACAAAGTGGTTCGTTTCCTTGTTTAACTTCAAAATATGTTGCTACACAAATTCTCCAAGACTAATAAATTTCACCCTGGATATATCAGATCCTGGCCAGGGACTTCTCTTGGTTTCTCTCTCGAAGGGCAATCCTAGGCTGCGTACAGTGTGTAGGCTCTTATCTACACCAGAGATGACTATACTTTTCATAGCCAGCCACAGCAAGACAGAGTCTTCCTTGCCAGCGGACAGCCTTTGTTCACTCTCACGTGCCTCACCATTGTTTCTCCCTATTCACTGGCCAATCATATCTTGCCTAACTCCACTGGTCACCTTGCCTGTCGACCCTGCAAGGTTTGCTCAGACAATCAGTGCCCTGCATTACTCCAATTTGCATATTAATAGCCCTTAACCCCAAACCGGTTTGGACAGGTTTAGAGCCGTAATTATGACCCGGTGTATACAGGTAAAATGACCAACTGTTCTGTGAGTAATCGGCTTCCTCACAATACTAAAATACGCCATTTGCACAATATGCACAAATAAGGAAAGAAAGGTGAAATTACGAGCAAATTATTTAGTTTTCGTTTGGCCAAATATCGTTTTAGTTTTCGTTTGATCAATTTTCGTTTACTTTTAGTTTTGATTGCTGCATATTTAGTTTTAGTTATCGTTTTCGTTAACGAAAACGTTTCATTTTCGTTAATTACCGTTTTCGTTAATAAAACAACACTACACAGGATGTTGTAATTGAATACTATAAATACATAAACAATATATTGAGAAAAAACTAGACTGAGCTCTATGAAGGAATCTCACTTTGGGTTGCATTCTGCAATTTGTCACAGAATGTTGCAGTAAATCATATAGAATGTTCTTAAATACCATGAATAAATAATTGAAGTACTGAGAATTGAATTAACGTTGGGAAAATAAGACTGCAGCAGTCTTAGCCTGGATTGCGTTCTGCACTATGTCACAGAATGTTGGAATAAGATAGATGGTTCTAGTTCTGTTATTTTCAAATTTGCGATTGGTAAAGTTTATAGTCCATCGTCAAGACGTGATGGGAAGAATAGACGACGATGATTTGCAGTAAGGTTAGAGTTTACGGAATGAAAACCGGGAAGTAAAAAAACTGAAGGAAAAGTCGTGCGACGCTGACCGGAGCACAGCCAGTGCAGGACAGCAATATAGCTACGCTCCACTTTACGAATAGGTCTAGTCCTCCTTCCTCAACCTTTTCCTCTCCTGCGGACAGTCCTGTTCGTCGCAGTGGTAGTCGCTTTCGTCTTCAGATACGCTGGCGGACACGTTAAAGCCGAGGTCGTTCGGCATCTTCCGCATCGTAGGCTGTAGAAGGGTTGGACCGTCCGACACGTATAGGAAGCAATCGTTGTTTATGCTTTGGATGGTCTTTGCAAAGTTTTCACTTTCGAATTCCGCAGGCAGACCACCGCCACCCAATACTAAAAATACACTTCACAATACAAGTAGCATGTGTACTGCACAGAGCAGATGCTTTTTTCTCAACATTGTCTGAAAATGTACTGCAGTTATGGTGTTTCTGTTTGCACCTCCAATGGAATTACATAATTCCAAATCATCTGTATACGTATGCACCTACCTGCAATGCCCCAGTATGCAAAGAGAAGAGCCTGCTTTATAGAGTACTTGATTAAGGCTTCCCCAAGCAAGTACATGTAATATAATGCTGTTTACTTATGGGTTTGTACTGGCCTGGTAACATTATTTTTTTAGTACGGTATTTAAATCTGTAGCCTACTATAGTCAGGTGTACTCCATGAGTTTCCAAGCCCTAAAGGCATCAGTGTCTGATGTCAATGTCAATTCTGCAGCTACGTCATATAATTGGGTAAAGGAATCTTGTCGCTTGGTTTTCAGTTGTCCATATATACAATGTGATTCTTGTTTGACATTTTCGGCACAAGAAGATCAGTAACCACACGGTGAGCTAGTCCTTTGCTGGCGTCGCCGTCTTCCTTCCCAGTGTACATCTGTACATCTGCTCTTGTCCATCAGCAGTAGTAGCCTCGGCTTCTATTTCCCGTTGTTCACCTTCATCCATCTCAATGTCGTGTTACTGTAAAATGAAGCCCAAAAAGCAACTGGACTAAGAAGAACCCTGCATTTTGGGCAGTCAAACTGAGTTTCATGCCTGGTTTTCGATGTCTTTTTAGACCAACCCAGCAGAACTCACAGCGTCCATTGGCAATCCCCAGTGGACGCAAATCTGATATATGTTGTGTCCACTTGGAACAAGAGACACAACCAGTTGGTCGACCATGCTGTTTTCGAGATGTGTAGTGATTCACCAGTTGATTAATCAACTGGCACCGGAACATCAGCTGGTCTACTGGATTGTACACCATTGGGGGATGAGTGTAATTTCTGTAGCTGTGGATGTACAGAATGTGTGCATTGTAACTGCTAAGTCCACAAAGTGAAAGAAGAGTCGAATCCACCAACGTTCTAATTTCCTGTCAATGCCATAGTAGTCCTTGATCTACCTGAACTACTCCGCCCATGTAGCGATTGTAGTGACTGACAATGTTTGGACAAGGATATTGCACAATTGAACCATCAGTATTCTTCCTGTTGACAAATGTTGTAGCTGGCGGATAAGCATTTGACACCATGTAGACTGACTTCCTGTCTTTCCACACGATAGCTGTCAAGTTGTCCTTGTGCTGCTGAAAGACATCACCTCGTTTCAGTTTCTTCAGTAGTTGCTTGTCACCCAATTCTTTGGTAAACCCTTTTCTATTTGCCTTGTTTGTTCCACACACATAGATGTCATGCTCAGCTAATTCAGTCAGTAATGGAATGGATGTAAAAAAAAGTTGTCCATATATACAATGTGATTCTTGTTTGACATTTTCGGCACAAGAAGATCAGTAACCACACGGTGAGCTAGTCCTTTGCTTGCGTCTCCTTCTTTCCCAGTGTACATGTGTACATCTGCTCTTGTCCAGCAGCAGTAGCCTCTGCTTCTATTTCCCTTTGTTCACCTTCATCCATCTCTGTTTTCTTGTTGTTCCTTCTGAAAAGGACTGTTTAAGTGGCCCTGAAAAAGGACCGTTTAGGTGGCTGTCCAGCAGGGGTAGTGCTCGGCGATGTGGCGGAGAATGTTTATGAAGGCAAGGTGGAACGTACTGCCGAAACGAAACGTTCCCTCCACATAAAGTCGCCGAACTCGTGAAGATGTGATGGGAAGAATATACGACGATGATTCGCTGCGAGTGCAGTAAGGTTAGAGTTTACGGAATGAAAACCGGGAAGTAAAAAAACTGAAGGAAAAGTCGTGCGACACTGACCGGAGCACAGCCAGTGCAGGACAGCAATATAGCTACGCTCCACTTTACGAATAGGTCTAGTCCTCCTTCCTCAACCTTTTCCTCTCCTGCGGACAGTCCTGTTCGTCGCAGTGGTAGTCGCTTTCGTCTTCAGATACGCTGGCGGACACGTTAAAGCCGAGGTCGTTCGGCATCTTCCGCATCGTAGGCTGTAGAAGGGTTGGACCGTCCGACACGTATAGGAAGCAATCGTTGTTTATGCTTTGGATGGTCTTTGCAAAGTTTTCACTTTCGAATTCCGCAGGCAGACCACCGCCACCCAATACTAAAAATACACTTCACAATACAAGTAGCATGTGTACTGCACAGAGCAGATGCTTTTTTCTCAACATTGTCTGAAAATGTACTGGAGTTATGGTGTTTCTGTTTGCACCTCCAATGGAATTACATAATTCCAAATCATCTGTATACGTATGCACCTACCTGCAATGCCCCAGTATGCAAAGAGAAGAGCCTGCTTTATAGAGTACTTGATTAAGGCTTCCCCAAGCAAGTGCATGTAATATAATGCTGTTTACTTATGGGTTTGTACTGGCCTGGTAACATTATTTTTTTAGTACGGTATTTAAATCTGTAGCCTACTATAGTCAGGTGTACTCCATGAGTTTCCAAGCCCTAAAGGCATCAGTGTCTGATGTCAATGTCAATTTTGCAGCTACGTCATATAATTGGGTAAAGGAATCTTGTCGCTTGGTTTTCAGTTGTCCATAATATACAATGTGATTCTTGTTTGACATTTTCGGCACAAGTAGATCAGTAACCACACGGTGAGCTAGTCCTTTGCTGGCGTCGCCGTCTTCCTTCCCAGTGTACATCTGTACATCTGCTCTTGTCCATCAGCAGTAGTAGCCTCGGCTTCTATTTCCCGTTGTTCACCTTCATCCATCTCAATGTCGTGTTACTGTGAAATGAAGCCCAAAAAGCAGCCGGACTAAGAAGAACCCTGCATTTTGGGCAGTCAAACTGAGTTTCATGCCTGGTTTTCGATGTCTTTTTAGACCAACCCAGCAGAACTCACAGCGTCCATTGGCAATCCCCAGTGGACGCAAATCTGATATATGTTGTGTCCACTTGGAACAAGAGACACAACCAGTTGGTCGACCATGCTGTTTTCGAGATGTGTAGTGATTCACCAGTTGATTAATCAACTGGCACCGGAACATCAGCTGGTCTACTGGATTGTACACCATTGGGGGATGAGTGTAATTTCTGTAGCTGTGGATGTACAGAATGTGTGCATTGTAACTGCTAAGTCCACAAAGTGAAAGAAGAGTCGAATCCACCAACGTTCTAATTTCCTGTCAATGCCATAGTAGTCCTTGATCTACCTGAACTACTCCGCCCATGTAGCGATTGTAGTGACTGACAATGTTTGGACAAGGATATTGCACAATTGAACCATCAGTATTCTTCCTGTTGACAAATGTTGTAGCTGGCGGATAAGCATTTGACACCATGTAGACTGACTTCCTGTCTTTCCACACGATAGCTGTCAAGTTGTCCTTGTGCTGCTGAAAGACATCACCTCGTTTCAGTTTCTTCAGTAGTTGCTTGTCACCCAATTCTTTGGTAAACCCTTTTCTATTTGCCTTGTTTGTTCCACACACATAGATGTCATGCTCAGCTAATTCAGTCAGTAATGGAATGGATGTAAAAAAAAGTTGTCCATATATACAATGTGATTCTTGTTTGACATTTTCGGCACAAGAAGATCAGTAACCACACGGTGAGCTAGTCCTTTGCTGGCATCTCCTTTTTCCTTCCCAGTGTACATTTGTACATCTGCTCTTGTCCAGCAGCAGTAGCCTCTGCTTCTATTTCCCTTTGTTCACCTTCATCCATCTCTGTTTTCTTGTTGTTCCTTCTGAAAAGGACTGTTTAAGTGGCCCTGAAAAAGGACCGTTTAGGTGGCTGTCCAGCAGGGGTAGTGCTCGGCGATGTGGCGGAGAATGTTTATGAAGGCAAGGTGGAACGTACTGCCGAAACGAAACGTTCCCTCCACATAAAGTCGCCGAACTCGCATTCATTCAAAATGCCATATTCTGATGCCAAACAATACATAGACGCTTATGTATATGATCAATGGAAGTTAAAGTGGAGTAGCATGGATCGTAACAAACTCCATACTATTAATCCCAATATAGAAAGGTGGCAACATGCCTCGCAAGACAACCGTAGAGATGAAGTAGTCTTAGCACGACTAAGAATAGGTCATACTTATCTTACGCATGTTCATTTGCTTAAGAAAGAAGATGCACCACAATGTGTAGGATGCAATTGCCCTCTAACAGTGGAACACATACTGGTGTCATGTGTTGATTTTACACCGACAAGGCAAAAATATTATATGGAACAATCCCTTTCTGATATTTTTGAACATGTTCCTCCAAAGAATATTTTGCTGTATTTGAAAGAAATACAACTGTACAACAAAGTGTAATGTTGGAAGATTTTAAATAGATATGATTTACATAGTTTATGAAATTTTTAATGTTGACTTAAGCTTTAACGTGTTTTAACCTAATTTATTAATTTTACTTGTGATGCTCAGATTGCTCTTTTTTTAAAGTTTATCCTATTTATCGACTCCAAACGTTTTTAGTATAAAATAAACAAAGCAGTTTCAAAATCATGTTAAGGCACGAAATAGCCAATTATGTGCTGAAGTGCCGTTAAACTCAATCAATCAATCAATCAACCCTATCCCTATGTCTGACCACTTGTCTAACTCTACAAGAGTCATAGCTACAGGGTAGGGTGCCTCCACTCTCCGCGGGAATTACTGAAAATGTTAAATACGTACAGCGGTCGTTGATATGGCAAGTGATGTAGCAAGTATTGTTGCATTGCTTGCCCAGCAGAAAGAACCTGTAATTCCTCTAGCCTCTGTTCAGTTGCAAGGACCGCTTAATAAGGGTAGAAGGTATTGATGCACCAATTGCAAGGTAGTGCATGGGTGTCACTGACACAAAAGTGACCTCCTAAACCCATAGTATGAAGTGCACTGTGAAAGACATCACGGTGACAGATTACAGGAAAGCTTGCATGAGCGCACAAGTTCCATGTATTTTAAACTTTCAAATAAACAAGAGAAAGTACTTCATAAACACGGGCACCAGATGCAGGAGTCTTTACACAAGCAAACACCTGGGTGAATGCAGGATGCAGATGGTAAAGCAAACCCTTATCAATGTGCATATCAGATTCACCACTTTTTGTGTGACTCAGTCGAGTGCAATGCAGCAAACATTAATGCAAATGTCTGTTCATAAGAGTTAAAATCTGACTAGTTATGTTTCTACATGCTAAGTTTGAACTTTGAAGAGTCAACAATGATAGCACGAGTCAGAGATTTAGCATGTTTATATAAATTGGAACCATTGTTAAGCACAAGTTCATCAGAAACTGTAGGTGCACTTAACAGTGTGGGGCTTCAAAGCAGGCTCTTGAGTTGATTCATCTACATTCACTCACTGCAACTGTTGTCATCTTTATGTAAATTGTGATCATTGTTAAGCACAACAAGTTCATTGGAGTTCATGGGTGAACCTGGCAAAATCAGTGATGCTTTTGAGTCAATATATTGCACTAGCATGGGCATTATTGTCAAGCGTTTCTTGTCTTCCACTTGCACAATTCTACACTGTTTTGTCTTCCTACAGTAACAGTCAAGTAACCACTTATCCTCCCATATACAGAATGTATTAGTGCTAAGAAACAAGAAAGAGGCCAATCATTTTTTACAGATGTTGGTATGATATTAAACAACACGTAACAGACGGTCTGCGTCATCTTCTAAAAATTCGATTATTTCAACCTGCGTGCAGTCCTCTGCTTTTACTATGTGCCGCCTAACCTTACATTTGACACGCTGAAAAATGATTTCTATATTCTGAGTGTGGATTTCGGCATCATCAGGTTGCACGAATTCTCTTCATGAATGTACTGAGTGTTGATATATACACTAGTGTTCAGCTGATTTACATTTCTGTACAACGCTCATCCGTCCCTGATGATATGTGTGCCATGCTGATAGGCTCTTGCATAGCTGCTAGTTTGTAACAACACGAAGGAAACATCGGCAAGAGGGGTAGTGACAATTATCTACAAAAGCGTGTTACTGTAGTATGTAAGAGCTGCAGGTGCAGCCTCTATTATGACAAAAGAAGAAGCATGTTTGTTTTTGCCAGCAATTTTAGCAGTAGTTTCATGGGGTTTTGAAGCATTTTTAAGCAGTGTAATGTCATTGGCAGGCATGACAATTCATTCAATGTAAACATTTCTTTCTCACATTCAGACTCAAGCTCATCACACAAGCATTCAAATGCATGCATGGAATCGTTTCACATTCCAGGGAGTGTGAGGCAGTTGTTTGGTAAATCTATTGTAGCAAGTCTTATGGTAGACAACATCAGCTGCAAATGAATCAATAACACTGTCTGCGTGTCATTTTGTTAATCGGCAAGTAGTAGTTGTGGCATTGTTTGGACGTTTTACACTTTTCAGAGATTGATAAGCTAATGTGCGGCGACATGAACCATGCAGCAAAAGTCACAAATTAGGATATTGTGATATTGTCTATGGGGCTGCTTAAAGCAATAGGAGTGGCTTCAGTATGACTAGAAAGAGAAGGAGTACGTATAGCAAGAGTTAGATCGTTTGTAGACATCAAGCAAAATTCTATTGTAGTATGATGAGAGAGAAATTTACTAACACGTGAAGTTGTAATTAAATACTATTGAAGTATTGAGAATTGAATTAACATAGGAAAAATAAGACTGCAGCAGTCTTAGCCTGGATTGCGTTCTGCATTGTGTCGCAGAATGTTGGAATAAGATAGATCGATCGTTTTTCCAAATCGCTCTTACCATGTGAACTCGTCAAGGTAGCATGGTCTCATCTCGTTCTGGGTACCATTCAACATTGAATTCAAAAGTCAGAAGCATATGATAATACATTCATTGGGACTACTACAATTGCAATTGATCTGCAGCATGCAGAGTGAAATTTGGCCTTGGATTCAAATGAACAGATTTTAAGGGCACAAATCCTCCGTCAGACAGAAGACATCAATTCGATCACGATCCAGCATCAGGGTGAAAATTGCGTATAAAACGCACAACACCCGTCGACGCTTAACGAACGGCGCCAACTCGGCGGCCTTCTCAAAGTGTGGGGAACTTTAGCATCCTTTTCATTGTTGTCCATTACAATCGTCAAGAACGTGGTCTCATTCTGTTATTTCGCAGGCCTTCTACTCTAAGCTCTGTGTGAAGACAATGCCATCGACGTTTGAGTATTCCGATGCAACGCTCAGCTGAGCAGCAAGCGTGAGGTGATGCGCGATATTGGGTTTTCCTCACATGGGAAACTTTTGCTTCTTTGTCAAGGTTGTCCATATTGTTGAGAATGTGGTGAATGTGGTCTCGTTCTGTGACACGATTGCACAGGGCAACCCATGCACATATTATTTCAAAGGCCTTTTGTGGTTTAACTCTAAGCTCTGTGTGAAGACAATGTCATCGAAGCTTCAGTATTCCCATGCAGCGCTCAACTGTGCAGCAAGTGCCATGGAGACAATGTCATCGAAGCTTCAGTATTCCCATGCAGCGCTCAACTGTGCAGCAAATGCCATGGCAAATCACGTCGAAACTCATCCATTGGTGAACGGATGTTTACAACGAGCGTCATTAGCCAGTCTTGTAGCAGATAGCCACTGTCGCTTAGGATGAAGCCAGTCAACTGGTCTCTCTCGAAAACATAGAAATTGTTGTTTCACTCAGAATCCTAGCATCATGAACAGAGTCTGCCACCTGTCGACACAAGATTTTATATGCATGTTAGCAACACAGATGAGCTGCTTCAAATGCACATGTCACTGTTTATATAGTACTGTATCATTATGCTGCTAAAAAGAACTAAGAGTCAACTAGGATGGTTGCATGTTTTGTCACAACAAGCCAGGACCAGAGGGTTTGGATATACTTAAGATCATTGCATTTGATCACAAGCAAAAGCAGTTGATGTCTTAAGACTGACCAGTAAGACGATCAGTCTCCTGAAAATAGGAGTTTGAGAAGCACTGCCTCGATTAATTACCCAAATATTACATCTGTAGTGACTGTGCCAATGTAACAGTTATATTTTCAATGACCTTAGCTTAGAACATGAAGTATTATACAGTTATCTGACATAGGTATACATTTTTCCTGCCTATTGGTTGAAAATTCTTTTCTGTTTGCATATTCTTGCTCATTTTCGCTTGGTGCCAATATGCGCATGTGAGTCCCATCAATGTGTACAAATACATTTGGGAATCTGACATTTGCAAAAAACTTCGCTTTTATGTCGTCGAATAATTGTTGGTTGGACATATTCCGCTCCACCCATTTCGGCATTTTTCAGGCAAGTGCCTTCATGACATGTAGTCTTTTCTGGCCCCTGGGCTTGCTCTCCCAAGCAGCTACCCCAGATGCTCTCCCAAAAAACATTTCCCTTTCCCCTCTATTGTGAAATATGCTAAAATGATGTCTCTGGTTTTGAGAACTAGTTGTGAAGTGTTTCAATTATTGGTGTCTTTAAACAAGTGTGTAACAAAGTTTCTATATAAATGAAGTCCATGAGCCTGGCTACAATAGTATGTTTTGACCCAGTACAGAAAGCGTTTGCTTAGTTGATTCAATGCCGTTGCATTTATCCTGCTAGAGCTGCAGCAAACATCCTTGAACATGAACGGTGCTTCGTTTTGCCCATTTCTTGGACGGTTGACCCCGGGCAGTATGTTGTAGGGCGATAATTGGCATGGCCTTGTCTCCCTGAAGTGCTCCTATGAGCACCCAGATTGACGGGTGGCAATGGTCCTGTAAAGCATCACCCTTGGTATGAAATTTTCATTGTTCCTGACTGCAGGGAGGGTGAAATCATGAGGTCACAGTCGCAGGTTAGAAAGTTTAATATGTTCTGGAGGGAACAGTGTGCAGAACGAGGAGCTTGTTCATTAGCGCAACCTCCAGTAGGCTAGCGTCAACGCAACGCACCAGCTGATCCACCCCTGGAGAGTTACGTGTATCCGGTGTTCCTTATTTTTAGCACAAGTCTCTTGAGTCTTTTCTGATCCATTGCCAGGCCAGAGAGGCATTCAATCACTCAAGAGACAACAGTTGCGCAGCAACCCAGCAAAAACCATCACCAGGAATACCATACGTTCAAATATTCTGAGTGCGAGTAAGCCTGTATGGCTCTGCTGCAACAGACCAGGAAGATCTTCCATGGGACTGATGGCTCGAAGGTCACCATCACCAGCTCCCACAATAGCAAAAAAGGTTGAACAAATAAAGAAATCCAGATATTTGCGGTAACAGGTTACTGACCCTTGAAAATTACAGTTTTACCCAATGCTGACCTACAGATAGCTCTGACCCTGCACTAAACATGTAACAGTCTTGCACTGGTAAAAAAGTCTTGCAAGATATATTCATTGATAATATTTCTGATTGGCTTTACTTGATTTGGTAATGGCTCATCACACAGATCATGATCTGAAAAGCTGTCAAAGACCGTGCTACCAAATATTCTTGAGTGCGAGTAAGCCTGTAAGGCTCTGCTGCAACAGACCAGGATGATCTCCATGGGACTGATGGCTCGAAGATCACCATCACCAGCTCCCACAATAGCAAAAAAGGTTGAACAAATAAAGAAATCCAGATATTTGCGGTAACAGGTTACTGACCCTTGAAAATTACAGTTTTACCCAATGCTGACCTACAGATAGCTCTGACCCTGCACTAAACATGTAACAGTCTTGCACTGGTAAAAAAGTCTTGCAAGATATATTCATTGATAATATTTCTCATTGGCTTTACTTGATTTGGTAATGGCTCATCACACAGATCATGATCTGAAAAGCTGTCAAAGACCGTGCTACCAAATATTCTTGAGTGCGAGTAAGCCTGTAAGGCTCTGCTGCAACAGACCAGGATGATCTCCTTCCATGGGACTGGTGGCCAACTAGAAATGCAAGTATGTTATTTCAAATTGTTGCATTTGTACCATGTCACTGCATTGTCTTTTGGTTAAGCCCAGTGTTCTGGCGGTCCACCACAGTGGTAGGTTTCGAATACGTGCATTGTGTGGATAGCTAACCTGTAATCTGTTCATTATTTAACAAGCATTGGTCACCAGATTGCTCGAAGCACTTTTTTTGTCTGTGACTAATATGCTTGAAGTTTTCTGAGCCATTGGCGGGTTTAGGGATGGAGTACGATTGCCGAGGGTGAAACGCCGAGAGAGGCCAATGTCTTGATGTATGCCACCACGATCGTAGTTCTCTTTTACACAAATGGCATGGGAATCCTTTCATGCGACTAGATCCGAGTGATAACCGGACATAAGTGCCATGCTGATTTCTCTGCACAGATTCTGAGTACCTTTAGTCTCTGAACTGTACTGTTTAGTTTTGTCATAGCACACCATGCAAAACCTGCAAATGCACCCCAAGTTAAAACATCCCAGAAACCCTCGAATCTCAAGACTTGCCAAGATATCCGAAAAGGTCTGGTAATGTCACGTCACGTTAACACTCAGTTGTATTCATTCAGACTCAATATCTGATCTCATGTTAATTCTGTAGCTATGTCATTTTATTGAGTGAAAGAAACTTGTCGCTTGGCTTGCAGCTGATGAAACACTTTTCTTGATTCACCCTGCTTCAGTAAATCACAAGTGGCAGATTATTTATATTCTATTCTTTGCATGCATGGGAGAAGAATGTCCAGACAAATGCACAAAGCAGCTTCTCAGCGAAGTTTAATATAGACCCGTTGCACTTTCATCTACCATAAATCCCGCAATCAGATCGAAGGCTGCTTTTTATTTGACACTGTGCACACTAGCCAACATTCCATCAGCAAGAAGAGATTTCAGTATGGCTGTCATACTATTTATTTTTATTATTACTACTATTATTATCATTATTATTGTATTATTGTTTTTACTACTGTTATTATTATTACTATTATTATTATTATGAAACATTTTTTATTTAAATAACTAACAAACTAAACTTGTAACTAACTAACTAAAGAACTAAGCAACCAGCGAACTTGCTTATTAACAAATTAAGTTACTAACTAAATAAATAAATAACTAATTACCTACACGTGAAAATGGATAATCGCAAAGAAAAGTAAGGAAGCAGAAATGCGCGAATTTGCGATTGGTAAAGTTTATAGTCCATCGTCAAGACGTGATGTGAAGAATAGACGAAGATGATTCGCTACGAGTGCAGTAAGGTTAGAGTTGATGGAATGAAAACCGGAAAGTAAAAAATAACCAATGGAAAAACCGTGAGACACAGACCGGAGCACAGCCAGCGCAGGACAGCAAGAGAGCTACGCTGCACTTTATGAATAGGTCTTGTCCTCCTTCCTCAACCTTTTCCTCTCCTGCAGACAGGCCTGCTCGTTGCAGTGGTAGTCGCTTTCGTCTTCGGATGCTCTGGCGGACACGTTAAGCCGAGGTCGTTTGGCCTCTTCCGCATCATAGGCGGTAGAAGGGTTGGACCGTCCGGCGCGTATTGGAAGCAATCGTTCTTTATGCTTTGGATGGTCTTTGCAAAGTTCTCACTATCGAATTCCGCAGGCGGACCACCACCATCCGATACTAAAAATACACTTTTCACAATGCAAGTAGCATGTGTACTGCACAGAGCAGATGCTTTTACTCGGCATTTCCTGTCTGAAAATGTACTGCAGTTATCCTGTTTCAAAGAAGTTGCATAATTCCAAATCATCTGTATACGTACACACCTGCAATGCCCCAGTATGCAAAGAGAAGTGCCTGCTTTATGGAGTACTGGATGAAGGCTTCTCCAAGCAAGTACATGTGTGATATTATGGTGTTTGCCTATGAGTTTGTACTGGCCTGGTAGCATTCTTTTTTTAGTATTTAAATCTGTAGCCTGCTCTAGTCAGGTGTACTCCATGAGTTTCCAAGCCCTAAAGGCATCCACACATCAATGTCTTATAAATATCAATGTTAATTCTGCAGCTACGTCATATAATTGGGTAAAGGAATCTTGTCGCTTGGTTTTCAGTTGATGAAACACTTTTCTTGATTCGCCCAACACTTCTTTAGACTGCAGGTGGTAGATTAATTATACACTCTTCTCTGCAATGCATGGAAGAAGAATGTCCAGACAAGTGCACACAGCAACTTTGCAGTTTGGGATAAGCATTGTTTGTCACTGTTCTGTGCTGTTTAATTTTGTCATAGCAAATCATGCAAAACGTACAGATGCACCACAAATTAAAACATCACAAACCCATCCAATCTCAGGACCAGTTAAATTATCAGTGCAAGCCTTTGCAAGTAATCCTGAAAGGAACTTACAATTTCCACTGACCATTTTTTCAGCGATCGCCAGTGGTAATCCTCACGTGCATTGCTTCAGACCTAAGGACAAGAATGTTTTTCATGAATCTCTCGAGCACCTGTCGATTCCATAGAAGTACACTTCGCAATACATGCAATATGGATACTGTGCGTAGCAGACGGATGTTTTTGCTCGGCCTTCCTTTCTTATCTCAGAATATACTGCCGTGATACAATGTTTCTTTTCGGCACCACCAATGGAGTTGTATAAATCCAAATCATCTATTTATATATGCACCTGCAATATCCAGGTTTGCAGAGAGAAGTTTACAGTCTATACACGTAATGCATGCAATGGCAAAATGATAGCCAGAGTTCATTCTCAGAAAATTATGAACATTTGAAACACACATAAATTGTCACCAGCCAATAATATTAGAGTTCATTCTTAAAAACACACGCATTTCTAAGGACTGCTTCATCCGATTTCTGCGACCCGTTGAAACTATTCCAACGGCTGAAAATATTCGTTCAACATATGCCTGTGATGCTGGTGCTGAAACCAGATCTTCAGCCAATGGGGAGAGTTTGAGGTAAATGAGGGTCTACCCTCACAGAATTGAAATGAATTGCAAACTTTCGTTTTTTTATATGTCTTGCATATATCTGTCCAGTTCCATGACAATGCTGCCATTCATTTGAGGTGTGTCAATGCAATCATTCTTTTCCATTCTGGAACTCAGAAACTTGTATTTCTTTAATGCTGGAGTGGAAAATTCGCTGTGATGGGACGACAGACTTCAGTGACAGTTTCTTGACTTTCCACACACATCTTCCCCATGAAAAGCAATGATGAAACCTATTTTACGAAACATTTCATGAAACTTTATTGGAAAAATTATTTATATTCTAAGGTCATTCTATTGCAAAGTACTGTTGGACAGTGTTGGTGGTTGAGAAAGTTTTGCATAAATTGTCCAGTGGTTGGCAATACCATACACAGCATGTAGATGGCCTAGGCTAAATGCATACAATATAAGTTTATATATATGTTTGTGTTTATTTACAATGGTGCATAAAACTAGGGGAAAAAATCTGCACTCGAAAGCCAAGGTGAGAACTTAGATCACAAAAGGAAAACTACACAGAAACTGGAAAGCATTATTTTAGAAAGCACATTAAGAATATTTACAACAGTCCCGGGTCCTCAGCAACCAAGAATCATTAAAAAAAATTCTCACCGCAGTCTAATTGAGATGTGGAGAAGCATTGTATTTCTTTTTTGCACGTGAATTTTTTCACAGTTCAGTAATGGCTATTATTGTAATGTGCCATGCTAAAATGCAAGTCACTTCCTACTAATCGACTAATCCATCAATCACTAGGCTTGTGTCTCCTATATCATCATCATCTGAATTTCTTGACGAGCCTCCACTCTGGCAGGTTTCCTTATCTGCTGAAGTTTCTTCTATAGACTGAGCATTCGACACAGACCACACCGCAGGATATAAATTCCAAATGTCTTCATCAAACGTGTATTCTTGCGTCAATAGACTTTTTTCCTACTTGTCAACGTGGATTTTTGGAACATGAAGATGTGCATACATGTCGAAGTGAAATGTCGGTTGACATGTTCATTCCAGTCGAGGACATTGAGATTTGCTGTGTGACTCATGCATTGTATTTCCATAGTGTCAAGATATATCAAACAAACATTATTAAAACTTTCCACATAGAAACATGACCCTGCACATAATCTTCAACATGTTTGTGCACTAGGCCTACTAGTGACCGGATAAAATTGTCCAGCATTGTAACAGCACGATGATTTGAAATGATTTGCACTTCAATCATGAACCCTGGCTGTTTGCATGATGACTCTTTGTGGCACATACTGTGATTGTTTTGAAAATGGGATGCATGACTTTATTAGATTACGCCGTGTCTGAGCATCCCCATCGCATGACTTGATTAGATTACACAGTGTCTGAAGGTTGGACTTCGAGTGGGAAGTTAGGACTTGGGAGGGGAAGGTAGGACTTGGGAGGGGAAGGTAGGACTTGGGAGGGGAAGGTAGGACTTGGGAGGGGAAGGTAGGACTTGGGAGGGGAAGGTAGGACTTGGGAGGGGAAGGTAGGACTTGGGAGGGGAAGGTAGGACTTGGGAGGGGAAGGTAAGACTTGGGAGGGTCTCTCATCAAATATGTTTATTGTTTAAGTACTGTCTTCTTCAGTGTTTTTCTGATGGTCATTCCATTGTATAAGGTGCACTGTTCTCATTGACTAATCCATCAATCACTAGGCCTGTGTCTCCTATATCATCATCATCTGAATTTCCTGACGAACCTCTATATCATCGTCATCCGAATCTCCTGACGAATCTCCACTCTGGCAGGTTTCCTTATCTGCTGAAGTTTCTTTTATAGACTGAGTATTCGACACAGACCACACCGCAGGATATAAATTCCAAATGTCTTCATCAAACGTGTATTCTTGCGAAAAATGTTAGTATAGTTAATTGTCAGGCATTAGAGATATGTGAAAACAGTTTGGCTTGTTTTGCATTGAACCACAGTGTACATAGATTACATATCTGGCCAGTCCTGCCATCAATCATCTTATCGCGTGCAAGTAGATGGTGATATGATGCTTCAGTGATATTATTGCCACAGTTGTACAACCTGACGGCTAAAAGGTGTATTGATCACTGTGGAGACGAGAATTGGCGGGCTGCAGAAGACAGGATACATGTACAGTATGTTTGCACAAACTTTTTTCACACGAGTCAGGAGTGTATAGAGACAATCGAGATGAGTCGGCAATCAGCAGGGGTTTATGATTGATTGACGAGACGGAGACCGGTAGACGACAGTGGCGTAGCATCTGCAGTGCATTAATGACAGTTCGAAGATCCTGTTTTTGATTGGAATACTAGCGGTGTGTCGTTTTGTGAATCTGTTCCTTTGTCATCGTTGTCTGGACTGCTTAACTCCAGTCCGACAGGTGTCGAGCTGGACATTACATATGTATGTGTCTGGGGTTCTATGTATCGTTATCTTGAAGCTACCGTTGTATTCAAGACTGCAGAGGCCATACAAGACATAGGCAATTGGTATTTTTGCCAACTACAAAACATTAACAGACACTGGGGTGTGTTACCATCAAATGCAAAATCCTCTACCTTTCTGTCCTGACAGTACTCGCATTACGATTTCCAAGAAGAGCCAGCTTTCGCGTAACTCCCCCACTTTTCTCCCAAACTTATCGGAACTGGCATAAACTTTGGTTTTAGTCTAGCCTACTGACTTTTATTCGTCCTGATGATTTAGCAGCAAACTTGTTGCCAGTCTATATGACTGAAGCCTTGCTTGACCAGCTTTAATCCGATTCAATTTCTCTTTTAGTCGACCAATAAGATGGTCAATGCGACATAGTAGTGAAGTATTGCCGGATGATTTCGAAGTTGTGTTTGTGCCGTGTTTCTTCTGATAAAGCACATGAAGTGCAATTCGATCTCCGAATCGCACAATTCCCAGTCTGCACGGTATAGGCCTAAGCTTGTGCCTCTCGTAAGCTGCCACTGAGTGTAGTACTGTAAATAAAGCAGATTATAGTTAGACAACATGGATAAATTTGAGAGTTCCACAACTGACACTGTTTGTTTAAGGAGTTTCCATAATGAGTTCCTCATGGCTGCATCATTTTGTTTCGGATAATTTCCTCTGCCTATCAGCCTCTTCATTATTTGAAAGTGCTTTCATGTAAACATTTCATGGATTCCTACAAACTGAACTGTTTTGGATACAATACCAAACGTGTTCCGTACTGTGTCTTCCTTGCATACACCACATGATATTGTTATTTGTTATAACTGCATTGGAACGGTAAAAAGGAATTCCTCTTAAGTGATATACACAAACTGTATAATCTCAAGGAGATCTAATAAAATCCGAATGTTGGTGATTGCAGAATCCTTTCTTCTATTCATTCCTTGAATGCTTTGTAAGATGTTACTACAGGGAGATTTAGAATCAATCCGCAAGTGTTTGCCTTAGGATATTTGGCACAGGGTTGATGATTTAAGTGCAACTGTGACATGGAAGGAAAGCCATATGGATGTTCATATTCAGAACCAGTTGCAGGCACTAGTGCTTGTTCCAATGACACAAGTTTGTGACTCGTTATCTGCACACAGCAATCACCAAAACAATAGTGACACTATGTGTTACATTATCCTCACCATGCATCCAGCATTATTTTGGTCACATGAAGCAAGGGTAAAACTTGTGGATGCATTGTAACTGTTAAAGACACCAAAGAACGTGCATTGTGTAGGGTCAGTCACTAAGCCACTTATCTGCTTCATTTTCTTGTGATGTTGAACATGAGTGCTAATTTATATTCACTTGGTATACACAGTTTCTTACCTCCAGCTTCAATTAAGCTAGTGGTGCCAGAATGATACAATGACTCTTTCTTTAGCTCTCTCATTGCTCCCTTCTGTGAAATATTGTGGCATAAGCAAGTCCAAGAGCCACTGTGAAGTGACTTTGGCATTCTGTGTTCGTGTGAGCACTATATGCTGTGAGTCTGTAATATGCTGTCTAGTACTGCTGTCATTTTTAAACCCTTCTGAAACCGGAAGCAACGGAAATTGTACATTACATTAATTAGCAGTGAAAAACCGTTTAGTGACTAATAATCACGTACATTAGCATATAGTATTATGCATATAGCGTAACTGGTGTTTCATTGTTGGTTCTAACCCCTCGGCTGAGTAACTTACAAGATTTTGGATGGACTCAACGTGAGGAAAGTGAAATATTTCATCCGAGTCCCTAGTTTCTTGGAGGCATGGTGATTATTGAGTATAAGAATAATATATTGCATATGGTGCTGAAGTGAGGTCACTGCTCAAATGCAGATTGCAGACACCCAAGCATGTAGTATGCGAGAACTTGTTGTATCATCTGATCTCTGTCATCCAGCAATTCTAACTGGCCGAAGTGATCCCAACAATGATAGAATATCGGCAGCATCATCAATAGCATCAGCCAGCAACTCCACGGATTTTACTTCATTTATCTGTGGCATTCACAAAAAAACATTCCAAGACCTCGTTGCAGTCCATATGAGCGATGTAAAAATCAGGAGCACTACATTACCCTCTGATATAGAGCTGTGTTTTGAAGCTGTCCGTCTTTCTATGTTGAATTGTTGAGTGAGCAAGGCTGATTGTAACAATCAGCAAACCAAACGACTACCAAAGGACCTTGGCGAGCTGTCGTGTACATTCCAGTTTCACATGTCCTACAGCTGGATCAGAGAGTTCCTGTTTCCAATTAATGTGTTATACGTTGATACTGAAAGGAAGTCTGGCAAGGGTAGACTAGGTGCTGCTCAAATACAAATTCTGATCTTGATCAAGAGCTGTAAAAGACGACATATGCAATGCAGCAATGCACCAAGAGGACAGTTGAAGTGACTATTTATTGCAATAAAACTGAAGCAATTGGTATTTTAGCCAACTTCAACATATTAACAGAAACTACCGTACTCCTTTGTTGGATTTTTCATTGGGGAAGAACAGATCTTTAGCATAAGTTTGGACAGTGCTCATATCACTATTTCCAGGAACAACCAGTTTTCTAGTACCTCCTGGAGGAGGTACTAGAAAACTGAAATACTAGAAATACCTTTTCTCATGAACTTGTCGAAACTGGCGTAAAATTCCATCAATGGCGAAGCCATTGGACATAATTATATTTGTGTCGATTTTTAAGGTTAACCTTTCCAACGTCGACAGAAATACTGTACATGCATAACAGGAACCTAAAAATTAAAGTCTCCAGTGTTGTCTGATACTCAAAATCTGACATCACGAGTTACTTTTTTTGGTCCTTCTGAAAATATCTTCCCGAAAAGCTAAATCATTAATCATGGTTCAACTCCGGCTTGATGCTGATAGCCTCCAACTCTGTCGACTCAGTCTCTATGGCAGGTGGCGACTTCAAAAACCTGCGTCTTCCACGTCCACTAGCATTGCCCAACCAAACCGCTAACTCATCTTACAGCATTTTCTTATGCTGCTCTTCGTAGCATCATTTTGCTTTACTGCACCTGCATTTTTAGACAAGCAACATTCAGATTAAAAATAACATGTTACACAGAGCAGAAATTTGATGAATTGTAATGTAAAATGATATATTCCAACAACTCTTACTACATTCAACTGCTATATTTACAAACAGTGCAGTGCCTTGGTTGTCTAAATTACAATGTCCAAGTTTAGAAACAGATACAAATTGTCAACTTATCATTAACAATGCAGTTTGTAACATTTCAATGGCTTAATACCTAATAGAGTAGGGGAGAGTTGCCCTAATTGGAACGCTTAAGCAGTTAGCAAGATTAACCATGTTAACTACAAGTGTTTAAAAAACTTCTGTCATGCATTACAACGGTCTACCAGAGTGCTACAAGTATGGTGTATATCGAAGTTATACATGCACTGTTTTAAGATGAAATTGTAAATATTTAACGACAACCTAATGTTCCAATTAAGGAAACCAGTTGCCTTAAATGGAACACATGGTTGCCCTATTTGGAACACTAAATATTATTTGGTTTTTATTTAATTTTTACGTTTTTCCATGAAGTTCTTAAGTTTCTTTAAATGATACACCTTTTTGGAGTCATTACTCAACACTATAGTCTGCAAAGCTAAATGGAAAAGAGTGCAGTCCACGATGGATAGCAGGATCAGGCAATAAACACACAACGTCATGTTCATCAACATCGTCAACAGCTTGACTTGATGACAAAGTATCAACAAACGTGTTCCCCATTTTGCTACTTCTTCTCAGAAAATGCACTTCGAACTTTCCAACATCGTCATTGTTGTCGTTGACTTCTGTAATCTGGCCAACGTAGCAAGTTTTCAGGCTGGCCGAGTCACACTTTACTAGGATCCACTTGCCAACTGAAACCTGGCTTAAATCAACCTGATCTGGTTTATTGTCCATGAGTAACTGAACATTATTTGAATCAGTGTGAATCGTGTTGTCACCCTCCTCTGCATCCACTGCCAATGCGATCCTTACTCTCTTTTTTTGATGACATGTTTTGTCTCTGCTTGAGACGTTTTTTTTTAAACATTGACTTTCTGGGCATCTTCATCTGCTGGCAAATACAGTTTCTTGCATAATGCTATACGTTTTCTATTGGCAGGTGTATCTTCCAGCTGTTTTTTTGTACAGCGTACTTGTGAGGTCAGCAGCTTGTGATGTCCGTGATTTTCGCTTTTTCATTTTTACTTCCACAGACATAAACGGTACTAGTGGAGAGATGAACGTGACATGAACACATTTTGTAGATTTGTAGAATGATGATGGAGTAACACCAAATTAATCTGATATAGATGCAGAATTTCCTGATGACTGGTTCAACACTGTGGACATGATAGCTGCTGGCTTCACTGTTATAATCTCTGATGGTGTGTTCAACACTGTCAATTCAGTGCATGTGTCTTCAGCAGGAAGTGACACACTTCCAGCTGATGACATCACTGTGACAATCTCTGATGGCGTGTTCAATTCTGGCATTTCAGTGGGAATGCTAGTGGATGCTTTTGAGACATCAGGCCTACTTGCTGTATCAACAATGACATTAGTCACTGATGATGCAGCAAAATCCGCATCAGAAAAGACATTGATGTCGAGAGGCCGAAGTCCACTTGCTTGGAAGGCTTTGGTAGCAATTCCGATACTAGACTAGCCGTTCGGTTGTATGCTTCACTGAACAGTTCAGCCACTTGCTATATCACCAATCCTCTTTTTTCATTTTGTGGCAATGATTTTTGATTGACCATCTTGCACAGTTGACAAACTAGTTTCATCCATATTAAATATCCTGTCTTCATCGAACACTTTTGTTAACAGCTCAAAGAATGACTACCCTTTCACGATTGAAACCTTGTGCTCTTGCCATAGAAGTGGACTCAGGCTCTCTCAGTGATAATTCAGGATGTCGTCTCATGAATGCATAATACCACTTCTTTCCCGCCATTCGACTGCTCTGATTGAAATTATGCTTCAAATTATTGGCTTCAGCCAGGTCAAATGCCAACCGACGTAAGTCATCTATCCGTAATCCGAAGAACATTGGTTCCAGGGGAGCACTGCATAAGGCAGAAAATCAAGAGGCAGAAAATCAAAAGGCAGAAAAGTCAAAAGGCAGAAGAATCAAAAGGCAGAAATATCAAAAGGCAGAAACTCATGAAGATGTTGCATAACCAACTCAATATTTATTCCCTAGTGTTATAGCACAAAAAATATAAAGCGCCATTAGCGTTAGGGTAAAGTTACCAAATTCTGGCCACTTTGTCAGAACTTCGCAAAAATTGAATACTTGGATCAGTTAAATTTGTTTAAAAACAAAACATCGAGATCAAGCAACATATTGAGTATATTATTATATCGTAGAATATCTTGCAAGAACATAAATGAAATTAAAATATATATATTGCTGGGACCCCTCTAAAATACAAAACTCTGGCCACTGATACATATTTCTTGGCCACATGGGTACATATTTCTGGCCACTGGCCATGTTTCATGTGGCTAGAAATAGGTTTTATGTTGTATTATGCATAAACCAGTAAAATCAAAAATCTAAATAAAATCAAAATGGCTACAAATTCTAAAAGGCTAAGAGTACCAACAAAAAATCAAATCGAACTACTATTTTGTAACATAGTTGCCTTTAGCCGGCTATTGCAAAACTTGACTAGGACAAATTGACAAGAATGTATCTTAGAACAGATGACTACAAGGTGTAGCCTACCAGCCAATTAAAAATGCCAACATTATTGCCCAAAACCTGACTAAAAGATTTCATCCTACTCTATGAGAACATAATAACTAGCAGAGATGAGGAAAAACAAAAACAATCGACTGCACGAGTCATTTCAATGTCTCATGCATCGCATGAAATGCACAAAAAATGTTCTGGTCCATTTTCATCCAGACCTTGGCAAGCATTGTGAAACCAAGTCTGACAGCCTTGGCATTCAATCCATTTTCTTCCTGTCTTATCATCACAAAATCGTACTTGGCAAATATCGCATGGAATCAGAGAATCGGTTGTACCCTGGGTTTTGCAAGCCTTATTCGTTTTCTTGTTTGTCTTCTGAGATGGCATCGGTTTTTCCTTTCCTTTTAATGTGTTCGGTTTCTTTCCCCTTGGTTGTTTTTCAATCACTTTCTTTACCTTTTTCACTTGTTGCTGCTTGTTGTGTGCTTTTTCTTCCTTGATCCTCTGACGTTCCACTTTTGCGTGCTGTTCCTTTAGCTTCAAATCACGAGATTCTTTGGAAGTGATAAGAAAAAATTTCTGCTTCAAATTAGTTTTTTCCCCTCTTGTAGTTATTGCTGGATATGGGAGAATATCACTGTCAACGTCTCCAGGATAAGATCGGTTTTTGAAAGGGAATTGTTTTCCTTCGACTGAATTGACCCGGGCAGAAATAGAACTACTAGGGTGGTCACTGAGACTTGGATGAGCAAAACGTTCCTCGTCGTCGACGTGACTCTGACTACCTAAGATAACTGCAATGTCACTGGATGTTGTAGGGTTCAATGCGATCGACTTAACAGCAGAATTTGAATCAACGGAATTTTGTTTTTTGATTTCTCTCGCATCGATGTTGGAAGAACAAGGTGTCTCATCAAGGCTCAAAGTGTTGATGGCAGTCTGATTTTCGGCAAGAAGAACGTTACAAACTTGTTTGTTAGTTGAACAAGAACATAGTATAGTATTCTCGGTGGAACACTGACAAAGATTTGAGTTTGGAATTTCCAAGGAAGTGGATGTATCGGTTCCTTTTTGCTCCGTTGAAATGACAGATAACAATAGATCTGCAAATGAGTCATCAATATTGAAATCTCCTGTAAGGCTCTCAGAAAAGCTTGGCAAAGTTCCCACAGATAAATTCAAGTCCATGATCTCTTCTACGGATGGCGCCTGATGATCTTCATCTTGTTCTTCCGCCAAACTTTTTAATTTCTGCCAGGTTTTGTATGTTTCGTCCTGGTTTAGGCTGTACTTTTTCTCATATAGATATTGGAAACAACCCAACTGTTGTTGGGTGAGAGTTGACTCGAGCAATCGTAAAACTTTCACTGGGGACGCAGTTGCACAAGCTTTTGCAACTACCTCAGGATCCATCGACGTGAAATCCGAAATATTGAAAACGTTCTGAGTTGTTGAATTATCTATGACGACTGGTGCTGAAGAGTCATCACATGCTCCTTGAAAACTTGAAGACAGCGTTTGTCTTGGAGAATCAGATGTCGATGATCCATCGTTTTTTGGCGTTGAAGCTGAATTTTGGGATGAAGAATCCCTCAATGACACTTCGCTTTCAATGAGTTGCTTCACAGAATACATGCAATTTGGCAAGTATGCTTCTGATGGTACAGAATCTGGATTGAACGGATGGATTCCACATGCTCTGAAACCAGATACTATATTGCTCGCGGATAACGCCTCCTCCCAAGCTTTTTTAAGCAATCCACAGAAACTTGCTCGTGATACAAGAGTTCCTGGGAACTGAGTCATGAGATCTTCACATGCCTTTCTGTAAGCATTCTTGAAAGGTCCAAAAACTGTCCGATCGCACGGTTGGAGCCAGTTGGATGTATGAGCTGGCAGTTCAATTATGTGGATGCCGTTTTCTGCCGCAGTTTCGAGCAGTTCCACGAAATTGTGTGAATCGTGGCCATCCACAATAAGCAGCTGAGGTCTGTCTGGTCCTATGTTTGGTAAGAAGGCGGCATTGAACCAGAGCAGAGCAATGCCCTGCTTCGTCCATCCGCTATTAGACACACTCCAAGTGGTTCCATCCGGAGCCGTTTCCATTTGAAAAGAGAAGAGGGACCTCGTAGTCTTTCCTTTCACAATTACATGTGGAGGAATGTAGCCACCACCAGCATTTATTGCCCCAATTACAGTAATTGTTTCTCTGTTGCCACTGGTTCGGCTGTGCAAATATTTCGATCCTTTAGTTGCAATGATCCTACCCGGTTTATGGTCCAGTTGGACACCAGTTTCGTCCATGTTCCAGATGGTATGAGGCTTGGAATTCAACTGGTTGTCATCCAACACCATCTTCAGCACGCTGAAATATTTTGCCACCTTTGTAGGGTCCATGCATTGGTGTCTGACAGCAGCTGTTCCCTCCGGACGACGCAATGTGATCTTAAGCTGTCGCCTCTTCATTCCATACCACCAACGTATCGATGGTCTCCCATTTTTGAAGACAATGCTATGCTTTTTAGCATATGCTTCGGCATACTTGAGTAATTGCTGTCGTCCAAATCCGATCCCCATTGCAGCTCGATTGCAAGCAAAATCAGCCAGTTTTTCTTCTTGATCAGATGACATGATAGTTGGACGACCAGGCCTGGAACCGATTTCTGTTTTCCCAGTTAAACGGACTTGTAGAGTACTTCGGGGAACTTGAAACGTTTTGCATGCTGCTCTTTGGGACATTCCATTTTCACGAACAGCTGCAATTGCTGCAAGCATTGCACTTTCAGTCCAAAGGCAATGCTTCCCTCTTGCAGCTCTCCTTCTTCCTTTATTATTTGTCTCCTCTGTTTTTGCCAATTTCTTGGCGTTCTTGCCTTTATTGACTGACACCATTTTCAATTAATTGACGCTGCAAGAAAAATGTTGTGAGCTTTAAAATTAAAAGCTGGCAGTCGATACCTAATTCTGGTCACCTGAAACCTGATTCTGGCCGCCCGATACCTAATTCTGGTCACCTGATACCTGATTCTGGCCGCCCGATACCTAATTCTGGCCATCAGATACCTATCTCTGGCCATGGCCTGAATTACATTGCAGATGTGGTCAGAAATAGGTTTCTCTGCGTGACTTATTTTGCCGCACAGCATCTTATTAATCCGCCAACTGGGACAAACTATCAAGCTGCCATTAAATAATATAATGTTTACTTTATATGAAAATAACATTTGTTCGTTAAATAGACTTACCCAATTGAAGCAGTATGTTGATGAAAAACTTGAAAATCTCAAATTATGTATGCTGCAACAACTGGAAATGATCAAAACTTTGACACGTGATTAGAAAATCCGCTAGTCAGCTATGAGTTATTTTTAGCCTCGAGCCGCAAGCAAAATATAATAACTGTAGTACTCTTACTTTGGCTGTGAATAAAGGTCAAAAAGTGGCCTGAATTAGGTACCGGCCAGAATTAAGTCACTTTGCCCTATAAATGTCCTGATTCACCAACTATTTCAAAACATAAAAAAATCGGCCTGTAATATTAAAATGTTCGATGGTAAACCGATTAATCAGTTTCAGCAGGTTTAAAGTAATTGTGCATTTATATTTAGGCGGCAAAGTGGAGCTTACATATGTCACGATAAACACTACGACACACAGGGCAGACGTGGTTTGTGTCACAGGCACAGCCATCAGCCGATTGACGCAAGCGACGCAGGCACAGTGACCGCACGGGATGAGAACAGTGTCGGCCTCAGATTCCAGGCATACCGTGCCCGAAGAGCGGCGGGAGACGAGCTTGATGCTGGGGCCACCGTGGTCGACGCATTGGTTGCAGCGAGAGAGGCGGTAGCTGCTGTCGCTCTGCGGACTGGCAAGTCTCGCAGGCGTCTAAGTTCTGCAGGGTAGCGGTCGGCCGACGCACGGCGACGGCGTGGAGCCCTTGAGTTTCTCTCAACCTCTTCCAATGCAACATGTGCATCCGCGGCCTCCTCATCCGGCGAACCTTCATCCATCACCATGTCCTCATGCTCGCTCTGGTCAACCCTATCACTTCCAAAAGCATGACCAACGCCACCTAAGAAATCGGCAATATCTTTGCGACCGCACTGAAATCGCTCATTAGTGTTGTGATGCGGCGAGTATGCTCGTCCATACTGCGCCGCCGACGTTGACGGCGGAACCCATTCTCGACGCGAATGAGAGCGACCTCTGTGTGTCGCTGTTCCTGCCGAAGCTTGTGCAAGCAGCTGTAAAAGGATGGATGGTCCATGACGATTACCGTCTTGAGATTTTTTCGGTTTCCAAAACTGATTTTAATAGATTATAAAATTTGCCAACTTGCACCCTATTGAAACCGGTTGCACGTGAGAGAGAAGTCGCCTCGGGTGTTCTTAGTGAGATCGTTTTATGTCTCCGCAAAAATCCACTCGTCCAATCTTTTCCTGCTAATTGCGTCACCTTGGAAAATGGAACATCAATGTTGTTTCTTTCTGCAAGCGGGAAGGCTAATTGTCTCAACATCTGTCACACTTAACCCATAGAATCGCTGCTGCATGTCAATTATGTACTGTAACAGTTCAGTTTCATATTCCTCATTCAATGTACATCGAAATCTTCCTAACTTGCCTGGTGTTTTAACTGTTTTCATGAGATGGCGCCGTATTGTGGCGTGTGGTATCCCATACGTCTGCTCAGCTTGTCTGAGGCTGATTTTATTTGATCTAATATCTGTTATGGCTGCCTGCATAGTTTCAAGAGTCCACGATGCCATATCAGTTTTGCGTTTGTAATTTCTTACCATTTTCAATCTGAAAGTATAATGTAATATCTGTTTAGAGTTAACATAGGCTAAATGATATTTTTAGGCAAAATAATAACCAAAGATGATTTCTTTGGTTGAAGTAGCCTAGGATGTCTACAAAGGAAATTAAGAAGGGAAAAGGTCAGTTGGTGCAATGCTACAAATTTTAGGTGCAAATAGCCGGAAGTGAGTCTATAAGGTTTATAGATTGACTGGTTACCTGTTTTCTGGTTGTATAAATTTCTATAGCGCTGAGTTTCTTTGCCTCGTTGAATCTCTTTGCCCCACTTCCCCCTATCGCTCAATCAGTTCTATTATACCAATAATAATTATAATAATAGCTAGAATTATAGTGATATAATGAAATTTTAGACCACATTTTCACTACAATCACAAGTCGTTCACATAATTTGAAATGGAATATAAAAAATTGAAAATAATGAACATACGATTGAGGACGCTGAAAATCTTGGATTTCCCAAAAGGTCGTTTGCCATGGCGACCGTAGACACTAGACATTGAAGTGAAGTGCTAGATTGTTTGTCATAAGGTATTGCATGGATCTTCTTACAGTCTCTTCCACCGTGCGACCGCCTATGTCGCCCATGACAGCAACCTGAATATACAAAAACCAAATTTAAAAAAAAACTTCCTACCCATTCAGTACCGGTAGTTCAAAAAATGAGAACTATTACATATATAATTATTGCTTTATGCTTGGGGTATCGGCTCTGTTAAGGACACTCCAAATGAAGTCATTAAATGCGAACTGTCTGCTTGCTTGCCCCAAATTGTTTGCATACTAGACCGTGGTGTCCTCTAGCATCCTCATTGATCCGCCATCTCTCTACACTAGTACTGTTGTAGCGTGCTGAGGTTTAGTCACAAGCGCAAGCCTAGAGCCACCCTGTTATTATAATTGTAATAATCTTATTCGGAAGTTAGCGAGGTAGTTCTGTCCCCACAGGCAATAAAAGTATGTCCCAACATTGCACGGACTGGAACGACCACCGATAATTCAAAAAGTTCTGGCTGCTTTGAAGCCATAATTATACAGTAGCCGCAAGTGCATTTGCAGAGGGCAGTTCTTTATCAGTACGACTTCCAAATAAAACTTCTATCTACACAGCTGAACTTACAGGTCTTCTTTTGGCTCTGGATATTACAAGTAAATCCAGAAGGAAACAGTTTTTAATAATTAGTGATTCACTGTCATCCTTGCAAGCTCTTGCAGGTTGTAATCTAAACCACTCGCTTGTGGTAGACGTAGTCACCAAGTACCACCGGATTACAATGTCTGGCAAAATGGTTAAATTTTGCTGGGTGCCAGGCCATGTTGGCATTAGAGGTAATGAGGCTGCAGACGCAGCTGCCAAAGAAGCCCTTTCAGATGCAGTGTCATACTGCAAAGTGCTATATTCTGATGCCAAACAATGCATAGATGCTTATGTATATGATCAATGGAAGTTGACGTGTAGTAGCATGGATCGTAATAAACTCCATACTATTAATCCCAATATAGAAAAGTAGCACCATGCCTCGCAAGACAACCGTAGAGATGAAGTAGTCTTAGCACGGCTAAGAATAGGTCATACTTATCTTACGCATGTTCATTTGCTTAAGAAAGAAGATGCACCACAATATGTGGGATGCAATTGCCCTCTAACAGTGGAACACATACTGATGTCATCAGGGATCCCGTCCTAAAGAAAAAGGAACCGGAACGCTGGACACTCACGACTAGGGGGTCTGGGGGAGCGTCGTGAGCTCCCCCAGTGAGGTCTGGGGCGAAGCCCCAGCCGACAACGGATTTTAGGGCAATTGCTGCTGAATAGAGCCCGTTTTAGCCACTTCATTTTACTAATTTTGCTATTTTTACCACTGGATTCTTAGACGTTCTGTGATAAGTAATCTCTTTCTCATCCACTATTTATTTATGCGGAATTCCTTAGAGCCAACTCGTTTCACCCGGATTCTTCATTGCACTTTGAGCTACTTAGGTTACCGATAAAAATTACTGTGTAGGATACTGGTAGGCCTACTTCCATATTATTAGGGCCTGCCATGAAATAATCAGACTGCTTATTATTTTTAGCTAAACATGGAGTCAAAAGCAATGCATGAAAATAATAATAGTTGTTGGCTATGGACTACTGTTATTATGCAATGTGTCTGGCTTCTATAGGCGATTATTGACACGGATTAGTTCTCTCAACTTTATAGTCTGTGCACATCTGACACTACTACACTAGCACTATGCAAAGATGCAATACGAAAATAATGAAACGAAATATTCCAGTTAAGAAAGTCAGTGAAAGGCCGGTTGTTCTTCATTAGAGAATAAACAGACCGGAAAACTCTGGTTGTGCTATCGTAGAGATGTTTTTGCTGCTCAGCTACAACTGTCTCCATGACATTCGCACTGGCCTTTTGGACGATTTCTTCAGCCAATGTATGCTGCTGACCATTGGCATGTTCATGAATCTTCTTCCTTAGTGAGCTTAGCTGGCTCTGTCTATGCTTGCCATTGTATGTGACTGAACAAGTGGACCACGGTGCTGAAATTTTTAAGCCGTTTTTCTTGAAAGCACCATAGTTTGTTATTTGTTGGCAAATTTTGCAACCTAGACATCCATTTGAAAATTTCAGCCATGGATTGTGGACGCTAAAGTCCTCTGCTTGCTTTGCAGTCCAAATGGCAGGATACGGTGCTTTGTCTGTTTGCAGCTCTGAACTGTTGGTTACACTATCGTCAGTCTGGTCGCTCCCATAGTCATCAATCTTCATACCTGAAATCTCTTCATCACTTGCTTGTTTAGACTCTTCTTGTGGCGGTAGGCGATTGACGTCTGAAGTACCTGTTGTTATTGAGTCTGATGTTATCATGTTAATGAAGAAAGGGTGAGGTTTAAAAACTGCATGAAAGGTTTATCTCTTGTTCGCACACGCTCCTTTATCGCAGTTGGTTGAGTTATTTTCCACTTTGGAACCATCAAATCATAATGGCCTGCATGTGACGTTGTATCCCTTAAGTACAGCAGACAGATTGAATCTGAGTATTTCACACCAGAATCAGGTGGTAGATTGCAGAACAGTGTGTAAGATTTGTCAGTGGGTTGCTGCCTCGTGTAAATTCTAAACTGTGTGTTCAGTATGTACGCTAAAACCAAAATTTCCAAATAGCCTGCGTAGCCTGTGGTTTCCACACTTTCTATCCGATCTTCAACCGTCGGAAAGCTTTCTCCCACTTTATTATCCAACAGAAATCCCATATTGCATGTTACCTCCTTCAGAGCTGCTATGTTACTTCGAAGAACAGAAAGGACGTCCTGCTGGAGTTGATCAGCTAGACCTTCTTCAAGCATTATCAGTTTCTTGTCTGTTGGACAGCTGAAAACTGTTCGCCTTGCTGTTCTTAACTCTACGCTTGATGCAACGGCGACACTTCGAAATAGACATTTGCCATCTCCGTGTATGCGGATCACATGGAACTCTTCTTCATCTTTAGGTATACAGTCATTAATGGCATAACCAGTCGCGTTCGGCTTCCTGGAAAGGCAGAAGAAATAGGCTATGGCTTCTCGTTGTCTATATAATAGGCCTACAAAAATTAACCTACCAACCGCAATGTATAGGTCTACGGTACCACTAGGCGCCTGTGAATAAGCTGGTTCTCACGACTCCGCTCTCGTGGGCGCTATAGAAGTTTTGAGATACGATAGGTATACTTGAGGTTTCCCATTGACATTGTCCTCTGCAGTCTGCATAAGCCGCCTATAGCTCTAGTTACACAATAATAATTATGATTACTACCGTGATTATAGATGTACACTTTTCGGTGAACAATAGGCCTAAAGGTGTTATTGATTAACGTAGGTCTATTGATTTATAACCTTTCTCTTTATTACTTTCTTATTTTGAAGTCAACATTTTCATAATTGTTTTCAGTCATTCCGCTTCTTATTCTTCTATTACCTTTTTCATTTGCCATCGACTGAGCCTTAACTTCTCTGATTAATAACATGCATGCCATGGACAGTAAACAATATTCAAACCTTTCCGTCGTCAATGGGTTGCGTCTTTTTGAAAAGTAATTCAGCAGATCGGCGTCTCTCAAGCGCTTCATCGCCTTAGTATTTAAACTAGTCGTAAAACTTAAATTAACCTCGTTCTCTGTTTAAATAGAGAAATTAATGGAACTGTATCGACTTTATGGTGGAGTGAAATGTAAAAAATAAAGCTAAAACAAATTATAATTTTGCATTGCATCTTCTGCCCTCTACCGGCAGTTTAGTTTGTTAAAATTCATTATTTTTTCCTAAAAGTTACATCTCATTAAATAACTTTTTATTTCTTCAACTATTTGCAGATATTCCAACTTTGTGTACGAAGTCCGTTCATTTCAGAATATAGGCCCTAATAAAATATCATGTGTAAAAAATGTAAGCGGTAACGGAGTTATTAATTTTTTATATGTCTCGAGTCCCGATCGACAACATAAAAATGCTAAAATACACATAATTCTGCATCCCTTGACCAATTGTTATGATTTTGGTGTCATATGATTAGAATTTATATATATATAGGCTTGCTAAAACATATGGAGTCATTTTAACTTAGAAATAAAAATATAGTTGGCGCTATAAATTAATGGAGTCATCCAAAAGGAGAATGAGACAGAGGGTTTACCTATGTGTATACATGGACTCTGCATGACTAGGGCTGAGCTCAACATGGGCGCAGAGAAAATTATACGAAATAAAAAACGACGCCGTACATGCAAGAATTATTTTATAAAAAGGAACCGGAACGGCGTTCCGGTCGTCAAAAAAGGAACCGGAACGGCGTTCCGGTGCGTTCCGGTCCGACCTGTTCCCTGGATCATGTCATGTGTTGATTTTACACCGACAAGGCATAAATATTATATGGAACAATCCCTTTCTGATATTGAGCATGTTCCTCCAAGGAATATTTTGCTGTATTTGAAAGAAATACAACTGTACAACAAAGTGTAATGTTGGAAGATTTTGAATAGATATGACTTATAGTTTATGAAATGTTTAATGTTGACATAAACTTTAACGTGTTTTAACCTAATTTATTAATTTTATTTGTGCGATGTTCAGATTGCTCTATTTATAAGTTTATCCTATTTATCAACTCCAAACGTTTTTAGTGTAAAATAAATGATGCGGATTCAATACTCATGTTAAGGCACGAAATAGCCAATTATGTGCTGAAGTGCCGTTAAGCCATAGGTGCAATCACGTCCTAAAAGTTGGGGGGGGGAGACCATAATGAATCACGTCCTAAAAGTTGGGGGACCATAATAATAAAGTTAGGGGACCACTCAAAAGTTGGGGGGGCGCGTCCCGTGGGTCCCATAGGGTGGTTGCGCCTATGCGCTTAAGCCCAATCAATCAATCAATCCCCATCCCAGTTTTTCTACAATTCTCGTACTGCAGACATGTATTATTTCCCATGCATGGTCATGTGTCTATGTCCCTACAGGGTAGGCCTACCGGTCTTTCCTAGCACCATGCACGTCGCTCTATGACCGCTTCCAACATATTTTTCTCCACAGTACTTTTTCAAAGCTCCGATCGTTCACAATACATAAGACATTCTTTTGACGGAAATTCGCGTCTTTTTCGTGTGGGATTCATTGTTTTTCAGAAACAAAGACTTCGAGGTGCGCACGTGAAAGGAGACTCGCGGCGTCAGAAATAATCGCATCCTATGATGGAACACTGCCATGACAAAAGCAAACATTACTTCAGCGTTTAAATCTATTAACATATCAATGGTCCTATGGATTTTCGCGATGACGTAACGCTGTATCAACGACGCCATCTTCTAAGGCAGTCAATACCAAACCGTTTGCAAACAATAGGTGCTGAAGCGTTCAAATGCCTTCAAAAGGCTCGATCGAGTCATTCTAAAGCTGCGACTGTGATGAGAAACCGGAAACTGTGGAGACAACCGTTCAGATATGAAAAAAGAAGCAGACGAACCATTTCCGAGAAATTTATTGACGCCATTATTGTTTAACTGGTAGGCTACTGAATTGGTCGCGTGTCGGCAGATATGCGAGAATTTACCTCATATGCAAACTCGGGATATGTCTATTACGGGCGCGGACAAAACGGGTTGAGCTGAATAGGCCTACAACGACGAATTGCTAAGACATATAATTAGACTGTTGCGTTTGATTTATCTTTCTAGACATTTACGTAATCGTTTTGTGCATTGATGAACGTCTGTTGCGTAATGCCTGTATTATAATTAGGTAGACCAACGCAATTGTTCGAGTTATTGCTGCATGCTTTCAGGTTCCGCACGATGTCTTTTGAAAACCTTCCATTCATGAAATTAACTACACTATAAAAGTCGTCGTCATCTTCTTAACAGGCGTTTCTAGATTGTTGCTGATTTATCCTCTCCCTCGTTTCTTCCCATTTTAATATCCCTCTCTTTCCAATCCGTCCATTCAGCGCTCAATGTCCGTCCTTTATGTGTCTCCATTTTCTCTCCCCGTGATTTCCATCTTAGACCATCCATCATTCTTTCCTTCCGTTATTCTTCCACCCACCCTCCTACCGGTTTTCATAGTTACAGTCGTCGTTTATAACTTCCTTTATTTAACGATGTCATACGCTATAACAAGTACGCATACAAACAAGTACACATACAAACATCCAGCCGCCTTTCCTACACATCCACCCATTCCTATAGGCTTAGTCCCCGGAGTTAGGCCTACTTGGCATATAGCTTTTTTAGCGACTAGGCTGCTTAAACTTGTCAAATTGCTTACCTACTTGTCATCGAGTGCAAGTAGGCCTAATCCAGTGTGTTTTTAAGTTCCCTAATGATGGTTTTTGCATTTAACCACCTGCCCTGTAGGCTAGCGTATACATAATCGCAGACCGATGAGTGCGCAGGGATAGTCGGGTTATTATGAAAAATAGAGCTTGACCTTTTCCATTGAATTTGATATTGATGCAATTAAACCCTGGCAAGACGTCATGCAAATTACTGACGCCCAGATTGAGAATTGCGTGGGGTGTAGAGGAGGTTCAAACCCTAGTCTTTCTTGGGACTCCATTGTTAAGCGGTCTTCTGACACCTCAACGCGAAGTGGATCATAGTCTGACCCTGAGTTTTTTTTTACAATTCTCATTCTTCTGGTAAAAATTTAGTTTGGGGATAAAATGGTCCCCTGCATTGGTTACTTACATGAGTACCGTGGTTAAAATTTTGTTTGTGGGATATAATGGTCCCCTGCATTGGTTACTTACATGAGTATCGTGGTTAAACTTTTGTTTGTGGGATAAAATGGTCCCCTGCATTGGTTACTTGGATGACTGCCCTCGTTAAAAATCGGGCACTGCTTCTGCATAGGCTATAGGCCTATGTATAATGTCTTCGTCATATATCGAAGCTCGGAGACAGCGATTGGAACAATAAGCAGAGTATTAAGTGAATGAAATCATTCCTTCAAGGTTACTACTCAGGAGCGCTCTCTAGTCCCGACCCAACCTCGGCTTAAATTAAGGACGGTTTTAAGACTGAAGACACGAGGCGTAGGTTGTGGACAGTGGAAGCCTATTCCATACCATGGGGCGAATATAAGATAAAGCAGTTTGTGCTCGCAGTGGCGGCGACTAGGGGCTAAGCCCCCCCCACCTATAACAGGCTAAGTCCCCCTAAAAAAGGTCCATCCGGGTTTTTTTACATGTAACAGTGAAATATTCCCACGATTTCGGTCGGATGACAAGAAAGGTCATCATAAATTTTGGCGGATGAAAATGGAAGATTTCCTCCGCTGGGCTCAGCCCCCCCCCCCAAATGAAATCCTGGCGCCGCCATTGTATGCTCGTGGAACGAGTTTACCTTGAGGAGAGGAACGTATAGCACGACGCCTCTGTAAACTACACCAAGAGTCGTCGCTTGGAGTCTGTAACGTAGCGACTGGTTTTGAATTTTAGGGCGTAGGCTCACTTAGCTGCGGCAGCAGATAGCCATTGCTGCGGGGGACTAATTCCTTTCCATCATCCATCCATCCACGGAGACTTCGCCCATGCACGGAAGCGCGAGTCTGATGGGCGTATTTTGTGACATTCCGCTGACAAGGTTCATCTCAAGATTGACGGACTGGAAGCAGTTTGACGGTGAAGCAATTCAGCAGCGACCGGTCAATCGTCAGAGGGCTCAGAGGTGCTTCTCTTCCACGGATCCCTCGGTCACAGGGTCCCGATCGATGTCAATTGGCTGCTTTTGGTGACGAGCAGCTGAGGGGGGCTGTCGGCAGGGGAATACCCAATTGCTCAGCTGATGCGCTACGACCATGCAGCGTGACAACTTGACAATCACTCCGATCGGTAGGCGGCGCAGAAGACCGGTGACGGTCAAAGGTGACGACTGTAGGCTTCAGCTCCTTTCCATCCGTGCATATATACAGGGTGTGCCAAAAAAGTAATCCCCTACGGTTTTCAGTCCATATCTTGGCCAAACATACGAATTTTTAAATGAAACTTTACTTTTTTGGCGCACCCTGTATATATTATGTATATGTTATATATATATTCTATAGGCCTACCTTCCGATCGATTTAACTGTCATTTGTCCATTAGCACTGAGTCATAAGTCAACCTATAGGTGCCAATGAAATCGCTGCTGGTCTAGGTTTTGGGTTATATATATATATATTCATTCATTCATTCATTAGATGCATTTATATAGCGCCTCGGAGGCGCTCCAAACCTCGGCGCGGCCAAATAAAACTTTTAAGATGAGAGAGGAAAGCCTGAGAAGGATTTTTAGACAGAGCGAAGGATGTTTGTATGTGCACTTAATTGTTATAGCGCCCCTTCAAGCTCTACTCAGAGGCGCCCCCGAATGCAGAGCGGACACTGCATCGGAGTTTCACGCCGAAGCGATGAGCAATTGTGAGTGAAGGACTTGCCCAAGGTCCCTACTCGGCGACTTGAGGTGGATTAGAACCTCGCACCTTCCGGCTTCAAGGCGACGACGCCACCACTACACCACCGCGCCCCACAAGGATCAGAGGAAGACCATTCCAGAGGGAGGGTCCTGCCACCGAGAAAGCACGGTTCTGCATAGTGGAAATAGGCCTGCGAGCAAAAGGGACTAAAGGCAGACTTTGTTCTGTCGAACGAACGGAGCGTAAATGGTGAGAACTATGAGTAGGGCTGCAGAGCTCACAAAGGCAAGGCCTAGCATGCAGCACCAGACTAGAGTAGATACTGTAGATATCCATATATCCTATAGCCTACTCAATTCGCTGCTTGAGTGTATATATATATATATATATATATATATATATATATAATATATAAGCGACTATGCACAGTTTAGACGCTCTGAATCCTGGCATGCTGGAAACAGTCCAAGCAGCCGGTGTCACGAAATAGAGTATCCCCCGTATTAATTGTATCCCCCAAATAAAAAAAGTCGAAAAAACCGCTTCCGCGTGTATTTTTTTGGGCAAATTAATTTTCATCTGCTTTGTTTTGAACAATGACACTAACAGGTATGTTTATTCTTACTATATAATTTGTTTTGCCCTGTTTTTATAGCCCTTAAAAAATTTAAAACACTTAAGAACACTCAAAGTCACTAAATAAATTCGAGTTGCCTTTATCTGAGCATTGGTTAGGACACTTAAAACAATTAGAGTCACTTTAAATTTTGATTACAGCATAATTTTTTTATTGTGCGCATTTTTCAAAAAAGGGGATAGAATGGTTTATCCCCCAGGATAGTATAGACCGGTTAATTCCATCCGGGGGGATAGATTAATTCATCCCCCCGGATAGCTTTCAGGGGGGATACTCCGTTTCGTGTCACTGGCCAGTATGAGAATTGTGGGAAAATAAATATGGGATGTGGGGGTAGGATTATGATCCACATGGAAATGGAGATGTGACAAGCAGACTTTACTATGGGACTCTAAGATTGGGGGTTGAACTCTCAACCCTCCCGGCAGTTCTCACCCTGGGCTGGCCTATAGCCCTTCTGGGCCTAAACTTAGTTCCAATCAATGCCTTCCATGTTAGTGTGGGTGTGTGTGGGTGTGTGTGTGCAGTGTGGAAAAATGACTGGGGGTTGGACCATTATCCACTTGGAATTGTGGTGTGAAAAACAGACTTTACTATGGGGACTCTAAGAAAGACGGGGGTTGAAACCCCCTAACCCTCCCCGGCAATTCTCATCTTGTGTTTGTGTAGCTGTATATGCATAAAGCTATAGGACAGTATTTAACACTTTAATAAAATTGTATTTTGGCAAAATAAATATTTACATAAAAATAAACTGACCGGTTAGCTGCCCATAGGCCTAATAGATGCATACTTACATGCAATCATGTACAATTTGTAATATAAATTATAAATAGATGCATCTTATAACTGCGGGATATCCCTTAGCTTACTTCAGTGGCGTAGCCAAGGGGGGGGTTTAGGGGGTTAAAACCCCCCCATTGGCTTAGAATTTTTTTTTTAAAAGGTTATTATTCAATTTAGTTACTGTAATACTGCTGTGTTGGTGTCACGAAAGGTATTCGACCATGAAATATTTTGCTTCATTACCCCGGTGATAGCATACTATGAAGCGTACATTCCCTGCAAGCCTTTTAACGGTTCCCATTGTTGTAGAGTTGAACACTTTTCGTATATTTATATAGAAACCATTATGCATGTATGTATTGTGTGTATGTATATATATATATATATATATATATATATATATATATATATATATATACATATATTGCGGCGGAGTAGGCCTTCCCCTCCCCCATCGTCACCCTGGGCGGAGTGGTGCACTCTCTCTCTCTCTCTCTCTCTCTCTCTCTCTCTCTCTCTCTCTCTCTCTCTCTCTCTCTCTCTCTCTCTCTCTCTCGCTCGCTCCTGCTTCCCACGACCCGAGTGACCTCGAAGGATCGAGCAGAGCGGACAACCTCGACGACCTGGGCGTGGGGAAGAAAGTCCTACCCTCCCCATCCATCCTGGGCAGAGTGGCCCACCCATTCGGGCGGACACAACCTCGGGGGGGGGGATTCAACTGGAAGAGGAGATAGACACTAGCTAAACAATGTGAGTAAAATTTCAGTTACGGATTATTTTAAATAATAGTGAAACAATTTTATTGACACCATGTCTAAAAAACGACCGAATAATAGCATCTTAAACTATTTGGAATACAAACGTGTTCGTACACCTGCAACTGATGGAACAGCTGAGTTACCATCTAGTATGATTGTATCAGAACTTTCAGAAGGATCAGTAGAAGTAACTCCACTTTCATTGGTTGCGGAAATAATGGAATCAACCGAGAGCCATCGTGAAGAAGTTGATATATCCCTTTCACCGAACATTCGAACAATTCATCCCAACGACATTGGAAATTATGCTATAATGTGAAGTTTAGCCTACATTATAGCCTAAACTGTCGCTGGTTGATGAAGACTTCTTAGACTTTTAGTCTTAGAATAAAATAAAATGATAATAGTCAATAGTAATTATTAGGCTAGACTTTCCTTCTCTTCTTTGGACTACTGACTGTTTGTTGTTCACTTGAAAGTTGAAAGTCTTAAATAAATTTGAACTTTTTAGCTTTAATGGAATCTGCATTGTCCACTTGTCACAAAATAGCAACATTTAATATTAAAATTATTGTTTTATTTTAAGCTATAAATTAAAAAATTCTGGGGATTAAATGATAAATGAGTAAAGAAAAAAATATTTGCGTAATTATTAGCATGTTTTGATGCTGCTCCCCGACAGCTAAAAACTCTGTTTATTGTCCAATGGTTACATAAGCGCTGGCAACATGCGCCCAATTGCGAGGGGTTTCGCGACTTCGGCACCCTTGTTCGTTCACGGTCGAAGGGACTGGCCATAATAATTAATAAATATTTCTCAGTCCAAACCCCCCCCCATAATAAATTCCTGGCTACGCCACTGGCTTACTTGCTTGCTAAGGCTTAGCAAGCAAGTAAGAAAGCATACATAGCCTACATAGTTATGTCCTATATACACTACACTACAGACATCAATTGTGTCATGTTATGCAACTTTCTCATTCATTCCTTTCCGATGATGCTGGTGTTTCGGTGGCAATATTTCAGAGATATCCGGCGTCCCATACTATAAATCCATTATGGTCCTACAGCATGCTCATGATGCTGCTCCCTGTCGCCTGGGTCGGTGGCCAGCTGTAGCAGCCTGCAGGTCCAAACGGTGGCGTCCCATTCAGCAGCATGTCCCTGATGAGCATCTCTATCGGCGTCTTTCCCACGAGACGAACAAAGAACATCTGTTCGATGAGCTGTGGAGAGATGGCACGAAGACCAGGCAACCTCAGCAGCAGCTTACCGAAGCGATACGGATGGCTGGGATGCTGGAAGCGAACGTACTCTTCGAGGGCGCTGTGAGATCGTTCCTGGAGGCTGTCCACATAGGATGGATCCGATAGGCTGCAGCACGTATCTGCCCATTAGAGTAAAGCAAAACACGCGTCAGTGACTGTCTAGAGCAGCGTTTCCCAAAGTGGGTTCCGCGGAACCCAAGGGTTCCGCGAGACGAGCACAAGGGTTCCGCGAGAAGTTGAGAAAAAAGAAATTTTTTGAGAAATTTTACTGTAATACAACATTTCAAGCAGCTATCGAAAATGCACTGGAAGTTTGAAACTAGCGTCAACCGTCTTTTGTGTTTTGTCCTCACCCGACCTTTCAGTGATTATTAGCAATCCAATAATTAGACTAGGCCTAGTATGTAGGCCTAGTTTGTATAAGCTTAGACAGCACTGCTGAATATAACAGAGACGCAGTCATCTTTGTTATCGATATCTCGACGAAACTATAGCCTGAGCACCGTTAAACGCAAGTTTAAAAAGAATCGCCAAGTCAGATCTTGTAGCAGTAGAAACAAAATAGTGATTTTAATTTGTTTGTGTGCAAATTTGCCAAAATTGAGTGACTTCTACATACGCTAGCTAGGGTTCTAACCTCGTTTATTTAATTAGAAATGTGGAACGCTTTCCGAACTCACACGATTTTTAATGGTTCTCGAGGAAACCATCGTTCAGAAATTGCAAATCATTTTCTCGACCCGAAAGCGAACTTGGTTAAATGCTTTCTTTTCAAGAATTACGATAATAGGAAACGAAACCACTCAATGAAGGTGAAAAGCAGCCAACTCTTCTATTGGAGACTACGAACTTCTAATTGACCTATCAGAATGGAGCAGAATTCCAATGAACCGTCACATTCTAACCTCATGTAGGGCATATTCTCAGTAGGATCCACAAATTGTGGTTTTCATGATATTGTAAGAAAAATAAGCTTTCTAAAATTTAGTGTATTTAGGTATGTAAGCTTATCATTATTGGTAGCCTTTGCTTCCCGTGCGTTCCGCATGATTCAATGCGTTTAGTTGAGATTGGGGTTCCGCCAGAAAATATTAGGACACGAAGGGTTCCGTGGCCCGAAAAGTTTGGGAAACGCTGGTCTAGAGAACAGTTTTGAAAGTATAGTTTATCCAAATCAGGGTTGAAAGTGAGCCGGATCTGCGACCCGGTATTGATTTCCGCGATCTGCCTTTGCCGTGTCTTAGCCGGGGCGCGTGTTTAAGCTTTCGACCATGGGCTCCCGCACACAGAGGCAAGAGGGGGCACTTCTACGGGCGCCCGTGCTTTCGGCCTTTGCGTTCATCACATTTTCGCGTATTATTTTTGATAAACTCGATACTAATTACCAACATTTAGTCAAACACAGCATTTTTCACCTGACTGGTTCAAATGCTACGATAACATTGTGGGAAGTAAAAGAATACTAAAAAAGTGGTCAGAAAAAATTAGAAGTCGGCGGAGCGGAAAACATTTTCGGCGTCCTTCCGAAGTCAGACCCGGCTCTATTCTCATGGCTGAAAGTGCACTTTCAGCCAAGATCAAAATCCTACCATAATCCATCCAATCCAATTCTCACCCTAATAAATCCAATCCAGTAGGCCTATCTATTCTAATCCCTCAGGTACGATTCCCACCCTATATAATCCATCCAATCTAATTATTAAGAATAGTCTGCATGCAGGCTAAAAGCTTACCGTAATACGTGTAATTTCGAACTGGTTTTGATTTTACTTTGTCTAAAACAAGAACAGATCGTTGCATATAATTTATAATTATAAACAGTTGTCAGTTAAGGGAGAGCGCTACATGCATTATACATAACGTATTTGGTAAACATGGGCTTGCATACACAAGTAGGCCAAGTCAGGATTTATATGGGAACGCAGGCGCAAGCCTATGCGTTGAAAGCCAACTCCATGAAACACCTCAAACCCATATAGGGTTCAAAGTTCAAATCAATAAGATGATGATGGTAAATCTGATGATGATGATGATGATGATGATGATGATGATGATGATGATGATGATGATGATGATGATGATGATGATGATGATGATGATGATGATGATGATGGCGGCGGTGGTGGCGGTTGCGGTGCGACGACGACATCACGACAACGATGAGGATGATGAGATGAGTGAGGTAGATACCCGTTGCTTTTATCACAGACAAGTGTGGTGAACAACTTGTCCGTCGTTATCTATGCAGTAGCTTGGTGGACAGCATGGGCGGAGTCTATCAGGGGCCAGGGCACTAAGCTTCCCCCCCCCCCCAAGGATCCCAAAAGTCATTTTTTGACCGGAAAAATGGTATATTTTCACGAAATTTCGACTGAAGGACTAAAAATGGTCATCAGTTTTTTGGTCGGGGAAAATGGTATATTTTCACGAAATTTCTACCGAAGGACTAAAAATGGTCATCAGTTTTTTTACCGGAAAAATGGTATATTTTCACGAAATATCGACTGAAGGATTAAAAAATGGTCATCAGTTTTTTGGTCGAGGAATAGGGCCTACCGGTAACTATGGTATATTTTCACGAAGTTTACTCGATGAAAATTTTGCCGACGGCGTTCGTTCTGGACCAAGTCTCAGCCCAAGTCTCCGTCCCTTAGCCAGAGTTATTAACTCCACAAAAACTGAAACCAAACTCCGCCCATGGTGGACAGAGTCGAACCTGTGATCCTCCGGTTATGTCTAGGCCTACAAGGCGCAGAAAATATGACTTCATTGAGCCAGCATATGACATCAAAGACCGTTGCCGTCAAAAGAAATTATCCTGGCATGTTGAATTGGAAGATGAGCTAAATGCATGCGCTGTATTTGAAGCTTATAGGTTTCCTACAGGAAAAGTGCTGGCGCATGTGTTGACTGTAAATTTACACACCTTCTGTAGGGTGTTTAACCATAGTCTGCAGCAGAAACTTCGTATACCTGAGCTGAAGAGGACGATGGCCTTCAGACAGCTGTACTCGGCTGGATCTACTCGTAGCGACTTCAGTTTCTCCACCTGTTCCTCGAACAGCCTCATCTGGTCCATGAGAGCGACAACCCGGTCAGTCCCATCGGATCGCGACGAGTGTAGATTGGCCGCCGCTGTAAGGAGGGGCGCCACGTGCAGGGGCGTCACGGACTGGGCCGCGTTTAAGACAAATAATTCGCTCCAACTCAGTCTTAGCAGGGCCACTTGGTCGGTTAATTGAAGTTCGGGGAATACCTGGACATTTCGGGCCCATTCGACCGCGTTGAAGAGCAAACGGGCCGCCAGCTCCGATAGGCCATCAAGGCCCTCGACTCCGCCTCCAACCACGCCCCCGACTCCGCCCCCAGTCGCGTGGCAAGGCGTCGATTGGCTGGAATAGTGTCGGTAGCGTGGTAGTTGGAGGGGCGGCTCGGCGCGCAGGAGCATTGAGATGAAGCCTGAATAGAAGGCGGAGCTGTGTGCTAAGGCGCCCGCAGAGGAGGCGGGGCATGAAGGGGAGGAGCATGGGAAGTGGGCGGAGTCTGAGATGACGTCGACTGGCACTGCACTGCAGTAGCTGTTCAATGTCGAATGCTGACCGATTGGAATCAGACGACCCCACTGCACGGCTGTTGTCCAAACAAAACAATTGGAATAAGTTATCAAGTAGCGGATTAGCCTAATCTCTAACAGCGTTCGTTATACGCCCACAATTGCAAATAAGACACACAAAATTAAGAAATAAAGCACTCATGGTGGTCTGATATAACTGCAAACATTTTAAAAATCCAGGCGTAATATAATCAAAGATTTTAGAGTTTTACTTTTGATATAATTACAATTAGGCCTACTGTGCTGACCAATGGAGGAACGTTTAGGCAACTGATCGGGAATCAAATGTTCTATAGATTCTTAATTTGTATTCTGCAGAGTCGAGTAGAGCTGAGTATTACGATGACGTATAGGCCTAAGGGAGTATCCAAGATTGGACTGGAACATAACCGGGCAGCTGAATCCACTTTAGAACAGGCTGAAGCAAATAATTATTCTGTAGATATGATTAGAGTGTAACCATCCAAGTTACAGGAAGTAGGAACGTATAGTTGTTACCGTTGTTACGTAATGCAATGCAGTCTATAATGTATGTGTGTGTGTGAGTAGTCTACCTTCCCGCCTCATTCCAGCGCGGATGCATTTCCTCAGGCGACACGACTGGCACTGGTTGCGATGCTGGAGGTCGACGATACAATCGTCACTTCCGGTTCGACAGACGTAGCTCAGGTTGCGTCTGATGGATCGCTTGAAGAAGCTCTTGCATCCCTCGCACGTCAGCTGACCATAGTGCTTACCGGAGCTACGGTCTCCGCAGACGACGCACAACGTGTTCCTACCATGTACACCATCTTCCTCTCCCCTTCTACCACCATCTCTTCCCTCTGATGATGCTCCTCCTCCTGCTCCTTGAACCACTTCCATTCCCTCTCCTATCCCAACTCCAAACCCTTCCTTAGTTTTCCTCACAACTCCTGCTCTTTCTCCACCCTCACCTCTTCCATAACCCTTTCTTACCCCACTACTTTCTACTCCTCTTCCCACGTCTTCAACTCCAACTTGGGCGTCAGTCATGTCGGCACTGTCTTCGCGCTGTGGCTCGCCTCTCCATGGGTGCAGAAGGCACTTCTTCCCTGGTGACCGGTTCTCTTCCGTATTCCCTCCGCTTCCTGCATGCCTCCAATCTTCGACAGAGATGGCACCGATGGATGCTGAAGATCCATGACAGCAGCCGAATCCCTTCGGATGATCCAAGTGTTTGACTATAGCCATACGAGACAGGCTGCCCTTTACATAAGCACACATTTTATATATAGCGCCTTTGAATGTAATTGTCATGCGGTGATCAATTTGGTATCGGGCTGTAATCCAACCGCTGCGAGTTCGAGTACGCTGTATGGACACCTCGAGGAGAAATTGTTCACGCACAGTTTCTCTGCTGCCAATGCTGCAGAATTTGCTAGGCGCCGGTGTGCGCTGTAACGCAAGGTTGGACCTAATCACTACCGCTGTGTCAAGTTATAAAGCAGCGCTATAAGAGAAGCCTACACAACATAGGGGCTTGTGCCTACACCACGAGACCTTCGGAAACTCATGTAATATTATATCCGACGTGTAGCGTGTGCGTCCGCACATCCTTCTATAGGCTATAACTTAATTACAGCCAAACCAATTAAATGCTAGATTTTTTACTCGTCGCTTATCAGTCATTTTGAAACTTATCGGAAACCAGGCAGACCAATAATTAGAATCTTGCCACGGATAGGCCCGGCCATCACGCTTTGCACTGCGTTTCATTGGCGTAGGTTAAACTTCACCGTCCAATTGCATCAGAGGCACACCTACGCTGCACCCATTCGCTGATTGCGACCGACGATAATATCCGATTGGACAGCGCTGTCGTATTATTGACAAGTGACAACTCGATCGCGTATGTCGTCTGCAGTAACGGATAGGCCTATACAGCAGTAAAAAGATTTTAGACTGCATGAGCATTTAAGGAGAGAGCCAATGAAGGTTCTCAGTAACACCGCCACTGGTTGTTCTCTGCCAGTGCCAGTCCCAAGCCTGGATAAAGGAGGACGGCGACACTAATCATCTTTGATATGGCGGTGTCGTTAAACATCGTAATCGTAATCTCCTAATTTCTAAAGCGCCACTGGAAAGCCAAGCGCGGGGCACCGGCTTATTCACGAGCGCTGCGTTGAGTTAGGAGGGTTGTCCGTGAGAGTAGTCCGTGGTGGTCCGGGTCGAGTTACCATAGGATCAGGAAGTTGTAACAAGCAAGAAGGTTCTCAGTCATAGGTAATATAGTGGCAAACAAGTTTTCACGAAGAGCGAATCGCTTTCCACTACCATCACAGAAACGTCCACTCAACCCTCCATTCGGCAGATGGCGTTGGTAAGCTGAGCAGTATAGGGCGGGACAACGCCTTGCTTGGATGCCGACAGTTAAACTTGACTTCAGTAATAACTTGTGATGATCATCCGTTCATTATGCCTATACTGATGATCACCATTCTACGGTGCTGTGCAAGTTTGAAAAACAAAGACGAAAATATACGAGCAATGAGGAACACGGGGTAATCAAACGGTCAATTAACTGCATGCGTTGAATACCAAGCGGATGCTTTTGCTAGACCGATAAATAATTGAGTAGGCGTAACGATAGTAGGCCTACTTTGCAGTAGTCATTGCGCGAACAGTTGAATTAATTAGCTGTTTCCATTGTGTCAAAGTCAAACTGTAGCCTACAACAATTTAAAGGCCACTCCTATCTTTGATCTGCACCTGCTATAGCCTAAAGTATAGGCCTGTAGGCTGTAGGCCAACTTCTTGTTCCCGGTATATGCCTGCATGTCTGTAATGGAAGAGGGGACTGGGTTATGAGAGACTGATTAAAATAATGTAGAGGCAACCGGACATTGTGTAGAGAATTTTTAATATGTAGGTCCTATGGACATCATGTAGAGAACTTTTAATATGGATGAAACTGAACATTATGTTTAGAAGAAGTAAAGACGATTAAGTGGATTAGATTGAACACTGTAGGCATGAGAATGAACATTATAAATATAGAATACCGACAACTAGAAACTTAAAGGACTCTAGGGTAATATAAATATTATATAGATATATATACATAGAGACGCAGACTGAAAGACGCAGACTGACTCAGAGCAGGCAGACAGTAGTACACTGCAGGCGGAAAGGCAATAGCAAGGGGACTGTGCAGAGAGAGCCTAGGGTAGAAGAAACGGAGGTATGAATTATGACCATAAAAGGAGTGAAGATGACCATATAAGGAGAGAAAAATGGATGGATAGAAAGGGGCTGAGGCAGGCAATGGACGGAATAGATAAATAGGGGACAAAATATTGAGTCGAGGTTCACTCTGAGAAAACGGCCGGAGGAAACGAACGGGAGGAGGAATCTACTCGAAAAGGGATTCACTCTTAGGAATCGTCAGGGCGATACGACCGGTAGAGAAATCCACTCTAAAGAGGGATTTTACTCTCAGAAGGCGTAGGGCGAGAACGATCAACAGAGGAACCAGCTCTCAAGGAAGAGATTGCGCCAATGAGACTGCTAGAAAAGGCAGTACGTTAGGTGATCAACGGAGAGTGTAGGAACGAAGTGTAGGAACGAAGTGTAGGAGCGAAGTGTAGGAAACGACTGTACGAAGACTCAACAACGCGTTATGAAAACCGATAATAATAACTGTAAATAAAACACTGTAAGAGATCAAGCTACGTCTATAATAAGAAAGGAAAATCAACTGTGTTTTATTCTACTCATTTACTGTCGTTCAAAAAACCACGCTACCGATACCCGAGGAGACTGGAGGAGACTGAATACCATCACCGCTGTCACCAAGAATAGTTTTAGTTAGATGATTGGCGAGAGTTAAATAAGAGACGCACGGCAATCATCTTTAAAACATTACATGGGGCTTGCGCAAAGAGACGACAAGAGGAGGAATAAATCTTAAAACAACAATAAAAGACGACGAAACAGGAGTAGCTGAAAGAACTTTGGAAATGGAAGCGAAAAGCGTCTAAAGTTCTGAACAGTGTACGCGAGAACGTAGAGGTCGCTAAATCAACCGGATTAGACCTGTAAAAGAAGGCTAATCAACAGACGGAGATTACCGAGCCAAACGGAATCGACCGAGAGAGGGCGTAGCAACGGAGGGAGGTGTCGGCTGCAGACTGGAGCACGGACGAGAGAGGTCAACGGAACCCGATACTCGACGGCAGCAGCCAGTGACAAGAGGAACCGAAGGAGCAACCTGCACGCGGTGCGAGGCGACAGCAACGAAACGCCGGTACAGAAACGGACGATCAACAGATTCTGCACACGGTGGAATAATCCGGTGAGAAGATTCTGTGGTTGAATGTTAGGTGTTCGTTTATAATCTGAATCAGTGTTTGTTGACCTGTAAGATTGAATGTTAAATAGAATAGGCTGATATTGTAAAGCTGAATGAAACTCTATTGTAACTGTCTTATTCATGAGAAATGGCTGAATTTGGAGCGATACTGACAGATTTTGAATTGATGAAAAAGAAGGATTTGGAGGAAGAATGTATTGTGAGAAAGATAGAACCATTTGGTCTTGAACGGAAAGAAATGGTGAGGCGATTAAAGGAGTACGAGAGAAGGAGAGGAAGAGAGGAAGGAGATGTCGAGACGGATGCTGATGATGGGGAAGGGGTTACAGAATATAGAGAAGGGGAACAACGTGAACAGACAGGGACAGGCGAAGACAGGCTGAAGCTTGAACTAGCCCGTGCAGAGGAAAGAAGAGTGACGGCAGAGGAAAGAAGATTGATGGCGGAGGAAAGAAGATTTATTGCTGAGGGAGCAGCAGCAGAACAGAAAGCGAGAGCGGAACGAGACAAAATGGAAATGGAACTCACGTTGATACGCGAGAAAGCACAGCTGGGTCTTTTACGAGGTAACTCGAGAGACAATGATTATGCAGAAAGTACAGCAGAATTGAATAGGTCAAAAGCGATTAATGTTTTGCCGAGTATGCATGAGAATGAAGATCCCATAAGTTTTTTTCACAGTTTTGAAAAGGTAGCAAGACTACATGACATACAACAAACTGAACTGCCTAAACTACTACCTTCTCTATTGAATGCTACTCTAAGACAACATTACAATCGTTTGTCGTACGAAGTCTGCTGTGACTATAGGCAAATCAAAACTGAAATTCTGGCTGCATGTCAGATGAATCCTAAGTATTACTTGGAGAAACTTAGAACAATGCATCGAACAGGAAGGGAGACTTATGCTCAATTTTTGTGCAGATTGAAGGATGTACAAGAGTATTATCTGGAAGCAAAAAGGATTGATGACTTTGAGGCTTTGAAAGATGATATGTTGAGCGAAAGGTTGAAAGAATCGTTTCAAAATGAGGTTAAATTCTTTGTTGAGGCGAGAAGGCCTACAAGTGCAGAAGAAGTGGCAGCATATGCTGATCTGCATCATGAGTGTGTGAAGGAAGCGAAAAGAGGAAATGCGTCAGAGAGGCAGGGATGGAATAAACCCAAGCCTGGGAATGTAGAGAAAAGTGTAGGCTTGCAGAACGCGCAATGGGTCAAGGAAAAAGTAACAGGTGACAGACAGAGGCAAGGTGAAGTGATGAACAAGGCAAACAGTACACATAGGCCTAAGTCAAACCAATGGCAAACAAACACACAGTCACAAAATGGATGTTTCTTGTGTAAGAGTGTTTTGCATCAATGGCGTCAGTGTCCAGGCAAAGATAATGCAAGAGTTAACTTTGTGCATGATTTGTCGCACATAAACAGCATTGCTGATTATCAAAATAATTTCATTGTGCCTGTAATGTTGAATGGTGTTTGTCTGAAAGCGCTTAGGGACACAGGGTCTCAGATTACTCTGGTAAATGCTGACTTTGTAAGAGGTAAGCCATTTGCTAAGAAGGGGCCTATCAATGTTCAATGTGCTTTTGGGAAAATTCAACCAGTAGCAATGACTGAAATCAAAATATCTTCTCCACAGTTTGGAACGGACAGAGATGTCGTGATCAAAGCAGGGGTAGTGCCAGGATTAAAAGTAGACATGATTCTGGGGCATGACATATATGTGGAAAACAACGATATAACAGACAGTGCTATTTTCACAATGAGCGGAGGTAATGTATATACATTCATTGGAAGAGAGGATCCTAGTCAACATGAATCAGAAAACACGTTTGACCTAGATAACAAGATGCCGCAGACGATGATAGCAATCAGAGCGAGGGACTATGCCATTCCAGATGTGAAGAGGGATCGGATTGCACATGATGCGAACGGTTCAAAGGTCAAGCCGAAGGAGGAAAAGAGAGCAGAAGATGAAGTGACTAAGAAAGAGAAAGAGTATGACAAGTCACGTGCTTCAAACTGGATGGGTAGACAGCCACGAGATTCAGTGAATTTATATGGAGCAGATCGTTTGAATGAGCAGGCGAATAGGTTTGATTGCAGGAGGAATACAAATTACCTCGGGAGGCGAAATGTTAGGGCTAATTATAAACGGTATGAGGCATGGAGTCCTCAATACATTAAGGCCTCAATGCATGAAAATGGAGATCGAATGGATCAGAGATTTAGGAGACAAATTGGTAGCAGACTCTGTGTGACCAATTGGACGTGCAATAGAATGAAGTATAGAGGAGAGTCTTTGGACTGGCGGAGTCCAGCTAAAAGTGACTGTAATTGGAGAATGAATATGGCACGAAATGACAATGCATATGGCAATGAGAACAGGAGGGATGATTTGCCATGGAGGAGGAAGAGGTTGTCTGAATAGCAGTGCATGCAGGGATGGATTAAAATGCGTACAAAATAGGAAGCATGAGTAGTGAGCACAATGGGAAGGATGGCGGATGCATGGAGAGCGTATGGAGAACACATGGATTGAGTGAGTCGCTTGAAACGCGTGAGGTATAAATATAGGCCTAAGTATGTAAATGTGTGAGTGTCACAGATTGACACCAATGAGCTGTAATATAATAACTCTGCTAGTACAAGCATTTGATCATTGAGACAAGAAAAGTGTTCTCGATACAGAGGAAAACTGTAGTCGTGCTTAGCTGTAGTTATAAGGCTAGATGAATAATGAATTTGCGGTCATAGCCTATAAATGTGTAGATGGATTCTAATGTGAAGTTATAAGCTTGTTATCGAGTGACGCGAGAAGTTTAAAATGAACACTTTCTCAGACATAGATCTAGAGAGACTCGTTATGGGAATTGGAAATTTAAAATAACTTTAACTCAAGCAAGAAATTTTGTCGAAAATTGACCGAAACAATAGGCTAAGTGTTTTTATGTGCCTTGGAAGCAAATGGTTAAGCAGATGGCTTATCTCGGGCACACTCTGACAACTAATCGTGTTGAAGACTAATAGTCAGTATATGGACTAATGTTAGAGTAACAATGTAACTTGTTAAGTAGATAGATTTTATGCTGCATATTAGCCGATTCTGTTTGTGTGTATTTTTATGTGAGGAGTCTACGCAACGGTTGCTACGAAGGCCTGGTGACGAACAATTGATCACTTGTGCTCATGTAACATAACCGCAGTCCAACGAGCCTCGGCCATACAGTTCATTCCATCTGATGCTCGACCTGGAGCCAGAAGCATTTGAAGTTGGATGATGTAATGGAAGAGGGGACTGGGTTATGAGAGACTGATTAAAATAATGTAGAGGCAACCGGACATTGTGTAGAGAATTTTTAATATGTAGGTCCTATGGACATCATGTAGAGAACTTTTAATATGGATGAAACTGAACATTATGTTTAGAAGAAGTAAAGACGATTAAGTGGATTAGATTGAACACTGTAGGCATGAGAATGAACATTATAAATATAGAATACCGACAACTAGAAACTTAAAGGACTCTAGGGTAATATAAATATTATATAGATATATATACATAGAGACGCAGACTGAAAGACGCAGACTGACTCAGAGCAGGCAGACAGTAGTACACTGCAGGCGGAAAGGCAATAGCAAGGGGACTGTGCAGAGAGAGCCTAGGGTAGAAGAAACGGAGGTATGAATTATGACCATAAAAGGAGTGAAGATGACCATATAAGGAGAGAAAAATGGATGGATAGAAAGGGGCTGAGGCAGGCAATGGACGGAATAGATAAATAGGGGACAAAATATTGAGTCGAGGTTCACTCTGAGAAAACGGCCGGAGGAAACGAACGGGAGGAGGAATCTACTCGAAAAGGGATTCACTCTTAGGAATCGTCAGGGCGATACGACCGGTAGAGAAATCCACTCTAAAGAGGGATTTTACTCTCAGAAGGCGTAGGGCGAGAACGATCAACAGAGGAACCAGCTCTCAAGGAAGAGATTGCGCCAATGAGACTGCTAGAAAAGGCAGTACGTTAGGTGATCAACGGAGAGTGTAGGAACGAAGTGTAGGAACGAAGTGTAGGAGCGAAGTGTAGGAAACGACTGTACGAAGACTCAACAACGCGTTATGAAAACCGATAATAATAACTGTAAATAAAACACTGTAAGAGATCAAGCTACGTCTATAATAAGAAAGGAAAATCAACTGTGTTTTATTCTACTCATTTACTGTCGTTCAAAAAACCACGCTACCGATACCCGAGGAGACTGGAGGAGACTGAATACCATCACCGCTGTCACCAAGAATAGTTTTAGTTAGATGATTGGCGAGAGTTAAATAAGAGACGCACGGCAATCATCTTTAAAACATTACAAGTACAATCTGCGCGTGAAACCGATTGAATTCGACGTAGGAGACCTGGTCCTATACTACCTACCACGGAAGAAGAAGGGTCTGTCTGCTAAATGGTCTTCTTACTTCCATGGTCCGTTCCGTGTAGAGAAACGTGTTGGACCCGTGCTCTACCAGATTCGGAAGTCACCCAGGAGCCAAGCGAAGCTGATCTACGTCGACAAATTGCGGAAATTCCATGGAACCAATCCAGACGCCGAAGAGCAGACCAGAGAAGAAATTGATCTGACGCCAATTCCTGACGATGATGACGATGACTCTGTGGAACTTCCGATTCCCCGCCCCAAACGCACCATACGTTTACCCGCACGTTACCAGGATAATGTGTAGTGTCTCGTGTAGTTTTTGTAGCCTTTTATCTGATGTGTTTTATGTTGCCCTATTTTGCTTTTATTGAGCTGGCTTGTAAATCGTGAGTCCAAATGAGCCGGAAACAGACACTTCTTCTGCGAATTTACCCCTTATGCGTGAAATCTCGTCTGCATAATCATGTGCCCTGATTTTGGATAGCCGATGGAATGTTGATGTTATGAGTGACACTGAACGCTATATGTTATAGGTAGCTCTTAGTAGGCATAACGGACAAGAATCTGGGCATCGGCGCTTTGGTCCGTCGCAAAAGGGCTTTTATATGATTCTGGGGGACGCTTCAGCCCCAGTTGCTGCTACTACCATGCATTGGCAGTCTGCCAACTCAATCGGGACACGCTGTCTTTCCAGGGCAGGCCGAGTTAAATCTGCAAGTCATGCTGACTCGGTCACACACTCTCTACACGCAGGGAACACGTGGACACCAGTTGCAGCAAGGGCGTCGCTATATCTATATTATGTGGGCCTAGGATCTCCTTTCCCTACATATAATATGGGTCTTATTACATTACTATTACATTACTTAACGTTTAAATCCTTTGTCAACAGTCCTGCTATAGCCTAAAGTATAGGCCTGTAGGCTGTAGGCCAACTTCTTGTTCCCGGTATATGCCTGCATGTCTTGACTTTTGCGGTGCTCATTCACAGTTAGGTCTAAGCCTAGGCTATTGTAGCCAACTTCCTAGTTATTATTGTCTGCCTCTATAGTGTGAAACTTTTGGTCTCGCGTGTCGAAACCTCAACCCGTCAGCGTCGTGATTTCTCAGTTGTAGGTCCATCTGTCTGGAATAGTCTCCCGCTGGAGATGCACCTGTTAGCCTATACCGGTACTTAGGGTTGACTCGATCGTCAGTGTTTTAATTACAGGCTCCTCAAAACTTTTTTGCTTCACCGTGGTTGTACTAGCTGGGAGCGCTTCTGAGTAGATTTCTTGAAGGGGCGCTTTATAAATTCTTGAAATGAATGATGAATGAATAAATGAATGAATAAATGAATGAATGAATGCATGCATGAATGCATGCATGAATGAATGATCCAGTGGCTGTAATGGTAGTAAATTGCGGCAGTAGGCCTATAGGAGCTGCTAACTGCTTTGTGCAAAGTTGAACTCACATTTTATCGCGAGCAAAACGACAGGCGTTATAAATAGGCCTAAGCCCAAATAAGTAGCTGTGACGACTGACGAGGATTTAAGGCTGCAAACAGAATACACAGCAAACTAACGCCCTCAAATTTTAATTTCAAAATTGTCCTTTGACAACTGTCAGTCCTTTGAGAGAAAGCGAAATAATGATTGGTCAAGCTAGCTTAATTGGCCATTCAATATTGATCCAAACATTCAAGTAGGGCCTACCCGTAAGCTAATCGTCAAATTCAATTTTACAGAGTGACCAATCTCTTACATAGAAAGATCGACTTAATTCTGTCTCACAGGTTCCATCACCCAACCACCACCATTACCGACAACCACCGTAGCACCACGCTGTCTCCTCGGCTTGACCTCCCCGGATTTTGACCTGGCACCGGAACGAAAACGGCAGCTCTGGCTATTGCGGACTTGATTTGATATAGCGCCGGTCAATAAGCTGGTCTCCCTGACGTGGCTTTTGTGGGCGCTGAGAAATTCTCGAAGATTTACATTACATCACATTTTTACAGTGTCTTGCATTTTGCGCTGTATGGCGGCTATGGCATAGAGACATCAGATGGTTGGTGCTCGCGCATCAATTTTAGGGGCCGTCCATAAAGTACGTCACGCTCCAGGGGAGAGGGGGTGTAAGAAAGTGTGACAGTTTGTGACAAGGGGAGGGGGTCAGGACATGTGTGACGTCACACATTTGTTTTTTAAATTCTTTTATATTTTTTTGTTCTTAGTACCTAAAATCCGACCCGGCCCGGCCAGGCGTGTCTAAAACCCGGCCTGGCGGGATAAAAGTTGATTTCCCGTCACTATCAAAGCGTTTAGGGACACACGTCACTATCAGAGGGATTAGGGATAGTATCCTAGGGTTTAGAGGGTTAGGTAAATGGTTATGTTTAAAAAAAATTGTTCGAAAGTGTGACGTACTTTAGGGGGGGGGTTCCGAGATTTGTGACAGTGTGTGACAGGGGGAGGGGGGTCAAAAATGGTCAAAAATAGCGTGACGTACTTTATGGACGGCCCCTTAGTAGTTAGGACCCATGTTTACAACTTTTGAACCCATCAAGTTTTGGAACAATTCTAATTATGCAATTTAGAAAACCGTTCTGATTTAGAAAATGTTCACCATTCGCAGTTAGACAATTATCATAATTATGATATTAAATAAATATAGCCTAATATTATATTTATTTCAGGTTAAGTTTTATGCAGTCCTCATCTTTTGAGCACCTATAATCAGTGATTCCGTTAAGGTCTGAATTCTTGGAGTCATGGACGCACCACATCAAAAAAATTGGAGTCCACACCAAATGGATAAGAGTCATGGACTCCACACCCATCCATTTTTGGAGTCCCATCCGGCCATAGTAGGCCAAATGTAAAAAATTCCGAACTTCTTTATTACAGGCGACAAAGGGCCCAACCATTAGGCCTATTATTACGTAACCTACGCAAAAATTCGTATTGTTGACCCTCTCATTCTGTTGCAACTCGTACATTTTGCGAACAGCCACATGCGTACGCAAAAATTAGCTTTAACCCTCCTCCGTTTACAAAAGTTCATTTAGGCTAAACAGCTAAAGTCAGCTATAAAATTCATTTTACCGTTCGCTATTTTGTGTGTGTTAAAATCTGAAGTTGTCGATACCAATACAGAAATAACCGTCATAAACCCATAAATTACTGCCATGGCTTCTCCAGAGGTAGGCCGAATTGGAATGAAATATAGGCCTGTATCGTGGAATCGTGAAAGGTCAAGTAGGCCATAGGCCTATAGGCTATAGCTTAAGCCATGCAACGATAAGTAGAAGTTTTTGGTTTTTAAAATTTGAGAACAAATTAACAACCATTTAGAAGCAAAAGCTGGTGTTAGAGCACAATCAGATTGCATCATATTGCATTAATATTGACTGGAGAACGCCTCTTAGAGGGCTTCTTGTAGAGGCGTTATGTAACTTATTGAAATGAATGAATGAAGGCAGAGCCTGAGAGAGATAAAATGCGATTGTCGTTATCAATGACATCATTTTAAAAATAAACAGGGAAATTTTAGGACTCTAGGCTATAGCCTATAACTAGTACTTTTTTAATCTTCCGGACGATAATAAATTTTATACTTTCCCAGAAAAAATATTTTAGCATTGTTGTAGGCCTACTTCTTTTAATTTTCTTGATTTTAGGATCTATCCGACGACAATCATTACGTTTTAGGCCAGCTCATGGAACGGTTGAACGCTATAATAATATTATTGCTGACATGTCAATGGTTTAGGTCTAGACCTGCATGTAGGCTATATAGGCCTAGGCCTATACGTCACTCACTTACAAAGAAATGAAATATTCATAAATAAGTAATTGCATAAATTATTCACCACTAACCATGCAGTCAGTTAATACGCAATGCATAAACTGAGAGAGTTACACATATATGGACCCCACGGTATTTCTTATTGGTGTCCCATGGACGCATCGTTAATTTATTTGTGCGTCCATCCCATAGATATAATAAATATGGTCCATCCACAACTTCAGTGCGTCCATGGATGCACCGCCTTTATTTTTGTGCGTCCGGCGTCAAAATTTTTGCGTCTGGGACGCACGGACGCACGTTAACGGAATCACTGCCTATAATAGACGGGAAAGTTTATTATTATAAATAGATGATTCTATTTTTAGATCTGATGTTTGATGCCAACCGGAAGTTTTGAAGATCTGGGCGCGTGGATAAAAGTTAAACTTCCTTGTGTATGAAACTGATGCACAAATTTCCAAACCCCGAGGAATTCACGCACTTCTAAACCAATCGGGTGTTAATTATGGCCAGTTAAAACAGATTCTTATTACATTGTTTACATAAAGTTGTTCCGCATGACAGACTGTACTTGAGAAAGCGGATAGTAGGCGTACAAGCCAGAGAGAGTGCATGTTGAAAGCATCAGTGTATAATGAATCGGTTAAGCGAGAGGGATGGCATAGGGAAACTGCCTCCTGGAAGACACCGACATCTCTGTCGTCTTTTAACGATTGGTGATGCGTGGATCAGTCTGGCTGAAATAATACCAAACCGGAAGAAGACTGGATTGAAATTCACTGGAGACGACATCGAGTGAGTTACCGCTTATGCATTCAGATTTTAATTTAATTGATTTGATTAAACGTATGCCAGTAAGTTACATCTGGAACTATAATAAGTTCTAGGGCTATAGTTACAAGATTTGAGGCGAATAACGCTGCAGTTGCCTAGGCCTGTCTGCAGGTTATTTTCCCGTATATAACACAAATGTTTGTGAGGTGGGTACACTCTGTATGTAACCTGCATTTACCCTTGTATATAGCCCTGATTATAACTGACAATTTAGTCATGGACATGGCACCAAAAATCCTCTGTTGTTGCTTTAAAATATGTACCTTTGGGAGCAGGATATCGACGGGATACTATATAGATGCTCAGAATGAATTAATACCTACATTATAATGGCACCATATCATACACAATGGCAATGCATAGTGTACAGTGAGCACACATAACTCCAAATGAAAGACTCTTGTGTCTTTCAATCAGCTAATCATGCTTTTTCTAGTTGTCTGCACATTGCTTGATTACTGTTGACAATTTTCTCACATGATCGACTTTGTAATCATGTTGGCTGGCACAGAGAGGTAATATTAAACCTCTTAAGTGTTTTTCCTTCGTGATGTGCCTTGCAAATTGCCACGAAGTTATATGTTTTATTAATTGCCATAAAAAAGTGTGCTTTCCAAATTGCCATAAAAGATTTGCTTTACAAACTACCACAAAAATGTGCTTTACAAATACCTATAAAAGATGTGATTTGCCAATTGCCATAAAAAGATGTGCTTTACAAATTGCCATAAAATTACGGTTGCATTGTATGCAAACGCAGTCCTATTGTTTCGTTGTTCCAGGTTATTTCGTCGCTCCAAAGATCCATCGGACCAGCTTCTTCGTCAGTGGAAGACGGATAATGTGACGATAGGAGACCTGATTCAATGTCTGAAAGAAGCAGAACTACTTCGTCAGGCTGCCTACGTCAGTCAGATTCTGCAGCCGACCGAAACAGTTCTCGTTGAAGTTCCGGTCCATGGTAAGAACAAATCGAAAGGAGTTATATATAAAATGTCGGATACAAGGAACACTCTACCAGTACCTGCGCTTTTGGCAGTGCCAGTTCCAATCCTGGATTAAGGATTGTGGAGCGCAGTGGTGTCGTGGGTATGTTCATTGCCTTGCTGCCAGAGGGTTGAAGGTTCGAATCCACCTCAAGTCGTCGTGTTGGGACCTTGGGCAAGTCCTTCACTCGCAATTGCTCAGCGCTTCAGCGTGAAACTCCGATGCAGTGTCCGCACTGTAGTTGGGAGCGCCTCTGAGTAGATAGCTTGAAGGGGCGCTATAACAAGTGCATGGAAACATACAAAAGGAGGAGTGCAACGCTATTTATGAGCTTTGTTATCATCGCACATTGTGTTGTGAAACTGAAGCAACAAGTCCTTTTGTGGAATGCGGTATTTTTTTCTTATACAATAAAATCAGGGCTTAAAGTGTGCCAGGACGGTCATGGACGGCGTCCATGCACTTATTTTAAAATCTGAACGCCGTCCTGCCACTTATTGACCAACACAGCCTGAAAGGTAAGGGGCATCCAGGCACTTCTTTTGGGAGGTATAAGGCGTCCAGGCACTTATTTTCCCGCACTTCAAGCGCTGAGTAGACACATACCAGTATTGTGTATCAATTAAACACTTTCGAGTTTTAACCTTTAAGCAACCCTCTCTGATTTGGGTTATCGTGCTGAATCATGCTAGATGACATATTATTGCAGGTGGAATTTCTGAAGAAAACTTGGCAACTCGGCTGTGCATGCCAACAACAAGTGAAGATGCCATATCTGCTGTAAATGGTCTACAGATTCCAATTCGTGAGTGCATTTTGTTTGCTTTTAGCCATTTTATAATGCTTGCTAGAAGGAGAATTATTCTTCCCATTGACCATTCCCAATATGGGATCCCACTTTTCAGAGCTCATACTTAAAGGTCAGTACACTGCACCCACAAGTTTCACTATGTAAGAACTTATTTTGACTCACAGAATAGCTTACAGGTCATGATCAATTTAAATGATCATTGATACAATCAAGAATCTACAGTTTGAGATTTTATTGGATCTGACAAACTTAAATGTATAAATATGTATTTCGATTATTGACATACTGTGAGTATTTTCAGACTACGGGTATTTATATGCTGGAGTACTGTGTATAAAGGGTGTCTCCCTGAGATACAAATTCTTTGCAAATTAAAAAAATATATACCCCACTAAATTGCATCTATGTTGCTGTGATGAATTGAGAATACTTCCTGCAGAGTCAGTTATTGAAGACAGTTTATGATGAATAAGTTAGTAATAAATGGCATTCAACCTGTTAGGTGCAAATGATAGTTGTTGTACAATTTTTTTCTTGATACTATATCTTTGATGTCAAAGTCGATGAATACGTAACCAAAAAATTATAGAATTTGGTTTTGTTTATTGTTTTCTGTCAGTGCCTTTAAACTCGTTGGTCGCATGGACTCAGAGATTTGATGCTCGAAGGGTTGAGCAGGGTGGATGTCTGATTGGAAGTGGTGGCTATGCAGACGTGTTCAGAGGTACTCCCGTCTCTTTTCTTTCGTTTGGACACAAATTTGCATCTTTGTATACATGTATCAATACAAGAATTTATTTTGCGTCTTTACTGAATCTGTCGGCATTGCTGCCGCTCAGTATTATCCAGGAAATCTCTCTGGTAATTATTTCTTACATTATGTTTTTGATTAAATGTCCAACTAATTTACCATCTAGAGAAGCAAAGTTGTCTCAACTCTTCCATTTTGCATATAAAATGCAAAATTATATTCAGGTAATTCCTGAAATTTTATTCTGCTTTACGAGTTGCTACATAAATGTGAGATGATAATAATAATAATAGTAATAATAATAATAATAGTAATAATAATTATTATTATTAATTATAACAATTATTATTATTATTGTATTCGTTTATTAATTCAAATAGGGATTTAGATTACATGATTTACATAGTAAACGTTGATTAAAAAGTTCAACTGTATGGCAGCTTGCAAATTTCCCATTTGTCCTACATTTGGTCTCTGAATGTAATCTGCTACTTTTTTGGTTTATATACGCTTCTCACTTTCAGCTTTTAGCAGGAATAATTATTGAGGTTATTGTTGTAATGTTTATTGTTCACATAATAATTTTATGATCATTGTTAGGTATAAATGATCATGGAAGAAATGATTCTTTTAGTGCAACATGCTTCCTACAGGTAGAGTCTCGAAATGTGTGGACTTGATATAATGGGAATTTTGCGTAATGCGGCGGTAGAGTTTTGACCTCATCTTCCATTTTTCGATTCTTAATGATCTTGTTTCTTCTTTTCTTCTTCACTGATTCGTTTGTGTGTTTCATGCTTAACTTACCAGTGCTTATTTCGTCATTTTCTCTGGATCATTTCATTTTTTCGTCTTTGACAAATGTACAGGTACTGATGAGTCAGGCAAGTTGGTAGCGATCAAGAAATTTCGAGACAACTCAGTGAGTTGCAAGCGACAGTTTGAAAACGAGATCAATGTGCAGTTGAAGTAAGATATAGCTTACATTATTTTGACTTTATATTTTTGACAATTTTGATGATTTATGTGTTAGGAATAAATGGATAAATCTTTTGATTTGGATATATACTGGTAGCCATTGTTTCTTCAACGCGTTTGTCAACTTTGACTATACAGGGTGCACCAAAAAAAGACCCCTCCTAGGTTTTTTCCCAATATCTTGGCCAAAAGTAGGAATTTCGAAATGAAATTTTACAGTCTTAAAGACAATTAATATTTACACATGATGGCCAGATTTTTTTTGGCACACCCTGTATAATTTGATCATGAACAGATGCCGTAAATATAACGACTTCTGTAGTGTTCTTGTTGTGCGTTGTACGGCAGATGATGAGTCGAATGAGTCACCAAAGGTCCACTCCTCATATTTTAAAATTTAAAGGGGTTATGATTGATGAATACTTGGTGTGTAAGGTTTTTAGGTGATTGTTTACCACCTTGGATGATTGAATAACGTCGCTCAGTCCAGTAAATTCATGTGTTCATGAGATAGAAGTAAGTCCGCCATATTGTAGATGTTAGGGAATCCCATTTCATTTACTCGGCCTTGATGCAGTGATGGGCAAGTCCAAAGGTGCTGTCAATCGTAATTTTTTCTATGTATGGAGCTGGACATTTATACAGCACATTTTGTAAGCTTCTGAATGTTGCTAAGACAAATATTGTTGTTTAGATATAAAATACTTTTGAGTTAGGTTGAAACTGTGTCTGGCAGTGAAGTTTGGATGAATACTGAAAGAGATAGTAATTGCTCTTTTACGAATAAATCATTTGAAATTGTCGCTAGGTGTCGCCACGAGAATGTCGTCTTGTTGATCGGCTACTGCTACAGTCCGACCGTCTGCTGTCTCGTGTATGAATACATGTGCAACGGATCGCTCGAGGAATTTCTCGACTGCAAAGTCAGAGGCTGAGAAAATTTCATTGCAACACTCTTGAGAATCTAAACCATTTATTGTATTGTGTCTATAAATTTATGTAACGCCTCTCGCAGTGCGCACTATTAGAGGCGCTCCTAGTGCGTGAGACCAAGGGAGAAAAAAGTGGTCTTGAGACAGTTTAAAGAGGCTCTTGGGCCACCAGTTAATAAGGAGGAACGCATCAAAGGAGGAATCTGGTTCCACAATGCAGGGTCAATGAAAGTAGAGACTCACGTTTTAGCCATGGTGGCCCTAGCTTTTCGGGTAGAGGCTTAGAGAGGCTTTAGAAGGGTTTAGATGTGCGACTGTTCTACTTGTGTGAGGATGTATGGTGTTACACTAACCACTTGTTTTGAGCCATGTAATTCAATGGTTTGTAGGTAAAAGAGAAGTATATGCATTTTCAGGTAAAAGCTTTCTAAGGCTATTCTGGTATAACTGGTACTTGCTGAATTATAATGTCTTTTTAATAATAATAATAATAATCTTTTCTTTAATTGAGTGCCTGCAAACGCACTGCGCTTTACATTTACAAGTTATGCAGTAATCTTAATTAAACTTAACTACTAACTGCACAGACAGCATTGCAATTACACGGCGCTAATAGCAGCCTACAAAGCATATCCACCCAACGGGGGCTCGAACTCACTATCTCTCGCACTCTTGGCCAGCGTGTTAACCATTACTCTAACTTATTTTGTATTTCTTTGGAGTCTAGGGTGGACGAGCTGCACTAACGGTTGCAGAGAGATTGTTGATAGCGAAAGATGTTGCTCATGGAATTGCGCATCTAAACGAGAACAATTTGATCCACAGAGACATCAAAAGGTTATTAGGAATTATATGATTCTATTAAGAATTAAATAATTCTATTCAGAAAATTATTATCATTAATGATTGTCATAAATAAAGATGTCACACAGTAGCAGCACGAGCTGAAATTGGGTGACTACTCTTTCATTCATTCATTTATTTTTTCATTCATTATGTGGATTTATATAGCGCCCCTTAAAGAAACTACTCAGAGGCGCTCCCAGCCCTGCCACGGCGAAAGAAAAAAGACGAGAGTTTTACAAAACAAAGTTTGACTGGTCAGATGTAGTAAATGAAGAAGGAAGTTCATTCCAGATTGATTGGTCTACAACCGAGAAAGCTTGGCATTGTCTGGCAGCTGAGCGAGCCCATGGAACTAGGAATGGCCCTTCGTAGCAGAGTGAAGAGCCCGACGCACTTCAACATGAGAGACTGGTCAGTTCATTGAAAAATCAGTAGGTCATGACCATACGGTTGCTATAGCATTCAGTTCAAAGTCCTTGTTTTGGTCCTTTAGTCCAAACTGGATTTGCTCCAAAATATCTCAACTCACTCTGCTCATTCTACAGCTTCTCTACGATCTCTCCACTCTTCAGACCGGACTGATCTCTTTGGCCCGCAATCAAGGACCACTTTGGCACAAACTAGATCATTTACCACCAGTTGGTCTGCACTATGGAATGTCCTCCCCTCCTCTTTGTGTGTTTCCAAAACTTTCCTTACTTTCTAGATCTGTTCCTATGTTTCTGTTCTCCTCAAAACCTATTTCTTCTCTCGGGGTACTCGCTCTGAAAGCGCTACTGAATGTTCACTACTGTGAGTAGCGCTATATAAATTTCAAATTACATTACATTATAGCAAAACGTGTACATCTGCTCTGTAAGAATGAGACTGAAATTCTTTCAGTGCTAACATCTTGTTGGATGATGCCATGCGGGCCAAACTGGGTGACTTTGGCATCACACGATCCGGTCCGTCAACTCCTCTGAGCACGTCAACGCAGACAATGGTTCTGATTGGAACAACGCCGTACATGGCGCCAGAATACCTGTTGAATGGAAGGCTGTCAATGAAGACGGACTCCTTCAGCTTTGGCGTTGTGAGTAGCCTAGTGTTTTAATGCACATTGCACTTGACAAAAGGATACTCGGGATACTGTGAGGCGCCACTGCGCCCCACAGGATACTGTGGGGCGCAGTGGTGTAGTCGTTGCCTTGAAGCCGGAAGGTTCGAATCCACCTCGCCGCGTAAGGACCTTGGGCAAGTCCTTCACTCACAATTGTTCAGCGCTTCGGCGTGAAACTCTGATGCAGTGTCCGCTCTGCATTCGGGAGTGCCTCTGAGTAGAGAGAGCTTGAAGGGGCGCTATAACAAGTGCACATACAAGCAAACTCGATTTTGTATTGGTCAGGGTGTTGGGTTGTCAGTCAAGTGGTCGGGGTTCAAATCCTTTCTAGGACAGGAATTTGGAGATTCCTATTCCATCTGTACCACTTTGCCAACTCAGCAAATAATGAGTACAATTTCGGTGGGAAGGTGAGAAAGATCAATGTAAGGAACTGGTTATCCGCCTTTGTAGGCCAAGCTTGAGAAAATAAAGTCGCTAGCACTTCTTACCCATGGTTGCCCTAAGGCTAATTTAAAGAACTACTCTGCTTTGCAGTTGACATGTCATTATCAGAGTAATAAATCTTTCTAATTATAGCAAAGTGTCGGTGAACTTATGAGTCTCTTGTTTTGATTCCTGGATATTGCTGCTGATTTATGTCCACTTTGCCATTCTGTGTTGTAATAACCCGACGCCATTCTCAATATTTCGATTTGTTCCATCGTCATTTCTCAATGACTTCCGAATCTGAACTGATCTGTTGAAAGAAATGTTATTTTGCTTTGAAGCAGTCCATGATTGTCTTATGATAATAATGCTATTAAAGACTTAGAACTACTAGTGCTACAGTTTGTGTATTTAAAGACTAAAAGTGTAGTTTTCACAGTACTTTGCTTGCAGTGCCTCTTCATCCGAAGGCTTGATTCGATGATTGTTTAAATTAGCTGTAATGTTTGGTAGATTTGTTTTGTTTATGGAGTGGTGTTATTTTATACTCACGCCCAAAACCTCAAATAAGGATACTAGTTGTTCAAATACTATGTAGTCTGTTTTAGATACCGCTATATAAGAGTGAATGCATGGGCGCCCGCACATAGGGGCAAGGGGGGGCACTTGCCCCCCCCTGGAAAACTGAAACATATTTTTCTAACTACTACTTTTGAGGTTTATGAAATTTCTTCCCATTGAAATACTAATGTTACGAATGATACACTTCAGTGAAAGTCAGAAATTTAAGTAATAAAATCTCTTTAGAAATAAAGAAGCTCTTAATTTTCTGCCTTACATTTTTTCAAACTCTTGCTAAAAACGGTAACAATTAGCCTACTTTTAACCCTCCGGTGGGTGCCCATACAAATAGTATTCCTATCGATTATGGCCTACTTGTCTGGAATCTCGATGTAGGCTAATGCAATTTTTAACAACTACGCAAAAATGAATTATCAATAAATTACACTAATGTAAAAATTTGAAATTTATCAGCAGCCCATTGAAATTAAGTAATGGAGATCTACATAATCACCAGCGTTATATATGGAATCAAGTCTGCTTTAAGTCAGGCTGCATTTTGTCCATTTTGCATGCTGCCAGCTAGTACAGAATTTAGGTAGGTCAAGCTGTAGAGAAACTAGGATAATTGACTCTGTTTATCACGCCTCGATATTTTCTCCCAAAACCGACATCTCCTCTGTTCAAAAGAGTTGATACCCCATTCTTCTGATCCTCTGGATCCTACACCTTCCTAAACGACACCTGCAATAACATCCGGCCCTCTGGATACAGGACTCAGACCTCTTTCTTGACAGCCCTTTGAACAGCCTGATGACTCGATGCAGCGCTTCTGAATAAGCTGGTGCCCTACAATTGACTTTGGAGTGGCACTTTAGAAGTTTAGAAATTACGATTAAAGTATAGAAGTAACTTAATGGAGCCCCTTCAAAAACCTACTTTTTAACATTCTACTTTTGATTTTTAATAAATTTCTTCGCTCTAAGAAAACTATTCATATTGAAAATGATATAGGTCTACATAAAAAATACCCATATTCTCACTTTCCAGCTTTGCAATTTTTAAGCTCTTGCGACTAGGAAATTTAACCGTGACCAACTTAAAAATTTTGCCCCCCCCCTGCAAAAATTTCTGCGGGCGCCCATGAGTGAATGCTTTGGTTATTTTTACCAAAATTATTCGATATTTTAGGTTTTACTTGAAATACTAACTGGTCTTCCTGCCTATGATTCTCGAAGAGAAGAATGCACGCTAGTAAGTACCGCATCAGAGACCATTGTTGTATGTCTGCTATACTCGATACAAAACATATTTTGAAGATGTGACTTTTGCAGATTTTTTGCTTTGCATATGATAATTAGTTAAACATTAGCTTGTGAGAGTTAGAAAATGCAGTACAATATTATTATGAAGTTCTAAATTAGTGTTATAATTGTGTGTGTATACATACTATGTATGCATACTTACAGTGTTATATTGTGTGTATACATACTATGTATGCATACTCACATACAGATTGTAATCGTAATCATGAATTTATGTAGCGCCAATTCAAGAGAACTCCTCAGAGGCACTCCCGACCTGACAGCACACAGCCACAATCAAAAAGAATGGCTGTCAAACGCTTGCAGAACAGGGGCAAAGAATAACCAAGACATTCATTATGTAGACTGCTAGTAACTTATTCCAGAAAGCTTTATGGATGCTATTGAATCTTGTATTATTGCTAGCTCTCTGCATGGTTTGTTGGTTAGACTTAATTATTTCTCACTCCTACTATCATTTTTCCTCAACTAAACTTTTACAAATTCGTTATAATTATAATCTGTTTAAATGTTGAAATTTTTTCGTTCAAGTTGGAGCACGTTAAGGAAACATACGACGAAAACAATTTCCTTGCGATGGCCGACGCAAAAGCTGGAGAGTGGAACGAGGAGATCTTCCGAAAAATCTACAATACGTCGATGCTGCTCTGCGGGAAAGAGAAGACGCGGCCCGATGTGAGCTGTGTACGTAACAAAATCTGAATTATGCATCACGACAATAGTTGCTGTAATTAGTAGTAGTTGCAGTTTAACGTCACTGTGTGGTAACAAAGACCATTAGTGATGCCCTCCTCCTTTATCCAGGCTTGGGACTGGCACTGGCAGAATGCGACCATTGGCGGAGTTTGCGGCAATTAGTAGTTTCCAGTGTTTAACATCTTATTCATTCATTCTATTCTATTGTATTTATACATTTATATAGCGCCTCTCACAGAATGACTAGTCTGAAGCGCTCTCAGCACGAAAAGCTCAAGAGGGAAGACATTTTTTAAAGGAGAGACTAATAAGGAAAAATAAGTCATTAGTTTAGCCCTATGGACTTATATATAGCACCCTGTCAAGAAAGCTACTCGGGAAAGCTTCCAACCCAGCCATGGCAAAATAAAAAGACTCGAGAGATCTATGAAACAAAATTTGATTGGTCAGATGTAATAAACACAGCTTTTAAGGGAGATCACTCCAGATGGATGGCCCTACAACCGAGAAAGCTCAGCGTTGCCTGGCAGTTAAGCGAGCCCGTGGAACTAGGAGTGGCCCTTCATAGCTTCTTACGGCTGGCATTGACTGCCTGTGTTACCCTCCTCCTTTATCCAGGCATGGAACTGGCATTACGGAAGTGCTTGGTTTGGTCAGTGGCAGAGTATTAAAGTCTCTGTGTACTCAGAAGGCAGTAACACATGTACTACCCAAGGACTTTTTATTTATTTATCTATTTCTCGCATTTGCTATAGCGCCTCTACAGGCTGTCTACTCAGAAGCGCTCCCGCCTAAAGTGCAGACACTGAATTGGGGTTTCACACCAAAGCGAGTGAGCAATTGCAAGTGAAGGACTTGCTCAGAATCCCTACGCGGCAGCTCGAGGTGGATTAGTATCCATAGTCCAGTAAACTTCCCGAGTAGATCAGAATTGAGAATATCCTTTACAATCATTCTGTAGAGACATCATTTAGCAGTTTATATTTACCTGCAACTGAAAGAGATTTACAGAATTTTTACGATAATTTGTTTCAGATTCTTGAGGAAGTCAACTCGTGGCGCTGACTCAACATTTCCACCGAAGTGCATCAAACAACAATCATGTATATACAAATATCGCTTAGAACTCGTCAATCAGATCTTGTACAATCGGAAACGTTTCAAGTTCTTCCAGAGACTACAACACATATTTCTCTAGACCAGAGATCAGTTCATTTATACAAGCAGTTGACGTTAGTTTTAGCAGATGTGCTGCAGTGACGGACAAATAAACATGTTCAAATTTGGAGCAGGAATTTCAATGGAACGGGGGGACAAAATAAATTTTCAAAGTGGAAATAGAAAATGTACAAAACCGTTATAGAAAGGGTAAAAAATATTTCCAGTAGTAAATTTAGTATCCGTGTTCTGCTGGTTAAATTTTAAAAAATTAGGAATTTATTTATACCAGTAATTTTCGCAATTCTGACTCTAAACACACGAAACGACAGTCTGTCTATTTGTCCCTTTCTTCTGGTTTCTCCAGTTTCTTTGACAGTCTGTCTACTTGTCCCTTTCTTCCGGTTTCTCCAGTTTCTTTGGTTCTTTCTTTTCTCCCGGAAAAAGAAAATCGTCGTCGTCGTCTTTCTCGTCAAGCGGTATCGTACGAAACTTCCCGATATCTCCTTGACTTGAAATAATGTCGTCGTCATCGATGGTGTCGATGTATGATGGAGGAATGAACGCTCCAGCGACGTATCGTTTCTCCGCATTGAGGAAATTAAATGTTGCAAGCGCTTGATCCTTTAAAAACACACGGACAAAATTCATGTAATGTACTCCATAGTAGTTTCACATGCAGTCATTTGTAGCCTCGCTTCTGGTTTCCAGGACTCTTCCAGAGTTTTATGATTGTTTACATTTGTTAAAACCGCTGGCAACCATGCATTGATGCTAAAGTGTAATAATTGATTAATCTTCCCAAGTGCATTATGTTATGCATCTGCTGATTAAGGTGCCAGCACCGTGAAACATCACCTACCTTCACATCAAAACTAAATAATTCTGATCCACAGCTCCCAGACTGCTACCTCAACCTCAGATTTAACACCATTTACAAACTATATCTATAAGCAATATTATGTATGTCAATATATGATTGACGCATTTCCTACCGTACCGTTTCAGAACCTCTGAGAAATGCAGCATTTTTATAACAATGTAGCGTATTGTATGTATGTATGTATGAGCATTTGTTATAGAGCCTCTTCAAGATTTCTTCTCAGAAGCGCTCCCAACTACAGCGTGGACACTGAATTGGAGTTTCACGCCGAAGCGCAGGAGCAATTGCGAATGAAGGACTTACTCAGGGTCCCTATGTGGCGGCTTTGAACCTGCAACCTTCCGGCTACAAGGCACCGAACATACCACAAAACCACCACGCCCCACATGCAAGCCGATATAATTTGATAAACAATGGTATTATATAATTAAGCCAAATGCAAAATAAATCCTTGAGACTCACTGTTGGAAGCATCTCCACGTTAATCTTGTTCGCTCGAAGATGTCTCATGATTTTCGAATCAATTTTTTTCATGTTGTCACGTTCTCCAACGCCCAGAACTAAAATGTCTGCAACAGATTTGGAAATCAACACTATGTGCAGAAAAATTGCACATCGTTACGATATCTTCAGATACATGTATGTTATCTTGTTTTATATATAAATTGATATCTTGTTATATATAAATTGATATCTTGTTATATATAAATTGATATCTTGTTATATATATATTGATATCTTGTTATATATAAATTGATATCTTGTTATATATAAATTGATATCTTTGACTAACTGCATGTATCACTAACAAGTCCTTAATGTAGAATTACTTTGTATTAATCATCATCATCAATCCGGTCTTTCTCCAGCCTATCTTCGCATCCTACCTTTGGCAGGGTGTGCTCATTGTCACGTTTGCCCACACATCTACCAAACAGAACCGTGCCTTCTCAGTAGTCGGCCCTTGCTCTGGAAGCCCTTTGCATTGTGTTTGTTCCCCAGTGTCCACCATGTTTCTTTTTATGCGTATCACAAAACTCATTTTTAGCCGTGCTGGGGTTGGGGCACTCCCGAGTAGTAGCCTTGAAGGGGTGTTATATAACTCCTTATCATAAATGAATGTGTTAAATGCAATAAAAAATATTATAAAATAAAAAAGCTGTGTCAGTTGACATGCTCAGTCAGGAAACCAGTGCAATGAGTGCATTCATTCAGTCCAGAGGGATCTGCCCAGATAGTTAGAAGCATCAGATGTAGAAATAGTTTTTACCTATTTTAGGTTCCAACATCGTAAAGAGCGAAAGTGAGTCTTCGTTAATGTCTTGAACATTGCGAACCTGCGAACACAATTAATGCATAAAGCACTAAATCAATTGTAATGTTTTGTAATGTCTGGTGATTCATGAACACCACCATTTATTTTGCGTTTGCTCGATCACATGTTGATTGATGGATTGATTCTGAACATTTATATAGCGCTTCTTCAAGAAACCTACTCAGAAGCTCTCTCTGCACTAGCCTACTTGATGTTAAGTTCCATTAAGACCAAATGATGAATACCTGACAGATTCACTCCTTGGTTTTTTGCAATCAGTTTCAGTAGATGCTCAGCTGCTCATCATTCGAACGTAGTAGGACTACATCTCTTTGCTTTCCCATTCCAATCGAAATGCCTCTTCTTCTTCACATGATAGATTAGACAACCCCTCTGACTTGTCATGCACCATTCAAGCTTAGCTGGCACTAGGGGTGTAGCTTGTAGGTGGCACGTTAAATATATATCTGAGTTAATAATTTACGATTCAACTGAGTGAAAAAACTTACATTCCAGTGGAGGACGGATCGAGGAAAGATGGCACACGGTCCAAATACTCGGATGCCCGAACTAAGCAGGAAGCCGAGGCTGCTGTACGAATCAATGAAGATGCCCTGATCTTGTTCCTGATTCAAAATCGTTACCGTTGTTTTAAATTGCGACAAATCCCCGTCATCGTCTACTGCATAGCACCTTCGGGGAGTGAATCTGTCACAGAAAAGCACAAAAATTGCAGACAAGCCAATTCAGCCACAATGAGTACACGGACCATGCACTGTCGTGGGATGGTGAGTGAGTAGTACATGTGTAGATACATACACACAGGCCTACTTGAATCTACTGCTGACCACTGTGTCTGTAATCTATAGATAAGCGTTCTAACCGAATCTGCTGTTTATTCGCTAGATGGGCGTACAATCACATACTGAATATCTACACGAATACGCCACATTATACAAGCAGTTGACATAAAATATAATAATGCTGCAACGAGCAAATAATTTACGACGCTAAAAAAACATTTTCCCCAGCTACCCTAATTAATTAACTAGACTCTTGCCCTGTTGGGTATCCCTTTGCATCCCGAGAAGCTGTACCATTTTCTTTGCATGTACTGTCAATTTTAATGTTTCTTGATGAATGAACGAGTGAATGAATTAATAAATAAATGAATCTTCGTAGCGCCGGTAGAAGTAAGTCACCTTGGGTACTTCAGCTTTAATAGAGCAGAGACTGATCTTCGCAGCAACGATTCCATAATTGTGCTCCAATTATATTACGATAGTATGTTCCAAATTTCATTTAAGAGCACACCGAAAACGCTTATTTATCTAAATAAATTTAAATAATAAAACTATTCATAAATACAACGATCTAGCATTGGTCTCCCCGTGTTTCCTTGCACCATAGATTATATATCATTGTGGATTCGATACTTTTTCGCAGACGTCATTCAGAGCCGACGCATATTATTTGCCGCTCTCTATCGGTGTTCCAAATAGTTGAGTAACGAGCAATAGCAGTAAAAAACCAAAAAGGTTTAATTATGCCAAGCAAATTGTTGTCGACGGCAACGGTCATTGTTGTTATAAGCGATCGAGTAGGAGTGAGGGTGGCGAAGTAGGAAATTGACTGGGAGCAGGGCGAATAATAAATTTGCCGGGCAATGCCGGGTACCTCAGTTAGTAATATATATGCCTACTATCAGGCTCTCCATTTCCTATCCCCCCCCCAAGACAGTGGAACATCTTTAGATCCATATCCAACCAGGAGCTCAGATTTAGAGGGGACGGATGTGGGGCAGGATGGGGTGAAAAATTTAACTTTACCAGACAATGCTGGTACCCCAGCGTGATGGACACTGGGAGGGGTACCCTACCTCACAGTCCTCACCTCTGGTTGGGGGTGAAAACCCCAAATTTCTCTGGCAAAGCCTGGTACTCTAGAGCTAGTATTTTGTAAAAGCAATTATACATTTCTACAGTGTTTCCACTGTTTTATCCTTTGTGGTGTTGAGAAATTCCCAAGCTTTACATTACATTAGTCATTTTAGCCATAGTTTCATTACTCTGTGTTGTAGGCTAAGTGAAAACAGTTTCCACTTTCCAGTCGTTTAATTTTCTATGAAAGTACACCACCAAAAACAAAAATAATTCATTACGACTTGGATTAACAAAAAGTTTCCACTGGAACAATCAATTCAATCCACAATAATTAAATATGAGACATTGAATAATGCATATTAAAATTAAGCATGAAAATAATATAAAACACAAACTACACCTAAATTCTCAAATTTCACTGTAACACATACACACACTGTAACACAGCTGCTATTTCATAATCTGAAACTTAACTTCATACACCAGTCTGTTAAAATTCAATGCACAAGTAACAATAGAATGCATTGATTTGTCTCAAAACACATGACAAACAATTAATTACAGCTGGAAACACTTTCTTTCATTGTGCCTAATTCCATTCAGCACTTAAACGATTAAATCCTTTGAAATATGGACAAATCCATCAACTAAACAGACATGCTTATCAATATGGTAAAATAAAAGTTCTTTGCATACACAATAAATCAGTCACTTAATCAATAATTTTTTTTATTCTCTGTGTCAAACTGACAGCAAGTGACTAGTTATTGCTATGTGATAATTAATGCAACTTTGTGAAATGTAAAGCCATGAAGGGTAATCCATTTTCAGGCTGAAACAAAGCGAACTGATCAATTTCAAATTTCGAATCCAACCTTTAAAAGTGGTATATTAAACTGAATGCATGGCATTTTCAAATTTCTGTCATAGGCCTACCCTAAAGATTTTAATTTTAAAACTCTACCAACATCTGAGGATAGCTCTTTCAGGTTTGGACCAAAGCCCCTTTAGTTGTAGACCAATACATTCATTCACTCATTTCAAGAATTCATATGGCGCCACTTGAACAAGTCCACTCAGAGGCGCTCCCAGTCCAACCACAACTACACCAAAAGGTTTAAATGAACCTGTAAAACGCTGATGAGTAAACCCTAGGCAACAATAGTTATGCCAATGATTAAACCATCACACAATTCATGCCTAAATCAGTTTCACGAACAGCTTTGTGCATCTCAAGAACTTCTTTGGAACAGTCATACAAATGTCGAGAATGCCGTTGGAGAAGAGAAAATTGGCTCCACCTCCTTCTGAATTCCACAGTACTGACCGATAAACGATCCGTCTTCCAAGAACCTAGCCATATCCGCATAGTCCTCGTAATCCCTTAAACTTCCCGACTCACTCTCGAGCGACTTGTTACGATGTAAAATCCTACGACTCAGCCGTCTCCTTCGCCCCATCGCAAATCTAAATGCAGAGCAGTTATATTCATTATTATCATTATATTATTAATCAGCTTGAAGTTATTGAAAATTATTTAATCTCCAACTATTGCAAATTTAATTCTTATTGAATCTTTAGAGCTATTTATTTTAAAAGTTATTTTAAGGTTTATTTATATTAATTTATTTATATTGAAGTTATTTGTATTAAATTGCTCTTTTCACCGAGTCTTCGGCTAATCATTATTTATAAACAAGTGACTTGGATCACAATTTAAATGCAACCTATAATAGGAATAAAACATAATACTGTGAAGATTATCTTAACTACTTGGACAACTTGTCACTTGCGCACTTCATAGAGTTAGAAGTAACTGTATGTTTTTAAAAACTATATGCGTAAGCCAAAATTCAATTGGTCAATTAATAAAGAACATTGTATTCTATTCAATTCTACTATAATAGCAGATCAGCAATCACTGCGCAAAGTTCAATAATCTTTATCCAAAATTACTCTACTATTATCCTTAGAAGCTCCTTCGATGTCAAAATAATTTTGTTACTATATGCTTGGATGTGTAAGTACTTTATTAGTAGGCCAATTTGTTACAAAGAGGACTGGAGCATCATATTAAGCTCCTCAAATATTGTATTGTAGCTATAAATTTATAAAAATCCTCTCACAGTGCAAATCAATCAGAGGCGCTCCCAGGTTGAAGGACCCAGAGAAGAGAAAGTTATGCGACAGTGAAATGTTGTGCTCTGGGCACCAGTTTAATGACAAAGAACGTGTCAATGGAGAGCTGATTCCAAATGGCAGGACCAATGAAGGCAAAAGCTCGAGTTTTGGTCAAAGTCTTTGAACAGTCTTTGCTCACAGAACATTAATAGGATCACTGTCAATTGTGATGACAATTCACAATTTTGAATTTACAACTGTGATGACAATTTACAATTTTAATCAGCACTACTCCAATTGCATCTCACATTATGCAATTAATAATCGCATCTTAAGAATGCAAAACTGACAAACTTCATTGTTCTCCCTCGTTTTGTTTGGAAGACAAAAGACTACAGCAGTAGCCTAATATGATTGTTGCTTAAGATTAAGTTAAGAATCTCCTAACAAACGTCTCACCTTCTCACATATTCTACAATACTGATGTCGCTGACAGCTCGCTCTGGTTCCCTGCCCTGATATCTTTCCTTCTCTTCCACTATAAAAGCAAGAAATACACGTTTCACATCCATACATCAAGGCCAAAATGTAGTGCCTTCAGATTCTATGAGAGTCTTTAAAATATAACATTTGTGCCTCTAAAGAACCTTCGAAAACTGCAGCACAGCTTGGTAAGCGATACCTGTATCTCAACTATTAGCTATAAATTTGTTGCTAACCCATTAATTTTTAATGCCAACTACACACAGTCAATTGCTAGTTATAAATTGCCTGGTAGTCACTTATTCCTTCCGCTGGCAATACAGCTTGAATTGACTCGTATTATTATTTATTATTATAATTATTATAATTAATTATTATTATTATTATTATTATTACTATTATTATTATTATTATTATTATTATTCTCATCATCATAATAATAATAGTAATAATTTTTTTATTATAGTTATAATTATTATTACCAACTTTCGTGGTGTCTAATGCACTCTGCCATACAGTCGATAATGACCTGCTTCGTCACGAATCAATCTGTCAATCAAATCAACCTGGATACTGTTGTCCTCGTCTTCGTTTCAAGATGCAGACGATGATGAGAATCATCAGAAGAAAGGTAATCGCAGACATCATTCCTATGAACCACTTGGCAGGACGTGGAATTTCTACAACAAAGCATCAACATGACATTAAAAATCAAACTTTCAACAAAGCGTTAAGCAAAATTTGAAAATATTGATTTCCATTCAGCTTAACTGCAACTGTAACTGAAATTATTTTGAAAATGAAAACTGAAAGTGAAAAAAATTAACCATACTGAATGGAAATTGGAATAAAAAACGAAAATTAATTTTTGAACGGCAATTAATACAAAAATAAAATTTTAGTTGATAGTCTTTCCGATGTGTTTATGTTTACCTCTAAAAGGCGCACAGAGCAGAATCTGCTCCTTCGCTACCATATTGCATCCTCTACCTTTGCACTCTTCTTTCCTTTGCTTCTTTTTCCCTTCTTCTCTTTTCCTTCAGCTTCTCATCTTCCATTTGCATATGCATATTAGGACAGCTCTGCAACGTTCTTTCATACCTGTTGTCCATTGCTGAAAAGTTGCTGCGCAAATATTCAGATGTATACATAAATTTACACGTAGTTTGAAATTATACTATAATACTAAAAAAAATTGTTTTCTATTTTACTAGGCAGGCTTCTCTTGAAACAGACCTTGTCTGGGCTTTCGGTTGTCCCGTTTTCTCCCTGATGGCTTTGAATAAGCTGTCAACAAATTAAGAAAAACAGCAAAACTAAATAAATATAAGAACATGAACCATTCAAATTGATTTCACTTCCATCAATCTGAGACCACTAAGGACGAAATTTATCGTTAAATTTGTTTCGACAAGGAAAGTAGTGGCCCAACAGAGGTCCATGGCTTTACTCAGACAGCAAAGCATAGAAAACAGAAGCATACATACATTGATCATGCTAGGTAACATAAATGGATTCAAGCAGATACCTTGTGTGCTGCGGTATCTGAAATACCTAGTTCTCTGTCTTGCGCCGCCACTTCGGAAAGGTTCACCTGTGAATTCATCTGCAAATACACAAAGCCTAATAGAAATGAGTTACTGGCAGATGTCAAGCATAACAGGGCAGGGCTGTTTTTAAGGAATTTTTAGAACTGCACAATCCCTTCTTTCCTGTCCCATCCTCCACGGTAAATTACTTCCAATCGGAGAACAATGACCATTTTTGCTAGTTTTAACTGCACAGAACTTGTGACAGAAGTGCTTCTACAACTGCACAAATCCATTTAGAACTGCACATTTTGTGTACAACTGCACGTTAAAAAAAGCCCTCTTTAAACAGGGCTTTTTTAACGTGCAGTTGTACACAAAATGTGCAGTTCTAAACGGATTTGTGCAGTTGTAGAAGCACCTCCGTACAGTTAAAACTAGCAAAAAGGTCGTTGTCACTCCGATTGGAAGTAATTTACCGTGGAGGATGGGACAGGAAAGAATGGGTTGTGCAGCTGTAAAAATTCCTTAAAAACAGCCCTCAAGCATAACACGACTGCTTTCAAACTAACGTACAACACCGTTTCCTTCAGCCTGAGTCTTGCTATAATAATAATAATAATAATAATAATAATAATAATAATAATAATAATAATAATAATAATAATAATAATAATAATAATAATAATAATCACTCCGGTTGCGATAGAAACGCTTGGACCTATGGACCAGGAGGGCCTGGCCTTCATCACAGAACTCGGTCGACGATTGTCACGCGTATCCGAAGACCCTCAAGAAACCTTCTTCCTTTTCCAGAAGATATCAGCCACAGTTCAGCGATTCAACGCCATCGCATGCCTCGGCTCGACGAGGCAGTAGTACACTGTTTTTTGAGAAATATAATGATGATGTTGATGATGATAATAATAATAATAATAATAATAATAATAATAATAATAATAATAATAATAATAATAATAATAATAATAATAATAATAATAATAATAATAATAATTTAATAACTTAATAATAATAATAATATCTTTTCTTTAATTAAACGCCTGCAAGACGCACTGCGCTTTACATTTACAAGTTATGCAGTAGGCCTAATCTTATTTAAACTTAACTACTAACTGAACAGACAGCTTTGTAATTACACGGCGCTAATAGCAGCCTACAAAGCAAATCCGCCCAACGGGGGCTCGAACTCACTACCAGTCCTCTCGCACTCATAGCCAGCGTGTTAACCACTACTCTACCGGGCCCCCAATTAGTAATAATTATTACATCAATATTATTAATTACCAATGCACTGATGTCTAGTGGTTAGCGTGATGGACTGTCAAGCGAGAGGTCAGAGGTTCATATCACTGGCCAGGGAATAAATTTGTATTCATCGAAATCTCTAGACCAGCTGCACCCCATAGACAACTCAGCTATGATGTGTACACCGATCGTACACTGTCGTTGGAAAGATGAGACGGTGAGGGAGAGGACTGATCACCGGACATCATATGCCGAGACAAAGAAAATGAAGTTGCCAGCATTATAGCTACACAAGGCTGCAGGTAGTTGAGAGAAATTATTTTTGGCAATGGTGGTGGTAGGATGGTATGTTGTAGGAAGATACACAATAGTCTTAAGCACCCTGCTTTAGCCTGGAAAGAAATGTTCCAGAAGAGAGTGCAGGAAAGGCAGTACAGAGAAGCTTGACATATTATGTTGGCTACACCAATATGCAGTCAGTAATTGGCGGCTTAAAGCATATTCTTATCTTATCTAATAGCTGCCTAGAGGATGCCAACAAATTTAGCGTTACATTCACCAAGGTCAGAAGGCAATGTTAAAAAAATCACCTATGAATTTATTTTCGTCTTCATCGAATGACTCTGTCAGCTGAAAGTCAAGATCATTGTTCGATGTATAGCCACTGGTTACTTCAGGAAATTCGTCAGTGGAGTTTCCCATTGACACCGACTCTTTGAAAACACAGAAATATAAAATAAAATAAGAATTAGAGCCTAAATGTCATGTCATGTAAACCAAAGCGCAGAATAAATATAGTTGGCCGTCATAAGCATAGGCTACTTATACTTGATTTAGGATTATGTACGTCATTTTAAATCAACTGACTTTTGATTAGTTCTATAGATGTATAAGCCACGTTTATTGTACCATGTCTGTACACCAAAATGACCAAATAGCAGTTAATCAATTACAGAATATTATTATCTTATCTTATTGTCTTATCTTATCTAATCTTATCTTATCTTATTGACTTAAATTATCTTATCTAATCTTATCTTATCCTATCTTATCTCATCTTTTCTTACCATTCTTATCCTATCTTTTCTTATCTTATATTATCTTATCTTATCTTACCATTCTTATCTTATCTTATCTTACCATTCTTATCTTATCTTACCATTCTTATCTTATCTTATCTTATCTTATCTAATATTATCTTATCTAATATTATCCTATCTTATCTTATCTAATATTATCTTATCTTATCTAATATTATCTTATCTTATCTTATCTTATCTAATATTATCTTATCTTATCTTATCTAATATTATCTTATCTTATCTAATATTATCTTATCTAATATTATCTTATCTTATCTTATCTTATCTAATACTAGCTGGGGTACCCGGCGTTGCCCGGAAAATTTAGGATTCAACCCGCTCCCGGCCACGACCCCACCACCAACAACCACCCGACTGCACCCCACAACACTCCGACCTCCACTTATTATCTTATCTTATCTTATCTAATATTATCTATCTTATCTTATTAATTTTCTGCCACAGTGTGTCATATAGTGCATTAGCAACTTGGCATTATTTGTTAATAACTCCCGCATGTAAATCCTCAGCAATTCTGATATATGCACTTGAAACGTGTATACGAAAACAATGTTTGGATATATCTACCCTGTATCTATCACACGATGGCAACAACTAAAAACTTCATATGGCAAACCTGTGTCTGTTTCAATATCCAAGCAATCAGAAGTTTCAAACTCAACCGTGTTGCTCAGATCTCCATACAGCTTTCCATTCTGGACCAGAACCCCGGCCGTGATTCTTGTCTTCGGCCAGAGCCGACGGATATGACCTCTAACCGCTGAGGCGTTCTGGCGAAGGTGAGCGCCGTTGCTGAGAGTGTTCGAACAAAGCAGAGACGAGTTCCGTGTGGGAAGCTTCACCTCCTCCATACGCACTACTGTCTTGTTTATGTCATCCGACTTCCAGAAATGAATCTAAACACAACGTATGTCACATGAAATAATCTTCCAATCTAATCTAATCTAATCTAATCCAATCTAGTCTAGTCTAATCTAGTCTAATCTGGTCTGGTCTAGTCTAGTCTAGTCTAGCCTAGTCTGGTCTAATCTACTCTAGTCTAGTCTAATCTAGTCTAGCCTAGCCTAGCCTAGTCTAGTCTAATCTAATCTAATCTAGTCTAATCTAATTTAATCTAACTTGCATGTTTTCTTGCACGAAGCCTTGCAATCTATAACTGTAAAAACTGCTTGGTTACAAAATAAAATGATTGATTAATTGATTGATTGATTGATTGATTGATTGATTGACGAAGCAATCCAACTTTATCGCATCCTGACTTTTCAAACGAGTCAATAAAACCGGCAATGTTAGCTGGGTACCGGGTATTGCCTTAGACTGCGCGCGGAAATGCTTTGTTGCCCCTCAGGTATTCAAGGTCGATGCACAGTGAAGGAGGAGTGGAAAAAAGTATAGATGTAAAAAACTATGAAAATAAAATAAAAAACGGAATAAAACGTCGTTTTTTCAAAAAAATAAAAAAACGACAAAAAACCATAATAAATGGAAACGGATAATAATTTGCCTTTTTTACATCTGAAACTTCATTTTAAGCGTAAAAACCTTGCTTAGGCCTACCCAATTTTATCTTAATCTGAAAGTAACACAACTTTATTATTAGGCCAAAATTAATTGGTATAACCGTATAAGTAACATTAATCTGCCACAGTTATTTTTTCTTATAATTTTGGTTTGATAGAAAATTCAGAAAAATTAAGTTAGACCCTACTGAATTTTTTTCAAATTTAAATTGTAAACATAAGTCCACTTAAGTTCATGCTGATCGACATAACGCAATTGAAATCTAATCAGAAGAAAATACCATAGATGTGTACTAAATTGTATATTGTACATTTGTACTTAAAATTGTTACTTATAAATATTAATTATAGGCCCAAGAATTTTATATCAAAATATCTCTTACAAATTTCGTTTCTTGTGGGGACCTACTACATGCATTTCTCACTTAAACAATTACATAATGACACTATAATTAGCTGAATCCTTGAGAGTAAGGTGAAAACAAATGGAATATCAGACAAAAATGAAATTAAGGAAAATAATAAGAGACAGTAGATAAATAAATAAAGTAAGGGGTCATTGCATAATTACGTAACGCCGAAAGTGACCGTTTTTGACCCACCCACCCACCCTGTAACGCTTCGTAACGTTTCTCTTCACCCACCCACCCACCCTCCCCAGCGTTACGTAACGATTGTTACGAAAAATCAGTTAAGATTTAGGCCTAATAGACCTATATGCGAATTCGTATATATAGCCTAATTCATATTTTCATAGCGATTTTAATATAGTAAGTGAAATATAATTTGACAGTAGACTAGGGTTAAAACATACAGAATGTTTTATTTATATAAATGACTGTCATGCCTGAACTGTAATTTTCTTAGATTTTAGGCCTGTCTTAAGAATACAATTTTAAACACTACTGAAAGGTTTAACGGACTAAATTGCTCATTAATCGGCCAATTAATCAAAATTAAGATGAACTAATTATTTGCTTAGTCTGGACACTTCGATAATTGTTAATAGAAATATTGATGAGTTATGTTGAGCATGAATTTAAAATGTTTGAGATTCGTGTCCACTAAGTAAAATAATTATGCTTCGAAATGGTTCGAATCTTCTATGTCAGGATTTAAAAGGAAAATTGAGTTATTCCGTTGGTAAACTATCACAGATCCAAACAATTCGAACAGCGGTTTTCGGTTTGCACAAACGAAAGCACAGATAATTATGTGGACCTGGCATGTAACTGGCGTCTGCTGCATAGGCCCTATCTTCCTCGGATAGGCTATATAGACCTACTTCGGTTACGTTTTAAATCAATGTAAAGAAGTTTAAACATCGATCACATCATTTGTTTAAAGTGTCATTTCATGGTAATTTAATATTAATTAATAATTTTTTCAAGGCGTTACGTAACGTTCAGCTTCCCCCACCCACCCACCCCCGTAACGTTTCGTAACGTTTTCACTGACCCCACCCACCCACCCTCGAGCGTTACGTAATTATGCAATGACCCCTAACCTAAAAATAAACAACGATAAAAAAACGATGCGAAAAATAAAACAACGAAAAACGACGTTTTTTGGAAGAGAATAAAAAACGAAAAAAAGTATTTTACAACTATGAAAAAAGGGTGGCACCAGAAACTACTATCATAGAAGTTGATCAGTCTAAACCCCACCCTCCATCCCATCATCAGGGAGGAGCTATGAGCATTGGTTGACATTTTGGCACGAGAAGAGCCTGGACCCAGGGTTGCTTCCCATTACCCTCCCTCTGAAAGTTCCACTCAACCTTCCATTCGGCAGATGGCGTTGGTAAACTGAGTAGTTGGGGAAGGTTGCCAAAGATGGACCACGTTAGGATGACCGTCAATTTTCGCCACATATTATGAGAAAATAATCATTCAACACGGTCGTTAGGCCTACATAGATTGGGTATTGATACACAAGTGGAAACAATAAAAATTTCATTTAAATAATCTGAATGAAAAATATAATATAAATTAAAAATCGCACAAGCGTTCCATCTTAGGAGCATGCATGGGTGCCAAAGATGGACCATGGAATAAATGAACGCGAAGGGCACCTAGCTGTCGATAGTTAAATTCGACTCCTGTAAAACTGACTTGTGATCATTCTTTCACTATGAATTGTAATTTTACGACATTGTGAAATTAAACAATGATCATTATTGTTAACCATGCCCTTCAAAACTAATCACATTGACCATGACTTTTATATATATATATATATGCATATATATATATGCATATATATACATTTATATATAACAACCGACCTGGTAACCTCGTACGACTCCTCGCACCTGTTCCGGTTTGGCCTCAACCGGATCCCAGAACAGCTCAGCACTTGAACAAGAAAGTCTTTCGTAGTTTACGTGCAAATTTAATGGCCGAATCTGAGGTTCTGCAAGAGAACAACAGTGCAATATGAAGCATATCAGATAAATAAACAATAATAAATCAAATAAAACCAGCCTCTGCAAAGAATCCCTCGACCGATCCATTTGTAAAGCAGGTGGCAGGTGCTAATAATTAATTCCTTTATTTATTGCATATATATATATATAATATATATATACACAATGTCACACATATATATAATAATTATATATACATAGGCCTATACATATGCATGTGCAATGTGCAGTATTTTATACATATTCATATATGTGCAGTATTATATAATACTGGTATATAATTATTATATATGTATGTATTATTTATTGCATATATATATATATCTACATATATAAACACACAAACATTATTATATATGTATGTATTGTGTCTCTTCAAGATAACTCCTCAGTGGCTCTAGTCTAGTGCCACTAGAGTGACAATAGTAGACATGCAAGATGTAAGGATCATTATTGCTAAAAAGTGATCCATGCATGGCCCAGGGGCGGATCCAGGGGTGGCCAATCCGGCCATGGCCCCCCATTTAAAAATTGCATGGACGTGCCCCCCCATTTGGTTTCAACAAGCCATTAAATAAATGTAGTGGGAGAGAAAAACAGGACATCAGGCCCCCCATATTACAAAATCGTACGGGGCGGTGCCCCCCCCGTCGATTTAGCGGCGGCGGTTGAGGTGGTATCTGTTTGGAAAATTGGTCGATGACTAAAAAAAAGGTCATCAGTTTTTTCGGCGGCACAACGAAATTTTTCCCCTGTCCCACCAACAAGACCCAAAATTTTGGCCCCCCCTTCCAAAATTTCTGTATCCGCCCTTGGCATGGCCTTCTTTTACTTAGCGAACAGAAAGATAGAAAGAGGTTCTCACTGCTTTCGCCCGAATATCCCCTCTTGACGTCGAGTGCGTTTGACATCGAGAAACCTTCGTTGTTGACGGCCTGAACATAGATGAGGTACTGCTTAAAGATGGAGTCATTGTTGAGGATAACCAATTCACTGCTTTTCCAGTCTCGTACAACCTGCTTCAGTTCCGGAGCTCCAGGTATATCGATGCGCTGGTAAGTCACCAGGTAATAGAAACCCTCGCCATTCAACTCGATCCTTGACAGAGGCTGCGGGAACAGAATTCAAGCCACAGGACATGCGACCAATCAGCAATCACGGTATAAGATTTATTTAAAAAGCAATACTTAGCTCACTTGTGTCATTGTCAACAATTCTGATTCAGCACAGCTATGCTGCTGTCTCTTGCATTCCCTTCTCGATTACGTAACTTGACAAGACTAGTATAAGAAACCAAGACGATTAATTCCTCCTGCGCTTTCGGTAACACTATTAGTAATTACAGAAATAGTAAGAACAACTATAAGAACAATAATAATAATACTTGTGGCCCATCCGGCTGGGTTCTACAAGTCTCTCAAGTCTTTTTTCTTTGCTCGTGGTTGGGCTGGGAGCGCCTCTGAGTAGTTTCTTGAAGGGACGCTATATAAATGCTATGAATGAATGAATGAATGAATGAATGAATGAATGAATGAATGAATGAATGAATGAATGAATGAATGAATAACAATAACAATCACAATAATAATAATAATAATAACAATAATAATTATAATAACAATAATAATAAATGCTATACCTTTCAAACTATAATGAGGTGGTAACTGGTAAGAAACAATAATAATAAAAAAAAGCTAGCTACCATAATACCTTCCAAACTATAATGAGGTGGTAACTGGTAACAACAACAACAACAACAACCACAAAAGCCCAACCAATAATAAAAAATAACTATCATTAAATTTGATACCTTCCAAACTACAACAAGGTGTAGGCTGGATCTGAGGTCACTGCACACCCCCACCGGATTCCTGAAGGGCTTCGACTGTGGAGTGGTACAGTAGGGCTGGGTGGGGTCACTGCGGTCGCTCTCCCCCAAAACATTGAGGGCTGTCACAAGGAACGTGTAGTTGAGCCACGGTAGGAGATTGATGGCAGCGTGTCGCGCAGCACCGTCAACCGTAATTCCTTTATGGTAGACGCCTGGATTGTCGAGAGAGGTGCTGTAGTAGACAATGAAGTACTGAACGGCGGCATTGTTGTCCTTGCCTGGCTCCCAGTTCACCTCGGCGGCACTAGCACGACAGTAGAGCAGCCGGACGTTTCGAGGAGAAGCTGGACGATCTGTGGGTTTAAGACATCTTCAACTAAGACAAGGAATTTTTGTGACAAGTAGGTCTACCGTAAGCCTGCAGCTTCAAAAGGATAAAACATTAGCCAGTAAGCTTACATATCAATAAAGTGTTACTAGCTCAAAAACCCCGAAAACTTTGAAAAACGAAGTGACTTAAATATAGAGATCAAACGCGTTTAAAAATCTGCATAAATCTGTATGAATCAATGATTATGTGAGAGCAATTCATAATGCATCAAAATGCTGAACCAAGACAAAGAAATTTGTTTCCCAAGTACTGTAAGCATACAGCGTCAAAAGGACAACCATTAACCAGTGGCGTAGCCAGAAATTTATGATGGGGGGGTTGGGATTTTTGTTTGTCTGGGCGGATGCCATTTCTGACACCAACCCAACAGTATTACAGTAAATAAAAAGAGAATAAAGCAACAAAGGGAATAAAGTAAGAAAAACAATTGTTACTACTAGCAATTGTTTTGTTTTTCTTATTTAAGTGGATAAATAACCTTTAAAAAACTTTTTCCTGGGCCAATGGGGGGGTTTAGCCCACGAAACCCCCCTTGTCTACGCCACTGCCATTAACCAGCACACATAAACCAATTGCCACAAGCTTAGAACCCCCGAAAACCTCCAAAAATAAAACGACTCAAACATCGTGATCAAAAGCTTAAAAACGAAGAAAAGAGATTCTGAAATGACCCTGAATCGTGAGAAACGCCACCGCCTGCACAGTGTCAACACCATTCGACGCCTGGCACGTGTATGCACCGGAGTCGGACACGAGAGTGCGGATGATCCGTAGCGCACCATTGTCCACCGATATACGTGGATCACGGTTGCGATTGAGAAGGACACCATTCCGGTACCATTTGATGAGGAGGTGGTCGAATTCTGCCGGATCGGTGACTGCGCTGCATTCGAATTCAACGTTCGATGATACGTTCAGAGTCTGGTTGCGAGGCGGCCGTACTATCTCAGTTCTGTCTGCAACGATTCAACGTTTCATGTCAGGAAATTTCCTCCCTACATGTAGGGGAGATCGGGGCACTGTGATCTACATTTAGTGGCGATTTCTACCCTGTGATCAATGCGCTCCTATCTTCCCTATCTTTGGTGAGTGATTTCACATTGTAAAGTTTAATAACTATATGGGCGTGTGTTAAGTTATTGTATTGTATTTTTTTGATTTGTTTGTTCTCAGTTATCAGCTCCTCTACTTTTTTAGGAAAGGTCAGCTCAACACCAACACACTGATGGCCAATATAGTTTATAAAGAATAATATAGAAACAGTCTACAAATAGAAGATGATTATAACAATAATATAATGGAATACAGAAAGATATTTTAATACGAGATCAATGAAATAAAGAGCAGATGGTTTATGACAACAATGTAACGAAGAGAAGATGGCTATAATAAAGATTGTGAAAAGCAAGCACAGGAATATAAAAAAACTTACGTCTTACAACAACGTGAACCGAAGTATTTGCGCTTCCGAATTTATTTCTAACGTGGCAATAGTATGTGGTCTCGTCCCCGAATGTTATGTTCTGAGAATAAAAATATAAACTTCATTTAAACATCACATAATTTAAAAGAGTGCAGTTACACAAGACAAGAGCCAACTCACACAATAGTTACATTGTTAAACAGATAGCATTTGATTTTCATAAAGTCCAGTGACTGCTGCAGGATATAGGCCTAGGCTATCTGTTTTATCCAACTTCATACTGCTGCACTATTCTCTCCTTTCAAAATTCTAAGGACTGCTGTCAGCCATCAGGATTTTGCATGCATAATTAGATACAAAATCTCAAAATATTATACCACATTAAGCCAAAAACCAGGTTTATTTAATCTATTCTGATAAGTCAAGCAGTAAAAACAACAGCTCGAGAGGAAATCAGATAAAGTGTTCACAGCGCACATAAACATACAGACACTCACAGAAACACACACACACAAACACACACTCACAGACACACACACAGACACACTCCCAGACACACACTTACACACACACAAACACACACACAACCACACCCAAACACATGCGCAAACAAACACATATGTGAGCTCAAATCATAGTGCATTATCAACAGAACAATAATGCTAAAACCAATCAGACCTGGATTTCGAGCGACCCTGACGGCTGCAGAGTGAACCGACCGCTGGTCGTGTTCCGCAGAAGGTACTCTCCTCGACTCCACATGAGGATGGGCTTGGGTGCTCCGAAAACGTCGCATTTCAGCAGAACCGTCTTTCCTTCAGTAACCTTAACGAGCGCGGGTGACGTCTCGACAAATTGTGGCGGCTCGGCTTCAAAATTAAAGAACCACACATAACATATAGCATACATGATCTACTGCATTCTGAAGACTATCAAGGAACAACAAATTTTTATAGGCTTTGAAGGTAGAAATGTTCCCATATGTGTGTAAGAACCTAAACACATTCTAGGTGTTAAAATCTGCATAGGTGTGTGTTTAACACCTCCGGATGTATGGTTTACAAAGAAATAGAAATGAAAATAGTAAGAACAATGTTGCCACAGAAAGAAATATGCAATAACCAAAATTTGCATAATTGTATACAAAGTTATCATTGTACAATTTGGTTCAATACATCACTAAATATCAAATAACTATTGTCATCCTATACATGTACCCAATACCTGTGATCTTACCGAATAACTAAATATCATACAAAATACCAAAATATATAACATAACTAGTCATCTCAAATAATACCTATCCTACCTAATACCTAAATATGTTACCTAATACCTGGTAATTAAATGGTCCACATAATTAGCGATCGTTCCCAATACCTAAATATTCTACATAATTCGAGATCTTACCTAAAATCTAAATACCTAAATACCTTACATAATACCATATACCAGACAACTAGTGATCTTACCTAAATATACCTTAAGTAGGCTATATTAAAACCAGAGGAATTTCAATCCTACCTAATACATTGAGGTAGGCATTAGACAGCAGGTATCCATGTTTGTTGCTGGCATTGCATTGTATGACCTGTATGTCAGCCTGCGAGACATTCGAGAAGATGATGGAATTGCTGGCAACATGCCTCAGCGAATTCGGAGGCATTTCTAGAAGAAGTACACCATAAAAGCCACTGATTAGACAATGCATAGCTTCCAAATCAGCATCAACACTCATTTACAATGTTCATCACAAGTTCCTCATCCCTGGGTCAATGCGCCCCATGCTGCTATACTGAGTAGGCACACTGCGTGCATTAGGGCCCATCCATATATTATTATGTGTGAGAAAAATCGTATTTTCGATCCCCTCACCTCTGTTGCAACTCGCACTTCTAGTGGAAACCAAATGCATACGAACAAAGAAGCTTGGTAAGTCTACCCATAATCACCTTGTTGACGTATCTCCTTGGTTAGACTCACCTGGTTTCTAAAAGACCCTCAGATCACACTTTGTCTTTAAGCTAGGGTTAGAAGACGCTATAATAGTTCCCATAATGAATGAATGAATGATCAGAATGAATGAATGAATGAATGAATGAACGAATGAATGAATAAATGAATGAATGGGTTTAACTTACTCTAACTTCGCTGAAGTCATACATTACCTTTCCAGCTGCTACTTACATTGTTTTCTACATAACACAGCATCTCAAATGACCACACTTAAAATCCGCGTTTATTACCTCTGACCAATCAAAAAAATATATAAATCTCTCAAGTCCTTTTATTTTGCCGTGGCTGAACTGGGAACGCTCCTGAGTAGTTTTCTTGAAGGGGTGTGACATACAAGTCCATAAAATAAGTAAATTAATGAACACTTCTCGTACTCTTCTTCTTCACAGTACATGCTCAAAGAGTTTCAAAACAGATTGCCAATAGAAGACAGAGGGCATTGAGTACCTTCAATGGGAATACCATTGCTGAACCATCTGATCAGCGGAGGTGGGCTGCCAAGAACGTTGCACTCAAACTTAACGCTGTCCTCATCATGAGCCGTTATGTCTCTCATAGGTCGACCCAGGGACCAGTAGGGCAACGCTACAAACAGAACGCAGCAAAAGGAGCTATAAAATCCTGCAATCTGAACACATGAGAAATGTACCGTGCGTGGCATATGTCTCAGTTACATGAACTTGAGTTGGTAACCACTTTGTATTGGCACACAGATCTTATGAAGAAGCTTTTTAGTAGCAACACAGAATCACTGTAATCTATTGTTGTATAAAAAAATGCAGGACAACAATAATCAGGAAATTTGTGTTGCTGCTCTATCCGGCTGCTCTTTAGCAACCAGATTCAGAATTCCATATGACATCTTTGGATCAACCCTGCAAAAACACAGGACGCCATGTATGTTTTAAGTAACTAACCCTTGTTGTTTTTGCACATAAATAATATATTTAATATGCAAGCATGTATTATGTGTATGTACAATTGTACAAGTATGCATGAATTTATGCATGCAAATATATATGCATATATGGAGAAAGTAGTCATTGGGACGCTAGCTTGTGGTTTAATCAGTAGTTCTTCGATACGTTCAAGGACAATGCAGGGGATTGAGACTTAACCAAGCAGAAGAAAATTGAATACGATAAGCTAAACTGCTAATCGAAATTAGAATCGAAATTACCGGTAGCTATTTGACTAACCAATTAGCTAATCCATTAATCGGTTACCCATCTAGACAACCCCTCTGACAGTGCCTAAGGTGTGGAAAAATAAGTGCCTGGACGCTTCTTAGGCCTACCTCTCCAAAATAAGTGCCTGGACGCCCCTTACCTCTCCAAAATAAGTGCCTGGACGCCCCTTACCTTTCCAGTCTGTGCTCGCCAATAAGTGGCTGGACGGCATTCAGATTTTAAAACAAGTGCATGGACGCCGTCCATGACCGTCCAGGCACACTTTAAGCCCTGCCCTCTGATATGAAGCAGTGCTTGTGAATAAGCAGGGGCCGTGCACTTAGCTTTAGACATTTGAGCCTTAGAAATATGATTACTGAAAGATAATTTGAGCTGACATTCCACTTTGAGTTGAATGAGGACGATGACTGGGGATCCAGAGTTCGTTGCGCTGCATTGATAGTAGCCAGCATCCTCCAGTTGTGCATCGCTGATGACCAGCTCCTGACCGAAACTCTCTGGTGGCATCATCATGCGTGACGTCATCTGGCTGCCAAGACGGATCCACGAGATCTTCGGTGTTGGACTGCATGAGACAATACAACACAATACAATACAATATAATACAATACAACACAACACAATGCAACACAATACGATATAATACAATGCAACACAATACAATACAATACAACACAATACAATACAATACAATAACATACAACACAATACAATATAATAGAATACAATACAGTGCAATACAATGCAATACACAACCCAACACAATACAATACAATAGAATAGAATACAATAAAATACAACACAATACAATACAATATAATAGAATACAACACAATACAACACAATACAATATAATAGAACACAATACATTACAATAGAATACAATACAATACAATGCCATATAATACAACTGCACTTTGATATTTCCCTTCTAGCAGGATTTTTAAACGACTTTTCCAGTGAATTACGTGAACATACATTCTGCAGCTCTATTTGAATGTAGGTCTACAGGTTCCTTGTCTTTGCAGGTCAACAAAACCTATCAGACATTCTCATGCAGCATTGCATCGGACATCTTGAAAAAGTTTCATCTCAACATACTTTCTCTATTTACTGTAAGTCACACTAGTTCAAGTTGGTGCATACATTGCTTGTTCTATAAAGGTGCTTTATAATTGATATGACACCCCCCCCACACACACACACACACATACACACATACACACACACACACACACACACACACACACACACATGCATGCATGCATCATAATAAACAATGGAACCCTAAGTAACGAAATAAATTATAGCAATTGATTAACTTACAATCCAGAAAAGATACATTTGAGTTTCTTGTTTTCTCCTTTCATCGCGATGTCTGACGTTGGAGTTGACCACATTAACGATGGAGCACGATGTGGAGGACCACCTGCAAAAAATGGCTCATCAATATCAGACACTGTTAAGAAATATCGAAACACTAGCAAGAAATTCATTCAGCAACAATTTCTGTTCCGCTAACAGACTGAAGAAAAACAATATCTAATGCATAACTGAACATTTAAGTAGCCTATCACCTTTTCCATTAGAAATTATTTATTTCAATTGTCTAAAAACAGGTTTAAAATAATTCACTAATATTTATTTTCCTGGCAATGATTAAAAATGCAAAAAAGCAAGGAAATTAAATAAAAATTGTGGTGAGGTTATTTTTTTTAACCCAAATGGTACTTCGTGCAACAAATTCGAGTAATCTGCATTGAGAAGCATTTTAAACCACCTCTGTTGGCTCTCCTTTATTGCTCGGGTTCCACTCAAGGTTCTTACACATTAATTTATACTCGCCGAGTTCCAAAGTATCTGTGTGACCTCATCCGCTCGCCGACCTCAACCACTTCTCTTCGCCCGCTCAGCTCCCTTGACCGACACGAATAGCTAGAACCGCTTTGCTAACATCTGCTCCTTTTTTCATTGGCCCTGCACTGTGAAACCAGCGTTTTCCTTTAACGCGTTCCTCTTTATTAGCTGGTGATCCAATTAAGTACCTCTTTTCATTGTCTCAAAGCCACTTTGTTTTCTCTCTGGTCTCTGGCGCTGGGAGCGCCTCTGATTAGTCTGCACCATGAGAGGCGCTATATAAATTTAGATATAATACAATGTCACAGCACATGGGTGGTAAGTACCTGGTGGGTCCATGGGGATGATCTTCTGGTCGTCTCCGTGAGAGAGGCTCCGTAGTTCTGGATTCTGGAGGATGCAGAGGTAGCTGTGTCCAGACAGGCTGTCCTTTGCCAGGACATTGGAAAAGTGAAGATTCCCTATGAAACACCCACAACATCAACGTGGTTACTGTCTCCAGCTGTTAACTGATTACATGCATGTATTATATGCATGTATTATATGCATGTATTCATGTTTATATTCATATACATAAGCAAGCTTGTCTATCTGAACGAGTGTTCTATGTGTTTACTGTCTATGCATGCATGTATGCATGTAAGTATGTAATGCAAACATTCATGTATGCATGTATGTATGTAATGCAAGTATGCATATAAGTATGTAATACAAATATGCATGTGTGCCTGCAAGTATGTAACTCAAGTATGCACGTATGCATGCAAATATTATCATGGGTTTGTATCTGTTATGATATCAGGGCCAGAGTTCCTTAGCTTATACAAACCCATGATAGTAGGCTATGTAATGCAAGTGTGCAAGTATGCGTCCAAAATTACAGATTTCTGTTTTCCGGGATCACCCACTCGGCTTTTAACCAGTCTAACCCTTGCTCTCACACCTGATATGACTCACAGTCTAACCCTTGCTCTCACACCTGATATGACTCACAGTCTAACCCTTGCTCTCACACCTGATATGACTTGCAGTGATCAGCACCAGAATGCCCCTTGAGAAGCAGCAATACTCCAGCACTACAGAAAGCTTCCTGGTCATTAGATCATCACAGATTACAAATATTCATCATTACCGGAATAATCTAAAGAGATTCGGTCATTCGTTCGAATGCGTTGGAGACCGAGGACTTCCTCCGCCCAGTAAACGCTTCCAGTGGGATAACTGTTTGGCGGACGACATTTGAGACTGAGTGGAGAACCGATGAACGGCTGATGGATGCGAGGCTCTCGAACGAATGGGAATGGTTCGAGAACTGGAACATGAACAACATTGAACAAATGTCGTAACATCCAAGAACTGGAACATGAACATTGAACAAATGTCGTAACATCCAAGAACTGGAACATGAACAATATTGAACAAATGTCATAACATACATTCATTCATTTCAGTATTTTTACACGGCACCTCTTCAAGAAACTACTCAGAGGCGCTCTCGACTCCAACATGGCCAGAAAGAACAGTTTTCAAGTGCATTATAGAATGTGCCAGAGAGTGACCTGTAGGCAACAGGCACAGTTCAAGAGGGAGGCTATTTCATAATGCCGGGCCAACCCCAGAAAGGCACAGCTTGCACAATGGAGTTGCGACCAAACGGGACTGAGAGCACCCCCTTACCAGCCGAGCTTAGGGATCGACTAGTCCGGATGCCCGATACAGGCTGGCAAAGATCAAGTAGGTAAGTTGGAGCAAGACTTTGCTGGCATTGCCATACTAAGGAAGCGACCCTGCATTCGATACGCTGACGGACAGGGAGCCAGCGCAGAACTTCCAGGATGCAATTTGAAACGTGACTGAATCTGGACATTTGACCAATAAGGCACGCTGCAGCGCATAGAATACAGTCAAGGGAACATAGCCGACCAGATCTATGTTAAACCACGGATAGGCAATAGCCGAGATGAGCTGTGAAAAGGAATTCATGAACAAGCCCAGTTGCAGCGCCAGTTAAGAGATAGCGAGCGACAGTGCGAAGCTGGCGCAGTCGATAAAAAAAACATCCGTGCAATACACGTCAATCAATCAATCAAATCAAATCCGTTTATTCAAAGAGATCAATGCATGAGAAAAATCAATTGACAATAAAGACGCACTGACGAAAGAAAAGAGTAATCACAATGTAAATTATGAACAAAGTATCAGCAGTTATAGAATTAAATGATCCCTGTGAAAGGGTGACCCAGAAAGGGAATGACCCCGCTAGCCTAGGCACCCACTAACAGGAAAAAAGAAAGAAATTATCATGACAGCTGAGGATGAAAAATTTATTGTTAAGCAAAAAATAGAAAAGAACACAGAAAGAGACAAAGGGAGAAGAAGACAAAAAATAATTAATTCAAAGTAGGACTTTCCTTAAAGACAGAGGAAGTGATGCATTAGGGACACAGCATAAAATATAGAGTGGGAGTATAAGTAGCATATAAATTGGAAGTGCCAAGCTATGATGATCAGACTAAAAAGATCAAAGTGGTAACATGTATAAAATCAATCAATCAATCAATCAATCAATCAATCAACGACTCAATTAATCAATCAATCAATTAGTCAGTCAGTCAATCAAGCAAGCAAGCAGTCAGTCCCAACATCGTACCCAGACAATCGTGTCGCATACAAACATACATTGCATACATATAAACTCAAGAACCTCTACACATGCATATAAGACATGCATGCAGACGTATACGGTACATACATACCATCAAGTACTCGGCAAAATATAAATTTGTCATAAGCAACACATTCCATCACCTGCTTTTCTTAAGAAAGCCGTTCCACTAATTGCCATTCCGAAGTCGTTGCTAGCCATGCATTGGTAGACGCCCTGGTGCTGGTTCAGCGGATTCGAGATCACTAGATTCCCGGATCTTGATCCAAGACTGAATTCCGGATTGTCCTCAACGTCAAGGATACTGCCGTCTTTCCTCCACATGTACCTTCAGACAAAACAGATAAAACACTCATTACAATATAAATTGACTAAAACTGACGGTTCTGTTAGATTGTGAAAAGCTAAAAAGACATGCAATTTATTTCAGATACAATCCTAATGACAAAATGACATGTTTTCATTTGTTAACTTTGACGTGGATTTATATATAATAGTGCTTGTGTGGCTTGAACCTGTGAATATTATTCTTTCTACTAAACTACCCTCTGACTTTTCAAACTAAAGTTCAAACTTTAACTTTTTTCAATCCCATAATTATACATTGACTGATTCGTGTTGCAGCAGGTCTGCTATTACCAGAAACATAAAGACATCATAAAAAGTAAGAAATTGCAGCAGTGTTGCTTCAAACCAGACATGATTATAGATCTCCGGAGAGTCCGGACTATGTAAACTCAAACTGATGTCATACACCATGTGTTTGTGTTTGAGAGCACATACCAGTGTCTGGACAATGGGCATGATAAAGCATAACACCTTATCCGCACCTAAGCAGCATTTGCTGATTTAATATCCAAACAACTGCAAAAAGTTGTAGCTCCTTGGGCAGTTATGGGCCTTAACGCCTAATACTGGACAGTTGCTAATATGCTTAAAGTAACTGTTGTGCCTACAAAGTCAATAAATCCAAATCAAATGCATAGAGTACATGTACTTTCCAAGAGTACATCCATATCGGTAATTTAGAACAGCAAAAGATGAACCCCGACCTCACACACACACAAGTTTTATTATTATTAACTGATTGCTTAAGCCTTGAAATTCATAGTATACCAACCAAATAGGCCAGATCCCATTTTAGAAAATCTTTTTTCAATGGTTCCAGCAAAGGCAATACACTTCAAAGTTCCAAAAACACGGATGAATGTATTGTTACCTTGGTGGAGGGTTACCGGAGGCTGTGCAGCGAAGTTCCACTTTGGTTCCAGTTTTAAAGAGAATACGTCTTTCTGGAACTTCAAGAAACGATGGTGGAACGACATCTACAAAATAAATTAGGCCTACAATACCGTCGGATAAATACTACAATATCTGCATTTTCTTTGGCAAAAGTGCACTTTGAGCATTTAAGATTCTAGTTAATCGTCATTGCTCGAATAGAAGTGGGATTCATGTAAAGAATCTTGCTTAAATAGGCCTAGAAGCTGAATTGATTGAAAAGATTCTTGTTAAAGTAGAAGTTTGATGACTTGGATTGATGAAAAATAATAATAAAACAATGGACGAATAACCAAAATAGACCTAATTATGCTAACATTTACCGGTTACCATTTTCTTTATGAAGGCCTGAGCTTAGACCTACATGCATAGCCTATGTGAATCTAACACGCTTGAAAATTCAGTTCAACCTTGGCGCACAACATTTTAACCTTACAAAGAGAGCTGCATGATAAATGTCGGCATATGATAAATTAATTTAAAATCATGAACTAAAATAGTAAACAAATACACGGTTGCCGTACTCTTCAGCCTGACTGGTGCTCCACCAGGTGATGCTCCAGTTTTTCCTTGCCACACGAATTTCTGCGGCGGCTCAGAATATCTTGCGGGTGTTGAAGTTGACCCGAAAGTGACCCGAGATGACGATGTCGATGACGATGACGATGACGACGACGATGAAGGTGTTGACATTGCGTCATAGAGCATATATTGCAGCGGCTGCTCTTGAGGTCGACGATGGTTCTGATGATATGTGACGTTTATCGATAGCAAGATGGCGCTGTCAGATGTTCGCACTGCAATGGATGAAGTTGTCTCGTCTGCGGCCAGCACTGTGTCGACTGCTGTAAAAAGAATCAGTCATTGGTTTTAAGTATCAATCGATCAATCAATCAATCAATCAATCAATCAGTCAGTCAGTCAGTCAGTCAGTCAGTCAATCAATCGACCAATCAAACAATCAATCAACCAGCCAATCAATCAATTGGTCTATCAATCGTCCAATCAATCAATAAATGAATACTTTTATTGGTCATTATGACACAATAATTATGCAAGCAAATAAATCAGACATTCATGTAGGCTACAGTGGCGCCAATGGGCTGACCCGACGGAACATAAACTCCATAGGCTAGAAGCCTAGTTTGGCCAGCAGTTATAGGCCTAATACAATGGTGCGTTCTTAGCACCATTATAGGCTTAACACACTACAACAATACATACATACATACATACATACATACATACATACATACATACATACATACATACATACATACATACATACATACATGCATACATGCATATATGCATACATACATAACATACACACATAGTATGTATGTATGTATGTATGTATGTATGTATGTATGTATGTATGTATGTATGTATGTATGTATGTATGTATGTATGTATGTATGTATGTATGTATGTATGTATGTATGTATGCATATATGCATGTATGCATGTATGTATGCACATACATGTATGTACATACATACATACATATATATAAGTACATGCATATATACATAGCCTACACACATATATTATATACATGCATACATGAATGTTCAAATAAATATAATTGCTTAGAAGCGTATAAGCCTATATCTTATATATATCGGGTCTAACCATACTTGCCTTGAATTGTAATTAGAATAGTGACTGTTGCTGTCATGGAAACAGACAAAAGACCATTCATCACCATGGAAACAGCCAGATGTACCATTGTGCCCCTGCACAAAAGACAAGATCTTTGATTGAAATGTTGAACGTTGTCGATAACTTAATGTCTCGATTTTAAAATAATGGCCTGGCTTGATATCCCTATAGTTGGCATCGACCTTCATCTCCTGGTTAACTTCTTTATCTGAATGTTGGCCTTTGTTTTAGGTGTAATTTTAATATGCTTTTAATCAGGCTGCGTCATAGAATAGTGTTTAGCGTGATACTCTGTCATGACTCATGAGCGACTGCACACAGGGGCAAGAGCAGGCACTTGCCCCGAAATTACACTTAATTGTTAACTACTACTTTTCGGGTTTTAACAATTTCTTTGCACTATGGGCCTACGCATTAATGAAACCAACGATAATCAGAGTGACACTGAGAATTTGTCATTCAGAAATCTGTATCAAAAGCAACCATGTTCTTAATTTCCTGCTTTGCATTTTTCAATCTCTTGTTGTACAAAAATAATCCGAGACCAGTCATTGTTTTGCCCATTCTGCAAAAATCTCTGCGGGCGCTTACGTGCTCTGTGAGCTGTGACGCACTTTAAAACATTCAGATATCGATGGCTGGAAGCACAAAGGTGCTAAGCGCACTTTTCTTAATTCTAAGAAAACTGAAGTTGAAGTTTTGTTATGTGTTGCTAAAATTCATTATTCAAAATAATTCGATTTGCAATGACTTTTCCAAAAGAAGAGCTTATTGCAGTGTTACAAGTATTTTTATTTTTGCACAAATAATTCTGTTTGTAAAAAAAAAATGACTTTGTAAAATTACTGTAAGGAAATATATGCACTTAGGACTTTTGTGCGCTGATGCTGGGACACCTGAAATACTAATTCATGTCAACTGTTTTGACAATTGTTTTAGAAGACCCTTAATAAATACTGTTCTAACTAGCCTTTAAGCATTTGTTAATTTATTAAGCACCACATGATTATATTATTTAATTTTAAAATTTCTTTTAAGCAAAAAAACTCCTAATAATAATTATCAGGAAAATAACCAAAAATAATTTAATTCAAGTATGAGCGACTCTTACGCCGAGTTTTCCTTCAAATTAATGTGATAATCATAGCTGTCATACTTATCATTATAATTAACATCCAATAAAGATTTAAGAAAAAAATATTATAATGAAAATCAAGAAGCACCAAAATGCATCTTCCTCCATAATTTATCCACATTTCACACGTTGAAGAAGTAAAACAATAAAATGCAACAGTAATTATAAAATAATGCTCTGCATTCAAGCCATTAGTTTCAGATAAGAAAAAAATAACATTAAGTTTGAATTCAGTCTTCTTCCTCGTCAGCACAGGGCTCCGAAAGACAGTCTCGAGCTCTAGCATTTGAAGGCAAGTCATTGTAGAAAACCGCATGCTCTGCCGGAATTACTCTGCTCTTCAGTAGCGCAAGGAGGTCAGCTTTTTTGGCCGTCGAGATTGGGATTCGAGAGAGATAGGCTGGTGTAAGTTCCCCTATCAGTGTGTTTGGCCTGCCGCGTTTGCTGGATATGTTGAGGCGAAGGAAATTCTCATCACTAATCTGGTATTTGTACTCAATGACAAATGGGTGAAGTTTACTGAAGCGCAGCCACTTAACACGTAGCCAATTCACCGTATCCCCCTCCATATTCTTGCTGCGATTTAGTAGAAGAGTAGAAGCCAGCATCTTCAAGTCACTGAAGTCTGTGTGCATCATTCGCTGAACGATAAATGGAGGAGCTTTCTTTCGTGCACCGGCTATCGCCACTTCCCAATCACGAGTTGTATAAATTTTGAGATGCTTTGTAGCTCGCTCAATCAGGGAGTGCATTAGATCTACATCTAAATACGAGTGGCCACTCTCCATATACTTTAGATCAACAGTTTGTAGAGAAGGCAATGTTCTAATGGCGTACAACATGACTGCACAGATAAACTGGTTGCGATTTTGTCCACCGCAAGTATCTGAGAATGATGTGACGTGCGTGACGGTTGCTGGAAGTTTTCGCAAGTAATCCAGAAGGGCGGACCCTATATCATTTGCTCCCCTACCACCTTCTGTCTCGTCCCATATGTAATTGAATCCTTGTTGGGATGCCGATTCCAGTATCGTAAAGTTGTACACAGCAAGCTTCCTTCTATAATATATTTGTGAATCACCTGCATGTGGAGTAGAGAGAACTGCTTCAAGATCAAATGTTATGGCTCGATACGATTGGTCACTGCAAGCTTTTACTTTATCGCGACTCTTCTCCTCCATAGACTCTTTTTCTCGCCTTTTATGTGCTTCCCATGCATCATGCAAGTTCGTCTTCTCTGTATCCACAGCATTTCTGTAGCTATTACAAGTGGAGCACTGATCTTTCTTAGGAATAAAGAAGCCAAGATTAAATTGGGTATTGAAGACTCTTCGATAGATTTCTTGCTTAACAGGTGCTACTCCAAGCCTTTGACAGTAATCCTCACTGTACAAACGGTAAAGCTGTTGAATATTAAGATCAGGTGCCAAATACCGTTTACGTGAGTCTTTGCGAGTGTAATGCGATTCAACCTGCGGAAAGCTGTTTATGTGATCGACGATCTTCTGGATATTCTCATCTGAAGTTTTATTTGCAGGAACCTTTCCTTTCCGACCATCTTTTCCAACAAATAAACCAGTATCTGATTTACCTTTTAAAGCCCTGTTAACAATCTTCATTGAAATAGCAAGAGTACTGCAAAAGAAGTTTCTACAGACACGCATTCGATCATCATCGGACATCAAATAATACTCTCGACTTTTCTTGCGCTTTGTGCTTACAGTGTGAATGGTCGAGCACTTCTACTGCAGAAACCTCTCTGCAAAAAGGCTCCAAGACTAGAGGAAGTGTAGGATCAAGCCCTTCAACTGTCATAGCAGGTGTACGATTAAGCGGAGAAGAAACCTCGAGGTCCAGAGGAAGCATAGTTGCAGGCAAATCAGTTGCCAGCGGGTGTGAATGGTCGAGCACTTCTACTGCAGAAACCTCTCTGCAAAAAGGCTCCAAGACTAGAGGAAGTGTAGGATCAAGCCCTTCAACTGTCATAGCAGGTGTACGATTAAGCGGAGAAGAAATCTCGAGGTCCAGAGGAAGCATAGTTGCAGGCAAATCAGTTGCCAGATGTTCAGTAGAAGTTCCTAAGACAGACAAAATGCATACCCAAGTTAAACAATGTAAAGAAACACGGAGGGATGCATCGCTGGTTTTAATATTCACTATGGCAAGCAATACCGGTCTATGCGTCTGCAGGTGTGTTCTGGTGGTCACGATCCTACCTGTAGTTGCTTAATAATACCGATGAGACGTCCATGACATCGCCTTTCGATGCAGCCCAAACCTTACTGCATAATACCGCATAATTTTTACAATTTTACCACATAAGCCGATTTCGAGCTTTAAATCACTTAATTTCCCAAACATCAACATTTATTTTCCATAATTTTACAGCATTTTCTAAGGTTCCTATTAATAAGCTTACCATCATCACTGGATTCCTCGATTGAATCATTAAGGTCCATGATCATCTGAAGCGCTTGTGCAGAACTGAAACGATGCACTCGTTTATGCATTTCAATAATAATGTATTGAGAGCAGAAACAGTAAACAATAAGCAGTAAACACTAAAGATTTCGAGATATTGTTTCTGTTATTTTTAATGTAACTTTTATTATTTTTGTAACGGGGACGACGATAAACAGTAATGGCGAATGGCGTGGAAGTCAACAACAAAGACAAGGCGTTAAAAAAAGAGGGTGCACATAGGTATTAAGTGCGCTTGAGCTATTTGCGCTCTATGGATTTCAGCCAATGAGACTTAGCCCAATTGTGTTTTGGTGCCAAGTGATCCAAATTAACATCGTAAACGTTAGTACCTTTGTGCTCCGATGTATATTTCTTCCAGGCATATTATGCACTACTTTTTTGAAAAACCCAAAAAAGTGCGCTTAGCACCTTTGTGCTTCCAGCCATCGATATATGCAAATTACAATAATGACCACAATAAATGTACATGAAGAATTAGATCAGGAATTCAAGTGTCGACCAAGATGGGTGAATTTTTCCTTTTTGCACCTCAAGCGTTTCTATTCTACACTGCATGCTAGCATTATCTTGGGCACTAGATTGGACCAATGCGATCGAATTCTACGTATGACCCGGGTCGCCTAATTATTATAGGTCCTATTAGGTCTATGACGTCCCCATAATGAGCTTAGTAACGAACATGAGTGTATAGCCTACAGCAAGAGCGCACAAAGTAATAGCGCACAAGGTATATATGCCTAGGCTTAAGACAAAATGTACGGGTGCGTACGAAGAGAAAGGCGTCGAAAATACGATTTTCTGCGTACATCTAATGGATCATGGATGACTTTTATACGACCGCTATGAGTATTGAGTTTCTTACCACGAATGTTGAGTTTGTCGTCTAATATCCTCGAAAGATATCGGTATCAACTGCCATTGTATACGTGTTCGGTGTTTACTTCAGAATCAGATCGATCTGCTTATGAATTTGCCGTGAAAAAATAAATGGCATCACATGCAGTTGTTGCTGAGAGGAGGAGGAGAAGGAGGAGCAGGAGCAGGAGGAGGAGGAGGAGGAGAAGGAGGAGCAGGAGGAGGAGGAGGAGGAGGAGAAGAAGGAGGAGGAGGAGGAGGAGGAGAAGGAGGAGGAGGAGGAGAAGAAGGAGAAGGAGGAGAAGGAGGAGGAGGAGCAGGAGCAGGAGGAGGAGGAGGAGAAGAAGGAGGAGGAGGAGAAGGAGGAGGAGGAGCAGGAGGAGGAGGAGGAGAAGGAGGAGGAGGAGCAGGAGCAGGAGAAGGAGGAGGAGCAGCAGCAGCAGCAGAACTTGAAAGCAAACCGACTTCCACCAAATCCTCAACCATCCAATTAGAATACAATAATAATAATATTAATATTAATTATTGACGATGCAAATGTGCAATGCTTCAATCTCCGTTCGACCATTCGTTGTATGCGCAAAGCCGCAAACACACATGCAACACACACACACGCACATACACACGCACACACCCGCAAACATATGTGTGTAGCGATTGTATAACTACGCTACAGGTTTCGGGTCGCTAATATTATTTTATTTAATTTTTGATCGATTATGGGGTTTCAGGGATCTGATATATTTGTTTTATTTCTGTATTTTTGAGCTGCCTTGTGTGACCTATATTTTAATGTTGATTTGCGCTTGACACGGGTCACAGCGACCGCTGACGTAGGCAGCAGTCGTTGCTGTTCCATTAATTGGTATATGTTCACACGCTCTCAGCGATCGTCGGTCGCTGTCTTCAAAGGCCGTGCCGCTTGCAGTCGATGAGGGTAATTAAACTTTCGCACGCTCTCTGAGGTGGTCTGATGATCAGAGTGAGCGAGGAATACAGCCAGCCAGACAAGCACAGGCAGGGACACGGATTGAGAAGGAAACACCGTTGGCGTGTGGGTCTGTGTACGTGTGTTTTCTCAAGGTTGAACTGGTGCATTTGATGCCTACGTGATCAGCGGCAGATGGCGCTTTTCAGAAGGAGAGATTGAAGGAGAAAGACAGTGAGCTACAGACAGACGCGGAGATACACAGGAGAGGACGCACGTGGCAGCTGATTCTTGCCGCCTTGAAACAGCTGCGTTGCTGCTGGGTTTGCGCGCGCGGCTCGCTTGCTGGTCATGCGCAGAAAGGGGGACGCTCTCCTTGTCAGGCAGTTATAAAAGAGCAGCGCGACGCTGAGTTGCTCAGTTGCGCACAGGATCTCAGGGCGGTCGGATGTATTGCGGCGGTTGGTAGTTTTAGGCTCGATCAAGTTGGTGAAGCATGGCCAGGATAAGCGCCTGCTTGCACTAGTTGCGCATACACGGATTCTGTCGGCGATTCATTCTCTCTCGACATGGAGTCGATTAAATAAAAGAGTTTGTTTGTTGCGAGAAATACATCAGCGTCGCTGCAAGTTTTGTCTTCGCCCTCGCTTCGGATATATTCCTGGATTACTAATTCAAGGCCTCTCTTCGCCCTGTCACACGGAGTGATTTATCGTGGGCTTCGAATCGCCAGCGCTCTGCTCTCGTTCTCTGAAATTGTGTTGCGAAGCGGTTGTTCGTATGGTTGCCTAAGGGCGTCTTTCTCAAACGGCTTGGATAAATAGCCGAAATTGTTGTTCATTGCGAGAAATCAGCATCGGATTTAGCTGATCTTTTCGGGCGTTTCAAACTCGACGCCTTTCTGTGTGTTTCGTCGCATCTCTTGGATATCGTCTTCGTCGCTGTTCTTCGCACACGATCGGCTTTGTCCCTTGTCTTCGGACATAAGGTACGCTTTATTGGGGAATTAATACGATCGGTTATTAAGACATTTTGGGCTGAACTGAAATTGGCTGTGGGACTTGAGAGTCAATCGGGATTTAATTTAGGCATACTCCGGTTGATAGGTGTTTGCATTGAATTGTTGCATTTGATTTTCATTGAATGTCTTTACAAAGGATAGGAACTGATAATTGAACTTACTGACTTTTATGTTTGATTGCTTTGAACATAATTGATGTCAATTGAAGATTCAATTGATTGGGAATAATAAGAAATATTAATTAAACTTCTGACTTTGATTATTGATGGCTTTGAATGTGACGGATGTGGATTGAATGCTTGATTTGTTAATAAGAATAACTACTTCGTTCACTGCTAGCGATATTGACCGTGAGCTATAAAGATAGGAGTCATTTCTATAGCGCTATGGAGGAGTCTAGGCCAGTCACTCCCGCTCAGCCTTCTAGGCCCCCTTCTTCTATGGAGATATTGCTCGAGGCAATACAAACTAATGCTAGGTCCACTCATGAAGCAATACAAACTAATGCTAGGTCCACTCATGAAGCAATACAGACTAACGCTAAGTCTTCACAAGAGGCTATGCAAGCGCATGCTAAGTCAACTCATGATGCTATGACTTCTATACAGTCGTCTTTGCAACTGAATGCCAGAGAGACGCAAGAGGCGATTGCTACGGTGGAGTTTAATGTCCTGGCCGTGCAATCCAATGTAGGCGATGCTATTTCCTCAGTGCAATCGAATGTAAGAGAGGAGATCTCGGCTGTAAGAGATAACGTCAGGGAAGCGCTGACGGAAGTTGTATCACGATTGGAAAGGCTAGAGGCATCGCCGGTACCCAAGCCTGCTGTGGATTTGAACCCTGGTTACCTCACCGCTATTACCACTGCGGACGCGCCATACCACTCGACCATCGGCCTGGAGGAAACTTTGGGTGCTAGGCCTAAAGATTTCACGCAACCTGGTATATTGCGGAGAAGTGATAGATTGGCTGGTAGGCCGCCAATTTCATATAGGGAGTACGGTAGTCGAAAAGACTGGCCGCCTTTCCTGGGTTGGGAATCGAACCCAGAAGTCACCTCATCCTGTCCTCCCTCTATCTCTAGAGCTTGTCCACAGCAGCACGCGGTCCCATCAGGCGAGGATCCGGAAGTGGCGACTCCGGGGATGCCGATAGGGGCGGGCGTAACAATTGGTCCCAGCCAGTGGGGTCAAATTAGTTCTAGAGATTTTGGCGATGATAGGTTAGAAGAGGAAACTGACTATGCTAGAACAGGCGAAATGGCAATTTCTTTTGAAAGAAGGAAGGAAAGGGAATTTGCTGATAATGTGGAAATAATGTCTGATGATGGTAGTGTAGACGTTGAGATCAGCAAGATAATGGAATCTAGACCTAAAACTGTTAAAATAATTGATAACAGAATGCATGCAGCACGGCAACCGGAGTTTAGAAATTTGGAAATAAATAAACCGATCGCTAATAAATTGTCACGGGAGGGGGGTGATAAGGTCAATCCAGTTCCTTTTGCCTCTTCGTCGCCTTCCCACGGTGCATATTCTCGACTTGATCCGCAATGGAGGATGCAAGAACCGCCTGCGTTCGTCGATCAACAAAGAGCGGAAACGGCGCAGCACCGGATCGACAGCCGGCAACCAACGTCGGGAATGCCGACCTCAATGCCCGACGGTGCTTTCCACGGTCGTGCAACTTCGACCATGGTTGGTCGAGACTACGCTCGACCCGACCTTCCTCCTGGACCAGCGGCGATGGCAACGGTCGACTGGATGCAACCATACGCTCGTCCCGACCATTCAAACATGCCGTGGAGGTATGCTCCGACCTACGCTCCGAACGCTTTCTACGGTAGCAGCGACAACCGGGTTTGGGTCGACCCGCCTCGCTGTCTCGACCCGCTTCGACCAAGCGACGCCGTCTTTCCTCGGTGGCCAACGGTCGTGGAATCGGCGAGGATGAGTTCATGCCTGGGTGCGCAGAACTTCGGATTTAGCCGTGACGCCGAATTACCGCGATGTCAGACGGTAACGAAGTCGACACCTCTGGAGAAGAATGAAACGACGGGCGATGATAAAGCGACGTCTGCGGTTGGTGAAACGAGAGCACGGACGTCTACCAACGCTTCAGTCGGCCCTATTAAAGTTGTCCCGACGACCACCGTCGCAACGCAAACGACCGGCGACTGGGGGTTACCGTCGATCGGTTCAAAGGGAACAATCAAGGAAGCAGAACCGACCGCGTCGACGACAGCTAAAGAGGGCGAGGCCAAACAGTCGTCGCCTTCGTCTACCAAGCCAACACAATTCCTGAAACTCGGGTCTTTTAGCGGAAAGACGGACGTTGAAACATTCTTACGAAAATTCTCCGTGTGCGCCAGGAATAACAGATGGACGGACGAGGAGAGATTGAACCAATTAGTAGTCTCATTGGTTGAACCGGCGACTCATTTGCTGAGCGAGTCGAACGCAGATGGCCTGGACACTTGGACGGCTTTGGTCCAGCGACTTCGTGAACGATACGGCAACGCTGAACAACAAGCCCTGTTCCAAACGCAGCTAAGCACCAGGAAACAGAAAGTCGACGAGGATATGGGCGTCCTGGTGGACGACATCCGACGTCTCTCCACGCGCGCTTATCCGGGTTCCTCGACAGCTCACAGCGAAGCTATTGCTGTTCGGGCATTCTTGGATGCCCTGAGAGATAGAACGCTTGCTCTGAAAATCCGAGAGCGAGAACCGAAATCCCTCGACGAAGCCTACAAGGTAGCGATGCGATTGGACGGCTACCAGAAAGCAGAAGACGGTGGCCATGAGCAACAAGACCGACGACACGGCCGTGTCAACGCAATTAAAGAACAGGAAGAAGAGTCGAAAGTAAAGGATCTGGAACGGCGGATGGAGCAAATGAGGAGACAAGTGGAGCGACTAGAGAAGGAGCGACAATCCGTTTCGGCGCCACAATACAGAGACAACAATCGCGGGCCGTGGAGAGGTCAGAACGGGTCAACAAGAAATGAATGGTCGAATAACAATGGAAGTTATGGACGGGGAACTCCGCGATGTTTCCTGTGTCATCGGCTCGGTCATTTGAGCTCGGCGTGCAGACTTCGGCCATATGTGGAAACAGAAACGGAAGCAGGACCTTACGCGCGCCGATGCTTCGAGTGTTCTGCGACGGACCACATAGCGCGCCTCTGCCCTCTTCGACAACAGCAGCAGGCTCCACCTAGCGACAACCTTGGACAACCTGTGGGCGATAACCACGACAACCCCAGCGTTGGTCGTGTGTTCGCTGTTCGGTCCGCTCCAGCGCCGAGCAGGGACCAGCGGAACGGGCAGAACCAGGAGCGTCGGTCGCGGAGGTCGCCATCATCGTCGAGGAGGCGAGACAGTGGTCGGAACTCACCAAGAGAGGAACGACGCTGTTTCTACTGTGACGACAGTTCGCACCTTTTGAGGAGCTGTCCGCTTCGCAATGGACCCCCTGAGGACCGGATCTGGAGGATGCTGGGAGAACCGACCGGACTTCGTCCGCCTGAAAACTTGACGTCGGCTGGGTAACTCTGTTAAATGACCGCTTAATTTGCGGCCATTTTGAATACAGGGAGATGCCTGTAACACTGTTTTATTTTGATTTTGATGAATACATTTTTGATTTACATGTGGAAGGCTTTACATGTGTGTGTTACTGTGTGAATAACTGTATTCTTGCATCGTATGTTGTGCAGTCATAGATGTATGGCATAGTATTAATATGTGTATTGCATTGCTGACTGTCTGATTCATGTTTGCAATGGTGATATATATTAGTATTGTATTGCATTTGCAATGAAGCGATGGACGATTTTATTATTGCCTCTGCTGTAGACAGAAAACTGGACTGTCAATGCCTGCATTGCGCTATATAAATATTGGTTTTACCTGTTGATGTATATATAAGGTTGCCTATTTTAGTTAAGGCCATTGATGACGATTATGTGACCTTGAACTTAGACCTGCAGTGGAATTAGCCATGATGATGTGATTATGTGATATTATGACCTGCGGTGAAATAGTAGGCCTATATGTTTCTGAGTTAATGCTCGGAGGGGAAATTTGCATTAGGCCTATATTCCGCTTTATCTATAACCTGATTTATGAAAAATAATTTAAAGAGATTTGCACAGTTAAAGTTTAATGCTCCTAATTTCTGTGGTAGTGTTTTTATATTCGTAACTATTGTCATTGTATATATTAAGTGTATAGATGCATTATTGATGAGTTAAAAGGCGCTAAGTAAATGGTTAATCGACCCATATAGCGCTTAACTGCAATCTGTCGGGATTAGGCCTATATATATGGTTTACCCTGAGGATAGGCCCATACTATTCTGAGGTTCGGTAAAATTTGTCGGCATGTTGTATATATTTGAGCTCCAGTAGATATATAATCTGCCTTGATTAAAATGGTAGGCCTAAGAGTGTTAATAATGTTAAGACATGGGCGACAATAATATTTAATTATGCTGTTGCTTTACGAATAATATTAGATCGCAACGGGATTATATATATAGTTGGTCTCGATTAAAATGTAGGCCTACATGTTTTGATAGCCCAACGCGGAGGAATAAGCGATAATTTAGTTATGCTGTGTAATTTTTGCATTAGTTTTGCGGTTTTGCCTGATTCCCGCCTGCAATGGAATTATATGATTAAACTGCGAGGCCTAGTGACATTAATTAGGACTAGGCATAAAATAATTAGAAGTTCTGTCTGTGCGAGAAATGAGGTTAGCCTAAATGATTTTGTGGCATTGGATTTAATTTTATATTAATCCTGTGCAGATTTATATTTGGATTAATGAATGACCTAATTTTGAGTTCGCTTATTGTAGGCATAATTTTGCCATGTTGTACGCTGTACATGGACTAATTATAGGCTGGTTTAGTCGTGCTGCCAGTCGTCTCCGTTCCCACGACTCCTACAGAAGCCAATTGTAGAGAGAGTGGGGATAGCGACAGCGTGGTCTGTGTGACACATCATAGGCGGTGAACGATTGACCGTCGTGGATGGACCGACGGAAGGATAATGTTCAGCTGCGCAGTTATAAGTAACGTCGTTAAAATTATTATGGGACTATATAATCATGATTTGATAGTAGGCCTGGATTTGAAGGTTGATAGTTAATACAGGCGCCAGATATGTGGTAGGCCTAATTTCTACCCTACTTTTATGAGCGCTAATTAGGCCTAACTTTGTGCAGGTCAGCGCGACCTTAGTCGTATGATGCACTTTGGCCTACATGATGGTTTGTTGCCTAATTCCCACGGGATTTTAAGAGACGCACGCGGTAGATGCATAGCGTGGGAGAATAGTGAGCGGCGATTAATTAGCAATCGTTGTTTCCCAGGCGCGTGGGTGGTCCCGTTAGTCTCCGCTGCATCACTAATAGAATGAAGGAAAGATAATAGGCCTTGATGCTATGCAATGATGCATAAGGATTTATAGTAGACTAAAGTGGCCTAACGTTGATTTGCGCTTTAGACTAAGATCTCATATTAAAATCATGATAATCCTTTTAGGCCTAGGATTTTTACGATTATACAATGTGACTGTTTTGTAACGTTAATTGCAATAATATGTTACGTTAGCCTATGTTTAAATGGCCTATTTTAATTCTGTGCATAATCGGTTGCATTTTTAATAATTAAGTAGGCCTACTGAAAGATGTTGGGAAGGGAGCGGCATATTAAGCTGAAGTTAGGCTTGGTCTCTTACGGTAAGCTTTGATGGGGAGCCTACGGATAGTTATAATGAGCATTGGCCTTTGGAGACTTAAGCTGTGTGTGTAGTCTCAGGTAATTTGCTATGATAGTACCGTTGTTAATGGGATTAGAGACTTAGGTTTAACTGCTTAGATGAGTCTTTAAATGTAGACGTTTGCCTACAGTGAAATGCCTAAAGAAGTCTCGATGGTAAAGGCCATGGGTGGCCTATTAATCAGATGACCTGTTGTAAAGGTAACGTAGGCCTAATGGTGTTTGTAACTGTGTCGTGGGTTCTTAAGTCAATGTTTGCCGTAGGATTCTTGGTACATAACTGAACTGAAGGAAGCCTTTATATACTTTCTATATATATAAATGCTTTTGAGCTTCACTGAACGCTTAGCGATGGAGCTATATAAATATTATAATAATAAATGTTTCTTTCGCTTGAACTGACATTTAACGCTAAAATGTGAACTTTCTGATGCTTACGTTGAGGACTGTTCATTGCATATATTTTTAATTCTTGCATTTGAATCATTGATGTAAAAATTGGAGTATGGCCTTACTAACATTTCAGGATCCATTTTTCCAATTAAAGGGATCCTGAAATCAGGGAGGGCCGAGAATAGTGTAGCGATTGTATAACTACGCTACAGGTTTCGGGTCGCTAATATTATTTTATTTAATTTTTGATCGATTATGGGGTTTCAGGGATCTGATATATTTGTTTTATTTCTGTATTTTTGAGCTGCCTTGTGTGACCTATATTTTAATGTTGATTTGCGCTTGACACGGGTCACAGCGACCGCTGACGTAGGCAGCAGTCGTTGCTGTTCCATTAATTGGTATATGTTCACACGCTCTCAGCGATCGTCGGTCGCTGTCTTCAAAGGCCGTGCCGCTTGCAGTCGATGAGGGTAATTAAACTTTCGCACGCTCTCTGAGGTGGTCTGATGATCAGAGTGAGCGAGGAATACAGCCAGCCAGACAAGCACAGGCAGGGACACGGATTGAGAAGGAAACACCGTTGGCGTGTGGGTCTGTGTACGTGTGTTTTCTCAAGGTTGAACTGGTGCATTTGATGCCTACGTGATCAGCGGCAGATGGCGCTTTTCAGAAGGAGAGATTGAAGGAGAAAGACAGTGAGCTACAGACAGACGCGGAGATACACAGGAGAGGACGCACGTGGCAGCTGATTCTTGCCGCCTTGAAACAGCTGCGTTGCTGCTGGGTTTGCGCGCGCGGCTCGCTTGCTGGTCATGCGCAGAAAGGGGGACGCTCTCCTTGTCAGGCAGTTATAAAAGAGCAGCGCGACGCTGAGTTGCTCAGTTGCGCACAGGATCTCAGGGCGGTCGGATGTATTGCGGCGGTTGGTAGTTTTAGGCTCGATCAAGTTGGTGAAGCATGGCCAGGATAAGCGCCTGCTTGCACTAGTTGCGCATACACGGATTCTGTCGGCGATTCATTCTCTCTCGACATGGAGTCGATTAAATAAAAGAGTTTGTTTGTTGCGAGAAATACATCAGCGTCGCTGCAAGTTTTGTCTTCGCCCTCGCTTCGGATATATTCCTGGATTACTAATTCAAGGCCTCTCTTCGCCCTGTCACACGGAGTGATTTATCGTGGGCTTCGAATCGCCAGCGCTCTGCTCTCGTTCTCTGAAATTGTGTTGCGAAGCGGTTGTTCGTATGGTTGCCTAAGGGCGTCTTTCTCAAACGGCTTGGATAAATAGCCGAAATTGTTGTTCATTGCGAGAAATCAGCATCGGATTTAGCTGATCTTTTCGGGCGTTTCAAACTCGACGCCTTTCTGTGTGTTTCGTCGCATCTCTTGGATATCGTCTTCGTCGCTGTTCTTCGCACACGATCGGCTTTGTCCCTTGTCTTCGGACATAAGGTACGCTTTATTGGGGAATTAATACGATCGGTTATTAAGACATTTTGGGCTGAACTGAAATTGGCTGTGGGACTTGAGAGTCAATCGGGATTTAATTTAGGCATACTCCGGTTGATAGGTGTTTGCATTGAATTGTTGCATTTGATTTTCATTGAATGTCTTTACAAAGGATAGGAACTGATAATTGAACTTACTGACTTTTATGTTTGATTGCTTTGAACATAATTGATGTCAATTGAAGATTCAATTGATTGGGAATAATAAGAAATATTAATTAAACTTCTGACTTTGATTATTGATGGCTTTGAATGTGACGGATGTGGATTGAATGCTTGATTTGTTAATAAGAATAACTACTTCGTTCACTGCTAGCGATATTGACCGTGAGCTATAAAGATAGGAGTCATTTCTATAGCGCTATGGAGGAGTCTAGGCCAGTCACTCCCGCTCAGCCTTCTAGGCCCCCTTCTTCTATGGAGATATTGCTCGAGGCAATACAAACTAATGCTAGGTCCACTCATGAAGCAATACAAACTAATGCTAGGTCCACTCATGAAGCAATACAGACTAACGCTAAGTCTTCACAAGAGGCTATGCAAGCGCATGCTAAGTCAACTCATGATGCTATGACTTCTATACAGTCGTCTTTGCAACTGAATGCCAGAGAGACGCAAGAGGCGATTGCTACGGTGGAGTTTAATGTCCTGGCCGTGCAATCCAATGTAGGCGATGCTATTTCCTCAGTGCAATCGAATGTAAGAGAGGAGATCTCGGCTGTAAGAGATAACGTCAGGGAAGCGCTGACGGAAGTTGTATCACGATTGGAAAGGCTAGAGGCATCGCCGGTACCCAAGCCTGCTGTGGATTTGAACCCTGGTTACCTCACCGCTATTACCACTGCGGACGCGCCATACCACTCGACCATCGGCCTGGAGGAAACTTTGGGTGCTAGGCCTAAAGATTTCACGCAACCTGGTATATTGCGGAGAAGTGATAGATTGGCTGGTAGGCCGCCAATTTCATATAGGGAGTACGGTAGTCGAAAAGACTGGCCGCCTTTCCTGGGTTGGGAATCGAACCCAGAAGTCACCTCATCCTGTCCTCCCTCTATCTCTAGAGCTTGTCCACAGCAGCACGCGGTCCCATCAGGCGAGGATCCGGAAGTGGCGACTCCGGGGATGCCGATAGGGGCGGGCGTTACATGTGTATATACATATACACACACAACCACGCACGCACATGCGCGCGCACACGCGTACACACACATAGACCTACACATTGTACTGATGATCATCTCTAATGCTCTACCGGTACTCTTATATTAATATTGTATTAATTGTTGAAGACCCATTGTAATCGTAAACTCGAGATTTTGCAAAGCGCCACAGTATAGCTGAGTAGCCTATACTTTATATACTTTATATACCTTATATACTTTATATACTTTATATACTTTATATACCTTATATACTTTATATACCTTATATACTTTATATACCTTATATACTTTATATACTTTATATACTTTATATACCTTATATATACTTTATATACCTTATATATACTTGAAAGCTTAGCTTAGCACCGAGCACCGGATTATCAGTGAGCGCTGCGTTAAGTCTGACAGGTTGGCAAGCAATATAATTTTATGATGATGATGGTTCTCTGCCCGAAGGCAGGCTCATTGGCTTTACGCCCCTGGGGATGAGATGAGTGAGGTGGTTTCCCGTTGCCTTGCCCACAGACAATGATGGGTAAGCAACTTGCGATTAGCAGTTTGCGCCCCTGTGTCCCACACGAGCTAACCCGAGATATCTAAATCTCTGAATGTCAAATTCCAGCCCGAGGTTTGAACCGCAGTCCGTTGCAACCAATAGGCTATGCCGCTCTCGCTTACCGGTGTAGCTAACTAGGCCAGTTAATTTTATATCATGTGAATAATAAAATTCATTTGCCAAAGGACAATATGATGATTCTTATCTTCTTCTTCTCTTCTTAGTCTCTCTTCCGTCAGGCGCATGTCCTACGCCAACGATGAGGTCTCAATATGCCGTCTCCAGCTTGCTCGGTTTCTGGTTTTATCCACCGCATCTCTCATATCCATGTTCTGTGCTGCTTGATCTTCTTTTATATTGTCCATCCAGATCTTTGATTGTCAATAAGTTGACAATAACCTCGATATGAAATGTATGTATCCATATGATGATTATGGTATTACAATCGAATAGACCAGATGGAGAAATGCACAGATCCAAAGATGCTGTGATATCAGTGCATGTTGTGTTTAGATGGGCAGATTTTTGGTAACTGGGATAATTAATACAATCGTGTAATTGTATATTCCATATTCCTCCATTTGCATATATTTTGTTTTAATGTCTACTTTTCATGCAATCTCTGCTTGTCTTTGTCTCTCTATGTCTCCATGTCACTGTCCGTCATCTTCTGTCCGTCCATTGGTATCGTCCTTTGTATATGCTATGCGTAACAATCAGTTTGTTATGCACCACAGTGCATTAGCGCTAGGAAGCCGATATCCAGTGGACCGCAACGGAGATGCAGTGGTCCGTGTATGCGTGTCGGGGTGAGTAGAGGGAAGGGAAATATGGAAGGGAGGAGAAGGAGGAAAGGGATGATGACTCAGGAGCGGAGGGCAAGCGGTCAGCCAGTGAGAAAGAGAGAGAGAGAGCGCGAGAGAGAGACAGACAGACATAGATAGAGATAGAGACAGGCAGAGGCAGAGGCAGAGACAGAGATAGAGACAGACACAGACACAAACACAGGGAGACACAGAGAGACAGAGGAAGAGGGACAGAGGTACATACAGACGGACATACAGACATGCATACAGACAGAGAGAGAATGGATGGATCCAGATTTGACGAGGGCTTATGACAACAGGGGCCGTTGCCCTCGAAAAAAATTTGTTTGACATAATACTGGGCTCTGAATCATTTTTTAGACAGAGAGAGAGAGAGAGAGAGAGAGAGAGAGAGAGAGAGAGAGAGAGAGAGAGAGAGAGAGAGAGAGAGAGAGAGAGAGAGAGAGAGAGAGAGAGCTTACATACATACATACATACATACATACATACATACATACATACATACATACATACATACATAATACATACATACATACATACATACATACATACATACAGATATACTGAGATATATAGAGACAGAGGCAGGGGCAGAGATAGAGAGGGAACGGCAACGAAAGAGATCGCTATTCGACGACTTTGTTTCGTGTAAGCGCCATATAAATGAACCGACAAGCATAAATGACTCGGACAGATACACAGACACATACGCACACTAACATACACACACATCTAAGAAACTGCAAGGAGCATTTGGCTGACCGAGTTCCATGTAAACGTCTTTACACAGGACCAATGGACTTGCATATGTATATTTGCAAGGACTTGCATATGTATATTTGCATAGGAAGTAGTCAAAGATGAATGCCAATTAAGGGTGCCATGCAGTATACCCTCAGTTTTTGGACTACAGTAGGGTACCGTGTTTCAGTTTTTAATATCCAGGGGAAACGGGGAAGCCATTGTTATTTTCTTGAAGGGAGGCGACCTTCATTTGATCTTCATTTGAGCCACCAAGACTCGAAACAATTACAGTAGGCCTGAGACTTAAGTCTTGTAATGCAAGTAATGGGTCTATTATAATTGAGCTCTGCGCTGCTTAAACAGCGAACTTCGTGACGTAGGACCTATAGGCTACTACAAGTCCTCATTTTTCTGTTGAGCAGAAGTCTGTGAAAATCTGGCAACAGGTTCTGCTGCTGCGAAAATAACTATTTTACGATTGTTCAATGTTTACCATCGGATGGAAGATTTGTTGTACTGGTAAATTTTGAGGTGAGTATAGGCCTACGCTGACTGGGAGAAAAACCGACTTTTTCGGGCAAAAATTTCTGGCGGCGGCTGTCATCCGGCAAAAATTTCCCCATTTTCACGTCAAAAAATCTGATGACCTTTTTTTGGTCATCCGGCCAAATATTTACCCGATTTTCCCGTCCGAAAAATCTAATGATTTTTTTTAGTCATTCGATCTGGAATTTGGTGAAAAATACACCTAAATAGCCTTTCTCGCGCGTATACCCACACGCCCTTTGTGAGGTGAGTATACGCTGTATACCAGCGTATACCCTGGTTTTCCGCGGTGAGTAGGCCCTATACGATGCCATTTTCCCCCGGAGGTGAGTATACGCTGTATACCCGCGTATACCCTTGATCACAGCCCTGGATGCAAGATTTGTTGCTGAAGCATAGTTCGTAATTTCAAGCGTTCAGAAAACAAAGATGTTTTCTTAAACCAATCTGATCGATGCACTGTTTCTGGTCCAGACCGAAATTCCGACTAATTGCTTGTTTGTCCTTGTGCCAGCCAATGAAACTTAATCAAGTTCTTGGAAAAGGATCACAGGCCGTGGAACAGTGATTCGATTCAGACAGATCCAGTCGGATAAAGGATCCAACGATTCGGCTCTTCGGATTTGAGATCCACCAACTGAACTATGAGATCCCACACCGATAAGAACAGACGCGTCATCGATAGCCAAATTTGCGTTTTCATTAAGTGAGCTTAACCTATGCGCCATTTTTACACATTTTTTATGAACTAATAGTAAGGTCTTCTTTGCACATCCAACTCCATGTCGATCAAGGTTTGAACCTCAGGCTGTTATTTTTTCTACGATTCTCATATACTGGGTGTACGGATTCGCCATAATGGCATTTACACTTAAAATAGTTCGAGAATCCTCGAATCGACAATAAAACAAGAGTGATGCCAGAAGCTAATAAAACTTTACGAGTTTGTTTTGTTTTGGCAAGAACAAGAAGAAGAAGAAGAAGTATAATAGTTTTAAAAATAACGACAATTTAAACGATTAAATTCGAAGCAAAGACCAATGCTCTTCTTTCTTATTCTTTGGGTTTACGACTGACCGATTTCTAAGACTCGATTTGTTAAAACCTGTTGTTACTCTGCTTCTCACGCAGTTCGCTGACTTCTAGTAGGCCTAAATCCAGTTTTATGGATCCACACGCGAAGCGGAAAACAATAAACAAAGGGCATTCGGGGCAACTACAACAAAGAAAACAGGCCTAGAGACCTATGCTTAAATTGCTTATATATATATACATACATTGGCTATTATAATATAATAAAAGCATACATATAAGCATAGACACATACTTAACTGCATGCATAATAATGTTCTGCGGACATGGCAGTCGATATAGGTTAGATCGCTGGGCTTATAATAGGTTGTGTGTTCGTGAAACTCGCATGAGATGGTCAATGGTCATTGTGCCATTGTTTTCAGACCTTGAGCATTGAGTTCTTCACGCACATTTGCCCTGCATCGTCATTAAAATTTTATGCTCTGTCGTATGATGATGATGGGACATGTGCGACTGTGCGTTAACTTTCGAGCTTTGGAAGTAGAGCAATATCACATACAAATGTAGGCATCGTATTGTTGGGTATACATTGTATATTATTGGCCTATATGCATGTACAATAATTATTATTGTACATGCAAATGCATGATATGTGTGTGTGTATAATACATGTATATATGTGTGAATAATGATGTAGGACATTGTATAATATAATTATAGCCTACGCTATGTATAATGCCATATATTATGTGTGTATGCGTATGGGTATGTGAATGTGAATGTGTATGTGAATGTGTATGTGCACATCTACACATCTTACTCTTACTTACTCCTACCATTATTCATTATGTACACTGCATAACATGTAATTGGTGTTTTTTTGGAGCAATTAAACTTGAAACTTGAAACTTGAATGCGTATGAGAATGTGTATGTGTATGTGAAAGCGTATGTGCATGTGTATGTCTTTGTGCGTATGTGCGTGTGTGTGTGCACACATACTAATGAATATTGTTATTTGCATTCTTTTTGCAACGCTCAGAGTTAGAAGCGAAGGATTTGCTCAAGGTTCCAAGGTTCATGTATGAGGTTCAGTCATCTGTTAAGAAGAGATTCGAATCTTAATTAAGCTTGTCCTGCTCGTTGCAAGACGAACGTTACAACCAGTCGACTATATCTATATATATATAAATAAAAATGTAAAACGTTTGTTCCTAATGGAATTTCTTGGAAACTTCATGACCGATTGTTTTGAAATTTTTCGCAAAACGCTCCGTTCGAATACGATCGTGTTTGTAAAAGGATTTCCTGGAAAGAAACAAATCTTTTACACCAAAAAAACACAACTTTCTCCTCGAGTTGACACGTTTATACATTTAACTTTACGCGCATACTCCGCAATTTGTATTTATAACGTACAGGGATGCCACTCTGAATTTTGAATAAGGTCAGGGATGCCACTCTGAATTTTGAAAAAGGTCAGATCCGGTCGAAAAAAAGACTAGAAAAGGCTAGATTGACAATTTTCACACAACGTTCGAGCGGACATGTTTTTATATGCTTTTCTCGAAAAAACACAACATTGCATTCGATTTCAGCGAATTCAATTTATTTGCATTTGAATGCGGCCGTGTGGGAGGAAGAGAGCGGGAGGGAGCGGGAGGAAGGGGGAGGGAGCGGACGGGATGGAGGGAGGAGAGGGATGGAGGGGGAGGGACGGAGAGGATGGAGGGGAAGAAACGGGAGAGAGGGGAGGGATGGAGGAGGGAAGGGGAGAGGGAGAGGGAATGGAGGTAGGGAGGGACAGAGGAACGGAGGGAGAGAGGCAGGGTAAGGGAGGGAGGGAGGGAGGGAGGGAGGGAGGCAGGGGAAGGGAAGTAGGGATGGAGGGTTGGACGGTCTTTTCAGCCACAGCAACGCGTGGCCGGGTACAGCTAGTAGTATACATGTATATACCGTATGTGTCGCACAAGGAGAACGTTGCTACTGGGGTCGTTACTATACTTCAGTAACTCACTGGATGAAGCCGAACGATTACATTACCGGTACAATAATTGTTCTTGGTGTAATTGTCTTGTGTAAAACTGTGGGGTAATCGCCCGAGGATTATTGGCACGGGAGCTATTGTCCTGGGGGTAATTGCCCTAGAACTAAAACAGGACTTTTAGAAGGCAGTTCTACGCAAAATGTGCAGTAATAGGGTTTACGCGTTGCAGAAGCACTTATGTGTAAAAAAACTAGAAAAATGCCAATGTTATGCTATCGGGAATAATTTAACACGAAGTATGGGAAAGAAAGAAGGGGTCGTGCACTGTGCAGTTCTAGAACTGCCTGTTTAAGAAGCTCTGACAAAGTGTCAAGTTGGACACAGCCTCTGTAGTTAGACACATTTCCAATGGAGAAGACGGTAAACTGTCTGCTTTTCAGCACTGCTGTCTGGATTTGAATCCAGGTCTGCCACTGCTAAGCTGTGATCGACAACATGAATGGCCGTCATCATTCGAGAACAGACGGTTGCAGAGGGGAGGGGCGATTACTCCAGGCAAGCCACCTCGACGCCGCAGAGACCTACGAATACATACAGAAGACTTTGACACAGGCACAGAAGCAGGACAGATATAGGCATAAATGAAGACTCGATTTAGGACAATGGCTTAGACCGATTGCACATTCTTCGACATCTAGTAGAATTCCATCAACAGCAGATTCACATACTGGCTAATCTTGGAAGGGAACGAAGGTCACACTCATCACCATCTGGATTTCACAACAGCGCTTTGCTCTCTGCGCTGGCTCCCTAAACTCGGAGAGAGGGAGGCAGTGTGAGAGGGAGGGAGACACGACAAGCGTTAACTACATCATTCTGTAGTCGCCCTTGAAATTCCGTGTGCCCAGTGTTTGTTGCTTTTGATGACTTGGCAAATCTAAATTATGTCAACATAATGTTCTTCAACCTAATAGTCTTCAAGGCCATTTGAGTCTCGCGATGATTTTGTCCAAAATCGTGTCATTTACTAAAAGGCTGTCGGTACTTTCAATCAGAGGTTCGAGCACATTCTAAGGCGACTGGGGCGTGGAGGTTGTTGCAGGTATCTCATCACCCCACTCAGCAATCTGAAGCAGATATGACTCAATAGCTATTTGAATTTGTTGAACCTAATTTCGAGCTTGAATCGAAGCACCAGAGAGTCAGATGGGAAAGTTAACGACTAGTAGATGACGACAATTCTACGAAACAAACTCCCTGCATGCAGAATACCGGTACACCCACAATTAGAAGTTATGGCTAAATTGGCGCTCTATTAGTTTGTTCCAATGTTGTGGAGGAAATGATGACGAAGGAGGAGGCAGGGATCCGTAAGAGAAAGACGACTGAGTTAGGTTGGTCAATGGATTGTGTTATGAATCATGACCCGACAGGATTAAGAGGTGAACCCTAATACAAAGAGATCTTCAAACGAATACTTCTCTGACCCTCCGTAAATTTATTGCCATTAGATTGCGTCCAGGTCTATGTGCCTAAATCCAGTCGCGTAGACAAGTGGTTTTAGGGGTTAAACCCCCATTGGCTTAGGAAAAAGGTTTTTTGAGGTTATTTATCCGCTTAAATAAGAAAAAAACAATTATCATTTGTAGTAACAATTGTTTTTCTTACTTTATTCTCTTTGTTACATTATTTCCTTTTTTATTTACTGTAATACTGTTGGGTTGGTGTCAAGAAGGGCATCATGAACCCTCTGTCATAAACCCCCTGTGATAAATTCCTGGCTGCGCCACGGCCTATATCAGATTTCTTAATAATCTTGAATTTAGGCTACGAATTTAAAGTTGAATGATAGCTAACCACTCATAATAATGAGAAAACAACATTCTCTATTGTCTTCAACGTTTCCGTAAGATCTAAAGAATTTAAGTTTTCAGTGAGGAGCATCCGAGTAGCAATCATGCCACTTCCACCTCAGTTAAAGACAACCTATATTATTTTTTGATAGGCTATAAACAGGGCGGACACAAAAAAATTCGAAGGGTGGGCCAAAATTTTGGGTCTTGGGTGGGAAAAAATTCGCTGGTCTTTTGGTCTTTGGCCAAACAAATCTGATTACCTTTTTAGTCATTCATATGGCATATGTTACTTTTTCTCTCTCACCCCTTTCCCGCTGCATTGAGTGAAAGCCTGTTGAAACCTGATGGGGGGATGCCCTGTGCAAATTTCTCAATGGGGGCCATGGCCGGGTTGCCCTATGGATCCACCCCTGGCTATAATCTACAGTATATATAAGTAGTTAAAAAATAAGTATATTGTGTATAGAAGCTTCATCTGACGCATTTACGTTTGCATTTAGCCTATACATGGGCGAAGTTTGGTTTTCGTTCTTGGGGGGAAAAAAACGATGAAGTGTACTCATGCGGATCAACAGACAAACAGAAAGACAGACAAAGTGACAGACAAATCATTGGGCAGAAAGGCAGATAAACATCTCTGCAAAAGTGCAGCAGAACCTCATGCCAGCTGTTCATTAGCCCAGATCTTCTTCTTTTAAAACATTTGAGCTTCATCTGACGCATTTATGTTTGCATTTAGCCTATACATGGGCGGAGTTTGGTTTTCGTTCTTGGAGGGGGGCTGGAAAAATTTCGTCCAGGGCTAGCCTCGCCAAAAAATTTCCCCTACTTGAATCTACGCATAAATATGTAAGTGAACTAATTGTCTAAATAAAACTCTTGGTTGCGGTTATGGCTCTGGTTATATCGTGCCTACCCTTGTCAGATTCTAATTATTTTCTGCTGTTTTAATAATATCAGCTTATCCATGCAAATTTTAAACGATGAAGTGTAGGCCTACACATGCGGTTTAACAGACAAACAGGAAGGCAGACAGAGTGACAGACACATCAACGGGCAGAAGGGCATATAAACATCTCTGTAGAAGTGCAGCAGTACCTCATGCCAGCTGATCCTTAGCCCAGATCTCCTTCTTTTAAAACATTTGAACGACTTGTAGTAGAGATATTGAGGACCAACTGCTATAAAGAAGCAATTTGTTTGTTGGAAAGTTTCGACGAACTTTTGGATTCTTTGTTTATGAATGAATAGAACACTTCTGTCTGTCTGCACGTCTGCCTGTTTCTGTCTTTGTATGTCTGCGTCTTTCTCTGCCATGCTCACTTCTCTCTTTTAACATGGCTCGCTCTGTAACCGTCACTCTCAGTCACTTACGTTTTGTCTCACTCTGTATATCTCTGCTTCCCACTCTCTGTCTCTTTCCTGCACTCACTCTGACCTTTGTTTATCTATCTCAATCCATGCCTTGCACGCTCTGCCTCTGTCCGCTTGTAGGCCTATGTCTACCTCTCCCTCTGTCCAGAAGGTTTGGACTCCGCTCTCGAACCTATGTGGGGTCCAATCTCCAACAAGTGCGGGTGTGTGTGTGTGTGGGGGGGGGTACGTGTGTGTGCTGTTACGACGTTGTTTATTCAGCATTTGCATGTACAAAGGTTCGTGATGAATCAATAGCATAATCAATCAAGTGTCAGAGAGCGTACCCCCAAATTTAGGCTGACCCTTCTATATAGACCCGAAAACGACTCTCCAGTTCTTAAACAACTAACGGCGTGGAGCTGCGCAGAACTATTCAAGTAAGATTCGGAACATGTTCTTACTATGGTTGGAAGATCCTTTAAGAATCTAAGTCCATACAGCATAAATTATATAATAGCGTATATAACCCTAACGTCTTACTTTAGGGCCTATAGGACGTTCTGACATCGTAAATGGATCTATATGGCACCGACATTAGAAGCAAGATAGCAAAGGGACAGCAGCAAATCTTTTGACTGTTCTTGAAAGTGCGCCCGTTCGAAATAGGAACTTGGCAGACAAAATTTATCTTTATAATTGGGCGCTTTAGTGATTAACTGCACGGCTTCTCATCTATTTATATTTGGTTGGTGTTACTCATTACTGTCTCCGCGGCTTGCGGAGTCAAATTATTGCTAATCGATAAGAAACAGAATGATTATAGAAATCTTGTGGCCGATTAAAATTAGCAGGTAGGCCTAATTAATCAAAATTAATTATCAATTTTGATTAACTGAGGCGTCATGCAGCGAATTCAATTTTTTGGCAAACTTGAACTTCATCTTAACGTGGCTGCTTGACGCTAGGTAAGCTATCTTCCAATTAGCAGTGGTGATTCTTACCGTCGCCTGCACACTTAGGCCTACTTTGTAATTTGCTCTTCTTTCCACGTTAAATTCTGTCTCGATGTCATTAAAGAACACCTAAGCAAAAGCAGGGTGTAATTCATACCGCTGATCACTTTGGCAACCGGCCATTGTAAGAAGCATACGTTGATATAATTATTCTATAATGATTCTAATGATTCTAATGATTCTAATCGAACAGCGAATCGCTCTACGATTAGAATCAACAAAGGAAAATGTTAATCAATTAGACTTAGAATCAGAAGACAGGAATTTGATCTAGTATTAATTGATCTGATCCCCTTGTCTAATCAATCAGCTAATTGATTAGAAGCTGATCGTTTAGCCAGTGTTGTTGAAAGTATCGGACAAAAGTACTTAAGTAAAAGTAAAAGTAAGATGGATTTTAATTATTTAAGTAAAAGTAAAAGTAGCCTACTCATCACAAATTTTACTTAAGTAAAAGTAAAAAGTATCATTCCAAATAATACTTTTGAAGTAAAAAGTAAAAGTACCGAGCAACCAAGCGGTGAATTTTCCTATTCTCCATGTCGCAGATTATGCATGGCACTTTGAAATTTCTTAAAAATACAGTACTTTACGTACAGCGGCACTACAGAAGTTCAACGTTAAGTGGACAAACAAGTTGAAGAAGAAACAACAAAAGTCATGAAGCTGTGTGTGTTGGTGAGAGGCGACTGGTTGGCGATATCCTGCGAGGAGAAGCAGACGGTTGGGTGGCTGGCAAGGGAGGTTCTGAAGCTGTACTGTCGGAAGAAGGGCATCCTGGACACGAAGACTTTCGTTCTGGACATCTCCCGGATGCGCAGATCCAGATGTGGAAGTCTCTTGAATCCGGATGAGCTGGTTGGAGCAAGACTCGACGAAAATGACATCATATCAGTCGGTTGGTACATGCAAGTTCTTCCTTATTTAAAAAAACTTTGTGATTTGTTGTAATTAGGCCTATATATCGATATATTACATATCGGTCATCTATTCTGCTTTATTTATTTATTTGTTAATAAAATATTATGACTTCGCAATCTACCCATTAGTTATTCACTTGTTATTTGCATGCCTATAGGCCTCTTTTAAGTCGTTTATTTATTGTTTCATTAATTAATTCATTCATTCATTCATTCATTCTATGGACTCAAGAAACCTAGCCGGAAGTACATCCAGTCCAGCCGCGTCAAAAGAGAAGACTTGAGAGATTTATGAAATGAAGTTTGATTGGTCAGATGTAATTAACGCGGCTCTTTGAAGGATGGAGGTCATTCGAGTTTGACCACCTCTCAATATAGTTATTATGATCATTATTATTCATGCATTATGAATTCAATTATTTTTACCTGCTTATTTATTATATTTGCTTATTATTAACATAGTTATTACTTGTTTAACTACTTATTCATGCATCTGTGGTATTTATAAAGTGTATAACTACCGGTACTCAGAGACGCTCCCGATCCAGGCACAGTAAAAGAGGAAAGTAGGCCTAATATAGGCCCTATGCATTATTTAGTAATTTATTATGTAGGCCCTACTTACTATTAACTTATTTATTACTTACTTCCTCATTCATAATTGTTTATTATATACCTCTTTGCAGTTTGATTGCTCAATCCTATTCACTGCTTCAATGTTCACTTTTATTTATCATTCAGTGATTTCTCATTATAGACCCTACCTATTTCTTATTTGCTCATTCATTGTTTGCTTAATAGGCCATCTTATTTGCTCGTTTCGTGGGTTTTGAAGCTTTAGCCTCGGCGTATAGTTCCAGTTTAGAGTTCAGATAGGTCAGCAAAAGTTGAGAGTTTATTTGAATGTTTAAACGAGTTCGAAGGTTAATCGGCGAAGCGACGACGAGGTGTGGGTCTTTAAGAGATGGTTTTCAGAGCGGTGCTGAAGTCATTGACGGCTCCAACCTATAGGCCTGGGTCGCGACAGGTCATTTGACAATCTCCTAGTTTGCTCTTGACCTGCCTTATGACCTACCAACAGTTCTTTGAAATTTCTCCTTACTATCTGCTCTACGTGTTATTTCTGCTGCATGATATCTCTCATGACCCTGAGGCGCGACCGGCTGAAATTGTACAGCTGGCGTCGCCACGGGCTGGAGTGCAGATCTCTATCCATCTGAGCCATAGTTAGGTCTTCATTGGCCCTGACTTCTTCGCCACCACGGAGCAAGAATTACCACACCATGTTCTGAATTATTGGAGAAGAGGTCATCGTCTCCCTGCCAACCAGGTCACGTGTAGCTCATGCACATATATTATATGACCCATATTCACATAATGGAACCGTGTAGAGCCCACACTGACCAATATCTAATCCCCGTTAACATGCCGGTGTCACGTGACGTGAAAGACTCCCCTAAAGGTATCCAACCCCGGAGACTACATTTAGATTTTTAGAAGCTCCGGCGGGTCGGCTTCAGAATAAATTCGCTTGACGGACACTAGACCTACAGTATATATAAATTATACAAACAGAACAGTTTTTAAGTGAACTTTACTACCCCCAACCCCTGGCAATTCTCACTCTGGGGCGGAGGCTCTATCGACGTCTATAACAATAGCCTGATGACTGGAGGGAACAAACTCCTCAGAACAAGGAATGGTTTCTTGCTAATAGACTCTAGTATAGACTACTGTATAGTCTAGTAATCTATTTAGTCTATCTATGAACCTGTTAACAGAGTGCGATGGTGACTCGAATTATTATTCGATGAAGAGAGACCTCCTGCCTCAGGACCATTTCAGTATGTCGCCGAGTTCATCTGAAGATGAGAAGTACGCTGCTTTCTCACCGTCGTCGTCGTCATCATTTTATTTAATCATCCTCGTTGTCGTCGCCATTGTCAACATCTCCATAGTCATCGCTGTAATCATCAACTATTTAAACTATTGATCTAAACACGGAGCAATAGCTATATTTAATCCTCTGCTGAACAATCCTGAGTCATTTGCTTTGCACTGTATAGGGACTATAGGCCTACTATGCACGATGTTGTATTTTGTGTAAACGTTCTTGTTTCTAGGTTTCTCGAAAAAGATGATTCTTTAAACGAGGTAAAACAGCTATAGGCTTGCTTCAGACTTCATAATGAACTTTATAATTAACTTCATAATTGAGTTTCTAATTAAGCTTACAATTTCCTTTATAATTAACTTCATAATTGAGTTTCTAATTAAGCTTACAATTTCCTTTATAATTAACTTCATAATTGAGTTTCTAATTAAGCTTACAATTTCCTTTATAATTAACTTCATAATTGAGTTTCCAATTAAGCTTGCAATTTCCTTTATAATTAACTTCATAATTGAGTTTCTCATTAAGCTTACAATTTCCTTTATAATCAGCTTCATAGCCTAGTTAACTTTATAATTTGCTCATAACTTATTTTATGATTTACCTGATAATATGTCGATATCTGCGTCGACCAAAGTATAATAAGGGAGCAAGTTGTAGCATTAATCGTTATCGAAAAAGCTTTTATTTCGCCGTTGTCCCTACATCAAAGCGCATCACTCACAAACTTCAAGGCCAAGCTAGCGCAGATAGGTTTTTAAAACATTGTAAAAGTGGTGGTTCTCACACAGATCACGAGTCTCCTGAACCACCTTAAACCCTGTTATGTTATGTTATGTTATGTTATATGACGCATAGAAATCAAGCCGTAATGTGCACTAAATATATGCACAGAAGTGCTATCCAACCTTTGTGGCACCATGAGTGGCAGAAGCAGCAATTCTTAAAGTCGAGGGTCGTGACATTAAGCTCAAAAGCAGCAGCTAAAACTTATTGATTATTCTTAACTGTATTGAAATTTATTACGGAAGGATTATAGGCCTACTGTATAATGGATAATAATATACTGAATGATAGGATGTATACACATGCCACGTTTGGCATGATTTATAATATTCAGCGCCTACTGGCTGAAAGTTTCGTTTAGTTTTGTTGGTTCAGTTGCACTGTATGGTTGAGCGGGACTTTCATCCTCCTTCTGTGGTTATCATAAAGAGTCGACAGCCAGAGTTTTCGGACTAAAGAGCAGTCATAGTCGTCGGTCGAGAAAGAGTCCAAGACATTGCCATTCATTCGTCGGCTCTTAGAACTCTTATTGACGGTTTAATTCCAACATTCAGGACTATATAGAATTGGACTATATCTCTCGAAAGAAATGGTTGTAGCCACTTACCGACCTGCTTGAATTCTGTACACATCTTAGGAACTGACTAGAAGTGAACGGTTTGAGAGGTTTGCGACCTCTGTTTAGTTTAGCCTACAGGAGAAAGAGTTGTAGAAACCAGAAGTCGTGTGTAAATCTAATGATTATACTACGGGAACCTAACCACCAGGGATAGAAAAAAGAGATTAGTTGTCGGACGGCATTCTTGGTAGCAGCTATCCAAACCCCGGCGACCGTTACAATATCAATAAAACAAAGTCCGAGTCGATCACTGACTGTGTCCTATACTTCGTTTTTCAACACAGAGTGTCAAAAATTTGGTCAGCTCGGTCGGGTCGCAGGTTAGACCAGATCTCGAGGATCAATAGGGCCTATGCCAAAACCGAGAGGGAGAGGGCGATAAGCAATTTAATTAATCAAAGCTAAGTCTTAATAATTTTGCAAACTGGATTGAACAGATAGCTGCTGGTTGACTTGCAGCCTGATTTGCCATATACCCCATCATAGACATGTGCATAATATTATATATAAGTGCACATTGTAGCCGATAATAGTAGGCCATGATGCATTGCGATTATTCTGCACCAGTTCAACTTTTATAGACATTTTCTTTAGATAATCCTGGACGGCCGGAGTCTGACCTGTGCTGACCTTATGCGGCTCGACACAGGTCTTTGGAAGATAAAGGTATTAAGACTAGTTGTTATAATTATTATAAACTGCTTTTTGTTAATTGATAGCCACTTGCAAGCCTTCATGACCATTTTCACAACTAGTGCTATTCAAAAGGTCTGTTACAACTCCGCACATGCATGCATACATACATACATACATACATACATACATACATACATACATACATACATACATACATACATACATACATACATACATACATACATACATACATACGTACATACGTACATACGTACATACGTACATACGTACATACGTACTTGCGTACTTGCGTACATACGTACATACGTACATACGTACATACGTACATACGTACATACATTAATACATTAATTGAAAACATGGTTTGTGTGCCTAATGTATTCATTATAAGACTGCAATGTATATTATTCTTTTTCTAGTTGGCCGATTCCGCGATTATCGGAATCAACCGAGCGAGACAAGTCGTCGAAGACATCCTCCGGCAAAACATAGGTAGCCATACACTTTGAATTAATCATTCAGAAACAAAACATAGGTAGCCATACACTTTGAATTAATCATTCAGAAACAAAACATAGGTAGCCATACACTTTGAATTAATCATTCAGAAACAAAACATAGGTAGCCATACACTTTGAATTAATCATTCAGAAACAAAACATAGGTAGCCGTACACTTTTAATTAATCATTCAGAAACAAAACATAGGTAGCCATACACTTTTAATTAATCATTCAGAAACAAAACGTAGGTAGCCATACACTTTTAATTAATCATTCAGAAACAAAACGTAGGTAGCCATACACTTTTAATTAATCATTCAGAAACAAAACATAGGTAGCCATACACTTTTATTAATCGTTCAGAAACAAAACATAGGTAGCCATACACTTTTAATTAATCATTCAGAAACAAAAATAGGTAACCATACACTTTTATTAATCGTTCAGAAACAAAACATAGGTAGCCATACACTTTTAACTAATTCAGAAGCCAAACGTAGGTATAGCCATACACTTATAGTTAATTCTTCAGAAACAAACCCGTTTCTTCACGCAGCTTTAAATACTTTAATTAATACTGATATATATTCGTTTATTGAATCTCATGTTGCCAGACCATAACATGTTGCACATCATGTTATCGTTACGCTATGCGATGAGATTAAGGGTAATAATGGCGCGAAAAAGCAGACGATCAACACGTACACCTCTCATTCGCCAGATGACAATGGTAAATGAGCAGTAAAAAACCTGATCGACGCCTTGCGTGGCTGCCAAAAAGTTATATTCGATAATAACCTGTGATCATCCGTTCATTCTGGAGTCTAGGTCTACTGGTTCAAACCATTTAAATAAATACACCTAATTTCCGAAGCTTTTTAACACTCAAGGGCGGATACAGACATTTTCGGGGGGGCAAAATTTTCGGTTTTTTCGTCTTGGTCGCCGAAAAGTCTGATGACCTTTTTTGCACGGACCTCGTGGGCGTGGGGAGGGATCTGCGGAACTGCTCATGGGGGGGCACGTCTACTTTCCGAGCCAAAATAGCTGGTCAAAAATAAAGAAATTTCCAAATGGGGGGGCCATGGCCGAATTGCCCCCGCCCCTGTTAACACTAACTCTGTGTAGGCTATTTTATGACCATGTTCACTTGGAAACTCCGAAATGGAGCCTCCGAATGTTTCTCATAGCCGCGCCCTGCACGGTAGGCCTATGATATAATACAATTGTTACAATAGTTTGTCTTGTGTATTTCAGTCACTTACGGGATCAATACAGGTTTCGGAAAGTTTGCCAGAACCGTGGTCGACAAGGAAAACCTCGAGTGAGTAAATTTATAGTCAAGTTAGAGTATACCGTATTTAAAATGTTCAACTTAAATTCGAAGCTCTCTTTCGGCACCAGATATTGTTCTACTCAATTTTTTTCTCGGCTTATATCAATAGTATTTAAGACGAATCTTTTCGAGTTGATTCACTACCATAATAATAGGCGTGTTTGCGTGTAGTGGCAATTTAACGTCACTGTGTGGTAACAAAGACCATTAATCGTAATCGTAATCGTAATCTCGGGACTTCTACAGCGCCCACAAAAGCCAAGTCGCGGGAACCAGCTTATTCACAGGCGCTCAATCAAAACAAAATCGGTAGGCAGCGGTTCAAGTCCAGAGAGTCAGGCAGGCAGATAGATGGACAGCTAAGGTGGGTGATGTTTAGAGTTGAAGTGACGGGGGATGTGAGTAGAAGAGGAAGAATCAGGATAGGATTTTTGAAAGAGCGATGTTTTCAGTTTTGAGTGAAAGACCTGTGGGGAGATAGCGAGAGGTGGAGTTTTGGTGAGTTCGTATGATGGGTCGGAAGTTTGCCGAAGTGCTGGCGGAAGTTTGTTCCAGAGAGGTGGAACGGCAATGGCTATGGAGCGGTTTGCGAATTTCAGTGATTAGCGACGCCCTCCTCCTTTATCCAGGCTTGGGACTGGCATTGGCAGAGTGCAACCAGTGGCAGAGTTATAATAGACGTCTTTTCTGCCTTGGTCAATGTCCTTCTGGCTGACAAGCACCTTGGTGATTTTTCAAGACCAGAGACCCACTCACTGGTTGGTGCTGAGTGGGTCCCAACACCAGTTTGCATACGGGACCTCATAGCATGTAATGGATCACTCTAGAAGTCTAGAGTCTAGACTCTAGACCGTCGCTTATCACGATGTCATCCATTGGAGGTGACATCATTTCTTTTCCAGGGTCTGTCTATGTTGGGTTCATCTTCATAACTTGATCGCATTCAAAGGAACATTTCCAAAAAACCCAGAAGACGAGCTCTGACCCTCCAGACAAAATAATCACCTACCCATAATCATAATGACAATTTTTCCTAGTATATCGAAAGACCATTGATACCTAGGATAAAAATAATAATTACAACAATTGATTTTTGATTGGTTATTATTCATAAAATTAATGTTGAATTGAACAATTAATTTGCAGGAAATTGCAGGAAAACTTGATTCGTTCGCACGCAGCAGGTAGGTCGATATATAACAGCTACGCACTATGTACATGTATGCATGTATGTATGCGTGTATGTATGTATGTATGTATGTATGTATGTATGTATGTATGTATGTATGTATGTATATATGTATGTATGTATGTATGTATGTATGCATGCATGCATGTATGTATGTATGTATGTATGTATGTATGTATGCATGTATGTATGTGTGTGTATGTGTGTATGTATGTATGTATGTATGTATGTATGTATGTATGTATGTATGTATGTATGTATGTATGTATGTATGTATGTATGCATGTACGTACGTACGCACCGTACGTGGTGTGCATGTATTTATGTATGTATTTATGTATGTATGTATTTATATATGTATGTATGTATGTATGTATGTATTTATGTATGTATGTATGTATGCATGTATGTATGTATTTCCCTCAACGCTGGACATCCTCATTTGGTTCCCATACCCATCCACTACATGCCAGCTAATTAATTAATTGATGTATTCATTCATTCATTCATTCATTCATTCATCCATCCATTCATTCATTCATTCATTCATTCATTCAGAGGATTTATTATTGCACTCTCCAAAAATAACCCTAACCATAGCCTCCAGTTAAACTACTACGATAAAGAACACTCTCAGATGGCTTTGAAATTTGAAGTCAATAGTACCAGCTATGGTCTTCTGTTATCGTTTATTTCTCCGCTCGATGATGACCACAAATATACGGACTTCCCAATGGAAGAGTATGCGAGTGAACCTATGACAAGTACATATGCCTTTCAGATGATAAGTTTTCACATGACGTGGATGCGTGTTTTGCTGCAGGCGTTGGTGATCCTCTGAGTCCTGCTCAGACCCGTCGTCTGCTCGCCCTGCGCATCAACGTCCTCGCCAAGGGATACAGCGGCATTCGACTGGCAACGGTCAACCAGTACATCGACGCATTCAATGGTAAGGGACAGTCTGCACCCTTGATCCATAGGCGTACGAGGCGGGGGTCCATGGGGACAAATGCCCTCCACCCAAATTTCGGGCAAAACTGTTTTTCGGACAAGCAGACCCGGGAAATGAATTAAATTTTTTTTGAAAGGTCGTCAACTTTTCGGGCAATTTCGGGCAAGTCTGTTTTTTTCTCGGGCAAGCAGACCGGGAAAGGTCGTCAACTTTTTCTGGGAAAAAGTAGTATTTTCCACGAGATTTCAGGATTTATTTTTCGGGCAGAATTTAAATCTTTGCCCCCCCCCCTACTGCTGAAATCTCCCGTACGCCTATGCCTTGATCCCAATGCACCATTGATCATAATGAGCTTTCTCCATTTTTACTTACTTAGTGTCATCGAGCAGGCAACCTGACTATTCAAATTAGTAATTCGACAGATAAATTGAAGGAATTGATATTTTAAAATAATTATCTAAACGAATTGTCATTTTAGCATTGGATCGATTTATCTTTTCCTTCGTTATGTGTGCCGTTGTTTGTGTTTTTGTGACATCATTTCCGCAATTGTCTGTGTCTTTGTAGCATCCTGTCTGCCTATGGTTCCGGAGAAGGGGACGGTGGGAGCCAGCGGGGATCTCGCTCCCCTCGCCCACCTCGCCATCGGCCTCATGGGCGAAGGAAGGATGTGGAGCCCGGAGTCTGGATGGGGACAAGCAAAGGAAGTGAGTAGGCCTATGAAGCAAAACGATTCGTCCAGTGCATTGCGTGAATTTGCGTCTATAGGGAAGGCAGTTTGTATGCCTTAGAGTGCTACATATTTACAAAGTAATTATTTACAATCAACAGTCTTTGTAGTTACTGTAGTCTGAGACTCTGAGGCGCTCTCAAGACCAGCCGATGATTTTTAAATTTGTGTTTATTACCATCGCAAATATTCTTAATCAGCAACAAGCAACGTTTGGATAGCTTCGTAAGTCACCATTGGTGGGAATTTCTCGCCTATAGGCCTAGTATATAGTAGGCTATAATAGACTACAAGTGGAACCTGTAAATGATGCATCAATTAATTATTGCCGTTGCTATTGTGTTGTATAGATACTGGAGTCGAATGGATTGAAACCTCTGAAGTTAGGTCCAAAAGAGGTAAGTCGAATAAAAGTGGGTATTGTCAAACATCTGCAGGGAATCAAGAAATGGCAGATATATTTGCGATAGACGCAGACGTTATGGCTATTTGAATCGCGTTTGTAGGCCTATAGGTGTGTGTATGTATACTATGTAGTATGTACGCATGTATGTAAGCTATGTATGAATGCATGTATGTAGGTAGCTATGCAGTATGCATATATAAAATCGACAATTAGGCTATTGCTTCTACGATTGATCCGATTTAACGACGGAATTTAATTGAAAAATATCTTTTTTTGTGATCGTAGGGCCTCGCCCTGATTAACGGGACTCAACTGATAACTGCTTTGGGTGTTGAAGGTAACTTGACAACTTATAATTACCATAACTTAACCAAATTAATTTACCTTAATGATTAAATTAGTCTTGCTTCTCAATGTTAATCACCAAGTATTTAGGCTATTACGTAATGCAAAATTATTCGAAACTTCTCAGTGCCAGTTATGTCCAAAAGAGGAATTAGGTTTTGTCTTTCCCAATGCAATTCCGATTCCGGTGGAGGGGTGGGAGTTCGGTTCAAACAACACTGCGTATCATCCAGTGCCTAAAGTGTGGGAAAATAAGTGCCTGGACGCCCCTTACCTCTCCAGTCTGTGCTCGCCAACAAGTGGCTGGACGGCGTTCAGATTTTAAAACAAGTGCATGGACGCCGTCCATGACCGTCCAGGCACACTTTAAGCTCTGGTATCATCACACCAGAAAATAGCGTTTGTGTTATACATGTATAATATTATTGTTGTCTCGTTTTCATTTACAGAGGACAGTCTGCAATCAACAGAATCGATATCTGCATAAATTTCGGCGATTCAATGATATCTTAAAGTAATTCTATCTATCTGATGAATTTTATGTAGCGTCCCTTCACGATAACTATTCAGAGGCGCTCCCAATCCAGGCACGGCCGACGTCGAAGGTACTGAGTAGCTAATAAAAAATTAGAAAATTTCCGTGGAAGGAATACAGTCCAAAAGGGAGGCTATTCCAAACAGTGTGATCCGCAATCAAAAATCTCCATTCTATCTGATGGCTGTGCGACGTGTGCGTGCCATGTGGAAACAAAAATATACGCAATTCAGTAAAAAAAACTGACCAGGTTCCAGGACCTTACTCAGGTTAATATATATATTTAAGCATTTGCAGAATTTGCTTAAAACTGACTGAAAACGGTTTTTATCGATTGCTTATAATAAATTATTATGTTGTGATTGAAAAGGTTTGCAGAGAGCAGATGCCATCTGTCGTCAGGCTGACGTCATCGCTGCCATGACGATCGACGTTCTCAAGGGATCCGTCAAGGCCTTTGATTCAGGTAAACATAGCAACGCATGTATATATATATACAGGGTGGGCCAAAAAAGCCCCCTAGTTTTTTGCTAATATCTTAACCAAAAGTAAGAATTTCGAAATGAAATTTTACAGGCTTACAGACAATTCATATTTACACATGATGGCCAGATTTCATCAGAAAATTTCAAACAGAGTATAAGTTGCACCACTTTTTGTGAGGCCATCCATCGTTTTTTGGCGATTCAAAAACGCGACGCAACAAAAAGTAACAAAAACAATTTAATTATTCTGGTCAATATCTTATTAGCTTATTCTATATACCTTGTTAGTCGTTTCCCCTGCCTTTGGTTCTTCATCTATATTTCTTTGTTCTGATGAGCATTGTTTGACTGTAGACATCCACGTGACTCGACCTCACAATGGACAGATCAAAGTGGCCGCTCGCCTTCGCTCACTCCTTCATTCCGATGCGTTTCCATCACAGATCTCAGGTAGACAGACGGCGTCTATAGTTCACGATGATGAACAATTGTTGTTCTTGTTTTTATTGTTATTATTATTATTATTATTATTATTATTATTATTATTATTATTATTATTATTATTATTATAACACATTTATTTCTTCAAAAACTAACACAATCACATGCAGACAAGTAAAAATAATCGTTTTCAACGTTAGGCCTTAGGCCTCTCAATGTCTAGGCTGTCAAGTTCCGTCGTGCCCAATTAATAATTATTATTATTATTATTGTTATTATTATTATTATTATAATTTTTTTATTTTATATTTTATTATTATTTTATTATTATTATTATTATTATTATTATTATTATTATTATTACTATTACTATTATTATTATTATTATTATTATTATTATTATTATTATTATATAATTATTATATAATTATTACTATTATATAATAATAATAATTATTATTATATAATTACTATTATTATTATTATTTTTATTATTATTATTATAACTACTATTATTATTATTACATAATTATTATTATTATTATTATTATTATTATATATATATTTTTTTAAATGCGAGCGAGAACTAGAACAATGCGAATCTGAGTCGATGTTAGTAATTTTAAGTCGTCATGTGATGTGCTGTTGATATCCAAATTCTTGAAATCCAACGAAAAAATATTGAGTTTCAGATAACTGAAAGCAAGAGATATAATTATTTATTGTTCGCACTTCAGACAAACACTGGTAGACGGTTCCAGTCCTTTAAGGCAAAAACGTGGAGTGCACAAGATTTCTCAACATTAGGCCATACTATCGAGACTCAAGCGAAAGGCTCACACCCGAAGATGGCAAACTGTTTGAAGGAATGTAGGGAGAGAGTAGTCGTCGTTGAAGGTATATGCGGAGGTGATAACTGTGAGGGTTTTTTGTAGGCACGACAAGTCTCAACCATGGGCGGAGACTTACGGGGACAGAGGGACGGTCCCCTCAATGGATGTGGTGGGGGGACGGTCCATACATTTGTCCCGCTCGTTCGTCTCCCGCAAGTTGTAGACCAAGCCTCCGCCCATGGTCTCAATCCTAGTTTCGGTTGTACAGGAAGTCAGTAGCACAGCTGACCGAGCAAATAATTTGAACGAGGAGATGTAGACCCACACAAGGCGGATAGGTAGACAGACAGACAGACAGACAGACAGACAGACAGACAGACAGACAGACAGGCAGACAGACAGACAGACAGGCAGATACATACAAAGACAGATCAGGTGTTCTGTTTTGCACATTAATTATTTCTAGACCTATTGTTAATTTATTTAACTGCATTGTTGTATTGGCATAATAATATTGTTGTATTGTTTCGTATTGTAGAGAGCCACATAAACTGCGATCGAGTTCAGGATCCATACAGCATGCGATGCTGTCCGCAGGTAAAGCTCTATTATTTTAAGGATACCTTTACTGACAAAAAAATCATATAAACTTCTGTATATTATGTTAAAAGTCGACGTATATAAGTTCGCATGATTACCATGATACATTATTCAATCATTCAATCATTCATTCAATACGAATGCATGATTAAATTTATACACAAGTTATGTTGTAGGCCCTTTATTTAATGTCTACGTTCATTTTTCCACCGGTAGTGTACAGCCAGTGTACTCATTGAAGCTTAGTAGGCTATATAGGTTAGGGGAGCGCAGGTGGAGCATTAAATCTCGAGCTAAATTTCTGCCCTAATTAAGACAATTTTCAAGTCACCATTAAATATTATTCATAACACGTAGTCTATTCGGTGCCTTTGTCAGTATTCCTAGAATATAGTTAATTCGGCAGAATGACTGAGCTACTGTTCCGTCTTTCGAAGCCTCGCTGAACCTATATAACGACAGGTGAAGAGCAAAGGAGTTTAGGGTTCTCTGAACTTCTTAAGGAAAAGAACGTGAAGAGAGAGGACCACTCCGAAGAGAAAATAATAGAGATAGGAAACGTTGGCTGCAATTCATTTATCTTTCCGCAAGTTTGACTCTTTCGGTTTCGTGACTGACGCCATTGACCCGCATAGGCATACGTCATAGGTCTACATCATAGGTCTACATCATAGGCCTACACCATAGGCCCACATCATAGGCCCACATCATAGGCCCACATCATAGGCCTACATCATAGAACTACATCATAGGCCTACATCATAGGCTTACATCATACTGTAACATCATAGGTCTACACAATGTCATGTGTTGCTTAGGTGCACGGAATTGTCAACGACACGGTCGACTTCGTTCGTGGTATCTTGACTACGGAGATGAACAGCGCCACTGACAACCCGGTAAGACCTATGGCTTTTCTTTTGCTTGACAGCCTTAATCGAATGCAAGGCCGTAGCCAGGATTTGATTTCGGGGGGTGTTTATCTCACCAATTTCCCTTCTTAAAAAACAGATCACCTTTTTTAGTCATCTGGCATCTTTCGGGGGTGTTTTAATGGTTTTATTTCATGGTTTTTACATTATGTGCTCGTAAATGCATTATATTATGTTTAACATTTTCCATTTCGGGGGGTGTTCAAACACCCAAAACACCCCCTAGCTACGGCCTTGATCGAATGTCAAATATAATCTAATCTAATCTGATCTAATCTAATCTAATAAAACTTTTGTCAAGCGCTTCTCACAGCAAAGTTATTCAGAAGCGCTCTAAGCAGCTAATATTAGGCTGTAATAATTATAATATTGTATTATCATTGATGGATTTCCCCTTCTATAGTCATTTATAGTTTTGTAGCGAACCAGGTTGCTACAAGCTACCTTACTTATTTACTTAAGTAAGGCCGCTATTTCTATTACGAATTCATGGGTGCTATGCTTAGCACTGATCGATGCGGTCATCGCTATATTTAGCTTCCCATGCATTTTTCAATGGAACTTTCCGCCACGTGCGATTTTTGATTGGTTAGACATCACGCGATGTTTTAGGCGCTAAAAAGCGCTCTCTTGCGGCAAATTAACGCGCAAACCTTCAGTCGGGCTGCAGAGTTGAATCGTGTAAGACCTATGCTGGTGGAAATCGTGAATCGTGGTAAAATTGATGGTATTTTCGATTCTGGCAAGTTTTCTCAGTGCAGAAGACGAGGTTCTTCCGATGTCTTGTGAATCGATGTGTAATTACGAAGATTTCCGGCAACGATTAAATTAATAATACGCTTCCTACGGAGAAATTCTGGCATCGGCCGACGACTCAATAACTTTCTACAGGACGGAAAACGGTGGATCGGCTGTCCTAAAATATCAAAGGGAACAGGGAAGTATAGGCAACCTAATCTATAGAGCTCGAACCTGAACTAAGTGTAATTAGATAAAAACTTGTATCGCTATTTTGGTGCAAATATTAGTTGTGGTATATTCAGTCTGTGAACTGATCGGATAGGTGTGAAATAGTCAGTCTGTGAACTGATCTGATAAAACTTAAGCTAGTCAAGGGACATAGGCGTTTTAGGAAGGCCTTAATAGTGAATCTAATATTGTTTCTATTTTATCGGCTGTGTAAATAATTGCTAATGAACGACAGACAGTCGCTTGATTAATTCTACAATAAATGAAACTTGAATAGAGAACTGTGAAGTGATTTCTGCTATCGAATTATAATGGACTCCGACAGGGAAACGGACAGTGTCTTAGGGACAGAACAAGAGGAAGATGAGTTATGTCCGAGAGAAACCCTTGAGTTGGGGACTACAGACAATACTGATGACTTAGACCCTGCTGTATTACAGAAGCAAATGACTACCATAGAACAGTTTATGGAGCGCCAGAGTAGCATTTTAATCGGTCTAGCCGAAGAGCTGAATCTAGTTTCCATGCAGCAAGCCCAATTAAGTTCCCGCCAGAAAGAATGTGAAACAATGGTGAAGTCGGTAGCTGAAGGTAAAGTGGGTGATGGAGCTTGGGGAAAAGTTGAGGAATCGAACCCAGATAAGCACCCATTTAGTGGGGCTGTTGTGAGCTTAACAGCCACCGCTGACATATGTCCAATATCGGCCCATCCTGAGGTAGAAGGTAACCAGAGAAGCTCACACCCTAGGTTAGGATTCGAACCTGCTTCCATTGACACCAAAACCCTTGACCTAGGACCCGGATTTCCTCAACCGCGCTTAAGGGGCCGCGCAACAGTAGAGCCCATTAATTTGGGGGTGGAAACATTAGGACAGGCGGCGCCCCCGCGCGTCACAATTGGTTCCAGCAAGTGGGATGAAGCTACAAAAGGTCATGGGTCAGAGGGTAAAATAATAATGGATCCCAGATTTGGTAGAACAGAAGATTTATGGGAAGAAGTGGAAAATGGAAAAGAAAATTTTTCACAAGATGATCCAAGAAGAATGGATGTACAGATGAAATACTTTGGTGCTAGACCAAGGGATTTACAAGGTCAAGGTCAAAGAGTAAATACAACTGACATGTTGCATGGTCAAACAATGTATTATTATGATACAAATGTTTTGTATAGAGATTTTGACTTTGAAAATTACATGCGTCGAAAACAAGATGAATTAGTTAGAATTGGAATCGAAAATAAATCTGAAGACGATGATTCAGAAGTTACCGACTTGCGAGCGCTACATAAATTCGAACTGGAAACAAAAGCGTTAGGCGTTCGGCAAAAAGATAGTAAAACTTGTACTAATCCTAGATTTTTAGTTTCAGATGGAAAAATGGGGGATTCTTCGTTGCTGAGCGACGACCACGTGGGAACATGGGATGCACATCCTCACCGGTCATCAGCGACTGCTACCCCATGGGCTGCCACCTTCCCCCCCTCGTCGGTTCCTGAAACAGAAAAATTCCGGTCACCGAGTAAAACGCTGTCACAAGTGACCGCTTCAGTCACCTCGGCTGCTTCTGATGTCCTGTTCTGCGAGTCTAAAACAGAACCCGGAAGAACCCTTCCAGTCTTCGCATCAGTTCCTCAGATGTTCGCGTACACATCTGCTCCGAGTCGACCGATCATGTCCATGGTGCCCCTGTCGTCGGAAACTCGAGTCACGCACAGCTACGAATACATACATTGGGCTAATGGTCAGCCCGTGTATGCGCCATACAGTCAGAAGATGGTTCCACCTGTTCCAGTCTTCCCTGTCTACGCGGAAGCAGTTTCTCTTCCGATCCAGATGCAACCGTGGCCCATGACGAACACAGTTCTGGAAAACTCTGCCAAGGTCATGCAACTGCATCCATCGTCAGAAAAGCTCAGCTCAGCCAGTGTGAACTGTCAAGATAACTGTCTGAAAACAGCTGAAGGAAAGACAGTCAGTCTTTCTTTCCCAGCAGTGCAAGTTGCTGCTGAAAGTCGAGCATCAACTGGTGGTCATGCAACTCCATCAACCAACACAGCACAAGAAGAAGCTGCCGAGAAAGTTCAGACTTCAGCTGCCGACTCAACAAGAGAGAAGGTGAGATCGCACATGAAACTAGGTCATTATAATGGGAAAACGTCGGTAGAGGTGTTCCTAAAAAAATTTGAGGTGTGTTCCAAGAACAACCGATGGACAGAAGACGAAAAACTAGCACAACTGACCTGCGCACTGGTCGAACCTGTAGATCAACTTCTCTATGAATTTGACTCTGACACAATCACCACATGCGCCGACCTGATGGACAGGTTGAGGCTAAGACATGGGAGCACTGACCAAACGGTTTTGTACCAGACTCAACTAAGTGCTCGCAGACAGAAGGTAGGAGAAGATCTGGGTTCTTTAGTCCAAGACATAAGACGATTAATGATTCTGGCATTTCCAGGACCGAGGTCAACACACAGTGAAACTATAGCGATCAAAGCTTTCCTTGATGCCTTACGAGATAAAGAGCTAGCCTTAAAAGTGAGAGAGAGGGAACCGGTCACCCTAGACAATGCATACAAAACGGCCATGAGACTGGAAGGCTACCGCAGAGCTGATGAAGATGGCATGGACCGCCAAGAACGACGTCCAGGCCGAGTCAAAATTGTGAAGGAAAGTAATGAAACGGAAGATTGTGATACGAAAGAATTTCGCGAAGACATCGCCCGTCAATTAAAGCAATTGAGTGACAGAATGGACTACTTGCTAAATACTCCATCAACCGAAAGACACTATCCGCCATGGCAACCGCAACGCACCTCGTCAGCATGGAGAGGCGCAAACTATCGGAATCAACGATGGAGTCAGAAACCGAATGAAAACTACCGAAGAACAACTCCTGACAACCGACGCTGCTTCGAGTGCAACCAGGTTGGACATTTGGCCCGGGTTTGTCCTCGCAGAGTAACCTCTTCGTCAACTGGAGAGCAAGATGAACCTGAAGGACCTGGGGTGAGTAACGCTAGACATGTAAAAGGAAACAGTGACGCTTATCTGTCTGTGACAATTAGAGGAAAGAAATTGCTAGCTTTGTTAGACTCTGGCAGTGAAATGACATTATGCCCTGCGTCGCTAGTGGATCCGGCGGAAATCAAAGGCTCCAGTCAACTGTTGCAAGCTGCTAATGGGTCTGCAATTCGGGTACTGGGGGAAACTGTACTGAAACTGAAAATCGAAGATCAGGCCTTCGAAATTCCTTGCTTGGTAACTGAGCAGGTTACTGAACTGATCCTCGGTCTCTCTTGGATGGTGAAAGAAAATGTCATGTGGCATGTAGGGAAAGGATGGATCCTTGTCCGGAATCTGCGGCTGAATGTCCTGTGCAAAAACAGTTTGAAACAGCATCAGCGAGCGAAACAAACTGTCTGTGACCTGCGAAATTCTCCGAACATTGAAACGAGCTGTGAAACGAATGTCGAAAATCGAACAGTGCTGCCAGAGACGAAAATCACGAAAGAAATCTGTGCCGTGCAAACCGAAACCCTCGAACCGGAAGCTTCGTGTCAAAAGAAGACTGCTGTCCGGTCCAATCGCTTCGGAAATCTCTGTCCTGCTGAGGTGGCAGCCCGAATTCCACGTCCATCGGATGTGCATCCTCGGGTCGATCCCAATAGTTCCTTCCGGGGTGGAACTTGCCTTCCTCCAGTGACGCCATCTGTCGAATCAATGCGAGTGGAAGAGTCAGATGCACTCTACATGGTCACTCGCTGCCCAAAGTCTGGTGTCGACCAGAGGATCAAACTCACCGGAGGAAACAGACTCGCAATGCTGGCGAGACTGTGGCAAGCGTAATGTGATGTAATGTGATATGATAGGGTAGTCCTGTCGCGTAATGGCGATAAGTAGGTGAATAGAGAATAGTCTTCTCTGCTTTAGTTGTGTTTTGATGATATTATATGTGGCCTTGAGATGTAGGTTTACATTTTTCTTTTAATGTGTGTTGATATATTGTGCTCTCTTACTGTGTAAAAATGTGAAAGTTGATTACAGTAATGAAGTGTAATATGATGATATATGTTAAGTAAGAATGCATAGTTTTATTCGTGTGTAGTGTAGCTTAAGTGTTTCAGATTATATGTGTGTCCTCTGATGATAAAATTAACTATGTAGATGAGATGAATAATGAAGAAATGGGATAAATAAGAGATAACCAAGTAAAGATACTTGTACTTGTCTCGTGTAGAATCCCTCCAGGTCGTGTAATGGCGACGAGAGTAAGCGATGGGAGAATAGAATCTTCTCTGTTTTATTTGCTTTTTGATGATATGTGACTATGTGATGAGGGAATACATTGTTTTATTTTCTTGTGCATAAATGCTGTGCTTTCTGATGTAAGCTAGTTGGCTATAACTATGTGAAAATGTTTACAGTAAGTGTTTAGTAGCAGTTACCAAGAAAGTAATGTAGAGTGATGTGATGCTAATGCTTAAAGAGTAGTCCTTTAGTTTGAAATAAAAAGGGTAGTTTTAAACTCAGTTTAAATATTTGAATTGCTTCTTGTTGCCACGAAGAAGGGCAGAAGTTGTACTGTATGTAAATTGCATGATAATGGTTGCAAGTTAAAAAGTTATGATTATAATATGCTATGGTAGAAGTAATTAGCATTCTGCGTGGTGATTGAAGGATAACCTTGTGTGATTGGATGAATGAGTAACTTGGTGATGATGTGGTGCTAGAGTGTGTAGTAAGGTTGAGTAGAGCACCCAATTGTAAGCATCGCCCTGAGAGTTAGTGAGTAAGTTGGATTATAGACTTAGAGGCAGAATCACTGTAGCAGGCAGTGGAGATTGCATGCAATGGTGAAGCTGGGCCTGTGGATGAATTCGTACAGTCTTAGACTACTTCCTGCAAGGATTGTAATGTAATAGACTATTATAGGATATGGGAATAAATCCTTTATGCCTTGGGTATGCTTAGCTGAGCAGTAATTCCTTCTTCGATCCAGGTAGCTAAGCCTTGATGTAATGTTGAAACGTGTGCATGTTGGTATGCATTATTAGTACCCTAGGTTTATGATCTGACGTTGCTTCATCTCTGTAACAGTGGCTTGTTATAAAAGGAATGCGTGCCTGTAAAACACAGCTTAAGTTTTAAGTTGCTGTATATGTTTGGCTTGGGGAATGGGTGAACCTTGGTTTCGGATTGCAGTAGAATAGATTGTTTGTGGAAATCAAACATTGTCTGAGAGATAGTGTAAGGTAGTATGAATGAAAGTGACTGAGTGTGCTTGAAGATGCATTTCCCATTTTGTGGCTTTTGATAACAAGTTTAAATGGATTAGGGCCTCAGACTTTTGTGTGCCTGAGATTTAGTATAGTATCATAATCATAAAATTGTATAAGGTATTGATTCTTCTATAGCGATTATTGTTGATTGTGATTATTATATGTGAAATTCTAATAATGCCACTGCTGTATAAAAATGTAATAACGGATTAATATAAGATTTGGCGCCGGAACATGACTACATGTGTTAAGAGGACTTTCTCTCGCTAGGGTTCCGTGCAATTGCTGGAAGTAGTGTGTAGTTAAGTTTCATTGTGGATAATTGCTAAAAGTAGTTAAGCTAAGTGATTGTAACTATGTGTAATTAATGGGGTTACGTTAAACGGGCTTGCACTAACTCCATGGAAAGAAGACAGTCTTTGGACTTTCCGAACATGGGCCTTGGCTATGGAGGTGTCCCACCGCTACCTATCTCATTCGGGTCCCCTTCTCGAGGAAGTGTTCCTCGCGTCACTAACTGACCTGCTGGACCCTGTTGGTCAGGAGTGGTGGAAGGTAGAAACGATAGTTACAACGCTGTTTACTATTAAGAAGGCCGCATGGTTCTGGCCATTCCTCGTTTAACGCTACTGAGTTGGTTGTAGGCAGTGATGTTACCGCTTAGATGCACCAGGCTCCTATAATTTAGTATCGAGGGATCTAGCATATAACACTAGTCGTGAAATGAAGATATGATTTCAATTGGTTATTTTATGTGGACTATACAATTGTGTTACTGAGTTGTCTTGGAAATGCTATCTCCTGCATTGCTATGTTTTACCTTTCCGAGATATTATTGCTATATGATGTATGTAATCTGATGGCAGGTATTAATGATAAAAACTGTGACAGTTTATGTGAATGAGGAGATTAGTAAGACTTTGTTGGTCAGTGTGAAGACCTCGGTTAGTTAAGAGCTGTTGTTGGGCATATGTGAACCCTTATGACTGACTAATAATCAGCCATTGTACAAATTTCTATGCCAATTGATGCAACTTCTGAGACATTGTAAGCTGTAGCATGCTAGATGATATACAAGTACTATGTATCCGGTTCGAGCTCCGAAGTATTATTAAATTTACCAGGGTACTGGTAAATTTAAGAGTAAGTTGTGGGGGGGTGTAGCGAACCAGGTTGCTACAAGCTACCTTACTTATTTACTTAAGTAAGGCCGCTATTTCTATTACGAATTCATGGGTGCTATGCTTAGCACTGATCGATGCGGTCATCGCTATATTTAGCTTCCCATGCATTTTTCAATGGAACTTTCCGCCACGTGCGATTTTTGATTGGTTAGACATCACGCGATGTTTTAGGCGCTAAAAAGCGCTCTCTTGCGGCAAATTAACGCGCAAACCTTCAGTCGGGCTGCAGAGTTGAATCGTGTAAGACCTATGCTGGTGGAAATCGTGAATCGTGGTAAAATTGATGGTATTTTCGATTCTGGCAAGTTTTCTCAGTGCAGAAGACGAGGTTCTTCCGATGTCTTGTGAATCGATGTGTAATTACGAAGATTTCCGGCAACGATTAAATTAATAATACGCTTCCTACGGAGAAATTCTGGCATCGGCCGACGACTCAATAACTTTCTACAGGACGGAAAACGGTGGATCGGCTGTCCTAAAATATCAAAGGGAACAGGGAAGTATAGGCAACCTAATCTATAGAGCTCGAACCTGAACTAAGTGTAATTAGATAAAAACTTGTATCGCTATTTTGGTGCAAATATTAGTTGTGGTATATTCAGTCTGTGAACTGATCGGATAGGTGTGAAATAGTCAGTCTGTGAACTGATCTGATAAAACTTAAGCTAGTCAAGGGACATAGGCGTTTTAGGAAGGCCTTAATAGTGAATCTAATATTGTTTCTATTTTATCGGCTGTGTAAATAATTGCTAATGAACGACAGACAGTCGCTTGATTAATTCTACAATAAATGAAACTTGAATAGAGAACTGTGAAGTGATTTCTGCTATCGAATTATAATGGACTCCGACAGGGAAACGGACAGTGTCTTAGGGACAGAACAAGAGGAAGATGAGTTATGTCCGAGAGAAACCCTTGAGTTGGGGACTACAGACAATACTGATGACTTAGACCCTGCTGTATTACAGAAGCAAATGACTACCATAGAACAGTTTATGGAGCGCCAGAGTAGCATTTTAATCGGTCTAGCCGAAGAGCTGAATCTAGTTTCCATGCAGCAAGCCCAATTAAGTTCCCGCCAGAAAGAATGTGAAACAATGGTGAAGTCGGTAGCTGAAGGTAAAGTGGGTGATGGAGCTTGGGGAAAAGTTGAGGAATCGAACCCAGATAAGCACCCATTTAGTGGGGCTGTTGTGAGCTTAACAGCCACCGCTGACATATGTCCAATATCGGCCCATCCTGAGGTAGAAGGTAACCAGAGAAGCTCACACCCTAGGTTAGGATTCGAACCTGCTTCCATTGACACCAAAACCCTTGACCTAGGACCCGGATTTCCTCAACCGCGCTTAAGGGGCCGCGCAACAGTAGAGCCCATTAATTTGGGGGTGGAAACATTAGGACAGGCGGCGCCCCCGCGCGTCACAGTTTGTGTCACTTCTCGGTCAAATGTCCTCGGAATTTTCATTTCTTCTAAGCCTTTTACGTTAATAAGCGTGAATTCAACATTAAATATTATATACATGTAGGTTATATATATATATATATATATATATATATATATATATAGGTTGCATTATTGCATAAGCCTATATAGCCTATGTATTAGGCCTACAGATTGTTTTGTGCAATGTTGAATATAATGAAAGTTGGCTTCTTAAGCAATTTTCCTTAAAACGCCTTTTTTGCAGATGGTGTTCGCCGATCGGAATGAAATTATTTCTGGTGGAAACTTTCACGGAGAATATCCAGCTAAGGTTAGATCATCGATATATAGCCTACGCGACTATCAGCTTGAGTATTTATTGTGTATTTTTCTATGAATACGCTTATATCGATATTTCACGCATACACGAGCGCGCACGCCCACCCACGCAAGTGCACACCCACGCGTGTGCGCGCACATACAAACACACACGCGCGCGGACCCACACACACGCACTCACGCACAAGGACACACACACGTAAGCAATACGAACCGTTTTTATCGGTATATAGGCCTAAGGCTGAAGGCAACACCCTGTTTATTATTGTTAGTAATATTAATAATTATAAGCTTGTATAACAATTACGACTGGAAGTCTTTAATAATAATCGAGTATTTTTCCAGAATTAAATCTCGATTAATCGATTAAATTTTATTGATTAAGACGAATTAATTGACTAAATTCTTAACGATTAATTGCTTAATTAAACAACACATTCGCTTAATTAAAGCATTGCAGTAAACAGTTATAAATGTTGTGAGACTTGGATGCGGTCAGCTTATCATAAAAGCAGCTTCTAAATATGGAGTCTGTGTATAAGCCTTAACTGCAAGGTGACGACAGCAATTGCTTATTCGGTTATATTCTGTTAAGGCAGCCTACTGTTGTTAATCAATAAACGTCTGTGTCGACTTTATTGTTAATATTTCTATTGTTGCATGAAATAACAATTAATAGGCTCTGGATTACCTGGCGATTGCCGTTCACGAGATTGGAAGCATTAGCGAAAGACGTCTTGAGAGACTCATTAATCCTTGTGAGTTCACCTGCTTCTCAATCAATCAATCAATCAATCAATCAATCAATCAATCAATCAATCAATCATTCAATCAATCAATCAATCAATCATTCAATCAATCATTCATTCAATCAATCAATCATTTCAATCAATCAATCAGTCATTCAATCAATCATTTTATTTTGTAACCAAATAATTTTTACAGTTATAGATTGCAAGTTCTAATTACTATTATTTCTAGCATTATCGCTCTATATAGTCTCATAGTTACTGAAGAAATAGGATAGAAGGAATTCAAGAGCCTTCCCTTGAGTTGAAGCAGACATGGGCATGAAGTGTTAACGCCTTCATTTTCTAAGCCTCGGCATATGAGGGCGGGTGGCCAGTCCTCTCCCTCATCTTCCGGCCACCGACAGTGTGCAGTCGCTATACTCATTGTGCCGAGTTGACCGCCAGGAGGCGCAGGTGGAGCAGAAAATCTGGAACTAAAATTTAATTGTTGCTTAGGCGGGATTTTAAATAGGTCACGTGAGCTTTGATCTATATTACTTGATCCTTATCTCCTGAGCTTATTATTATTATTATTATTATTATTATTATTATTATTATTATTATTATTATTATTATTATTATTATTATTATTATTATTATCATTATCATTATTATTGTTGTTGTTGTTGTTATTTTTGTTATTGTTGTTGTTTTGTTATTATTATTATTATTATTATTATTTATTTATTTATTTATTTATTTATTTATTTTTTGCCCGAGGTATCTCAGATTCATCGAGATTTCAAAAAATATTATTATTATTATTATTATTATTATTATTATTATTATTATTATTATTATTATTATTATTATTATAACATTTATTCAAGAAAAAGTTTTTTGTCCATTACATTCGAACCACCCTAATGTCTAGGCTATAAATTATTATTATTATTGTTTGTAATGCCGCATTATGATCCCTCAGGAGCGTGAACATTAATTATGATGATGATGATTATTGTCATCATTATCGTTGTCGTCGTCATCATCATCAGCAGTAGAATTATTATGTATTTGTCGTTGTTGTTGTTGTTGTCGTCGCTGTTGTTGTTGTTGTTGTTGTTGTTGTTGTTGTTACTTCTGTATTTTTTTATATCAATTGTTTCAGCGTACAGCGATCTTCCTGCTTTTCTGACGAACAACGGTGGATTGAATTCTGGGTTCATGATGGCCCACTGCACAGCAGCAGCTCTAGGTTAGAAGACTTTCTGCTCAATGCTGCAGTTCTATAACACTACAGCTTAACTCTATGCCCAATTGACTACGTCAATAACAGGGACGTCATTTGGGGGGGCAGGGGGGGGCATTTGCCCCCCCTGAATTTGACCGATTGTTCTTACACATGACATATTTTGCATTGCTTTGCAACGCCACACGTTGTTCAAAATACCAAAAGGCCTGTGTCTTCACAACCTGTGTAATTTTGTATGTGAGGGCAGATTCGAGCTGCACACAGTGCACAGTTCATCATAGCCACAGATACATATATCAACTTATGTGTATATTGTGATATTATCTGCACAGGGAATGAGCTCAGGCTGATACTGGAAAGACGTACAGCTTGTTCCCCCTAGATAAAGTCCCAGGTCAGTATAAGGTCACCAGATGTGTGGGTCCTGTCAGCCACACATGTAGTGCAAGCCGACCAATACCCAGTTATAACATGAAGCAGTCAGGCATCTGAGGCATGATTCTCCCTCTGAGCCTAGACCTACAAGCACCCCACCCCGTCTGACCGGGACCTGGAGTGGATTCGCCTCTCAACACCGGCGACCTCTAGGGCAAGTAGCCGGCAATGGAC
>OX457039.1:6532501-6595001 GCA_949752735.1 Lumbricus terrestris
TATATATATATATATATATTATGCAATATTTATATACACAATATTGATTATGATTTTATTCAGTTGTTAGTTTGAAGTTTAAACCGATTATTGTGTCAGTAGGGGACTGTAGGGCACAGTATGATAGTTAAAAGGCATAGACCATAAGCTTTGTATGAGTACTTGAGTAGGCCTATACCTACAAAGCACGGGCCATAAACGTCGCAGGGTACCTGAACATTTGCACGTCTCTGCCCCCTCTCGGCGAGTCTGCCTAAGTATAATAATATTGCCTGAAATTTTTTATCGGTCCTGTTTACAGCCGCTACAGAAATACTTTTGCATTAGCGTTTACGCTTACATTATTTTGTGGTCGCTATATAAAGGAACGTTAGAATTTACGTTGTGTTGTATACATATGTATGTATATGAAGTCCAGGGCTGTTTTTAAGGAATTTTTAGAACTGCACAACTCCTTCTTTTCCTTCCCATCCGCCATGGTAAATTACTTCCAATCGGAGGACAATGACCATTTTTTGCTAGTTTTAACTGTAAAGAAGTGCTTCTACAACTGCACAAATCCATTTAGAACTGCACATTTTGTGTACAACTGCACGTTAAAAAAGCCCTTATATGAATATTTAAATATGTTTATGTATATGTATATGAACATTTATATATGTGTAATTGTCTCGTTGTCTGTGTTAGTGATTGCCATTGAGTTGTTGGCCGCCTGTCAGGCTATTGAGTTTGTTCGTCCATTGACGTCAACAAAGCCACTGGAAGCTGTCTACAGCCTCGTCCGCTCAGTCGTTAAGTAAGTAAGACAGACTATTATAGGCCCTAAGCACATGCATATAATTATTATATAGTTATTGTATGTCAGATAAACTATTATTATATATTTATTAATATTCATATATATATACATACATATATATATATATATATTAACAGTGCAGACATTCATTTAATACGCAATTTACTGATGTCGCAAGGAAGACGTTAAAGCCGACATTGAATTTTATATATATATACTTAGGCCTACTTGCATGCATGTATGTCTGTTCGTCTGTCTGTTTGTATGTCTGCATTTGCCTCTGTCTCTTGACACCTTGCGAGGCGCTATATAAATATGTACATTCGTACTACAAATTTAAAGTGGTTTGTAGATATACATTACAGTTTACAAACATTACAAACAGCGTCACTTAAAGGTATAGCGCGATACACGCCAAGGCTTTTAACTAATATTGTGCCTATTGCATCGTCTGCCTGCCTGCCTGTATACATCCGTCTGTATGTGTGAATGTCTGTCTCTATGCTTGTGCACCACCATGGCCCAACACCGCGCCTTTGCCATTATAATAAACTCTTCTATATGTGGAATGACCTCCTTCCCTCCATCCGTAGTAGGGTCATATGGGGGCGGGGGTCATCTTCAACGCTTAGCTGCATGCTTGAAGTCTTTCTTATTTCTCCGGGGCTGTTACGCCGATAGCGCCTCGGGATGGCTGCCACTGAAAGTGGCGCTTTTTAAATTCTCATATAATACAATACAATACAATGCAATGCAGGCCTCATTTGCATGTTTGTCTTTATGACTGCCTTTCTGTTCATCCGTCTGTATGTCTGTCTGTATGTCTGTCTGTATGTCTGTGTGTCTGCATGTCTGTCTGTCTGTCTGTATGTCTGTCTGTATGTCTCTCTGTATGTCTTTCTGTATGTCTGTGTGTATTTCTGTATGTCTGTCTGCATGTCTCTTTGCATGTCTTTTTGTAAGTCTTTCTGTATGTCTTTCTGTATGTCTCTCTGTATGTCTTTCTGTATGTCGGTATGTATTTCTGTATGTCTGTCTGCATGTCTCTTTGCATGTCTTTTTGTAAGTCTTTCTGTAGGCCTATGTCTTTCTGTCTGACTGTCTCGCTGTTTCTGCTGTTGCAGAGCCTGGAACGAGGACAGAATGATGTCACCAGATCTGAACATCGCAGCTCAGCTGATCCACGAAGGAAAGGTAACCATCAGGATGTGGTTCGAATCCATGTCCGTTTCACCCAACAGTGTTTAATCTAGTCCAGCTGCTTTGGGGGATGATGGGGGGGATCCTATAGTTGGGGAGAAGCAGTGCATAAAGTGTGGAAAAATAAGTGCCTGGACGCTCCTTACCTTCCTAAAAGAAATGCCTGGACGCTCCTTACCTTTCCAGATTGTGCTGGCCAATAAGTGGCAGGACGGTGTGCAGATTTTAAAATAAGTGCATGGACGCCGTCCATGACCGTCCAGCCACACTTTAAGCCCTGGGGAGAAGGACAAATGAGCATTCAGCGGACGGTAGCCGCATAGACGCTGACAGAGGGAGGACTTTTTTGTTTTCGTGTCTCTTTTTTATGATGACCTTTTTCAGTGTCTCGTAAATTTCTTCATTCATAATAATTGTATCACAGGGCCTATAGCATCATATATTGTTTCTAATCGCTCCTGCAATGCAATGTAATGCAATATTTAATATATATTAATATATATATATATATATATATATTTGTAAATACGCCTCTTTAATTTTTCTGGGTGGGAGATGTGACTCATGGTGGGAACTTTCCGTCCCCAGACAGACATTCATACATGCAGACAGACAGACAGACAGACCGACCATTTCCATGCAGATCAGTGTTGTTCTCACTCTTACAGATCTCTCAACATCTCAATACTTCACACCGATGGTTCGACTCTGACTAGAGCTGACCAATTATTTGCTCATTTGCTCCTCTGTCTGTCCATCCATCCATCCATCCATCCATCCATCCATCCATCCATCCATCCATCCATCCATCCATCCATCCATCCATCCATCCATCCATCCATCCATCCATCCATTCATCCATCCATCCATCCATCAATCCATCCACAGTCCTTAGTCTTTTGTTCATCTTTTGTGAAAATCTTATTAACACGTGTATACTACATGTATATAGACTAGTTCGCTCTGTTTTCTGGGCTAGTGTGTTTCATTGTAAATAATTAATGTCTTTTAACTTATCCTCGTCTCCTGTTACAGGTATGGGATGCTGTGAGCATCTACATAGAGCCAGAAAGCGTGCGATAAAGGAAACGAGCGACAACCGCCGCAACATCCTGGCCAACCACCAAAGAACAACAACAATAGCCGAGCAACTGAAAATATTAACCGCAAACTAACTGACTATTTCATCGTTAAATCTAAAGAGCAAACCAATTCGAGAAGAATGACTACCACACTTGTGGTTCCATAACGGACAGCATAGTAACAAACAGTAACTGATGTATAATTTATACGGATAGGCGCTTATTACAAACTGGGTAAAATTCTGAGCAGATTAAAACGAGCCAGCGTAGGGCAACGTGCAGGTAAAGGTGTATTTCAACGTGTAGGGTAATGATTATAATAATATTATTCGCCATCGCATGGAGTTCAACGAAGGTCGCATAGGCTACAAGTTGGATTGAAGTGGTTACAAGGTTACTTGCATAATGGAAGTATATTAATTAGGATAGATGAAAAATTAAGAATTCTTGCCTAAAATATTATTGATACAAGGTGAATTGATGAGAAATAATAATTCTACAATTATCGTTGGGCGAATATATAATTTAATGCGCTAAAATACACTTTTACCAAACACCTATTTGAATTTCAAGTGATTCAAACGACCTGATCACCTGTAACCTAAGCACAATATAAATGTTTTTATACAATACAATACAATACAATACAATATGTTAGAATCGCTGCAAATTGAGGTGGCTGCTCAATAGCAAATAATGTATAAGTCTTCCCAGCTTATTTACTGTTAGAGCTCTACCGTATCAGTGTCCACTGTGACGCCCGATCTGATAACTTCTAAAAACGAGGATCAGATAAAATATTGTTTAAACAGAATTTTTTAGGCTAACCTCGCAATTCCGCAGATCAAACATGCCTACGCTTGTACACTGTACAGACATGCTGTATATATATATGCTATAGGTTACACTCGACGATAAGTCTTGCTTAAAATCTTACAAGCTGGACTGATGAAAATAGCTTTTTTTAAAGATGAACTATTATTGACGAGAATTGTTTCTTGTGAAACTAGAAGCTGGATTTATGAAAATATTACTTCTAGTAGTTTTTATTTAATTTGCCATTACTTGTAACAATTTTGGATATATATATATATATATATATATATATATATATATATATATATATATATATATGGTCGACTTGCATAATGCAATTTGCCAGTGGAATTAAACATACGGGGCTATATCCTAGTCTGGGGAGAATTTATGTTATAGCTTGGTGATTAATTGTGTCCGGGAGATTTCGCCTTTGCATATGGCGATCAATGTAGCCTTTATGTACATATGATTGGAAAGTATAAGTTCGAAACTCCACATAGCAGAGCATTTTAAGTTACATTTCTTGTGAACCTGAGGATTGTATTTGTAGGTGAGAGAGATGTCATGAAGACATAGACATTGCATTGTGATAAGTTAGGCCACACGTGGGGCGCGGTGGTGTAGTGGGTATGTTCGTATATCCTTGCAGCCGAAGGGTTGCAGGTTCAAATCTTCTTCAAGCCACAGAGCATATGAGAGTGACTATGGGATGAGCCCCTATATATCCATAGGTTATTAGGATAATATGATTATTATGCACCTTTGCTTTTTAGCCCTAGATTGATTTATTTTGTTTACTGTCCTACACTTAGGCTACCTCAGTGTCCTTATATTTAACTAATTACCTTCCTATCTTCATTATATTTTGCCTATACTTACCAGTGTATATTCACATAATATATCTATGTACCTTAATTTAAACACACACATACATACATATATATATATATATATCGTGGGGCGCGGTGGTGTAGTGGTGGCGTCGTTGCCTTGAAACCGGAAGGTTGGAGGTTCGAATCCACCTCAAGTCGTCGCGTAGGGACCTTTGGCAAGTCATTCACTCGCAATTGCTCAGTGCTTCGACGTGAAACTTCGTTTCAGTGTCCGCTCTGTAGTCGGGAGCGCTTCTGAATAGTAATCTTGAAAGCGCGCTATAACAAGTGCACATACACACGCAGCGGTGAGATACATAGAGAAAGACAGACAGAAAGATAGATGGACAGACAGACAGACACACAGGCAGAGAGACAGGCAGAGACTGAGACGCAGATAAGGTGCGCCAGGTACCCTCAGACAATTGTCTCTCATTACAAAGATTTCGGTCTCGTCCATGCAATTATCAGCTCTTTTCAACACTGGGCAAACACATTCTGGATATCATCTTTACGTCTTCGTCAATACTGGGGGCTTTTGAAAAATGTCGCCATGGATGAAATTCCCGCTCAGTCGAGCGCTCTATTTCCAATTTTAATTTTAAATTTTTTAAAATTCTAATGGGCATTCTAAGACTGTCGGAGTCTCTTGGGCAACAGGGATAAGCTGGTTTCAGTGCTATACAAAGTAAGCTTAATTATATAATAAATATTATTATATAGGCATAGGCGGAGACCGCGGAGTTTATCAGAGGCTATAGGGGCTAAGCCTCCCAATTAAGAGACCTAGATTCCTTTTTTTTACCGTGTAAATGGTCTCTTAACTCGAGCTGTTGACCGATCACATAAAACATTAAAAACACATAAGAACACTCAGTCACTAAAAAAATTCGAATTGCCTTTATCTGAGCATTGCTTAGGACACTTAAAACAATTAGAGTCACTTGAAATTTTCATTACAGTATAAATTATTTTATTATGCGCATTTTTCATAAAAGAGGATAGAATGGTTTATCACCCCGGATAGTATAAACCGGTCAATTCCATCCGGGGGATAGATTAATTCATCCCCCGGATAGCTCTCAGCGGGGGCTAAAATATCACGTGACACAGGCGCTGGCAGCACTGCCCAGCAATTATAAATAATTTTATGCTTGGTAGTGCGGTGAACAGCACCTTTCACCATCGCACAGCACCTTGGTGGACAGGTGCCCAGCACCTTGGTGGACCGATGCCCAGCACCTTGGTCAAGGGCGGATCCAGGAATTTTCGAAGGGGGGGGCCAAAAAATTTTTGGGCTGGGGTCGGAAATTTTTTCGTTGATCTTTCGCCGAAAAATCTGATGAACTTTTTTAGTGGTTTTTGGCCGAAACCAGAGTTTAATTTAGCCCCCACCTCTGGGGGAATTGAGGTTTTCGGAGGGGTAGATAATTGACCGTCTGAAGCAGTGGTGTAGTCCTAAAAAATGAAGTGGAGGGACGCCTGGAAATTGAAGTGGGGGGACGCCATGGAAATTGAAGTAGAAACTGTAGCAAAAAGTGCAATCTTGCAAGAATTTTGCAAAAAAAGTGGGGGGACGGCGTCCCCCCGCGTCCCCGCCCCACTACACCACTGGTCTGAAGACAATCATGAGGCGCGCAGCGCCGATAGTGGTAGGGGAGGGGTGTGGGGAGGGGATATGCCCCTCCCCACTAGAAACTTTTTGAATTTTCACATTGCAATGGTAGCATTTTAAGCTGTTATCTTAACAAATTAGCTGTACTTTTCAGTGCTTGTAAGAGTGCCATAAGGTCTCAATAAATATAGACTTTACTTAAAAACTTCTTTCTCGAAAACTAGATGTTCTTTTTTAAGTAATCCGCCGGAAATCTTCAAAAAGGGTGTTCAATTTTCCTTCCCAAAACACTGATGAAATTTTTTGGTCATCCGTGCGAAATCTTAAAAAAGGTGTTTAATTTTTCGTCTAAAAAGAGTGATGACTTTTTATTCATCCATGCGAAATTTTCAAAAAAGGTGTTTAATTTCGCATCCCAAAAAACTGATGACTTGTTGTAGTCATCCCTGCGAAATCTTAAAAAAGGTGTTTAATTTTTCGTCTGAAAGGAGTGATGACTTTTTAGTCTCCCGTGCGAAAGTTTCAAAAAAGGTGTTCAATTTAGCATCCCAAAAACTGATGACTTTTTAAGACTAGAATAAATAAAATACTTCCGGTACGTGACTTTTTGGCGCCGCCGTTTTGGCGCCGCCGTTTTGTCGCCGCCATTGCGCTATAACATTTGCGTTTTGCAGTCTATTTCCGGTTCAGTGTATACGACGCGTGAAACAAATTGACGAAATCCTTGCTGAAATAGAAAGTGAATGTACGGCTTGTTGTTGCGTTAATTGAGGCTGGATCGATGAAAATATTCCTGGTTTAATTGGAGCTGGATTTATTAAGCGAACGCATGAGAAATGGAAGATATGATCAAGAAAAGAACGCTTGAGATTTGTAAGCTCGATGAAGAGTCTTTTAAATGCGAAAAAGCGGCGGGAGTTCCGACGAATGCTTGAACAATTGAAGCTGAAAGGAGATTTTTTGCCGGCGAAATAGAAGCTGGATTTTTTAAACAAATGCTTTATTTAATAACAAATTATAAGACATGTGAGGTAGCAGATTAATAAAGTACAAGCGATCAAAGCAGAGGATGTCACATCGAATGATTGAAAAAACAGGCCCACCAAAGAGAGAAAGTCCCGCTAAGACTGGGCCTATTTAGCTTAGTATAGAAATAAGAACTTTAAGATGACATAAGATTTTAGCACGATAGATCGAGGAAATACAGACTTTAGTGACAACAATGAATATGGTGTATTAAAGACAAAAGCGACAGTTCTTTTAAAAAGTCCATTGTTTTGAAATGTCCATAATTGCAATTATAATAAAAAGGTGTGCAACTGCAAATGTCTGCCAACACTAAAGAAGGTGTGCAATTGCCAATTTTTGCCAACACTAAAGAAGGTGTCCAATTGCCAATTTCTGCCAACACTAAAGAAGGTGTGCAAATGCCAATTTTTGCCAACACTTAAAAAGGTGTGTAATTGCCAATTTTTTAGAAACCTAAACAAATCCATTGGTTCGAATTGTTCATTATTGCAATTGTAATATAAAGGTGTCCCACTGCAAATGTGTGCCAACAGTAAAGAAGGTGTGCAATTGCCAATTTCTGCCAACACTAAAGAAGGTGTGCTATGGCCAATTTTTTAGAAACCTAAAGAAATCCATTGGTTCGAATTGTTCATTATTGCAATTATAATATAAAGGTGTCCCACTGCAAATGTTTGCCAACAGTAAAGAAGGTGTGCAATTGCCAATTTTTGCCAACACTAAAAAAGGTGTGTAATTGCCAATTTTTTAGAAACCTAAACAAATCCATTGGTTCGAATTGTTCATTATTGCAATTGTAATATAAAGGTGTGCAAGTAAAATAATGATGCTTTAAAGCACACTGCTGTTGTACAAAAAAGTTGTGCAATTGCACACCTTCTTTAGTGTTGGCACACATTTGCAGTGGGACACCTTTTTATTATAATTGCAATAATGAACAATTCGAACCATTGGATTTGTTTAGGTTTCGCAAAAATTGGCAATTACACACCTTCTTTAGTGTTGGCAAAAATTGGCAATTGCACACCTTCTTTAGTGTTGGCAAAAATTGGCCATAGCACACCTTCTTTAGTGTTGGCAAAAATTGGCAATTGCACACCTTCTTTAGTGTTGGCAAAAATTGGCCATAGCACACCTTCTTTAGTGTTGGCAAAAATTGGCCATAGCACACCTTCTTTAGTGTTGGCAAAAATTGGCAATTGCACACCTTCTTTAGTGTTGGCACACATTTGCAGTGGGACACCTTTTTATTATAATTGCAATAATGAACAATTCGAACCAATGGTAAATTACTTCTAAAGGGAGGACAATGATATTTTGGCTAGTTTTAACTGTACGTAAGTGCTTCTACAAATGCACAAATTCGATTACAAATGCACATTTTGTGTATAGCTGCACGTTAAAAAAGCCCTGCCGGGTACCCGGCTAATGTTCTAATATAGCGGCAGTTTTCTGATTTTATTGAATGCCAGATACGATTGCAACAATTATTATTCAAAAGCTTAACTACATGTACATCATGTGACCACATTGACTATAGGCCTACTCACTGCCATACCATATAACAATTAAGGAAGTTTTATTACATTTCGACAAAAAATACTTAACATCAGATTTTTGAACACAGACAAACATACTTTTGCTTAAATCGGAGTTGGATTGTTCATCAATGCAACGCCAGTTTAAGGAAGAACATTTTCAGCAATCCAGCTCCAATGAAATTTAATTGTGGTATTACCTAATACGAATAAAAACCAGCTTTGACCCTTTCAGATCAAGTGAGGAGTGTAAGTCGAACATACATTCTGAGCTATTTCGGGCATAACTTTTGAACGGCGTGGAATATCATCACAAAATTTAACTCAAAATGTGCGTAAATGAACCGCCTAAAATTACCTACAATTTGATAATTTTTATACTTTAGAATGAGGGAGAAAAAAATTCCGGCGCCAAAACGTCCGGCGCCAAAACGGCGGTGCCAAAACGGCGGCGCCAAAAAGTCCGGCGCCAAAACGGCGGCGCCAAAACGCCCTGCTTCGCGAATAACATACATTCCATGCCATAAATCATAGTTGGATACTGTTGAAAGATTGTTTCATTTCGATGCTTTATATAAAGACAATGCAATTGCGTGAGAGACTTAGATTGGATTTTAATTACATTTACACAGTATTTTTATTATAGGTTTTAATTACATTTATACATTAATTCTCCTGTGCATGACTGACACCCTGAAATTTTTTTGCTCCACCATGGATGGGGGGGGCCACGTCCCATGGTGATTTGAAATGGGGGGGGCCATGGCCGGATTGGCCCCCCCCTGGATCCGCCCTTGACCTTGGTGGAACGGTGTACAACACCTTGGTGGAACGGTGCACAGCACCTTGGAGGATCGGTGCACAGCACCTTGGAGGATCGGTGCACAGCACCTTGGAGGATCGGATCGGTGCACAGCACCTTGGTGGATCGGTCATCGGTGCACAGCACCATGGTGGAATGGTGCACAGCACCCTGGGGGAACGGTGCACAGCACCATGGGGGCCGTCCATAAAGTACGTCACGTTATTTTTGACCATTTTTGACCCCCCCTCCCCCTGTCACAAACTGTCACAAATCTCGGACCCCCCCTAAAGTACGTCACACTTTCGAACAAATTTTTTTAAACATAACCATTTACCTAACCCTCTAAACCCTAGGATACTATTTCTAATCCCTCTGATAGTGACGTGTGTCCCTAAACGCTTTGATAGTGACGGGAAATCAACTTTTATCCCGCCAGGCCGGGTTTTAGACACGCCTGGCCGGGTCGGATTTTAGGTACTAAGAACAAACAAAATATAAAAGAATTTAAAAAATAAATGTGTGACGTCACACATGGCCTGACCCCCCTCCCCCCTGTCACAAACTGTCACACTTTCTTAGACCCCCCCTGGAGAGTGACGTACTTTATGGACGGCCCCATGGTGGATTGGTGCACAGCACCTTGGTGGAACGGTGCACAGCACCTTGGTGGATCGGTCATCGGTGCACAGCACCATGGTGGAATGGTGCACAGCACCTTGGTGGAACGGTGCACAGCACCTTGGTGGATCGGTCATCGGTGCACAGCACCATGGTGGAATGGTGCACAGCACCTTGGTGGAACGGTGCACAGCACCTTGGTGGATCGGTCATCGGTGCACAGCACCATGGTGGAATGGTGCACAGTTGCGCGATTGTCTTTCGACGAACTTCCGAAGACCGATCGACGACCTCAAGCTGCAACGCTTTCCATCGGATCATCCTCGCAGTACCGACCGTCGAAAGGAAGGACGTCGAAACACTCGAAATCATCTCGTCTCAACAAGCTATAATTATTATTAAATCGAGAAAATAAAACGAATTGAAGTGAAATTTACAAATCGCCAAAACACTCAAACCGAAGAAGCAGATGATAAAATTTAATATTCGATGATGAGGATGACATCATTGAAGGCCGATTATGACGTCATCGTATTATCGACATCGCTCTCGCCGCCGTGAGATTAGACAAAATGTGGAATTAATTTTTTTAGCGCATTGACTTATAATTTATTCTCAAACGGCACTAGTAGAACGATTAAGACACTAATAATTATGATAGTACAATGAGCAACCAGTAATAAAAACATTTGTCTGCTGCCTTGTGAATTGTGGTCGAGTTTAAAATTTTTATAGCGCAGTATTTTATTTGCGCCCTTGTAGACCTATTAATTGCAGGCCGTCAGTACTGTTCTGTTAGTAAGCGTGGTTAAGATTTTGTGGTTTGTGCTCTTGTGAATTGTTTCAATTGCATAACTGCACTGTGTATGCTGTAATCGGTTCCTGTCTGTCAACCGGATTAATTGTTCAATAAAGGGAATTATATATTTTTTTAAATATATATATATATATATATATATATATATATATATTATATGGACCTGTCACGTATACGCATACTGTATAGCCTACATAGACCTACGTACAGTGATTCCGTTAAGGACTGAATTCTTGGAGTCATGGACGCACCACATCAAAAAAATTGGAGTCCACACCAAATGGATAAGAGTCATGGACTCCACACCCATCCATTTTTGGAGTCCAATCGGGCCATAGTAGGCCAAATGTAAAAATTCCGAGCCTCTTATATTAGGCTACAGGCGACAAAGGACCCAACCATAAGGCCTATTATTACGTAACCTACGCAAAAATTCGTATTTTTGACTCTCTCATTTTGTTGCAACTCGTACATTTTGCGAACAGTCACATGCATAAGTAAAAATTAGCTCTAACCCTCCTTCGTTTACAAAAGTTCATTTAGGCTATATAGCTAAAGCCAGCTATAAAATTCATTTTACCGTTGGCTATTTTTTGTGTGTTAAAATCTGAAGTTGTCGATACCATACCAAGTGATAAAATCATAAATTACAGCCAGCTTCTCCAGAGTCCAGAGGTAGGCTGAATTGTAATGAAATAATTATAGACCTGTATCTTGGAATCGTGAAAGGTCAAGTAGGCCATAGGCCTATGCTATAGCCTAAGTCAACGATAAGTAGGCCCTAGAAGTTTTAGCTTTTAAATTTTGAGAACAAATTAACAGCCATTTAGAAGCAAAAGCTGCAGGTGTTAGAGCACAATCAGATTGCATCATATTGCATTAATATTGACTGGAGAGCGCCTCTGAGCGGGCTTCTTGTAGAGGCGTTATGTATAGGCTACCTTATTGGACTGAATGAATGAAGGCAGAGCCTGAGAAAGCTAAAATGCGGAGCTAAAATGCGATCATCGTTAGCAATGATATCATTTAAAAAATAAACAGGGAAATTTTAGGACACTAAGTCACCAGGGGCGGATCCAGGGGGGGGCCAATCCGGCCATGGCCCCCCCATTTCAAAAATTTCTTTTTTTTGACCAGCTATTTTGCTCGAAAAGTAGACGTGGCCCCCCCAAAAGTAGTTCCATAGGACTTTGGCCCCCCCTTCGAAAATTTCTGTATCCGCCCTTGTAAGTCACACTATACCGTAGCCTATAACTAGTACCAATCTTCCCGACGATATACTTTTGAAGAAAAAATATCTTAGCATTGTTGTACTTCTTTTAATTTTTTTGATTTTATTATCTATCCGACGACGGTCAGTATACTTTTAAGCCAGCGCATGAGAACGATTGAACGCTGTAATATTGCTGACATGTCGATGGTTTAGGCCTAGGCCTGAATGTAGGCTATAATTATACGTCACTCACTTACAAAGAAATTAAATATTCATAAATAGGTCATTGCATAAATTATTCACCACTAACCAGTCAGTAAATACGCAATGCATAAACTGAGACAGTTACACATAATATATGGACCCCACGGTATTTCTTATTGGTGTCCCATGGACGCATCTTTAATTTATTTGTGCGTCCATCCACAACTTCAGTGCGTCCATGGACGCACCGCCTTTATTTTTGTGCGTCCGACGTCAAAATTTGTGCGTCCGGGACGCACGGACGCACGTTAACGGAATCACTGCCTACGTATACGCCTAGACTTACAAAATATGTTGCGGTGGTGTTGGTGAAGCTATATTATCCGAGGCTCTGAGCGCTACGAAAAGCAGTGATTGTATGTTTCAGGTTTCAGTGGCGGCGTCACCATAGGCCGCGGTAGGCCATTTGACATAGGCCTACTGCCTACTTTGCTCTTGACCTGCCTTATGACCTGCAAAAATTTTTCTTTACATTTAATTTCTTCAACCTGCTGAGTAACTCCAATAACTCTGATGCTTCATGATGATGAATTCGTACAGATGGCCCTGCCACTGGCGTGTACTCATGGGCGGAGTTTATCAGAGGTTAGGGGGGACTAAGCCCCCCCAAGAAGACCCAGATTCATTTTTTAACCTTGTAAATGGTATCTTTTCCCGGGCTTAGCCCCCAAGAAGGCTTTAGCCCCTCCAAGAACGGAAACCAAACTCCACCCATGCGTGTACTCTCAGTCCCCGTCTCGCATGGGACGAGTTGGTATAGTGGGTATGTTCATTGCCTTGCAGCCGGAGGGTTGCAGGTTCAAAACCACCTCAAGCCGCCTCGTAGGGACCTTGAGCCAATCCTTCACTCGCAATTGCTCGGGTGTTTCGGCATGAAACTCTGATTCAGTGTCCGTGCTGTAGTCGGGAGCGCCTCCGAGTAGTTGGCATGAACGGGCACTATACATATTTATGCATGTCTAGTTAACGTGTAAAAAACGTATGGATACCAATGCAACTCAAGGGTAGGTTCAAGGGTCAAGTCTAGTTTCAAAAACGCAACAAAAAGTGTCACATCTAATTCATTCCTTAAGCAGAACTTTTCGACAAGGGCGGATACAGAAATTTTCGAGGGGGTCAAAATTTTCGGTCTTGGGACAGGGAACAAGATTTTCGGCTTGCTCGCCGAAAAATCTGATGCCCCTTTTTTGTCATGAATTCCCAAGAAAAAGACACCCATTTCATCCGCCAAAATAGTTGATGACCCTTTCCTTTTTAAAAAGTCGTACGGACCACGCAGGTGTGGAGAGGGGTCTACATAGCTGGTCATGGGGGTCCACATCAACTTTCCAAGCCAGAATAGCTGGTCAAAAATAAAGAAATTTCTAAATGGGGGCCATGGCCGGATTGGCCCAACCTGGATCCGCCTCTGCTTTCCAATATAAACAACAAGTCGCGAAGACATGGCTTGATTCTTTATCAGTACTGGAAACCATTTACACAAGAAGTCATCCATCCATTTCTTATACAAACCAGCAAATCACCAACACTCACAATCACTTCTTTTACGTGGTGACTTGATAGCACAGTAATGGCACATCAGCCAGTCTATTTTAGGAAAAGCAACTCTTCCACAAAGTTTCAAACACGTACTTGTAGGAACATTTAACAGCATTCACTGCGATAACTCCTATCAAGCAAACTGCTGTAGCCACACGAAGTTACACGATGGTGTCACAATAAATCCCACAAAAAAAGAGAGTCTCTCGCAACTATACAGTTATTACCAAGAAGTTCGAATTCACCGCAATGTCGCTAAACGAACAACTAGACAGTTCGACGCAACGACATTGGCTCGGCTGATGCAACATCTACGTCTTTCTATTTTCTGTACCACATCTGAACGGTTTTCATTCTCTTGATTTTCTTCTGCAGTTGGAGAACTGCGTAGAGCAGGGCCTCAGCTGTCGGAGGACAACCTAAGGGGGGAAAACACACATACACAGAATAGCACTTTTGTCTGGATTTGTCACGTGTATAACACCTAAGAAAAGATGGCACTTAAAATTGAAGCCTTAGAGGCCGACTCTATGACCATCAAGCTAACAGACACAATTCCTATAAACAATAACTCATTACATGATTAATTATCTGAGATGAAGTAATGGCCTAGTTAGCTACACCGGTAAGCGAGAGCAGCATTCGTCTGTTGGTTGCAACAGACTGCGGTTCAAGCCCCGGGCTGGGAGTTGAAATTCAGAGATTTAGATCTCGGGCTAGCACGTGTGGGACGCAGGGGCGCAAGCTCCTGCGGAGCGACCTTGGGCAAGTTGCTTACCCATCATTGTCTGTGGGGAAGGCAACGGGAAACCACCTCACTCATCTCATCCCCAGGGGTGTAAAGCCAATGAACCTGGCTTCGGGCAGAGCACCATCATCATCATCAAGAAGTAATGTATGAATCATATAGTTTGCACGTAATGCTCTTCAAATTTTATTTACATTTTCGAGATGAGTTTTATAAACAGCTCAGCAGTCAATTTCTGGAAAGCAAAACTAAAGATCAAAGAACCGTTCTAGCAGAGAACCAAGGAACCACAGCAAGACAGTTTCAAAAGTAAAGCAGAAATTCAAACATTGCAAATAAAGTTGTAAATAAAATGAGTGCTTGCTGTCCAAGATAAACACATACCGGTACATGCTGCAATTTTTTTGTCAATTCCTCATTAATACTGCACTGTCATCTTCTAGAAGCTCATTAAGCAATTAGAAATCTTAAGCTGAAGTAGAAGCATTGGTTAAGTACCAGGCAAGATTTACATGCTGTACTCATATTACACCAACATATTTTTCCTAAATTTACCAACTGTCATCCAAAAACCAAAATCTTATTATCTATCAGTCTAATACTAAGCACAAACACCTGAAGAAACATGTACCTGAAGATGACGGCAGTGTTAAGATAGGTAGGGTGTACTACTCACTCATCTTCTGAATCATCTTCTGACCTGATAATGGCTTGGATCTTGTGCACTTTCATGTGATACATTACACACAGTATCTTACGTTACTAGTTACCAGTTACTAATAACTAATGATATGATACTTGTAACTACTAATATGACACTAAAAACTACTAATATGATACTAAAAACTACTAATATGATACTAAAAACTACTAATATGATATTAATAACTACTAATATGATAGTACCTGGTACGTAGATGTCGACTGGTATGATTCTATCACATCCTCGGACAACAGAGTATGAATAGTGGTAGTATCCTCCTCCGTTGGCACAGCTGCCCATTGAAATGACCCAGCGTGGCTCCGGCATTTGGTCATAAATCTAAAGCACAATCAATATAAACATCACATTCTAAACAACAGGCATGCATGAATAACTCATTTCCATTACAACAACACAAAGCTTTAAACGAAAAAATTGAGTATTAAATCATGCAATAATTTTAATAATTTTAAAATTCATTTAAAATAAGTCATAGCCGCAATGCAACAATTAGATTTTCCCTTTGTCAAATGGAGCATCATCAGAATACGCTACATTGCTGACCAACTACATTGTTTGATCATAGCAAGATTACTGACATTGCATTCTAAACAATTGAATTGAGTTGGTGCCTGTTCTTCTCATCCCCTTTGTTCCGCTGACTGACTTGATTTTCTTGCACTTTGGCCGCAAACTCTATTATCCCTGCACTGAGCTTTTGTTGCAATTGGATATCAGTGTAGAATGACCATACCCACAAGAGTCCCATGTAGGATTCTTGAGCGGATTTAACTTGTATCCCTTTGTCGCTTAAAGACCTTACTCTTCACGGGTCTGTCATGCTCAGAGCGCTTTGTCTTTCTACAAGAGGCACTTACAAAATGTCCATGTAAGATATTAAAGATGTAAATTAGATGCTATATTCACATTTATGTACAATGCATTGTACAACGTACATATAAATTCACCCAATTGAATTTCAGACTACCGTCTGACAAACAGGCATCCTGGAAACCATTCAATGCTTTTCAGAATTTTTTTAAAGGTGCTATATAAATGCTTTGATACATATAACCAAAGCCAACCTTTCTCAATGCTGGAGCCATTTTGTTGGTGACGGTCCCGGCGACTATGATGCAGTCCGCCTGGCGTGGACTGGCACGAAACACCACTCCGAAACGATCCATGTCGTATCTCGGAGCGGCAAAATGCATCATCTCCACAGCACAGCAAGCCAGGCCAAAGGTCAACGGCCAGAGGGAACTCTGACAATCAAAACAATCAACAAAGGCACAAATACTATCATCGTGAGCGTAAAAACCTATAATGACTTTTTAGTCCAAATGCACGTGAACTCCTCACAGGGCAATAAGTATTTCTTTTGAAATCTTCTTTTCGTTTTAACCACAAACCAACACACCACAGTATGATGACAATTCATAGTATGATTACAATTCATAATATGATTACAATTCATAGTATGATTACAATTCATAGTATGATTACAATTCACAGTATGATTACAATTCATAGTATGATTACAATTCATAGTATGATTACAATTCATCGTATGATTGCAATTCATAGTATGATTGCAATTCATAGTATGATTACAATTCATAGTATGATTACAATTCAGAGTATGATTACGATTCAGAGTTTGATTACAATTCATAGTATGATTACAATTCATAGTATGATTACAATTCATCGTATGATTGCAATTCATAGTATGATTGCAATTCATAGTATGATTACAATTCATAGTATGATTACAATTCATCGTATGATTACGATTCAGAGTTTGATTACAATTCATAGTATGATTACAATTCATAGTATGATTACAATTCATCGTATGATTGCAATTCATAGTATGATTGCAATTCATAGTATGATTGCAATTCATAGTATGATTACAATTCATAGTATGATTGCAATTCATAGTATGATTACAATTCATAGTATGATTACAATTCAGAGTATGATTACGATTCAGAGTTTGATTACAATTCAGAGTATGATTACAATTCAGAGTTTGATTACAATTCAGAGTATGATTACAATTCATAGTATGATTACAATTCATAGTATGATTACAATTCATAGTATGATTACAATTCATAGTATGATTACAATTCAGAGTATGATTACGATTCAGAGTTTGATTACAATTCATAGTTTGATTACAATTCAGAGTATGATTACAATTCATAGTATGATTACAATTCATAGTATGATTACAATTCATAGTATGATTACAATTCAGAGTATGATTAAAATTCATAGTATGATTACAATTCATAGCATGATTACAATTCATAGCATGATTACAATTCATAGTATGATTACAATTCATAGTATGATTACAATTCATAGTATGATTACAATTCAAAGCATGATTACAATTCATAGTATGATTACAATTCCTAGTATGATTACAATTCATAGTATGATTACAATTCATAGTATGATTACAATTCATCGTATGATTGCAATTCATAGTATGATTGCAATTCATAGTATGATTACAATTCATAGTATGATTACAATTCAGAGTATGATTACGATTCAGAGTTTGATTACAATTCATAGTATGATTACAATTCAGAGTTTGATTACAATTCAGAGTATGATTACAATTCATAGTATGATTACAATTCATAGTATGATTACAATTCATAGTATGATTACAATTCATAGTATGATTACAATTCAGAGTATGATTACGATTCAGAGTTTGATTACAATTCATAGTTTGATTACAATTCAGAGTATGATTACAATTCATAGTATGATTACAATTCATAGTATGATTACAATTCATAGTATGATTACAATTCATAGTATGATTACAATTCAGAGTATGATTAAAATTCATAGTATGATTACAATTCATAGCATGATTACAATTCATAGCATGATTACAATTCATAGTATGATGACAATTCATAGTATGATTACAATTCATAGTATGATTACAATTCAAAGCATGATTACAATTCATAGTATGATTACAATTCATAGTATGATTACAATTCATAGTATGATTACAATTCATAGTATGATTACAATTCATCGTATGATTGCAATTCATAGTATGATTGCAATTCATAGTATGATTACAATTCAGAGTTTGATTACAATTCATAGTATGATTACAATTCATAGTATGATTACAATTCATAGTATGATTACAATTCATAGTATGATTACAATTCATCGTATGATTGCAATTCGTAGTATGATTGCAATTCATAGTATGATTACGATTCAGAGTTTGATTACAATTCATAGTATGATTACAATTCATAGTATGATTACAATTCATAGTATGATTACAATTCATAGTATGATTACAATTCATAGTATGATTACAATTCATAGTATGATTACAATTCACAGTATAAATGGATAATCAAGTCATTAAAAGAGTTGAATTCAACTGTTTTGGCAGCCATGCAAGGCGCTCACAACGTCCCAATGCTAAGAACAGTAATTTAGCAGTATCAGATCCTTGCATCCGCAATGGTCGTAAATTGCTTTCCTGATAATATCTTAACCAATTCGTTGGGTGTTCCAACAGCTCAGTCATCAAATTAGAGTACAACAGAAAAAGAACAGCCTCTCTCATTTGATCAGAGTCTGGCTGACTGAAGAAAATATATTTAAATTATCTCTGCACTCCTCAACCATAAAGTTACAAGTGACTACATAACAAATGGGAAAAATTTATATTAACAATTGAATTTCTGGTTGCAGGGTACAAATCAATGCAAATTATAAAAGAAATGCAACTACATTACTTTCCATTACAAATACGACAATGTTATAAATTTAGGTTAGCGTTTACATGACTATAATTTCAGGACTACCATTCCCCTCATAGTCACAATTAAAGCCAACTAAAATTTGCAAAAATTCAATAATTTAATTATCATACCTTACGAGCCCAGTTAACAAGGTCGTCGACTCTCGCCAACGCATAGTCGGCAACGTTGTCTAGTTTTGGTTGAAATGGAGAGTACGGCTTGCGTTTGGTAACGGCCGAATCCGCTGATTCTGTGGCTTTCTCTCTGTATGGCACCAAACTATTAAGAAAACAATGACAAAATACTTTAACTTTCATTAGTGGTACCTCAGTTGGTTCCTCATTTAAATAAATCTGTATAACTTAACATTATCACAGCATTTCCCTCCATTGTAAATTCCTTGGTTGCAAATACAGTAAATTTTATTTGTGGTCTCCAAGGTCATTTTTCTGGTTCTCTGCGCCTAGGCAGGTAGGTTCGATGTCACCATTCCTCTCGATATTGGGTATCTTCTTTAACCTTCCCATATCCACTTGTCATCATCTAATCTAGCATTATCTGTCGTGGTCTTCCATTTTTCTTTTCCTTTCAATTTTCCTTCGATGACCATGTGCCCAACTCACTTCTTTTGTTTCTATCGTATTGCGCTTCTCAGGGCACTTTATTCTCCAATCATTCCCAACACTTCTTAATTTATTATAAGTTTCATCCAGCTGATTTTTCCCTTTCTTTTTATGTCCACATTTCAAAGGCTCCAGTCGTTCATTTTAAAGTCTGCCATACCTCAACATTATTACAGCATTTCAGGCTGCAAATCATTTCATGCCGTTTTGCAAGGTGACAAGGCTGCCCAGTTCAAATTTTCATGATGCAGCTTAGGAGTTACACTGAAAAGGTTGTCTATTAACCAATAACAGCATTGCTGCAGCTTTCTGCAAGGAACTTACCTAGTGCATTGGGTGTTGAGGTCATCATTGGCTTTGCTCAGAGTATGTAATCTATTCCAGAGAATGCTAACTGCTGGCAGTTTATTACATGGCAACAGCAGCGAGATCCTGGCAAGTGGAAGTCTGACGACTAAACATAGAAAACAGAAAAAGACACACTTAGAATTAGGTTACATATTTAATACTTTTAATACAGAAACAATTGCAACACAGTGATCTGTATCGAGAGCTAAGGAAACTGCTGGCAAGCGTTTACTCTGCCAAATCTGCGTTGCTGTGATTAAGAACTAATTATTTTTCCCTTTATTCGCTTCCTTTCTATGCTTTTTTCATATTGCGTTCTGGAAAAATTTTCAACTGCAATTACAGTCGTAATTGCACAACAATTTTGCTTAGACCAAGCTTGACTGATGAGCTTTATCATAACTACGCCACAGAAGTGGTCAGATTGCTATCCATGATATTATTGCAGGCTGTCTGTTCTGTTAGTAGTTAAGATTTATATATTCTGTGATCTGAGTTCTTGTAAATTGTTTCGAGCGCATAATGGTACACTGTAACCGGTTGCGGTATGTCAACCGGATTGTTGAATAAACAATTGTTAATGCGACATGCAGCTCTACAAGTGTTGATTTTTGCGATTGCCAATTATGCACAGAAGGCTATAGGCTCTAACATAGGAATTTCAGATTCTATTTTCTATTCTATGATTCTATTCATGCAGATGGTAAAAAAGAGAATCGGAACCACGCAGATTTGTTTACCAAATGTCACAGAGCACCGTATAGGCCTACGCAAAACCAAGGTCATACACAGTCAATGAAATACAGGAAAACTACAAACGTTACACTTTAAAAGATTTACATATGACCTTTCAAGAAAAATCAGACACACGAAGAAGCTATGCTTTGATTGGTTTAAATAAAAGGAAACTAAATACATCTTTACCAGCCATTTCACCATTTGAGCCTCAAAACTGGAAGAAATCCACCGCCACAGATAAAATATCGCAAGAAGAGGTTTTTATCGATTATTTTAACAAATTAGCGCCATCTAGCAGTCAGCACAAACAAATGATGCAGACGATGCAGGCATTAATCCATGGCACTTACTATTATTATTTTGGCAATTCATATATCACGAGACAAAAGGCAACAGTTTTTCCTAGTTTGTAGACCAGCCATAAGTCTTGAATCGAGCATTTGACGACTTGAAATTGTGAAATTGGGGGGGGGGTCCCGCAGCTCAGACTGCTCAGTGGAGAGAGCGCTGGCCGTTTAACTGAGAGTCATCCGCGCAACCCGGGTTCAAGCCTCGCTCAGGGCATTAATTTATTAAAATTTCTGTTAGCTGCCATTGGCGCTTTGCTGTTGTCTTGCTTGACTCGGGTTCTGCTAAAAATAAAGAAAGCCCCTGCCACTCCTGGCTTGGCCGAATCAGGAGCGTTCCAGTACTTAGGCCATTAATGTTAAGTTACCGAACCTGTTGTAGCCGACCTGCGTGTCGTGCGAAGCAGGCCGTATTTCGTGTAACTTGTACATGTAATCGTTCTGCGGTTTGTCAGATTGAATGTCAATAAACGAAGATTATTATTATTGAAAAGAATGCATAAATACTCATTAAAATTAAAATAGCCGCATCATTGCATACATAGGTGAATTGCTTAGGGAATTGTTGGTTATTCAGCCGTTTGTTAAATATATTATCGCAACTAAACTATTATTCATACTGTGACTAAACTAAAATATTTAAGAAGTGCATGCTAACCTTTGTATGCGCTATATAATCATAATCCGAGTTACTCGCTCCACATTCTATGCATAGAAAACTTGGTTAAGACAACCTCGTGTTTCGGATTTTTGTTTTATAAATTTGTTTTGACTTAAAAGATTATTTTTGGATTATCTAAAAATGGTACGGCATGCAGTTTATACATTGTGTGTTATCTTTATCTTTATATGTGTGAATTTCGCTGATTTAGAAGGGCTAGTCTGCCACGATTCTCGGTATAATAACAGACTGAAACTTGCGAATGAATCTTTTTCTTTTCATGTCTAATAATATTATTTCCAAATAACACTTATATTACTCGGAAATGGTAATTTATAAATTTTCTAGTGGTTTACGAATGCAGCAGTTTGGTAAATTGAGACAATATTGTGGCGCACGTGTGCACATACGTACAAGTGGAGAATATGTGGCTACGTGTGAGTGTGCGAACTGTAAAGATAGTGTGGCATAAGTAGCAATATATTTCCAAAATGCAGTTCGTTGTAGCATATTTACTGAAGCATTCCACAGTATAGCAGAAACTTATCCGATATAATAAATAAATGGCAATTCCGAAGACTGAGTGTCTGTTAGCATAAACAATATGGTAATCATGGTTACCCATTACCTCGCTCATCCCATAATGCAATGCACTCGGTAAGTACTTGACACAGTAATTAGCACAAATATTAAGTATATTTCAAGTATATAGGAAATTTTAATGAAGCATACCAATTTTCTTTTTAATATTATCATTGCACTTTTTGGTTTATATTGCTTGCTCGTTCTTTGCTATGTGCTTTGTCATTTTGCAGCTCTGGGTTTTCTCTGTCAATACCGTGTGTTTTATGAATTCATGAGTTACCTGTTGTATTGTCAGGAACAGAGATCTGTTTAATTAATGATGTGAAATTTGTGCCTTTTTCACAGACAAAAAGGTTGAAGACGAACGAGAAGGAATACGTTGAGACTGACGCGTACTCACAGTTTGAAAATGAAGCAACGGAAATCAGAAAAATGGTTCAAAGCCAGAATCGAAAGAAGAAAGCTGCCGGTGGTTTTCAGTCAATGGGTAAGAAGCTCAGAAAAAAAACCCAGAATGTTTAATATTCTATTTAGATACAAATACACTTAACTATGTTGGTCACAGCATTTTGTCTGGCTATTAAAATGTGTCTTTTGACAGTAAAAATGAGAGTGTACTAAAAAATCCACCTCAAGTCGCCGCGTAGGGACCTTGTGCAAGTCCTTCACTCGCAATTGCTCAGCGCTTCGGCGTGAAACTCCGATGCAGTGTCCGCTCTGCAGTCGAGAGCGCCTCTGAGTAGCGAGCTTGAAGGGACGCTATAACAAGTACACATACATACATAAGAATCCACAGATGTGCTAAAGCCGTGCTCAAGGGCACATGATCTATTGACCTTCCAACACAAAATTCCTGATACAATGTGTTAATTGTTAGCTATATTGTGTGGTTTAAATCAGCGTACAACACTGCCATGCTATTTTACAACCTTTGTTTTTGAAGAAGAAATGTCGATATTGATTAATTTAGACTGATTTTACATGTTTCAGGTTTGTCTGCTAACGTTTTTAAGGGTATTATGCGAAAGGGATACAGAATACCTACCCCTATCCAGCGAAAAGTAAGTATGATCTTTTGAACAGAATTGGGTGGGATTAGTTCTCATATCGTGCATCTCATGTTATAGCAGAATCCTATTTTAGACTTTATTCCTAGTTTTTGTCTCTCTGTCTGTCTGTCTCTCTGACGGCCATTTGCATGAGTGGTTCCCAACCTTTTTTGACTTTAGGACCACTTTTTCTAAGTTGGAGGACACGATGGACACTTTTTCTTAGTTGAAGGACGTTAGGGGGATCACAATGCTAATATTTAATTAACTAAAATCATATAAAATTATTATAATTGAATCAAAATAGAATGTTTGATGTTATTTATAGGTCTACGTAAAAAATTAAATAATCTTTAATAGAAAATAATTATGTGTTTATCCTGTCTAAATTGTCAATTTTTTCATATATATGTTTTTTATTTCTTTGAGAGATGAGGGCCATTTTGTTAGGCCTGGCGGACAACTTTTGGCCCGCGGCCACGGGTTGGGTACCACTGCTTTGCATGATACTATAATGAGGGTTTGAGTTAAGAAATATTGACTTTGGTCTTCACCCGACATGACCATTGATGTATGCATTGACATTATGGTGCTAAACAATGCTGTAAAAAGTCAATACACGAAACATAGATGCCTTGTGCTTTATGTCCAGAGGAGTAGAGCTATTTGGTTTTCAGGCGAATAGTAGCGGCCGGACCGAATACGAATAGTGGCCACATCTGTTTCTGCATATAGCGATTGTACTGAAGTAACTCTCATTAACATAATATATCCTATGGTTGCAGCCATGCTTTGCGTACTGCCTGGGCCCGACATTATTTTTTATCATAATTTGAAGTTGTGGTGCATGTACACTGATTTAATATATTGGTAAAACCTTCCCATACAGACAATACCTGTCATCCTTGACGGTAAAGACGTGGTGGCAATGGCCAGGACCGGAAGCGGTAAAACGGCCGCATTCCTCGCTCCGATGTTTGAGAGATTGAAGATGCATTCCCCGGTTGGCGTCCGCGCTCTCATCCTGTCTCCCACGAGAGAACTTGCTATACAGACGCAGAAATTCACCAAAGAGGTTTGTAAGCGATTCTGTTGCGATTGCACCGTACATGCGGGAGCGCCTCTGAGTAGTTTTTTTCTTGAAGGAGTGCTATATAAATGTCCGAATGAATAAATGAATGCGTTTTTCTGTTTGAAATCAACTTGGTTGCTGGTAACGGCTTCATCCATAATGTAATGTCCTTGGCCATTCTTGATATGGAGTTAGCTGCATCATGCACATTTTTTCTCCAATGCTGTCTGTTTTCGGCCCTCTCTATCAGATCCACCATTTAGAGTGCAGTTCATGTTCTGATGTTATCCATCCAGTTCTTTTTTGGTCTACGTTGCACATGTGACCGTGCTGTTGTGCCTTAATGCACCATCAGGACATGTTATTCTCTCCCGTGCAACCTTGGTCCTTACTGTAAATTTGCTGTTGTGCGTCTTTTGGCTAAACAAATCGCTTATTTTCCCCATCAATTACATAAATTTATATAGTGCCCTTTAGGATCTCTTCTCACAGGCACTTAATTTATGTTTGTAATATGCATTTTTATTAATCGATGTGTGTGTAATATTGCATATGTGTATGCTGCACGCATGTATTTGTGCATATGTAGATGTTTATGTATGCCTGTGTATTAATGTATGTATGATTGCACAATGTAATATGTACAGCATGAGTAGCTTTTGAAAGTGCTGCAGCCTATCATTCTTTACGGTTCTATTCATTGCTGCTTTTACTCGTTTCCTGTTATTTCAACGTCAAATCTTAAGATCTAAAAATTTCGTTGGTTTGAATTATCAATTATGAGACGAAGTCAGTCTCTTAAGCTAGTTCTAAATAGAAAACTATTGTGTAATCAATGACGATCTAAATATTGTTTTGCTTTATTGTTTTGTTCTGTAGTCTGTGACGGTTGTCTGCCATTGATTGTTTTAGTTGGGTCGATTTACAAAGCTGAAGTCGATCGTTATGTTTGGAGGAGGAAGGTAAGTTGACTGTTGAGTTTAATAATTAATATATAATTAATGGTCGTGTGATGTAACGTTCAAGGTTGGCTAGCGCCTTTTATTTAGCATTTGTTGTTATACGGTTATGGGTTTATTTGCATCAGTTTGAAAACCTTTGTTGCAGTAATTTTTTGCAACTGGCGAATGTTACATGGTAAGTGGCATGGCTGTCAGATCTGTTGACGTAAATGAACTTGAATGCATGGTCACGCTCTGGTTCTTCGTTTTAAATTGGTTACACTCTCGTATGCATGTTAGATTTGTTGAACTGTCATATGTACAGTGTTGGTGAGCATAACTTATAGGTCTAATTTGAATAATCAATATTTATAGGACCTTCTTCTTCCTTGGTTCTCTGCCTTTTAGACACGTTCATACTTTGAATATCGCCATTCTTCTTAAATTTTACAGCCCTCTTGTTTGACGTAAGCATGTAACCCTCCGTCGTTAACTTAATGCTTTGTCTTCATAGATTGAATTCCTCTCTATTCTGTCCTACTTTACTGACTGACACAAATGTGTGTCGGGCCCAGTTCTTTGCAAGGTGGCACCGTTTATTTTGAATTTTTCTACTAAGACTGTGTGTGATCATTATAGATAAAATTCATAATTTGTGAATTTTAATGAATTGATTCTTTTTCAGGATTGATGAAGATTTTTCCGCAATGCACGAAAATCCTGACATGTGAGTTGCGGTTCTTCTTAGAAGTTTGCCTCCTTAATCCTCGTGATTTTAGCAGCCTTACAGTTAAATATAAGATTATGCAGATTCACATATGCAAGGCTAAAATACATTTAAAGACAGACAAATTATTTGTTCCAAGATTTTTTGCTGATCCAGATATTGGAGGCTAAATTACCTTTTAAAAGTCAGACAAATGTTTCAAGATGCGTTTGTCGTTTGCTCTCTGCAAGATGCAAATGTGAGTCGTAAATAGTGTTCCTGGACTGAAGGAAGCAAAATAGCTAAGTCTTGTTTGTTTGTTTTGTATGTGCACTTGTTATAGCGCCCCTTCAAGCTCTCTACTCAGAGGCGCTCCCGACTACAGAGCAAACACTGCATCGGAGATTCACGCCGAAGCGCTGAGCAATTGCGAGTGAAGGATTTGCTCAAGGTCCCAACGCGGCGACTTGAGGTGGATTCGAACCTCGAACCTTCCGGCTTCAAGGCGACGACTACACCACCACGCCCCACAAATTGTCTTCTTGTGATACTGACATTTTATTGGACTTGTACAGTGTGTTATTTAGACATAGCACAGATTTAAGTGTGCCAGGCAGAGAGAGACTAATCAATGCTGTAATTTGATTGTATATTTCTAGTATCATAGCTACACCCGGTCGGTTGATGCAGATTCTCATGGAGATGGATCTGAAACTGTCGCACGTCGAGTACGTTGTCTTTGACGAAGCAGACAGGTTAGTATGAGTGTGAACGCTTTTCACGTCTTATCTTTCGCAAGCCACTAAATGCCTTAAATCTAGACTGTCCTCACTGTATCTGCGGTTTTGTCCTGGTCTGAGGGGATTTCTACCTTTCGTCAACAGTTGAAAACTGCTTCATCTTGAGCACTAGCACTTCTGAGTAGATGTTTTGTGGGGGAATCATGTGTTTGTATGTATGAGCACTTCTTATAGCTCCCCTTAGATATCTACTCAGGGGCGCTCCCGATTGCAGCACAACCACTGAATCGGAGTTTCAAGCCGATGTGCATGGGCAATTGTGAGTGAAGGACTTATTCAGGGTCCCTACGCTGTGGTTTAAGGTGGATTCAAACCCATAACCTCCGGCTCCAAGGCACTGAACATACCCCTACACCTCCGCATCCCACTATATATTGTTGCTGTGTGTGATTGAATGAATTGTGACACAGGGGCTCAAAACCCGTCACATGTCGGATTTTGACCTTTTGATTTAGTCATATGCTACAATGACCATGCTCTAAAATGCTTTTAACACAATGAAATTATCTTTTTTCTAACAAAAGTTGTGCTCGTTTGATTCCTTCATTAGTTTATAGTGAAAAAATAAAATAAAAAGGTACTGAATATTCGTGTCATCCAAGTCTACTGAATCCACTAAGTTATTATTCTGAAAATTTTCTGGGCATTAGAGGCATATATTCTGAATCAGATAACCCAAACGGCATCAAAAAGCGGTTCACTACTTCGCAAATTCACAGTCATATACTGAATTGAAGAATAAACTGCATTCTTTACCCCTCTCGCCTATTTCGGCGTCTAGCGCAATATCTAGGAAGCGACAAACGACGGGTTTCGAGCTCTTGGATTTCCATTGTCTCTCAGGTTATCAGCTGTGTTTGTAGTAATGATGTGGTTTCAATTAAAGAACAAAGTCTGTATTGGCTGGTTTAGCAATGTTGTCTCTCGGACTATGCTTTGGCCTGTCTATGTGAACTCCGCTGTCCAGTATCTGTTCTGATATCTCACAGACACTTTTGCTCTGCCTCTAAGCTGGGAACTTTTGGTCCCTCGTGTTGAAACATCAGCCAGTTAGCATCACACTTTCGCAGTTGTAGGTACTTCTGTTTGGAATAGTCTCACATTTGAAATACATCTGACATGCTACCTGGGGGTGGATGTGTCAGAGTTTAACAAGCTCCTTACCACTTATTTGCATTACTTTGGTTGGACTGGGAGCGCCTCTGAGAGAGATTCTTCAGGGAACTTTATACATGAGTTCTTGAAATGACTGAATAATGGTTTTTCAGGTTGTTTGAGATGGGTTTTCAGCAGCAGTTGCACGAGATTCTCGGTCGCCTTCCATCCTCCCGTCAGACGCTGCTCTTCTCGGCGACTCTGCCGAAAATGTTGTTGGACTTTGCGAAGGCTGGATTCAATAATCCCGCTCTGATTAGGCTTGATGTTGACAACAAACTCAGTCAAGAACTTAAGGTTTGTTATGAAATTAACTTTCGTTGTGTTGCCTGAATTAAATTAGCCAGCCGCATGTATTGCGTATTTTAGAAACTTATTATTAATGATGATAATATTATTATTATTATTATTGCATTTTTTTGCACAAGGTAGGCACTTTGAGATTAGGCCTCATTATTATTATTATTTATTATTTTTGTCATTTATTATTATTAGCATTTATTATTATTAGCATTTATTATTATCATAATTTATTTATTTATTTGCTTTTTATTAGTAGTATTTTTTTATTATTTGGCTTTTCTGGTAATAGTTCAGTTTGATGATTAAGGTCAATAGTTTCAGTTTGATTATCAAGATTGTCCTTCTGGTGACATGATTGATTATCATTTCCTCGTCTTTGGCTGTTTAGTTGAATTGTGACTCAACCGGAAAATCATGGACAGAGAAACACAGTGACGAGTAGGAACGCCAGTTTTTTACATTTGTAAGGCGCCCTTGTAGCGGCATGGCTGTGTTACTGCGCCAATTAAATTGTCGTAATTATTATTATTATTGTTATTATTATTATTATTACTGTATGTTGAGGTTGCCTACCAAATATTATTATAATATTGTTATTTTATTTTCATTTCCTTCCTTGTTACCAGGTGTCGTACCTTTTGTGCCGACCTGACGATCGAACTGCTCTGCTGCTCCACCTGTTGACGAACGTCGTCAAACCTTCAGAGCAGACGATCGTGTTCGTCGCCACGACTCATCAAGTCGAATACATTAATATGGTGATTAATTATCGGGCAAATATTATGTGTTGACAAGTTTTAAGTGCCTCTCCTTCGATGCTTCAATTGGAAATTTAGTCATTAGTTGCTTTTCTTTAGGCAAATGGTTTGGATTTGTGTGAATATGCTTTAAAATACATAAATCTGGTAATTGTTAGGCAGAAATTGTTCTCTGGACATCGGCACTCGTGTTAGTTCTAATTTGGTTTAAGTGGCCGGGTTAGCTGTCTTTACATCAGGAACACCTCTGATGCATCTCTGAGCTTCTGGTTCCCCGCTCACGGACTGCTATCTGACAGCGTCGTTCATTCTCTGTTGCAGGTCCTACAGCTTGGAATGGTCTCCCTGTTACACTGCAATTAATTCCAAGGGGTCACTCCGCTCTGTTCCTTAAGAACCTAAAAACTGTTTTATTTAGCCGTGGTTGGGCCGGAAGTGCTTCTGAGTAGCCTACCTTGAAGAGGCGCTATATAAATTTCTGAAATAAATAAATAAATAAATCTCACCAAAACAAGGGCTATATAAGTGACATATCCTTTACTGTGCTGTATAAATAAGTTTGTTACTGTGGCGTAGGTGATTTCACAAGTGACTGCGATCATTTTGGTTAACAACAACATGATGTTGCTTTTACCCGCAGATTCTAACAGAAGCCGGCTTTCGCTGTTCACACATCTACAGCGCACTTGACCAAACGGCCAGAATCATTAACATCGAGAAATTCCGTCACAAAAGGACGATGATTTTGATTGCTACCGATGCGGTCGCCAGAGGAATAGACATTCCGCTGTTGGACAATGTCATCAACTATAATTTTCCGGATAAGTCAAAGCTGTTCCTTCATAGAGTTGGTTAGTCTGATTTTTCAGTTTGGTCGTATTTTTATGGATGTATTTATTTGTGTCTTTTGTTACATGAATCACTTTCGACGTGTCAGTCTGTAGATGAGAAGATGAGACGTTAAAATGAGATTATGATGCAATATCCAAAACTTTGATCTGACTTTAATAATGTGTGTGTCTGTTAGATATATAAATATTATTATATATATAATATACAGGTACATATATTATATATATATTACCCGATATATGTAGTAAGTAAGACATTATATTATGTGTTGTTTCACACTTCCACCCGTGTCCAAGCTTCTAATGAGCACTTCTTTCTGTTAGCTTGCACAATTGCACATGATTGAAAGATGCAATGTCATGCTTCTTTTGGTGGTTGGGCGACCATGGGGGGTAACCTTCTTTTGAGATCTGAGTGTTCTTTTAGCTTAGGACTCTGCATACACCTTTTTTTACAAGTATATGAGAACTGTTCGTTGTCATTATTTTTATTTGGGCTTGGTGCACCTCTGAGCAGATATCTTGGAGTAGGTCTGCATTACAAGTTCTGTGGCTGAACAGTATCAAAGAAACGCACTTTGCTTTAAATGGACTTTAACATCAGGTCCTGAACTTCAAGGGACTTTAACATCAGGTCCTGAACTATGTGAGGTGTTTTTTGGACAATACTTTCATCATTTTATTTGTGTCTATTGTTGAACCACCACTGTCATCCTAAACAATGGGATATTCATTATTACACTTGGTTGTTCGTTTGTTTTCAGGGCGAGTTGCTCGAGCCGGTCGTAAAGGCGTTTCTTATTCGATCGTCTGCCCGGAAGAAATGGCTTCCGTCGTTGACCTACACGTCTACCTTGGCCGACCGATTAAGCTCGTTCAGCTCGGTGCAGCCGCCCCAGGTTCTTCCATTTATAAGATTTTTTGGTGGTGTCTACAAAGGCCGTGGTGGGAGAGTGTTTCTAATGCGGTTCGAATCCTTCCTGTCAGATGGAGTTTGAATTTAGGAAAATTCAAGTTCTATTGAACTGTGTCATTCTTGCAGGAGAGTTGAAATGGGAACCCAAACTAAATTTCATTGAGTCAATTGTTTTTGAAAAGCCAGAAAATGTTATTTAAAATTATATATGCTGCAAACTGTTTGTCTGGCTCTCTCGATGCTGTTTGGTTCTCTTTAGTTGCCATGTTATTGATAACTACCATGATGTTGAATGGCTGTAAGATCTACTGCTAGACATTGTTACTGGTCATTCTTTAGGGTAATCAATGGCAGCACGCTCACATTTTTGACTGGCATTTATATACTTTTCCAGTAGTTTACATGAGCACATAATTTGTGACCACTCCAGTAGGATGCATTCTCAGGCTTCTAAGAATTCGTCCAAGGATTCTATATATTGACATAAATAACTTTTTGTACGTAATTTATTCTCAGTTGGTTTTACCTTTCTGTCCTCTTCGCATGTATCTTGATGTCCAGCATGCAAATGAGCTGGAATCTAGGCTTTCTACTTAACTAACTTAACAGTTATGACAGAGCAGGTTTATATGCTGAGTAAAAGTTAGTTCTTGGTCCGGAATAAAACTAAGGTGAGAAAGTGATCAAAGAAAACTCTTATGATATATGGCTTTCATGTCCATTTTTTTCATATTTAAATTGCAGATGAGGACAATTTGTGTGGACGGGTGCCTCAACCAATCATGGATGAGCTTAACGAAAAACTGAACTTTTGGCATCAGAAGACAGATATAGTAAGTAAGACATTGTTTTAGACGTGTCATTTTCGGTTCACATTTGATGACGCTTCAAATGGAATGATTTGCGCCATGTAATAATGTTCCAATGGAATGTTTTTCGCGCCATATCATAATGTTCCAATGGAATGTTTTGAGTCAATTTTAGAAAACATGTAATGTTAGCTAAAGCAGAATTGCAGTTACAGAATGAAGGTGTCAGTGAGTGAATTCATGGTGTGACTTGTTTTCACGAGACAATGTTTTATTTTTTTTAGCAAAACATCAGCAGAGTGGCGATGAATTCGTATGGTCGCTATTGCAAGTCCCGGGTCAAACCTTCATTAGAGAGCATTCGAAGGGCGAAGGAAATTGCGAAAATAGCCATTGGATTTCATCCAATATTTGGTTAGTGTTGGTCGCAAGTTACTTGAAATCAGTTCTATTATTATTGTTATTATATAAATTTGTAGCACGCGCAAGTTCACACCGAGATGTGAATCTGAAGCGCAGATAGTCAGTCAGTTGCCAGAGAAAAATGCAATTAGAGATATTTCATGTGCTTGAAGGCCAAGGAGAAATAGTGAATTTTGAGCCGCTTTTTGAGGGAAGGAAGTGAATTTGAGCTAAGAAGCTGATTCCATTCTCTGGGTTCAGAGGCACATGAACTTGGTAACCACTCTAAGGGAGTAAAGGTGTTCCTGGTTGATGTGTGCTTTGACTAATTTCTGATGATTTGTTGAAAAGCATGTCAGTTGCAAGATTTTGTTTATTCTGCTCTTCCCAGGTATAACACTGTGAATGATGCTTTGAAGCAAATGTGTTAAAGTGCCTGTAGTGGACTGCATTTCATACGTTGTAGGTATGCAGTCCAATGAAATGGAAGTGAAATACGATCAGATGATGGAAGCCATTAAACACTACAAACCAAAGGAGGTAAGCTGTTGAAGTAATTACCATCGACTCTGGTCTTTGATCCAGCGGGTTTTTAAAAACAAATTAGAGCTTTGTGGGGTTTTAAAATGCACTTTAAAAGAGATGCAAACACGTGCTTAATCTGAACTTTTGATTTATATAGATCCATTAGGACCATTATATATATTGCACATGAAATCTAAATTGATGGTCATAAATTGTCTTCAACAGTTGCATCTTGTGTCCGGCTCGGAATTAAAGAAATAAAGGAACTGTTCAATTGCTGTTCATTGGGTGTCCTTTTATAGCAGAGTCTATGATCTCTTCCAGGCCAATTCTTGTGGCCTTTATCTGGCTAAGTTTATAATGATCATGTATGCATGTGAATTGGTTGATTACAAAATAAATTTTAATCTGATTGCGTCTCACAGACCGTTGTCTCAAAGCAACAGTTGCATCTTGCGTCCGGCTCGGACTCAAAGAAATCAACAACGAAGTACCTTCCAAAGATAACGGCTCGCAAGGTTGACGATGTTTCCCAACCGTCGTCCACCAGTGGTCCGCTGGTCGTGGAGACAAAGCACGTGAGCAGCATCGAAGCGAACAGCATGGAAATCTGGAAGACGGATAAGAACAGCGAGGAGATCTGGGGTGGTGGGGGAGACGACAAGCTGACCATCTGGAACACGGAGGCCAGCAGCTTCGAACTTGAAGCGATCGCTGAGAGCAAGGATAGCCGGCCGAAGAATCGACTTGTGTGGTAAGTGACTTTGAATTGGACTGATTTGGTTTAAAGCTGTGAACGAATTCTGTTTGTTCCGTAAGTGTTAAGTTTTTATCTGCTGCTTCCTGTTATGAGTTGTAAGCTTTGTTAATAATAATAATCTTGATTTAATTTCAGTCTGGCGCAGCGTAGAATGTTTGCAATTCGTAGTATGAGCGGATGATCACAAGTTATAACAGGAGTCGAATTTGACTGTCAGCAGCCAACAGGGCGCTATCAATATCTGTTACTCATTTTATCGATTGGAAGGTTGAGTGGACGTTTTTTGTTGACCGAGGCAAGGGATTGTAAAAATGGTGCATGGCTTATGTTGTTCTGTAGTATGTTGTGTTGCAGAGTAGCTCCTTGTTGGCGGAACCATTCGACTGTTTTTCTTGTAGAAATAATTCTAGAGGCGAAATTTAAAGATTTAACGCTTATTTGTATTGTCTGTAGAGATGATACGGTCTTGCATCGTAAGATGATAAGTTGTGAGTGTACATGTAGGCTCATGGTTTACTTACATCATGCTTTATTATTATCACAAATTATTCTTACAGTGTTTCAATTGCTGTTTATTCTGCTATGTGTTCTGATTGATTACTTTTGTGATTTGAAAAATGCTGATTTTTCTCCTGGGTTTTTACTGCATTATTGGTTTTGCATAATGATAAAGTATGCTAAAACAATTGGTTACGATTGGGACAGGTCCAGAAAGAAGAAGAAGTACGTGAACGAGGCGGAACTGAGGAAACCGGAGAAAAAGCAACTCAAGCTGAAACCAAAACTGTACGTATATTTTTCATTTCTATACAAAATAATCACTACTACAATATTAGCACAGTTATTCACAGTTGTTACATGTTGTGATTTTCATAAACTATATAATTGAAGAGTGTTTGAAATCAGAATATGAAGACCTGAGATTGCTTGTTTTTGGTGCTATGTGACAATATAATCATGTACTGCAATGTCACAGCTTTAATGCTTGAATCTCTAATAGCTTTTCAACCCCACTCTGTTCCATAGAACCTAAAAGCTGTCTTATTTAGCCATGGTTGGGCCGGGAGCGCTTCGGTGTAGCCTTCCTTGAAGAGGCGCTATGTATAATTTCCGAACTAAATAAATAAATCTATTTTTTGTTGCATACAGAACTTCTGAGAGACAAAATAATGCCATAGACTTCGCAAAAAATGTGTTGCTGAAACGTAATCAAAATGGTTTCTTACTGTAATGAAAATTTTGTTTTAGTTAAACAGTTTATTTTTATTGCTAATTATTTGTTAGCATGGGTGCCCGCACATAAGGACAAGAGGGGCAGGTGCCCCCTGAAAAATTGACTCCTGTTTTTAACTATTACTATTTGGATTTTGACAAGTTTCTTTGCACTTATGATACTAATGATAAGGTTAAACAAAGAAATTTACAAATTCAAAACCTCTGAAAAAGACCCATGTTAATATTCTGCTGTGCATTTTTCAAGCTCTTGCTAAAAAACCTTTAACAGCGACCAGTGTTTTGCCTCCTCCCGCTAAAATTTCTGCGGGCGGCCATGCTCTGTTAGTATAATTTACATACATTATTATTACTGTTTCTGCGCCCAAGACTTGTGCTGCATTTATGATTTGGCACTCGATCAGATTTGAGGTTGCGTACATAGCAGGTTTTCGCACTTAATGTGTTCTTTAGTAAATTTTATTTACAGGTGTTATTCTTGAATAGTATATCAATTGCTTGATGAGCTTATGGTTGTTGTGCGTATTTCAATACGGTTGTTGATTGATTGTGTAACTTGATGTCAGGTACAAAAGTTGGCTTGAGAAGAACAAGCTTCAGGATCAGGGTGATGGTGAGGGAGAAGGACTGAGGCCAAAGAAAGTCATCTACAACAGCAAAGGAAACCGAAGACAGTTCCGATACAACAGTAAGTCGATGATCATTCTCGTCCGGTGGTCTGGAAGTGATGGCGGCACCAGGAGTTCAGTTTTGGGGGGGCTGAATTTGCGGGAGAAAATTTTCCGTTTTTCAGCCGCCAAAATTTCTGACAACCTTCTTTTTTTAGTCATTTGAGGTCAAAATCTTGGAAAATGGTCCTTTTTCATATCCGCCAAACTGCCTGCCAAACCTCGTGCGTACCTTTACGGTTATTTTTTGGGGGGGGGGGTAAAGGGGTTAATCGTGCAAATATTTCATTGTTACATGGGGAAAATGTATCGACTTTTTAGGGGGGGCTTAGCCCCCTAGCGCCACTACTGTGTGGAAGATTTGCTCCCAGGAGTAGCTTACTGGAAAATCTGTACAGGATTGTTCCTTTTATTATTCTGTACTATTGTCGGTTTGTGATTTTTGTTTTGTCGTACACTTGTGTTTTATTACTACCTCTGCCAAAATTTAGTCTGTTGTTACGGGTGGTCTGCTTTTCTATTATACTTGTTTTTTATGTCATTACTGTTACTTGGCTTCAATAATAGTTATGGTTATAGAAATAAATGAAATAAAACAGAAGTCTATAAAATATTTATTAACAATGCCTTCCATTAAATCATATCAGTTTGCATTGAGCAGGCTTAAGGACTTTTTTTTACATGTTTCTGATATTGCTATGCATCAATTCTCATAATTTAAACCATTATCAGGGTAGCACCAGTAGGAAAGTTCTGCAGAGCACTTTTTAACGATATTTCAGAACGTGTTACTGTTGTGCATATTTAGATGACAAAGGGGACGCAATTCCACGCAAGGCAAAGATGGAACTGAAGACAAAGGAACAGATCTTGAAGGAAAGAAAAGTGAAAGCACAGAAACAGGCGTTCCAGTCTCACCAGGAGACAAAGAAGCAAAAGAGGAAGGCCGTCAAAGGCCAACGCTGAGGAGCATTGTGTGATAGAACGTTTTCAAAATGATGTCAATAATTTCTTTTGTCTCATTCAATATTGCTGTAAGATACTGCAAAAAGATAGTAAAAAATAAAACTTTACAAACGTCAACAGTTGCTTCTTAAGTAAATAGAGAAACAAAACATTTTCTGTATTGTTCTCTTAGTAGTGGTAGTTTATAATTTGAATATCTTGGATTTCCTTCGTGTCCAAAACTACAAAGCCACGGGAACCAGCTTGTTCACAGGGATTTCGTTCACGAACTTAACACTGATACAATGCACTTAAAACCACACAAATACCTGTAAAGGAGCATGCCAGTAATACATACAACCTGGAATGATGTTCTCAAGGGGGGTGTAATTAACAAGTACTGATTAGAAGTACTCTTTTTATTCTCCATTTCTGTAGAGCCACTTCAAGCGCTCTACTCGGAGGCGCTCCCGACTACAGCGTGGACACTGCATCAGAGTTTATATGTGACTGGTCGATAAAAGGGACTGCTTACCGCTTTCTAGATTAACCGGAAAATGATTTTTTTACCTAAAACCATGATTATTGATGTTTCATTTATTTCATGCAGCCGTTCCTTTGGCTCACTGTTTTACAACTACATTACAACATCTGATGCATTTATGGCAAAAATTAGACTTTTTGCATCAATCATAGACAGATTCTTATATACAACTATTCTTTTAACAGTTCTTATCACAGCCAAATGATTTTGTTTTCATATCAGAAGGGCATAATCTTTGGACCAAACGTCAGGAGATTTTTACCATGACTTTCTCACGATATCACCCCGTAATGAAACACTTCTCTCAGCCAAGGTCACGTATGCTAGTCTAAATGATTGACGATTCGAATCAACTACACGTCTACAGCATGCACACAGATTAAGATGAAGTATTCTCTTTTGTAAATCTTCTTTATTCAATCAATTACATAAGAATATTTAATTGAAAGTAGAAAAAAAAATGCAGCACATCACGTTTGCACAACTTTGGCAGTACTTGAAAGTTACGAATATCAATTCTGTGTGTACACAAGACACCGGTTTTTTAAAATCATACTTTAACAACTGGGATAAACTTGGCCACGTCTCGTAAAAATATTCAGCATCTCTGGTTACTTTCACTTCGTAACTACAGAGCCCTTTACAGCAGGGCCTAGATCCCTTCAGGCCTACTTTTTGTGCCCTAAATGAACCATTTTTGTGGCATAAAAGATGGAATCACATGATTTATGAAAAATGTTCTGTTGGACCAATAAATTTACTAACTGATATGTATGCACCGAGACAATTCACAACAATTATTTGGTTAACTTCTTTGTGGAGTCACGATCACAGATCAGCCGCAGCCAATCAGTGATATTTGCTATTCCCGAGCACAAACTACAAGCGTGTTTCTAGCTGTTATTTTCAAAGCTTTAGTGCAGAGTGTGGCATCTAAATTCACCGCAGAGGAACATGTGAAAACAATCTAGCAGAACCAATTCAAAAGTGCTAATACCGGTACAAACCACAAACAATTTCTCAAGTGCAAAAACATGTCTACCTATATGTTTGATTGGCTAATACACCAGACCTTATAAATGTTTCATAACATAGATTTCTTATCTAACACATTGATTACATAAATCACAAATTTTAGTTCAGCTAAGTAGCTCTTGATCATGAATAATTATAGTGTATGTGGATTGGTACACGCATTCAAAGGTCGAATTTTCGTCTTGAATGTGCTTCCACGTCACAGAAACCGGGACCATTTGGCGGCTCTGCGTTAATTCCACGTCTGAAAATTTAACAACATTCGTTCATTCTTTCTACGGAATTATAAGCATGTTTCTGACAACAGTGCAAGTTAAACACAAGTTGGACTTCATTAGAACTCAAACCTTGATTGTATTTAACTATTTTGGAGCGCCTCTGAGGAGTTCTCTTGAAGGTGCGCTATATAAATGTACGATTGTAATTACAATTTTATTACAGGAAAAACTCAAAAAGTTACTCATACATATTTAATGAAACTCAATTAGATCCAATACAAGTATGGAACAATCTTCCCAACTATTGTACAGAATGCGCCATCTCTGGAGATGGAGTTTGTATATTTTGCATTTTATATCGCAGCTCAAGACCTATATTTTCTAAACGGATCACACAAGTACCATTGACTGAGCTCATGCCACCATGGCCTTTTCATTGGCCTTGGTTGTGCTATGGTGCCAGACAAACCATTCTATTATTATAATTACAAGATAACTAGGCACTAGCTTCTGCATCAAGTTGCCAATAATGAACAGATAATCCAATGGCAAATGAAACTTGGACAATTGGAAATTTCCCCATTGGCACACTAAATGACACAAATAAACGAACTTAGCAGTCTGTAAAACATTTAACTATGCATCAGATGGATAGAAGGTTTGTAGTAGTAGTAGTGCCAAAAGAAAAATAAGTGCCTGGACTAGACCTTGGAGTCGACCCCAATAAGTCGACCCCAGTCGACTTGGTCATCCCAAGTCGGGTCGGGTCGTTTCTGCTCGCCGCAACTGACCCCAAGTCGAATTTTGTAGATAGAAGTCACTTGAAGTTGTTTTTACCTCAAGTCGACTTAAACCGACTTGAGACACAAACATAGTTAAATTTGTCACTTCAAACCAATGATTGTAACAACATTTAAGCAGTTTTTTGTGTTTACAAGAATGAATGAGGCCTTTACTAAACAGAGATTTAGGCTAGGCTATAGTGATTAATTATTTTGCCGGTATAGGCTATCGTGCAGACTGCCGTCTGCCGATCTATTCATAATTTGTAATTTTATGCTTAAACGTCACGCTTAGGCATGCGCTTAACTAAAATGGTGAAACAAAATGTTACTAAAATATTAGCACGTGCGCTTATCAAGCAATCAGTGAACTTCTAGTGGTCAGTGAATTCGGCGCAAAGAAAGCTGGATCTACAACGCCTATAATAAATCGATAGCTTAATTGGCGCTTCTTTGGAGCGCTGCATCTGGAGTTGTCTGCAGACGGAAAACTATTGTAGGCTACTGTCAATTGGACAATGAAAGACTTTACTGTCAGTGAGTAAGCCTAGTAGCTGTAGTAGCCTACTGTAGGATGATGTGTTTGCAATGCTATATGCTAAGTTGCAAACTTATGTTAGTGGCCAAATAATTATGAAAACAGAATTGCAAATTAGGCCCATCATAACACGCCATTCAGTGCAACCATGCAGTCCGCTATTTAATTTTAGACCTTGCGCTTTTTACAAATTTATTTAATATCAATATTAAAATAATAATAATAATAATGAGTGTAATCTGAATAATCGCAGACAATGGACAAGCTAAAATTCAAAGGCCTAATAATTTGCCGTCGCATTGTCTAGGTTACTAGAATACTAGATGGCCCAATTAAAAAATAAAGCATCACAAAACTTTTCAAACTGAAACACAAACAGCTTGAAATGGGCTTAATAACACTTAAACAAATTCATGCATCAATTAAGTGTTGACATGGGCGGAGTTTATCAGGAGCTAGGGAAGCTAAGCCCCCCAAGAAGACCCAGATTCATTTTTTTCACCGTGCAAATGGTATCTTTTCCCGGGCTTAGCCCCCCCCAAGAAGGTTTTAGCCCCTCCAAGAACGGAAACCAAACTCCGCCCATGAGTGTTGAGGTCTCATTACTCATTTGTAGGCCTAAATGAAATTAATGCTTGCAGGAAAATTGGCTTGACTTCTTGCATTAGTATTTAGTAGCCGTACGTAGACCTAGGCTAGTGGCTATAGTAGGCCTACCATGTCAGAAGTCGACTTCAAGTCGGAAGTCGGTTGTTTTTCTGCCAAGTCGGGTCAAGTCGTTTTGACGCCGAGAAGTCGACTTGAAGTCGACCTCAAGTCACTTTAGGGTCAAGTGGGGTCAGATTAGCTGACCAAAGTCACTCCCAGGTCTAGCCTGGACGCCCCTTACCTCTTCAAAAGAAGTGGCTGGACGGCATTCAGATTTTTTAAAAGTGCATGGACGCCGTCCATGACCGTCCAGGCACACTTTAAGCCCCGAGTAGTAGTAGTAGCAGTAGTAGTAGTAGCAGCCGTTTATTGACAAGCATTTGTAATTGTTAAACCATTCATCAAACTATTTGCATGCACCATGAAAGAAATGACATACCTGACCATACGACATCTGTGTTCATCCATTCGAACATCAGCAGAATTTATATCTGTCACGTTCTGTGGACTCCACAGCCGCTCTGCAACGGCGCTCGCTCGTGGCCTGAACAAACAACAGCACAGCTCACGTACAGTCGCACGTTTCTCTTAAACTAACAACTCTGGTGCGGCAATCTCAAATGGGTGTTGCCCCAGACTGCGTGTAAGAGCTTTGTTGCTTCTTGGGCATCCAAAGCCACTGACTGCCCCTCTGCTCTGCAGAGAAGGGGTGCTTTTTGGTTCCATTTGCACGAACTGCAACAATGCCGAATCTTGAGTCTTTCCCATAGTGTGGACCCAGTAGACAGGAGCTGCACCTGCTTCCTGGTTTTGAAGCATTTTTTAGTCAACTCAAAACTACTTTCTGCCATGCTTGAGTCGGAAGTGCCTCTGGTTAGTCACTTGAAGAGGCATAACAGATATTTAAGAATGAACGAATGAATTTCAAGGAACAATTAAATAAGAAAGTCAATGAAATAACCAGTATCAACTTACCAGCTTTAAATCAAAACTCAGAATGAATTCCACACGTTTTGGAAATTATGATAAAAAATTTCCTGGACATATAAGCTTGCCTCATTGCATGGAGCTCGAAACCAAACTCTGCAACAGTGGTTACGATATTTCTGTAAGAGCGTGAGATCGTATAAATGGATAAAGACGACTTACCAGAGGCGAGCTTCAACATTTGTGGCATCGACGAATTCAGCCCACAAACATGCTTCTCCTCCCATCACTAGTGCCTTCTGGGCATCTGTGCCTGAAACACGACAAAGAAATCACATGAACAATTGAACATGCCCCTTTGTCATAAATAATATCATAGTGCAATCGTCCATGTAGTCTGTTAAACCAAACAGTCTACTTTAATTATCCATAGCATTATCTCACACCGCTTCTAAAGGCATGAGTAGAGGCTTTGTGCGTTGCTGATATATGCTACATCATCAATATCAAGCAAAAATAGTTTTCCTGGAATAGAGTTCCTCTGTAGTCAGCCATGGTGGCACTTCCATAGGTCACGGCAGATCACATGACCTGCCTATTTTTACTCTTGACCTGCCATATGACCTGCCAAAAAATCTTTGGACTTTTAATATCTTCTTCACATTTTATTTATTCGACCTGCTAAATAACTCCCATGACTTTGATGCGACCTGCTAAAATTGTAAAACTGGCGTTGCCATTGGAAGTCGGTACATATTACTGCCAGAGGAATAGAATTTCATCATATGTTACATCATCAGTTTTTAATAAAAAAAAGGTATTTTTACACTGTAGGTATATAAAGATACCCTCAGTAGAAAATGTGATTTCATTAGAATGTCACTTTAAGCACACTTTCAACCTGACTTTTCCCATGGATTATGATAATTGACAGCAAAACTCATTCATTCATTCAATTATATAGCACTTATTCTAGAGACCTAAGGACTCAGAGACTGTTGGACATACATTACTGCCTCTCCTATAACTTACATTACATCACCATAAGACAACTGTATTACTACATCAGTTGCTAATATATGAGAAACACTGAAAAATGTATATAACCTTTCTATTTCCAAGGGGATCTTCCCACTGGGAGCGCCTTTGATTAGGTTGTACTGTGAGAGCCATTTTATAAATCCAAAAATAGTATAGTATAGTATAGTTATGTACAAACCATTAAAGTTCAGTGGCTCCTCCTTGTAGTAAGTGCGCCAGTCTGAACCATAGCTGATGTAATCTAGGTACCACGGCGACGAAAGAATTGCTCTCAGTCCAGCAGCTGTTACAGCCTCCAACTCCTTCTGTTCTCCACCCTTCCACACTTCGATGACAGTATCCGGATGAACCTAATTTATCAATGACGAAGACAACTTTTACGATACACAGCTGGAAATTCTCCATTGGATCACACATGCACACGCACACACCATTTCTATTTATATCTGGAGCAACATTGTGCACACAATGTTCCTATATATGGTAACTTTAATCAGGACTGTACAGTGTACACGAGGGTATACGCGGGTATACAGCGTACAGCCGTACACTTACCTCCGGCAAAAAACAGCATCGTATACTCACCTCCCGAAAAGTAGGGTATACGCAGGTAAAAAGGAGGGTACACCGTACGGCGTACACGCTAGTAAATCAGGGAATCAGAGGAAAATTTTGGCCAGATGACTAAAAAAGGTCATCAGCTTTTTTCCCGACGGCAAATGGAGATTTTGGCCCGATGACTAGAAAAAGGTCGTCAGAAATTTCGGGGCCAAACAGGTTGGATTTTTTCCCGGTCAGCGTGTACTCACCTCAAAATTTACCAGTACAGCCCTGATTTTAATATCAGATCAACGCATAATAACGCATTCAACTAAGTCTGCGTGTACATACACTTAATATATAGACACACTACCGGTATTAAAAATCTAAAACTAGAAAAAAATATGACGAGTAAAGCTTCATTTCATAAATCATAAAACTTCATTTCTTTCTTAAACTGACTGAAGGCAGGTTACATGTCGTTTTCAATCTAATCCTACGTGATTGCTGAAGGCAAAAAAAGATTCATATGTCTGAAAATTTATATAGTACCATGACAAACATCTCTAATGTATGGAACTTCAGGATAAGGAAATATATTTTTGTAGCGCAAACAGAAATTCACATCTTGCTGTCTATTTTACTTTAAAGGTTTTTAGACAACCTTCCTACGTGGCAAATAAATAAGAAACTATTTTTAAAGTTTAAATTCACAATATGATATTAGAAAGCAAATAAAACATTGCAAACAATGAGTTACAAATTACAATAGCCTTACTTTCACTCCATTGTCAAACACTTCCTGCCAGACAACAGCTCCTGCGTGATACTTATCAACGATTTCAAGCAATCTACAACAAACATAAAAGTAAGATGAGATTAGGAAGATAGGGCTAGGTTAACGCATCACGAGGTAAGTTTTCAATATGATTAAGATCAAATCTATAAATTATTGCAACTACCAAAGGAAAGAACAATTCATCAAAACAAACAATTATTTCAGACAAAAAGCGGTTTGACAATAGCAAAGAACGGTCAAACTCACTTAGCAACGTAGTAGCTTTCCAACTTCGAGTAGTCCTTTCCAAATTGCATCTTTGTCATGAATTCCGTGATGTTCGGGTTACTCATCCTGTAATTAGCAAACATAAAGCAATTTTAAGTTCAAAACACATGGATATGCCCCTGTAATCAAATTGCATCAACTGGTATCAATTGACTCAATCTCAGAAGTGAATGAGAAGCCAGATGATGTGTGCTGTCCTCACATCCACGACTTTCCGATTTATCCACTACTGGTTCGGAATATGGGTGATGATTCCACGTTTAATCCGAAGACAATCCTTATACCCATTACATACTATTTACCGCTTGACCTAGTTTGGGATTATCTCCTAGCAGGAACTTATTTATCTAGGAAGTTTATATAGCACCTCTTCAAAGTAGCCTACTCAGGAGTGCTCCCGGCCCAACTATGGCTAAATAGGACAGTTTTGAGATTCTTCACGAACAGAGAACAGAGTAGAGTGGCCCCTGGAATCTTAAAGAGCGCCATATAAATTTCGATTGATTTATTGATAAAGAGATTATCTGCAAGTACGCTACCAGCATGAGAAATTGACTTCGTCTCCACCCAGATGGAGGTAGTGGTCCTTGAAGACTTCTGACAACTCGCCGATAAAGACGTTAAGGAACTGGTAAGTTGTATCAAGTGACGGGTCGATCGGACCGAAGTTCCCGTTAAAGCGACCCCCGCTGTAACATTTCGTCAGCAGATTGGCCACGCCCTTGCCCCAAGAAAACGAATGACCTAAACGAAAGGAAAGAAGCTTGTTTTCATTGGCAACAATCATCATAAATTTTTACACTTAATTATAATTTAAAATTCTTCTTCTGTAAGTTCTCTGCCCCTCGGCAGATTTCAACTTCCAATTACGTCATTCTTCCCTTTATCCATCAGTCATCATCCGTCCCAATATCATCTGTCTCAGGTTTTGTCTCTTTCTTTTTCCCTTCAATAGATCTACCATCTATGATTTCATGTAAAATTACAAAACGATAATTGTGGGGGCTGAGCGATTGCTCTGAAACTGGCCTGCAGAGACTTGCTCAGAGTCCTGTATGCATTGATCACACAAGTCGAGACTCGAAAGTATTCACCCACCACGAAAGTATTCACTCACCACGACTGGGTAAGCATTCAAAGTTCAAACCTACCTACTCCCTTGCGACATGGTAGCATTAATGCTGAATAAATATTCAAAGCCAAAGCCACATTTTTAAGTCCACTGCAACAAGCAAGATTCTTACACTCTACAAACTGCATTGTAATTGTCTTCTATTCCATTGTATTTGGACAACTTTTAAAATGCCTCCTCCAACAGTGCAAATTATTCACTGATGATGATGATGGACTTCTGCAACCCATCAGTTGCTACGTAATATCTAATCAAATCATGCAATCCTTCTTCAAAAGCATTTCCATCTAACCTGGTGAATCGAATTCTGGAACAACTCTGATACCGCGAAGTCGTGCGTGCTCGATGATCTCACGTACGTCAGTCTGTGTGTAGACGTGTGTGTATGGATCGTACGCTCCCTGTGTCAAAAAAACAATTACAGAACAATGCAAAAGAAATTATTATATATATTCTGATTATAATGCATATATCCATAAGACATGCAGTGCAAAATAAAATTTGCAGGTATGCATAATAACTGAATCAAGAATCTTATAATTGGACATAATTATACACATACATTATTATTATTATTATTATTATTATTATTATTATTTAAGAAATTTCGTATAGCGTCTCTTCAAGGTAGACTACTCAGAAGTGCTCTCAACCCAACCACAGCTACATAGGATAATTTTGAGATTCCTAAGGAACAGAGTGGAGTAACTACTGGGCAAAGTGTAACAGGAAGGCCATTCCAGGTACATTACATACCGGTACAAACACTCATGTACATTCATATATACATACATTAGTAAGACTTTCTAATGAAAACAATGATTACAACAGCAATCTTGCCTTTCATGCAACCTGTGCCTGAATGTGGACTGACATCTAGAAAAGTCAATAGCTGAAGATACTACTATTCATTATTGAAGCATACAAATACGACCAGAAAGGTCTAATGAAATTCATTTCAAAGTTGCTCACCTTTTCGCTCATATCAGGGAACTTTCTACTCTGATATGGGAAGGAATTTTCATCGACGATGTGCCAGTGGAACACGTTGATCTTATTGTAAGCCATTGCATCCTACAGCAAAAACAGTTCAGCAATGTCACTTACAAAGCGCTTACGAGTAAATGGGTAGATTTTAAACTAAATGCCAAATCCGAGTACATGGAATACTATTTTACAGATTTCAGAGATGAACAAAGTACCACTGTTGTTGTGTATGTAAAGTCTCACATTTTCATGTAATAAAAATTAATAATTGTTTTTACCTGCAATCACCAAAATAATCTTATGCAATTGTGAAGTTTACTAAATTGCATGTAAGATTTAATAAATTGACATTGTTCCAAGGAATTAGTTTTCAAGGAATTCAATGGATGTATTGCTTATTTGGTTTAAAGCTGATCATCAATGTTCGTAAGTTTATTAAATAATAAAAAAATTATTTGCAACTAGTTGAGTGTATAGAATTTGCTGATGCAAGCACAGGTACTTCCGAATAATGCCAAGAACTGGATATTTGGACAAGGTAAAATGTCAGAGGTAATTTCCATTTATTTCACACAATGTACCATTGAATACATCAATGCACCTCTAAATGTATTCAGAATGCAATACTAACTAAGCAACCTTGCAAGACTCTTAAGAAGGCGCTTACAAACATGCATACGATACATAATGCATTGATGTCGCTGTGAGCTGTTGCATCTTACAGCACCTTGTTCTCCCAGCATTGGGTTTTTGCTGCTGTGTCACTCACTGAAGAATGATTTCCTCCGTGGAATTCGTAGCAGGATTCTGGAGGGGAATTCACCTGCATCTCACCACAGCTTAATGACCATTCCCTTTTCACGGGCCAATCATGCTAAGAGTGCTTCTGGGTAGCTCTGCTGTGAGAAGCGCTTTACAAATGGTCATAAAATACTCACTTTTTTTAGGATAGATTAGAATAGTATTAGAAAAAATTGATCAGCAGTCTACCAAAAGAAAACACCTCTGGCCAAACAGTGCTACAGAAAGGATTCATACCCATTTTCCCAAAGCCTTCAAGTTTTTGGTCAGTTTAGACAATGAGGTCAATTTCAGCAGCAGCCATAACTCTTACCAACACAAAAGAAAGCTCAGCTTCATTGCTGAAAGGCATTCGCCATTTCATAGATCCCAATACCAAAAATTACATTACATTTCAAACCTTCTGTAAAATAGTACAATTCACTCCTGGTTAAATAACAAAAGTGAAAGCGTAGACAGCTTATTTGAAGAAAGTGCTTGGTACGATGATAGGCAAGCTGATCGAAGTCCTTATATCACATGCGCAATTCGGAATAAGAGATCAGCGGGTAGAAAATCTTACCAGATTCTGTAGAATGATTTCCTTCGGTAGGTAATGTCGTGACGTATCAAGCAAAATTCCTCTCCAACTGAACCGTGGCTTATCAGAAATGTCTGTGCCGTTAATTTGCAGCTGAAAAATTAAACATCTCTGTAGCTAACGTTTTGTGTCAAAAACGAGTCTCTCAACTCCATGAAGTTCCAAGCATCAGCAAATGTTATGTGACTAGCACCGAGTACGGAAGTTGGAAAAATAAATGCCAGTAAAAGCCTAGTGTCTAATTTGTGAAAAAAATGGTACATGACTTGACTTTCCTCAGGATTAGCATAGACTTCCTTGACAGCTCATTATCCGTAAATTATTATTTATCATAATGAATATTTACTGTTTTAATGTACCACAAATGAGAGATTTGCATACATTTATTGCGCTCAAGATAGAAAATTTCACATGCAATAAATGCATTTAAAACTCTGATTTGTGGTGCATTAAAATAGTATTATTTTTATTTATTTACTTATTAATACAGCAGCTGCAAAGAAATTTTGAATTCAAACGGATTCTCACCAATTATAACGCACACAACAAAATTTCTCACCAATTTAACCCACTTTCAGAATCTTACTCATGATCTAAATTTATATTAAGCAGTTAAAAATTTCAATCAGTTCAATAAAGAATCTCACATTTCCATCAGAGCCGTAGTAGATAAGTTGGCTAAATGTTTCCAAGCCACGCAGTGCTCCCCAAATCGAAGGTGCAGACAGTTGAGCACCAGAGCTCGATATGGTCAAAAAGTCTACAAAAGCAGAAATCAAGACATGGAACTATTAATACACTATTATTGATTACGCAAACTTTTTCATTTAATTATTGTGCTCAGTTAAATTTTATAACTTGACAGTGCTGAATTATGGCTTTCATCTTGCTAAAATCATTGCTTGACACTCGGAATATTTGCCAAATAATAAATGAATCTAAAATCCTGGTGCATTATAAGAGAAGCATTAGTTATATTCAATGCGATAAATATATATCAAGGGTCTAAATGCTTCAATACATCTGTTCTTCACATCTTTCATCACTGTAATTATCATCCAATTAATATCAATTTTTAACAACTTCTGCTCAGTCAAAAACGACTTACAAGATTCGTCCATGTCCATTGATGGGTAGAGCTGCGCACATGGATTCTGCACTTTGACATCCAATCTTGTCAGTTTGGGCTGGATCAGGAAGCGCAGAATGGTCTGCTTAGACAGTGCTGCCAACTGTACTCTGCGGCTATCTTCGAATATGATACGGAAGTATCTGACAAGCGCATCTTCTAAAATGTCGCACGTCACCCCAGTCACCCCAAAACGAAACGAAATTCGGTCGAGACCCAAGACATCGCTTGTGGTCGTAATTTTCGCTGGCATTGGCCATGGAGAGCCCCTGGTAGCAGCCCCAACGGAGGCTACCAAGCACACCAAAAGAACCGTCACAACAGCAGTCTGCATGATGGGAATGCGACAGTATCGGCTGCCAAGTCTTCGAATGCAGAACTTGAATGTCAACGTTGCACTTATAAGATGATTTCACGAAAACGTGTCGTCTGTCGCGTATAATAGGGGCGTGTAGAAGCACTTCTCATGTGACTTTCGTCACGGGACAGTAGCACAGCTCTCGAACTGCGGTCAATGATCGTCAGCGCTTCAGCAAATAAGTCGTAAGTCGGCGAATAAATAAATAATCGCTGAGACGAACGCTGAGATATTTCGCGTTAAATGTCACTTGGACAGTCGACCATCAATAGTTAAATACAGTCGTCATTTGACAGCAACTTAAGTCCAACTGGACCGTGCTTTTATTTGTGCACTGACACAGGTGTAGAATCGATAACAACAAAAAATATGTTAATGTTATGATAATGTTACTTATGTAACAGGGATGCCACTCTGGATTTGAAAAAGGTCAGACCTGGTCGGAAAAAGGCTAGAAAAGGCTAGATTGACGATTTCCCTGTAAAATACATAGTTTTTTCTCCAATTTTCCGGTTTGAAATAATATTTCTGACGACATTTTTTAGTCGTCCGATTATTAAAATTTGCTTTCTTTACCTTCCCGAACAATTTCTGGTGCAGGGCCGGATTCAGGCTGGTGGGGGCCCATGGGCGCCCATTAAGGTGGGGCCATTTTTGCAATAGGTATTTAATTTGCTTTTCGATGCACAGTCTCCGACAGAGACAAGCTCTGTACATGTGCACAGTCATAGCATATACCGATCACAAGCAAAGGTGCTGAAAGAAATGTTTAAATTGTTGACTGATTGTTGATAAAAAATTAAATACCTAATTATAAATGAAGACAAATTCAGATGATCATTTTGCTCTTAAATAGTGACTGCTATTGTATTATTTGGTATCAAAACCTTTCTCAAATACAAAGTTCAAGAATAAGCATCGCGCTTTTTATCCAGTTTTTAGTAGGCTGTAAATCACTGCATGTAGAATATATGCAGGAAAAACACAGAAAGTAAAAATAGTGATAAGAGAGACCTCCGGGAAAAAACAAATAGCTAGTCTATAGTCAGTTGAATATCTTGGTTAGGCTACAGTAGGCCCATAGATCTCAATTTGAGTAGGCCCAGTCATAGGCGTAGGGGACATTTCGAAAGTGGGGGGCAAAAATTAAATTTTTCCCGGAAAAATCTGACGACAATCTTCATGAAATTTTGCTTTTTGCCTCTGTGTGCACGAAAAAATATCCGCCTGTACCTGTTTGCCTGACAAACATTTCCGAATTTTGTCCCCGTCCGTGTCTCTTTTCCCCGAAAAACATTTACCCGAAATTTGGGGGGCATTTGCCCCCTCTGGACCCTTGCCTCCTACGCCTATGGGTCCAGTAGAGACTTTGCTCATTTTTCTATTGGCAATTAAAGTAATAAATTAACTGATTAAAATCCAGTTGATAGGCCTGTAGAATATCACTCAATGCTAAACACTCCAAGGTGGCTACGTAACTCGTGTGTCATACTTGTGCGAAGCCTGCTTTAATTATCGTTGACCTGGAAAATGAGCATCTAGCACTACAGTGTGTGACCATGAGCACCAAGTAGCTACATTGTTAGCATTATTTCCACAATTTGGAAATGAACTTTCATCACCTGTGTCAATTAAGGTACTATATATAGCTTATAATATTGGTTCGTGAGCTGCTTCTGACTTATGCCGAGGCTGTTCTTCGTGTCTCGTCTTGAAACATTTTGACAAGATAATAAAACTGCATTATAGCTCGTTGCGGGCATTCATCGAGGTCATCATCATTATACTGGTACATGGTTTTTCGCAAACTTGAGCATTTCTTCATCACTAGGGGGCATACACAATTCAAGCTTAGAAAGAAAACCAAACCTTGAGCAGAGCAGTTCGTTTGATTCTGGTCTTTTGTCATCCACGGTTACAGCAGATATACTTAGAGCTGTTGCCTGAAGTAACACGACTTGTCTTTGCAAGTAGCCTATAATATACTTTCTCATTTTGAGATCCTTTTTCTTTACTGAACTTGTGCTTTTGAGCATAGGCGGAGACCTGGGCCGAGAATTGGGGGGGACGGAAAGACGCGTGATTTTCCGAAAAATTTCTGACGACCGGCGAAATCTCGAAAAAAAAATTGTATTTCCGCCGCCGAAAAAGTTGACCTTTTTTTTTTTTTTAGTCATCCGGCTTAAATCTTGACGAAATTTTCTATTTTCGCCGCCAAAACAAGTCTTGACGCTCAAACATTGGGGGGGACGAATGCATGGGCCGTCCCCCCACCACTTTTATTGGGGGGGACCGTCCCCCCTGTCCCCCCCTAGGTCTCCGCCCATGCTTTTGAGAGCCGCTCTGTGCCTATTAGGCATAGTGCCCTGATCTTAAATTCAGTTCATTTCTATTGGTTGAAATTACTTAGAATATTCAAATTATATTAAGTAATGCTGATTCAAAACTCACACTGTGATGGCATTATAAACCGTGCATATATATAATTATATAAATAAATAAATATATATAAACACTGTATATTATAAGTGTAGAGTCCTATATAGGGCTGCATGCAGTCTCAACCACTAGTGACAGCACAGAATTGACAGTAAACAGCTGTGCGCTGCCACAAATGTGAACATTGGGTCATTCCGGGTCAAAGTGCCAGCCGAACGCTGAAGCTAAGACAAAATACCCTCTGTCTCCGTAACACGATACTCGTGGTGAGGGCCGTGGAGGTCATCGTTCTGAGCTGACCAGAGAACGAGGTCTCGATCTGTCTGTCTGCGGCATGTGGACCAAGTCGAGGGAAACACCTCTGACACTGTATCTGCCTACATCAGTATACGCTATCTGAGCTTGAGTTAAAAGGACGATAATCTGTCAACAGCGGCTGCTGCTGGAGATGTCACGCTTAGAGCGGTAGGCCTACTGGTAAACAAAATTAACGAGCATATTAAGTGGTCAAAGCAGAGGCATGCTACTCACTGATTTCAAGACCCTTAGAATCCCTTCCTCAATCAAAATTTATCGAGTACGCTCTAAAGGGAAAAAAATATAAAACTGCAACTGGTGGGGGCCCCTAAGTGGTGGGGGCCCCTGGGCTGGAGCCCGTGTAGCCCATGCCTAAATCCGGCCCTGTTCTGGTGACCTACTTTTTTAGTCTTTTACTCCAAAATTTACAATTTTTTGGTCCAAATTCACAAAATTTTCGATTATTTTCACGTCTTTTGTGCATTTTCACTTTAAAAAAATAAATTTGTATGTAAAAAATGGAAAAACCGCCGTGAGAAATAAAGCTAGATCCTGACCAAAAAACCTAGAGACCTAGACAAGACCAAAAACTAGATCTAGGTGGAAAAAGCTATGAGTAGCATCCCTGAATGTTATGTTAGTTAATAATGTAGACCAGATGTAGACCGATTGATTACAAAGATTTAACAACGCTCAAGATTAGTCACTGTGGAACATAGATATATGCCAAATTATTATATCTATGCTGTGGAACATCTGGCCACGGCCCCGCCCTGAATTTAAAGGATTGATGTTTGCATTATTATCGTATTATCTAAAGTAGGTGATGCGTTGCATATGTGAGTAAAGTCATTAAACGATTAATATTCAAAGTTATGCTGAAAGTTAGGTATCAGGCAGCGGCAATTAACTGTACTAAGTTAATTTCTAGCAAACAGGCTTAGGCCTGTAATAACTTGTCATGATAATTATATTCCTTTAATTGAACTCTTATTTGCTGGCATGCCACAGACAGTTCCAACATATGAAGAAATTATTAGAGAAAATTATAATTAATCCAATCGCTATACAATTCACATAGAAGGGCCGTGCTCGAGTGTCTGCATATCCTAGTAGGCTTTCGAAGCTGTGAGGACGAGAACACAGAATACATAGTATGCGGCCAAGGTTTTTTGTTTATTGTTGTGGTTGTTGTTGTTGTTGTTGTTGTAGGTTTCCTACATTCACGACCTTTAGGCCTATAGTCCTACTAGGCTATTAGCTACATCTCAACGTCGAACTAAAGATAGGCTTAATTAAAATGTCATAGCCTTCAACCAAGGATCGACCCGCACCCGATCCAGACTACTCTGTCGGCGAGCGACGTATCGCTTCTTTTCTAATCTTAAATTATAAAACAGAAAGTTTGTCCTTCTGTGTGTGGGATGCACCAATTTTGTCCGGAGGCCTACTCGGAAATTACAGCGATTCGTTTAAAAAAAATTTGCATTCGATTCTTACCCACATTTGGAGTTAAACGCCACTATTTTCGGCTGCCAATTCACTTTATAAGTTCCGAGATGTCAACATTTAACTCTTTCGCGGCGAATGGGGTCGATTGTGACCCCATAGCAAAAACGCACCCTTTTCACGGATAATGTAGATATATTTAGAATTCTATTTATATGTGACGCCCGCCCTACCCGCTAGAGGACCAGGAGCTCTTGCAAGTGTTGCCTCGCTTACTTGCTTACTTTCGGTGCTTCCCTCTAGCGCTGCGGCGTACTGCCGGAGCAACAGGAACGCACCTACGGGAACCTCAGGTGTGGATGGCAAGGAAGAACGTCTAAGTTCCATAATTTCACGGTTACCAGGGCCTAAATGACATATCTCAGCGGCTGTTTGTCGACGGGCAACAGCACCCTCATTTCGGTGCTCGTCTGGGTTCGTTCGCCCAGCGACAGCTTTGGGTGAAAGGAAATCGAACTCCTGAAGATCCAGTGGAAGGTACCTGGTCTTTTCAGTCGGGCGCTCTACAACCGTCTCAACGCTACTAACTGACCGCCCTCCCTCTGAATCGTACGATTCCTCTGGGGCGTCCCCACTGGAAGGGATGACACATGACATGGGGCTTTCCCCATTCACATCTAATTCCATTTCACTCATTTAACCACTTCCAATTTCGATTAGATGCACAACACTTTATTTATTCCTTAACTAGCACTTACATAACATGCAATTCACAATGATCTACACAGATTCAGTTCTTTCTGCAATACCTGTCATTTCAATACAATGTGACTGCAATGTATTTCTAAAAGGGCTACAATATTTGCAAAGCGTCGCTACACAATTTGTACTTTTCAACAACTAAAAGTTCTATTTCTGCATTCAAAGTTATTACCTCTATGTTTCCGTTTCTTGTCTAATTACAGAGAATTATGTGACGCTATTAACTAATTAAAAGGAATGCAATTAATCGAAATCAGTATTTCATACTGATTTACTATATTATAATGGTCTTTCCAATGCGCCGCTATTTCTATCAAACATTTCAATGTAATCCGGTTTCGTAATACAAATTCCGATTTACCTTCACTGTCTACATCAAATGCAATATTATCTATGTTAACATTTTATAGCGTCTTCAACTTTCAATCGTTTACGGATTCAGCACATGTCACTCTAATTTATTATACTTCCCTGTATTTCACGTCGGTTCACTCGTTCCAACGATTTCATTTCACCGGAGGCTACAATCGGTCGGTCTCTTCTTAATATTATTAATTTAGATAAGTTTTCGAGAACTTACAACGCTAAAATTTATATTTTAAATCAAATTTCTACTCGACCTTCTGCCTCGTTCTCTACGCAGACCTCACCCGATCCACGGCTTCTTGTCAACTGACGCTCTCTGTCCCACCAACCAATCAGAAACGGCTTCTTACCGCCGTTTAGGGTCACGTGCCGCTCTGGGCCTATCAGCGGCGCCCGCGCTTTCGTCACGTCAGCGAAGAGGTCACGTGAGCGTCTGGCGCATTGTCTGCAGCCTCGCTCTGGTGCAGCACAGAGTTAGTTAAAAGCGTTATGTGCAATATAGATAAAAATAAGTAAGATTTGTACCGTTTCCAAAAACGCTACATATATATTTCGCTTGGGGACATGCAGGCGGATCAGAAAATACCCTAGCATAGGTTTTCCTCAATGGTTTGATGAAGTTATAAACGAAAACTATGGCGGTAAGTTTGTGAAAATTTACATCCAGCCATTTGTATGCTTTCGTCCGCGCCTGCGGATTCTTGGCCGTTGACCATTTCGCTGTAATTATCTCTTTTCATCAGCCAAATTCAGACAAAATGAATTATGTCGTTCAACAAATGCTATAATAAGGTCTCAAGCAAATATTCTAGATGTTGCAAATGTTTCGGGAATAGAATACCGTACATTTAGGCCTACCGATCGTCGATCAGACCATGCCGAACTCATCATAGATTAAGAAAAACATTAGCTCATCACTTCTCTGTAGCTTATTTGTTTTTTATTTAGGCGTATTTGCCTAGTTATAAACAAAATTTACCAGTCAAGCAAGTTTTGTAGAGGATCTATAGAGAAATTCTCTACATTTGGACATTTTCGGGGAAATATACGACGACATCTCTGAAGGCCTAAGATTTTGTTGATTTGAGCGTCTCTTCTAAGTGGAAGTAATATAAAAACATTTTAAAATTAAATTCAGAATTTTTCAGGCTTTTACTGTTTCCTACAAGCTTGTCATACAAGTAGCTACTTTTAGCAGTGTTTGCATTACATTTTATTTTGCTCATAGATTTTTAATTAATTTCTAATGTTATAAATTTAATTTTTATTTTTAATAATATTTAATATATTTATAGATTTTAAGAAAAACACGTCAATTGGTCTGCTTTTTCAAGAGAGAATATTGTTGAGCGTTCAAATACGAACAAAATGATATAAGATATGTCAATATTTCCACGAACTTTAAGTGTTTTTCTTTATATGAACAAATTATGGCTATATTTATGAAAAACAACTTAGCTGCCAAAGAGTTAAACTTGCACGCGATAAGCGATTCAAAATCCATTCACGTTGATCGCCTCCATAAGGCCTCCCTTGCCTACCAGAGAACTACAGCCAATGGCATGACGGTTTGAGGTCACGTGATATTTACTTCTATCGAAAATATTTGCGAGGATTATTCTCGGCTTTTTTCTTCTGATCCACACGAGAAAATCATAAAGATCGCGATTCAAAAATCTTTCCATATTTTAAATTTCGCTGTTATAAAAACGATATATTAGACACGGCATAATTATGTTCACTAAACTCATCATCTCATGACGTCATTATTTTGAGCTCAAATCTTAACGTCACATCTCGCCAAACCGCGCAGCAAAAATGTTGTGGACGTAAATAATGCGAATATAACTGCAAATAATCCGAATAAAAAAGCGTAGATTTAAAAAACTTTCTTTATCTAAGTGGCAAAGAACAATTTATGAAAAAAGCACGTTGCGCTGAATGGTAGTATCTTTTCATAAAAAGTCGTTTTTCTCAGTGTCGCGTGGACATAACGGGTTTTGCTCTTAAATTATCGACCTGACCTGTACACCTAGCGGAGAGGTTCGTTACTTCTCCTTAACGCGGGGGTCGATGGAAGGCGTGGTCAGAATGCTGAAGTCGGAACGGGGTCAGGCGTGGCTGGGGACAACACTTGGGTAAATACGCACACTAGATACCCGTACTCCAAACAATATGGCTGCCAACGAATGCCATAAATTAGAGCGCAGCGACTATTATATAATTACAGCGCAGCGACTATTTATCGCGTGAGGGTCGGTTAGGGCTCAGGTTAGGCGCCGTGAGGGTCGGTTAGGGTTAGTTTTAGGGTTAGTGCAGTCATTCTGTTGACCGCTTTGCATGTTGCGATGCCGTCGATAGGATAGGTCGCTGCGCTCTAACTTTATAAGATAAGATAAGATAAGAATATTCTTTAATATACCAATTGCTATCCGCATTTTGGTGTACAGACATGTTATAATAAACAAACATACATCATTTCTTTATCCATTCAATGTCAAATGTTGTATAGCATTCGTTGGCAGCCATATTGCTTGGAGTACGGGTATCTAGTGTGCGTGTTTACCAAAACTTGTATTTCCCGGGCAACGCCGGGTAATCCAGCTAGTATCTTATATTTCTTCTGATAGGCTAAGTGCAGGGAAACTAGTGCGAGGAACAGGTTGGCGAGTATTATATGGCTATGACAAGGCCGTAGCTATAGGGGGTGTTTTGGGTGTTTGAACACCCCCCGAAATGGAAAATGGAAAAAATAATTGAATGCATTTGCGAGCACATGATGTAAAAACCATGAAATAAAACCATGAAAACACCCCCGAAATGGTAAATTGAATTAATTTGTGACATTTTCTGACGATTTTCGGCCGAATGACTAAAAAAGGTCATCACTTTTTCGGGCGGGAAAGAAACACCCCCGAAATCAAATCCTGGCTACGGCCTTGGGCTATGAGTATGCACTAGCCTGGTGAGTATAGTGGCGAAGAGTATGCATGGCTACGAACAGCCTGCATGGCGAGGATAAAACTATACACAAAACTGGAGCTGCTGGCCGCTATGTAATCGTATCGTAATCTCGAGACTTCTACAGCGCGGCCAGCGCCCACAAAAGCCAAGTCGCGGGAACTATACTTATTCACAGCCGCTTAATCATGGGCGGAGTTTATCAGGTGCTAGGGGGGCTGAGCCCCCCTCCAAGAAGACCCAGATTAATTTTGTTACCGTGTAAATGGTCTCTTTTTCCGGGCTTAGCCCCTAGGAAGGCTTTATATATATATATATATATATATATATATATATATATATATATATATATATATATATATATATATATATATATATATATATATATAGCACCTCCAAGAACGGAAACCAAACTCCGCCCATGCGCTTAATCAAAACAAAATCGAGAGGCAGCGCGGGTCAAGTCCGGAGATCTGAGTCAGGCAGGCAGATAGATGAACGGCTTAAGGTGGGTGATGTTTAGAGTTGAAATGACGAGGGATGTGAGGAGAAGAGAAAGAATCAGGATAGGATTTGTGAAAGAGCAATGTTTTCAGTTTTGAGTGAAAGACCTGTGGGAGATAGCGAGAGATGGAGTTTTGGTGAGCTCGTATGCTGGGTCGAAAGTTTGCCGTAGTGCTGGCGGAAGTTTGTTCCAAAGATTTGGAACGGCAATGGCTATGGAGCGGTTTGCGAATTTCAGTGATGAAGTGATGGGAGGGCGAAGCAGTGTATTGGAGGATGACCTAGGAGCGTGTTGACTGTTGAACGAAGTGACTATAGATGGTGAACAACTGACGAAGGTAGAACGGCTTGGATGATTGAAGTGTATTGTCAAGTGAGTGAGAGGACTTTGTATTCGATGCATTCAGGTATTTTGAGCCAGTGAAGTGATTTCAGAACAGGAGAGATGTGGTCGCGTTTGGAGGTTTTAGAGACAGCACGGGCGAGGGCATTCTGGATAGCTTAATTGGAGGCGGTTAATTTGGGTGATATCAATGTTTGGGAAGAGAGAGAGTTGCAGTAGTATGTAGTAGCAGTAGTGCGCTTGACACGTATCGAACTGTGACCATGTCGTGCTTCAGGCAGTTCGGTGAAATGTATGATAGGAGATAATATAATCTGCAAGTGCAACTATAACATATATTCTGGTTATTTCAGTTCAACATGGGTCTTTTAGTTGAACCTCGATGCAGAACTGTTATGGGCTCGCATGCATTCCATGCCTCTGCTCCCAAAGAATGGAATCTACTTCCACTCTCTCTTCGTTGCTCAAATTCACTCCCTACCTTCAAAAAACGGCTCAAAACTCACTATTTCTCTTTGGCTTTCAAGCACATGGACCTTTAACTGCATCTTCCTCTGGCGGCTAACTATCCGCGCCTCAGATTCACACTTTGGTGTGACCTTGCGCGCGTAATAAATTTATGTAATAATAATAATAATAAATAACGTTTACGACTCATTTGTTATGTTTTACTAGCTGTTCATTGACGAAATATTTGTTTTAATTAAACTGAACAGATTTAATGTTTCTTTCATATAAGGAAATGTTAGACTTGGCAACTGGTTGGCATTTAGCAGTTCAATTTTGAAAGCAATTCATTTACTAGAAATTTTGTTTTGCTCTCTTGTGAATGATTGTTTTTGGCATGTATACAAGCAGGCTCGCACCGTCGCACGTACTATACTTAATGCGGTCCTGGTTAAGAGACCCTTAACTATACGCTGCGTCGCTGCCTATATGGACCCGAATTTCTATTTTGTGTATCATACAGCAAAAATAATCCATAGATCCGACAGAAAACGGTAGGCCAACAAGAACGCATAATTATGCATGCCTACTATAATAGGCCTGCTTGCTTAAAGACAAATTCATTGACTGTACGTTAGGCCCACTTTAAGCATGCAAGTATACCTGTATGTCCTATAGCCTACAGTAGGTCTGCATGCGCCTTCTTGTACTCTTTACTGACAAATTATTGGTCTGTGGACATTTTTGCTGTAGTCCTAGGTCTACGATATACGATGTATATAGCCTACTATAGGCCTAGGTCTAGTGGTTTCAGTTTAACTCCACTGTGTGATAACAAAGATCATTAGCGTCGCCCTCCTCCTTTACTCAGGCTTGGGACTGGCACTGTCAGAGTGTAATTAACAGTGGCGAGAGTCATCACAGTTCTGCAGTTCTGACGGATATACTTGACAAGTCCGCAAAAGTCGCTTTATTGATGTTTAATGCATAAGACTGATAATAAGCATTACAGTCCTTAAATTTCTTTCCCATCGAAAGTCACTTTGACGTTTTCCCGCTAAAACACAAGGTATAGGCCTAGGCTTAATCAGAAGGTTTCGATGTGAAACGACGACCACTCTGTGAATTCCTTCCCCTTCGAACAGTTACAACCTCAACTGGACAGAAACCAGGACCACAAGCCGGTTCCGCGTTTATTCCACGTCTACAACACAATGCAAAGGATTAGCCTACCATAAGTTTTGGCTAATCGTCGCCAAATAATAGGCCTATGGCTTTGCCTATATTTTCTTAATTTCGCGATTGATGTTTTGTCGATAATGATTTTAATAAAGGTGCAATTAAATTATCTTCTTTCTACGTAAAACGTCAATTAAACGGTCGAATTTATGAACGTATTTTCATTTAGGCCCGTGACAAGTAAGTGCACGATTGTAATTATAATTTATAATAATTGATAAAATCATAAGAGAAATGATTGTTTGCGTCGTAAGCACTCTCGAATCCAACCAGTCAAAAAATATGCGATTACCACCAGGGGCGGATCCAGGGGGAGACAGATGACTAAAAACATTTTAAAAAAGGTCATCAGTTTTTTTGGCGGTCGAAAAGGTATCTTTTTGGGAAATTTGAGACAGATGACTAAAAAAAGGTCATCAGTTTTTTTGGCGGACGAAAAGGTATCTTGTTTGAAAAATTTGAGACAGATGACTTTTAAAAAAGCTCATCAGGTTTTTCGGCGACCCGGACGGACTTTTTCCCTGGACCAAGACCCTAAATTTTGGCCCCCCATCAAAAATTTCTGTACATGTATCTGCCCTTGATTACCACAGCGAACGTAAAATTTATATGTGGGCTATAGGCCGTATGAAACCAAGTAATAAGCTGCAGACTAGTTAGTAAGGACTGGCGTGGGTGTGCTCAGAATACGAACGCTGCTAAACAGGATCCCAATTAACTGTTAGTAAAATGCACCAGATTCAATTTCTCAATTGAATAAAAAATAAACAACGCACATGCAGTGTCATACCTGACCATACGACATCTGTGTTCCTGCAATCGAACCTCAGCTTCTTTGACATCATTGACATCCTTTGAACTCCAAAGACGCTCGGCTACGGCACTTGCTCTTGGCCTATAGACAATAACTGAAGATTTATCGTAAACTCAATGACAGTGGATTAGACCAAATTGTCAAAAGATATTTTCCCTCCATCTCTCTGAGTCTCTGTAAATAGGGTCAATATAAGTTGGCCCATATGTTTCCGATTTGTCTAAGATTTATAATTAACTAATAAGGACTAGAATCACTAGACAGATATAGCAATTTATAAGCCCGTGGCTTTAAGACTTGCGGTGTATTATTGCATTAACAGAATCCATTTGCAGAATTGTGCTTCGTAGTAATTTAACTGTCTTTGTTTGTAGGCCCTATGTGCATTTGTTATAGCCCCTTCAAACTCCCTACTCAGAGGCGCTCCCGACTACAGAGCAGACACTGCATCGGGGTTTCACGCCGAAGCGAAGAGCATTTGCGAGTGAAGGACTTGCCCAATGTCCCTACGCGGCGACTTGAAGTGGATTCGAACCTGCAACCATTCGGCTGCAAGGCGACGAACGCACACATGACTGTACTACCAGGGGCTTCTATCCCTATACATGGCGGGCGCAGCTTGCGCCCAGGGAAAAATAGGGGGGAATTAGAAGACAGCCAAAATTCACGTCGGTTGGGGGGGAAGGTCGGACATGGAGGGCAGCGTTCAATCTAGGCATCACTAGGAGGAAGATCCCCTCAGAAAATACTTTCCCTCCATATAAATTTGGACAAAATGGTAGACCTAATAGTTTTTAGCAAAATGTATACACTTTATACACTTTGAGTTTTTAGTTAGGCTACTATAATATAGTAGCCTAACTAAAAACTCAAAGTGTATAAAGTGTAATTAAAAAATGCAGATATTATCTGCATTTTTTAATTACATGAACTGCTATAACAGCTATAATGTACCATAATAAAAAATTCCTATTACATGATTATAATTATGTTTTTACTATTTTAATAAATAATATAATCATATTGTAAATGAAAAATAGTGTTAATACAAATACTATTTTGCACATCTAAATGGCTTCTCTCCAATGTTATCTTTCAAATTTCAGACAGTCAATTTTGGTCCTTGAACACTTAGTAGCCTAAAGCAACATCATTATTACGTGGGCTTACAATGTAGGACCTACATTGTATTTTATTGAATTGCATTGTGCTCTAAAAATTTATGTAACGCCTCCCGAGTGCACACTGATCAGAGACGCAAAACATATGGCTGCCCAATTTTGGCAGCAATTCCTCCACTGAAATAGTAGAGTGATTTTGCTTAGAGGACAGCTTAAGATGCTGAAATTGCAATGCGGAAATCGCAAAAATTTCTTATGGGGAGGGGCACATTCCCTCCCCATACCAGGTCCCTTCTCGGCGCTACACATTCTTCGGCGATCGTCTGCTGGATGCTCGTTTGTCCCCTCCAAACAAACCTTCATTCCCACACTATAGAGGAGGGCATGCGCTAGATTACATTATATTGCATACATAGAGGAAGGCCGGTCCAGAAAGGGGGGGAAGAAGATGGATTGCGCCCGGTTGCTTAGGGGGGATAGAAGCCCCTGTGTACTACACCACCGCGCCCCAGAAATAAACACGAAATAACGTTGCTCAGCATAATTATGTGACAAGCACTATGTGCTATAATAGGCCTACCAACATTAATGACGATGTCAATTTCAAAAGCGCATTATTAAAAATCGAATAAATTCAATTATTACATATCAATTTAGGGTTGTAAAGTATTTATTATATTACATAGGCTACTTATTCCTAGCCTAGACCTACGCTAAGCTAGCAAGTTTATCAGAATTAGGCCTAGGCCTGCTTGAGAAATAGG
>OX457039.1:6600001-6642501 GCA_949752735.1 Lumbricus terrestris
TCAAGGTTTAAGAACAGGGAGTTGCAGTAGTCAAGCTTTGAGTGGACGATGGACGTAGCAATTGTGGAAGCAGTTTTGAAATCAAGCATGGGTCGGATGCGTCGGAGGTCCCGGATGTGCATGAAACAGGAGCGCGATAGGCTAGAGATGTGGTTAGAGAAGGAGAGATGCGAGTCAAACATTACACCAAGATTGCGAACAGGAGCATCGGAAGTAAAGGTGAGAGTTGAAGAGTTAGTCGATAGGTGTATTGAAGGGTCAGGGATTTTCTTGATTTGGTCAGGAAGGCCAAGAATAATGAACTCTGTTTTTGATGGGTTGAGGCAGAGGAGGTTTGAGGACATCCATTGAGAGATCAGATTGACCACATTGAGAAGTTGAGCAATGGCGGTGGAGAAAGAGCCTGGGGAGAAGGATATAAAGAGTTGGGTGTCGTCTGCGTAGAGATGGTGGTCGACAGACGAGGATTTTATTAGATGACTTAAAGGAGTGGTGTAGAGGATGAAGAGCAACGGACCCAGGACGGAGCCTTGAGGAATGCCACAAGATAGTGGAAGGGGTTGTGAACAGTGACTGGAGGCTTTGACGGAGAAGGACCTGGAAGCAGAGGTTATTTTAACGTGCAGCTGGACACAAAATGTGTAGTTGGGAAAGAGATTTGTGCAGTTGAAAATCAGATCTTGTGCAGTTACTTTTTGCCTTGTTGCGTGAACCGACGAGAAGTTAGTGGTAAAAGTTGGACACAAACATGATAGTAACAGCCCAAAGTGAACATCTTTGAGGCGGTTTATTTGGGTGATATTATTTTATTTTCAGGAAAAGAGCAGGCCTGTTGAAATTTGGCGTGAGCTATAATAGATATGGTGATTAGATGCAGTTTTCAAGTCAAGCATTAGTCCGATACGGCGAAGGTCACCCGCATAGGTGCAATCACGTCCTAAAAGTTGGGGGGGACCAAATGAATCACGTCCTAAAAGTTGGGGGGACCATAATGATAAAGTCAATGGGACCACTCAAAAGTTGTAGGACGCGTCCCGCGGGTCCCATAGGGTGGTTGCGCCTATGGTCACCCGTGTGAATGAAGTAAGAGCGGGGGAAATGGGTGATGTAATCGAAGACAAGGTTCTGCTAAAAATCACACATAGGCTGCAGACAGAAGAATTTGCAGTAGGCTAAATGTATGGGCGGATGCAGATTCAAGGCCTGCTGTAGGTTGATATCCTGATAAAGTTGTGAAGGCCGGGGTTATCCTTCATACCATAATGACAACTTCTTGGCCATCGTAGTCTACTTTCTCCTGCTTTTGCCGCTTACTCTGACAAGCTGAAGCAGGAAGGGACGTAGACAGTCAGACGCATAAAGCAAAATAGTCTACTATAATATAACAACCCAAGTATCTAACTGGAGACAGGCGATGAAAAGAAAAGAATTAATCAGGCAGACATCCAGATTGAGCTAGCCTTTCAGCCACACAGGCTATCCAATACATACATAGTATACCCCGCAGTCGATCGAGCCGTGGGTTACGATCGACTTGGCTCGCGCGACGATCGACTCGATCGACTTCGTCGACTCGCCGACCTCTCGACGACTCGATCGACTTGGCTCGGCCAACGATCGACTCGGTCGACTTCGCGTCGACTTGACCTAGTTTTGTCTCTTGCTCACCTCTGCAGTTATGTGATATCAAAATGAAATTATACGATGGTAGATCTGTGTCATAATCTGTGTGACGTAACAATGAGCCTAATTTCGTATTCTCAGTGAATTTATAGATCTGCATTGTAATCGTAGTGACGTCACAATAGGTCTCGTTTTAGATTATGTAAATGAATATCTATAATTATTACGGTAGATCTGTGTAATAATCGAAGTTAGTCAGAATAGGCCTAGTTTAAACTCTCAAAATATACTCCTATAATAACAGATCATTTTCATAATCGAAGTTAGTCACAATAGGCCTATTTCATTCTCAATGATGAACTTCTTTAATAGTAGGCCTGTATCATATTCTCAAACTGAACGTTTAATAATAGATTTGTATCATAATCAGAGCGATGTTGCGTTTAAACAGTCCCAGTTTTGTATTATGAAAATGAAATAATAATGACGGCAGATCTGTATCATAATCGAAATGACGCCACAATAGACCTAATTTCGTGTTCTCAGTGAACTTATTTAATAGAAGAATTGTATTATAATAGAAGTGGCGTCATTAAAGGCCGCGTTTTAATTAACATAATACACTGGTAGATCTGTATAATATAATCGGAGTGACGTCACAATAGACCTTTTCTATATTCTCAATATGCACTTCTATAATAGTACATTTGTCTCATAATCGAAGTGACGTCACAATAGGCGCTTTTTAATTCTCGATGTGAACTTATAATATAATAGTAAAATTGTATCATTATCAGAGTGACGGTACAGCAGGCATAGGCCTAGTTCTGTATTCTCAACATTAATGAAATAATGACAGCAGATCTGTGTCCTGATCGAAGTGACGTCATAATAGGTCTAATTTCGTTTTCTCAGTTAACTTATTTAATTGTAGAATTGTATCATGATCGAAGTGACGTCATTAAAGGTTCCGTTTCATATTCTCAAAATTAACATCTAGCCTACATGACTTGCATCTGTATCATGCTCATTCAGGAGCGGATCCAAGGAAGGGGCAATCCGGCCATGCCCCACCCCATTCAGAGATTCGCATATGACGTGGTCCCTCCCTCCATAAGGTTTCAAGAAGCTGTAAATCAACGCAACGGGAACAGGAAAGTGAGAGAGAAAGTAGGCCTAGCACATGACTAAGAAAGTCATCAGATTTTTAGTAACCGGAGTCGCCACGGGTGTTTAGAAGTTTTTTGGGCGAAAGACTACAAAATTCTTTCCGCGGAAGACGAAAAAAAAAATCGGCCCAAGTCCACAAATTTTTGTCCACCCGCTTTCAAAATTTCTGTGTCCGCCCCTGTATTCGTTCAACTCAAATCGAAAACGTACGTCTTTAGTCAACTTTCACAGTTCCACTAACACGAAATCGCCAGCTGTGAAAAGGCTCATTAGCTGAACTTGCGTGCAAAACTGAATTACGTCATTTTGTCATCTAGAGCTTACTTTGAGACTTCAAGAAATAGTAGACCTATGTAAAATATTTTTAAGTCGAGTCAAGTAGATGAAACAACGACCGACTCGACTTAGCAAAACTCACGATCGACTCGACTTGCAAGTCGACGATTTTTCGATCGACTCGACTTGGCAAGACTCACGATCGACTCGACTTGCAAGTCGATCGAGTCGACGATTTTTCGATCGACTTGACTTGGCAAGACCCACGATCGACTCGACTTGCAAGTCGATCGAGTCGACGATTTTTCGATCGACTCGACTTGGCCGAGTTATGATCGACTCGATCGATCGACTCGATCGACTGCGGGGTATAATACATACATGATGTAGGATTGTAGGATTGTAGGTCAATGCATACTCAAATTTTCTTCCAAATTCTCCATATATCCCCATATTACACGCACCCTTTTTGAGTTTATGTGATCCCATCCAAAAATCACCATCCTCAGAATCTGAAAGATACACGTAGGCCTATGTTATTGAACTAACATCTTGCACAGAGGTGTAGACTTAGATGGGATAGGATCGAGGAACGGAATCCGGAACTTGTGGTGGTGACGGAGATGCTTATATCTTATATCCCCCAAATATTTCAGAAATATTATCACAAACATTATTATAGATTTCTACGGTGTTATCCACTGCTTGTCCATAATTATCAATTTTGATACAGATGACAGCCTAAACTGCCACTATTCCTTTGTGTAAATTTTAAAAAATTAGATACAGGTAGGGGGAATTATTCAAGTCTTAAACCACGTCTCTGAGTACCAAATTATGATTGAATTTGTCAAGGTAACAGCCTAAAATGCTATTACAACAGTGGGCAAATGACGGTTTTTTTTCAAACAATGGACGAGAAAAGAACATTATGAGTAATTGTTTCAAATGACAGCTTTAAATGCCAGATTAACAGCATGCAAATGAAAAAATTAAACCATAAGGAGACTCTCTAAACTCTAAAAACCATAGCTGTCAGCATTTAAAAGGAGCAATTTTGTTCAGATGACAGTTACAGTGTTGAAATTCAGAAATGTAAACAATGGGGAGGGGCATTTATTGAAGTCTCAAACCATGCCTTTTAACGTGAAATTTGTGAGCAATTTTTTTAAGATCACAATCTAAAAGTTGCCATTCTAATGTTGTAAAAAATATTTAAACCATGGGACGGGACACTTATTAAAGTCCTAAACCATGACTATCAGCACTGAAATGATGAGCAACCTCGCTAACTTACAAATTAGAATAACACCAGTGCAGTGTGGAAATTAAAAAAATTCTAAAATGGGATTGGTACATCACCTTCCAAAACCCCTACCCAGCTAGGTGCTCGTGCATTGGAAATTATTGTCCTTCGGTCGCTCGTTCGTTTCCACAGACCCAGGACCAAGTCTGCGGCTATGTTCACACACACATTCTGGTTCTCATGATTGAATGACGCCAGAGCTTGTAGCATATAAAATTTCCAGCAGTCGTATCCTAAGCCAAGTCATTGTGTGGTAAAATATCATTTACATGTAGATCGGCGACGCGGCTCCTGGTTAAAACTCCTATTAGCCTAAACAGTACATATTCGTGTTGCTGTGGGTGTCAGTATAGGCCTATCGATCAATAATGACCATTTGGGAGGTTTGCTAATGATATTTATCGGTCTTACATCGTATTTTGCAGTTAGTGGGTTATATTTTATACAAAATTTGAAATTAGCTCAAACATTGTATTTCTTGGGGAAATATCTCATCTTGTCTGCTAGCTTTAGCTTTAGCAAAACAATATCATGATGATCTTAATGACCAGGGTTTCAGAGCAGAAAAGCAACATTTAGACGTACCCTTACATAGGCCTACTAGCGAAACTTTGAAAGTGTCCAGGAACATAGGACCATTTAACTTTATTACACTTAACAATCTTTCTGAGCTATTTCCAATTCCAGCAACAGCATAGGATCTGCAAGGGATCTTTAAGGCAGTGTTTAATCTAGTCCCCTTCCTCTGGGGGGGGGAATTGGGGTTTCTGGGGGGGAGACATTTGAACGTCCGAAGGACGCTCGTGATGCGCGTAGCACCGAGACTGGGAGAGGGAGGGGTATGGGGAGAAGGATACGCCCCTCCCCATTAGAAACTTTTTGAATTTCCACATTGCAATGGTAGCATTTTAAGGTGTCGTCTTAACAAAATAGCTATACTTTTTCAGTGACCCATTAGAAAATTTTTGGATTTCCACATTGCAATGGCACCATTTTAAGGGGTCATCTTAACAAAATAGCTGTACTGTTTCAGTGACCCATTAGAAACTTTTTGAATTTCCACATTACAATGGCAGCATTTTAAGGTGTCGTCTTAACAAAATAGCTGTACTTGTTCAGTGACCCATTAGAAAATTTTTGGATTTCCATATTGCAATGGCACCATTTTAAGGGGTCATCTTAACAAAATAGCTGTACTGTTTCAGTGACCTATTAGAACTTTTTGAATTTCCACATTGCAATGGCAGCATTTTAAGGTGTCGTCTTAACAAAATAGCTGTACTTTTTCAGTGACCCATTAGAAAATTTTTGAATTTCCACATTGCAATGGCACCATTTTAAGGGGTCATCTTAACAAAATAGCTGTACTGTTTCAGTGACCTATTAGAAACTTTTTGAATTTCCACATTGCAATGGCAGCATTTTAAGGTGTCGTCTTAACAAAATAGCTGTACTTTTTCAGTGACCCATTAGAAAATTTTTGAATTTTCACATTGCAATGGCACCATTTTAAGGTGTCGTCTTAACAAAATAGCTGTACTTTTTCAGTGACCCATTAGAAAATTTTTGAATTTTCACATTGCAATGGCACCATTTTAAGGGGTCATCTTAACAAAATAGCTGTACTGTTTCAGTGACCTATTAGAAACTTTTTGAATTTCCACATTGCAATGGCAGCATTTTAAGGTGTCGTCTTAACAAAATAACTGCACTGTTTCAGTGACCCATTAGAAACTTTTTGAATTTCCACATTGCAATGGCAGCATTTTAAGGTGTCGTCTTAACAAAATAGCTGTGCTTTTTCAGTGACCCATTAGAAAATTTTTGGATTTCCATATTGCAATGGCACCATTTTAAGGGGTCATCTTAACAAAATAGCTGTACTGTTTCAGTGACCTATTAGAACTTTTTGAATTTCCACATTGCAATGGCAGCATTTTAAGGTGTCGTCTTAACAAAATAGCTGTACTTTTTCAGTGACCCATTAGAAACTTTTTGAATTTCCACATTGCAATGGCAGCATTTTAAGGTGTCGTCTTAACAAAATAGCTGTACTTTTTCAGTGACCCATTAGAAACTTTTTGAATTTTCACATTGCAATGGCAGCATTTTAAGGTGATGTCTTGACAAAATAGCTGTACTTTTTCAGTGACCCATTAGAAACTTTTTGAATTTTCACATTGCAATGGCAGCATTTTAAGGTGATGTCTTGACAAAATAGCTGTACTTTTTCAGTGACTTATTAGAAACTTTTTGAATTTCCACATTGGAATGGCAGCATTTTAAGGTGTCATCTTAACATGATAGTATCATATATTATAGTAATAAAATAATGTCATTATAATCATATAATAATAAATAATATCACGATATATTATAACGCTTCATGCAAAACAATGATGAAAGCAGTAACTAAAAACCAATATCATTTCGTCAAATTTTTCTGGGGGGGGAAATGTCAATCCTGGGGGGGGAACTTTCCCCCCCCAGAGACGTCTAGATTAAACACTGTCTTTAAGGGATCTCTAGTCGATTAAGGATATTGAAAGGTCTAAACGTCTAAGAACGTCTAGCTGATTTCATTCGTTAATTCATTTGGAGATTTTGCCATGATGAACTTTGAGTCAAACATTGTCATAACAATTGATTTTGATCTTTAATATGAATTTTTTATAAAGTCGGAAAATCTTAATATTCAATATCTAAAGCTCCAGTCGAAGGCCAAGCGCAAAGCACCAGCTTATTAACGAACGCTCACCAAAAGCTACTTCAGTTTTGGGGGACAAATCCCTGGTCAAGGACTTTCTCAAAATACGTCATTTATGTGCAGTTGAGAAAATTCCTTAAAATAACCCCTGCCTGGAAGACAAATAGGACTGGAACCAGAGTAGAGCGGTGCCAGAGACGCCAAAAGAAGAAGAAAGTCGATTTAGAAGGAGATTGTGTCTATCACGCTAACACGCTAAGTCCTAAGCCATCTATAGCACCCTGATAATTACAATACAACTAAGCAGACTCACCCAGTGGCGTAGACAAAGGATTTCGAGGGTTAAACCCCCCATTGGCCTGGGAAAAAGTTTTTAAACGTTATTTATCTACCTAAATAAGAAAAACAAAGCAATTGCTTGTAGTAACAAATATTGCTTTTCATACTTTATTCCATTTGTTGCTTTATTCCCTTTTTATTTACTGCAGCACTGTTGGGTTAGTGTCAGAAAGGGCATCCGGCCAGGCCATAACACCCCCTCCCCCATCATACATTCCTGGCTACGTCACTGGACTCACCAGCACGAGAAATCGACCTCATCTCCGCCAAGATGGATGTAATGATCCTCGAAGACTTCAGACAATTCCTTCACGAAACCGTCGAGAAATTCGTAATTGTCGTCGACGGTTGGGTCAACTGGACCGTACTGACCATTGAACTGACCACCAGTGAAGCACTTCGTCAACAGATTCGTCATCGATTTGCCCCAAGAAAGCGAGTGACCTGAACGGAAAGACAGAAGATCTCATTGTCACGTAACTAAAAATAATAGAGTAAACTTCCTGATGATTATAATATTAGAAAGTAAAAGAATCAGGTTTGATTGGGTAAATCAGTGGCAGTGCAAGTTGTGAAAAGTATTAAAAAATGTGTAAGACTGTAAGGCAAGTTAATACACGAAAGTTCTACTGGCTTATAATTCAATGACCATAAGTCAAAAGTGTTGGTGTTCCTATTACTATAAGATGTATACCATATCCTTCTCCTCTATATCTTTATATTGCTGTATGTCTGCCTCTTTCTGTGCATATGTTTGCCTGTCTGTCTAGCAGTCTGTCTATTTTTGTCAGCAGCCTATCTCGCTATCGTATCTCCCCAGTTTCTCTCTCTCTCTCTCTCTCTCTCTCTCTCTCTCTCTCTCTCTCTCTCTCTCTCTCTCTCTCTCTCTCTCTCTCTCTCTCTCTCTCTCTATTTCTCTCTCTATTTCTCTCTCTCTATTTCTCTCTCTCTCTCTACCTCTCTCTCTCTCTACCTCTCTCTCTGTCTGCCTCTCTCTCTGCGTATTATATGTTTGCCTCTATCTCTATGTCTGTCTCTCTCCCTGTCTGTCTCCATCTCTGTCGGTCTCTCCTTCGCTCCGTAACACACACACACACACACACACACACACACACACAAAGTCTCGACGGACTGATCTTCTCGATGCTGTATCGCTTCCATTTTGGTTTCATCGCGCCATCGAACGATACATTGAGTATAAACACCAACGTCAGAGAAGTCGATAATAATACCAATAACAATGCACGAAATAATAATGATTACAACAACTGTTATAATTATAGGAGGTCAATCAATAGACATTTCCAACAATGACCTGGAGTATCGAATTCTGGAAGAACTCTGATACCACGAAGACGTGCGTATTCAATAATCTCTTGAACGTCGTCTTGTGTGTAGACGTGAGTGTATGGATTGTACGCTCCCTGTGCAACGCACAACAGAAATGATTGTTACAAAACAAACAAAATGATAAGCTTGAGTACTATGCGCCAAAAACTTTCTTGGATCGCAGGTTCTTTTACCAGTCTTATTGAGAGCAATCTCTTAAGTTAGCGTACCGTACTTGAGAAACAGCAATGAACATAAAGTGTTAGCGATTTCATTTTCTTAGCCTCGAATCCTTGAAGATTTACATTACTGTTGAACCCCCATGCACCTCTCAATTGACAGTACATGAAGACGCCAACCACCAACGATTAGGCTATCATCAATTGCGGGGTTGTTTCAACACAAAACAAAGGTCAAAGCAACTTATAATTGTGGCGTTTTAATAATAATATAATATCTTTTCTTTAATTAAACGCCTGCAAGACGCACTGCGCTTTACATTTACAAGTTATGCTGTAATCTTAATTAAACTTAACTACCAACTGAACAGACAGCTTTGTAATTACACTTCTGTAACTTCTATATCTAAGAAATGCGGTCACCCTGAAACCGTATAATCAAGTTGAAAATCGAAAGGTGCTCACCAAGTTGCTCAGTTCCGGATGGTCTCTGCTCTGATATGGAAACGATTGATCATCAACGATATGCCAGTGGAATACGTTGAGCTTGTTATAAGCCATCGCGTCCTAGGCGTTGAGAGATGAAGAAACTAATTAGCATTGTTGGATCTATATATTTGTTTAATAATAAAAAAAAACGACGACAACAGCAACATTGGAGATAATGACAATTAAAATGTTTGTTAATTGCTCTGACTTTGAGTTTTAAAGCTCCGATCAAACTGTACCCTCCCTCTTATAGAAACTCTATTATATACTATAGTGAGCTTTTAATCTGGATAGCCTATAGGCCACCAAAATGTATGTGACCAGTCTCCGTAGCCTACTACGGTTAAGTTCAAACTGCCATATGATTAGGATATCATACTGATATTTGGAGCAATGTAATGGTTTTAGTTTGAAGTTTAAAACATGTATAAACTACACGATTTTTGCATATTGTTTATCCTAACACCATTCAGGAAACAGGCAAAAATACAGGGAATATTTTAATCCATATATTGATTAGGGAACGGACTCTGAACTTCTCACCAGATTATTCAGAATGATTTTCTTTGGCAGAAAGTGTCTAGATGTATCGAGTAAAATTCCTCTCCAACTGAAACGTGGCTTATCTGATATCTGGGTCACATTAATTTGCAGCTGAAAAGAATCACACAGAAGAACAATGAGAAAAATACAATTGAAGAGCTATCAAACTATACAATCAAGATGACTTCTTCAACTGTCAAAAGAGTGAAAAGACTACGTACCGTACATTTATTTGCACCAAAGTCTCTCTGCCGTTCTCAGTCGCTGGTCCTACAACGTGGAAAAGTGAATCCGAGGCCTCCGCTCTGGGACTCTTCCTGAAACCTGGCTCACTGAGCTTAAAAACTTTTATTTTGGGCCATTTTGCATTCTGTAAGCCTCTGAGCAAATTCCAGACTGAAGAGTGAATCGTTATGAATAGATAGGGCATACATAGTCGCGTTGCCTATGGGACATAGGCCTATACATATGGACCATAAATTTCGAAACATAATTCCTGTCCGAGTGAGGAATCGAACCCCAGACCTCTCAGTCGACAGAACTTCAGCAAGCTATCCACCAGATAATTATTGGACGCATCACAAATATAGACTGCAGCATATTCCGCTTACGTTTCCATCGCTGCTAGGGTAGACAAGTTGGCTGAACGTTTCGAGGCCTCTCAATGCTCCCCAGATGTCGGGGGCGATCAGCTGGGCGACACAAGAAGAAGCAGAAACGTTCAGTGTGTCTGAAATGGAAGAACAAAAAAGAATTAACAACAATTCAATCAATAATTATTATGTTCTTCTGCTGTCGATCTATGTCCTCAATCCTCATGCGACAGGTTCGTATGTCCAACGACGCCATTCATCTCTATATAGTTTGCGCCTCTCTTCCGTCCTCTGTAGCCTTAATTCCATTGTCATCATCCAGTAGCCTATAGTAGGATTATACTTGGTCTTCCTCTTGTGTTCCCCCTCCATTCTCGATTATGAAGACTTGATTTATGAAAACGTGATTAGATTACTGCATTGTTTTGTTGGACCGAAATTCTGGCATAGATGATATGACTCTGGCGCATGACTCCAAATCGTTCAAGGTTTCGGAGTGCTATATATCGGGTGATACCTTGTTCATTCCAAATAAGCGCTGTAAAAAATTGTAAATTAATTAATTAATAATTATTAGCAGCCCTTATGTAAGCCTAACTCACAAAAGTGCTGTAAGCTTATACCTTCGCTACTCACGATGCTAAAGAAATTAAGAAGTTTATGAATAATCGAAAGATGCTCAGACGTCTTGAATCGCGATCATAAACTTCAAAGTTTAAAGACGCTGCTCTAAGACTGAGCACTGGGCCGGTGGGCCCCGTCTTATTCACGAGCGCTGCGTCGCATCAGAGGATTTATCCGGCGATATCAAGGGAAGATTAAAGTTGGAGTAACAGGAGCACGCAATTGCCGTCATGCTTTTCTCCACAAGCCAATTACTTAACTGCTTTCTTACAATGCGCCCAGTTCCAGGGACCCCTACTGTAACATTTTTTCAGCTCACAGCTGTACTTTCTTCCCGTAGTGGAGTCGGGAGCGCCTCTGAGTAGTCTACTTTCAGAGACGCCATGCATACAAATTCATGAATGTTTTGCCTTTTTCCTTTTGTGTCGCAAAGAATGCTCCATATACTTGCATCGATGATTAAATAAAGCATAAATGAAGAGTTGCTTCAACTTACACGATTCATCCATTCCCATGGACGGGTATTTCTCGCACTCGTTCTCCACCTTCACATCAAGTCCAGTAAGTTCTCCCTCCTCAACTCGAGACGTAGGAACCGCTTTCCTCGATGGATCATCGTTGAAAATCACGCGAAAATATCTGGCAAGCGCTTCTTCCAAGATGTCACATGACTTTCCAGTAGCATTGAAACGGAAGGAATCCCCGTCCAAGGTCAGGGTCTCCTCTGTGGTCGAGATTTTACCTGGCATCGGCCATGGAGAACCACGGAGTACGACTCCTCCAGCGGTCATCAACAGGGAAACCAGGAGGAGCAGTCCTATGGCGGTCGAAGCCATCGTGAGAGAAGGCAAGACACGAATGATTGAACAACCCCGAAAGCTAGACTTTAGCTAACAGGTGTTCATAGTGGACCAAAGTCAAGTACGTATACCCGGTCGAGTGGTTATTAATTCTGCATCTCACATGATCCGGTCGGTACAGTCACACGATATCACTCAATATTAATAAGCGAGGGTATCATAAATATATCTATAGCGCTGATATAACGCGTGACCTGAGCAATCGGCTGCGATTCACACAGGGGAAGATCGATTCCTCTTCCAAATACTAGACTATAGTCTTTTCCATCGGAACAGGGCTTTGTTTAGCGTGCAGTTGTACACAAGATGTACAGTTCTAAATGGATTTTGCGCAGCTGTAAAAGCACCTTTGTGAAGTTAAAAGTAGCAAAGAGGTTATTGTTATCCGGTTGGGAGTAATTTACCATGGAGAACGGGAAAGAAAAGAAGGGATTGGGCTGTTCTAAAGATTCCTTTTAAGAAGGTCTGCAGGCTGCAGCGTAAGTACGTCTCCATCGTATTTAATTGGCTGCTTCAACGTAGTCTATGAGCCGACCGGTTGGAATCGTAATCGCAATTTATATAGCGCCTCTTCAAGGGGGCAACTCAGAGGCGCTCCCAACCTCAGCGCGGCGAAATAAAACTGTTTTAAGATGAGAGAAGATAGCCCGAGAAGGATTTTAGACAGAGAGCAGAGTGTCAGAGGAACACCATTCCAGTTAGGCTGAGAGTCCTACCACCGTAGGCCTATATATGTATGTATGTATGTATGTATATATGTATGTATGTATGTATGTATGTATGTATGTATGTATGTATGTATGTATGTACGTACGTACGTACGTACGTACGTACGTATGTATGTATGCATGTATGTATGTATGTATGTATGTATGTATGTATGTATGTATGTATGCATGTATGCGTGCATGTATTCATTTATATGTAATATCAAAGACACGTGCAAAAGATGGTTTTTAACCTATTATTTTATTCTGCAAATCTGATCATTTGTTTCAATTATCGATCATTCTGCTGCTGGTTGCATTGAAACATGTTCGTGAATAATAATTATTATGCTTGCTGAAGAAAACCGATTCTAGCCAGTAGACTAAGTGTAGACTATATTTCAATCAGTGTTTGTGCATATTTCTACCAAACAGTTTGTGTATAATAATTGGCCCCTATATATATTCTGCACTATAGATAAGAATCTTTCAGAACGCTCTCACCTAATAACGCTACTCCCAACATTAACCACCTTAAAACACCAATCGAAAAATCACTCGTTCATCTTCAAGTACATATGCACTAGAAAATGGCCGTCAACTTCGGAAGAGTACATAATTGTGTACTTGTGTAATTGTGTACTTATGAACGACAACATACTACTACTAAATCCTTGTGCGGACGATCTGTTCACAGTTTTTCATCGACGAGAAGAATGCCATTCTTTTGACTTCGTGCTTCGTATTGACAGTAGCCAGGACCATTCGGAGGTTCCGCATTTATGCCACGTCTGCAAATGTATAATAGCACTAGTATTATAATAATAATAATAATCATATTATGCTTTGAAATTTAGACAAATTCAGAATAATTATTTTCCGACCACCAATATAAGGCAATTAAAGTAATTAATTAAAGTAATTAATTAAAGTAATTCATTTAAGTAATTCATTAAAGCAATTAATTAAATTAGCCTAATGTCTCCCAATGATAAAACATAGCATATGCAGCATTTAATTTAAGAACACTAGACATCATTACTGTATACCATGAAATTGGGTGAATCGTGGTGCAATTTTTGAAAAATACATTACGATATAATTATAATATACGTTGCAATACAACTACCCTCTTCAAACACACAACGGTAGCCATGTTGTTCTCATATGGAATCCGTATCGAACCCATCAACGATAAATGTTGACATGATGAGGAAGTGGGTGTCCTCTTCCTACCTGACCATGCGGCATCTGTGCTCATCAAGACGAATTGCAGCTGCCTTGATGTCTGTTACGGTCTTCGGACTCCAGAGTCTCTCTGCAACAGCGCTGGCTCTTGGCCTGAAATGTGACAGGCAAACATCCAGGACTCCAGTGGCTGACCGGCTAAGCATTCCATGCTGCGATTCCATCATTATAATCGTAATCGTAATCTTGAGACTTCTGCAGCGCCCACAAAAGCGAAGTCGCTTATTCACAGGCGCTTAATCAAAACAAAATCGATAGGCTGCATGCAGCGGGTCAAGTCCGGAGAGTCAGACAGGCACATTATACAGACGTGGACGTAATGCCAGCATTACTTTGAGTTTAGCTACAGAGTAGCGCTTTGTAAATTTAGAGTCTATACGATTACGACTGCATTCAAATGAGTCTCATGTAGAACTTCCCGATTAAGGCATATATGGATAAGGAAATCGAAATTATGCCCAAATATTTCAAGACTAAGTTCATTAGATTAGCTAGGCTAATAATTATGGCCATTGGCAGGTCACAGCCTATAATATTATACGGACTATTTCGTATCCATATTGAATGATTGTCGCAGCCATGTGTAAATTATCTTCAGCGAATAAGATATGATTAAGTGGATTAAAGGACGTCATCGGCGGAAGTTCAAATGAGAGAAAAACAGTAAAATGAAATTCTCGTTTTTCTTAGTTCACGTTAAATGCGCATATCACTAATCTGAGATTTTTCATGTGACAGCTCATTTAGAGCATATATAGCGCTTTAGAAATGTTGGGTCAATTAGGTCTGCCGTTGCATTTGCATATCTATACGTCATCATTTGCTTCACAAAGATGAATGCTGTAATGCTTTGTGAATGTTCTAAAGAGCTGCTGTGCAATCATATCCCTAGCCCAGTAAGCTATACATTTGCTGGAGCATATAGGCTGCGTCCCACAGTTTAATTTCTTCGACCTACTGAATGACAACTCCCATGACCCTGGCGCGACCCCCTGCTGAAATTGCGCAGCAGGCGCCGCCACTGGTTAAAATGGATTAACTCACCAAAGTCTTGGAATGACGTTGGTCGCATCCACCCATTCACCCCACATACACGCTTCGCCTCCAATGACAAGAGCCTTCTGCAGCTCCGTCCCTGATTTACACAGAAATTCAGCTACATAATTAATTACCTTCTGACGGACACAGTATTCAGTGTCTGATACAAATATCTAAAGCTCTCAAAGAACAGTATAGCGCAGGGCACTCAAAAAGCAACGCAGAACGAGGTCACCAAAAATAGGTCAACCGTCTGAAGAATTCAGACATGGTTATAAGTGGGATGAATTGCCATCTGAAAATAACTTGCAGTCTTTAGCTAATTTGAGATGGAAAGAAATCCATCAATCATTGTAACCGTACCGAGACGATCTTGTGAGTTACAACTGAGCTGCGCTATAAAAGTCCTCTGATACGGTACATATACACATACACGTAGGCCTATAACACACAATAACCATGGAAACAACTCCGCCTCAGGGCATCTTAGGTCTTGGGATAACCTGAGCCTGTCTCAAGCCAGGGTAAAGGAGGATGGTTCCGCGGTGGGCTTGCAACCCACGCGGGTAAAAAAATGCGCAACAGAAACAATGCAACATGCGTTGCCTGACGTGCAGACCTGCATGAGATCCGAAGAACTGAGTGCTAAGTAAGTAACCATGGAAACGTATATGTCACACTTCCTATTAAGCGTTGCTTGCCGCTGTACCGGTAGTTGCTTAACAATTCCTCATATGCGTTTCATGCCAGCTCCACTTGAAATCACACCTGACCAACATAATATATATAATTGATATAATATATATAATATATAATTATGTCTATATATATAGTATATATTAAAATACCCACACATACATATAAATAAACATACATGCAGATCTACAGTCTACACATAGACACATTCGAAAGCGCAGTTGAAATGAAACGCTGTCAAACCATTGAAATTCTGTGGTTCAACTGCGTAGTAGTTGTGCCAATCTGGTCCCAACGTGATTCGGTTGAGGTACCATGGCGATGACAGAATAGCCTTCAGTCCAGCCGATGTAACTGCCTCCAACTCTTCCAGTTCTTTACCCTTCCAGACTTCGATCACTGTGTCTGGATGAACCTGTAATAACGTCAGACATTTTCACTGTATACATTCAGATCCTATGAGAGACATCCCTCTCTTGCTATCCTGTTCATCTACATGTAATTTCATGCATATATAACTTAACATGGTTTACAGTGGTTTAGAAGACTAATGATCTGTGTTTGAACCACTACCGAATACAGTGGTACTAATGCGTGTGGCGCCGTGGTGTAGTGGGTATGTTCGTTCCTCTGCAGCCGCAGGATGGCAGGCTCGAACCCAAATCAAGCCGACTCGCAGGCACTTTTGGGCAAGCCCTTCACTCGCAATTGCTCAGTGCTCATGGGCGGAGACCTAGGGGGACGCCCCCCCGAATGAAGGTGTTGGGGGGGGGGGGGGGACGGCCCATGCAGTTGTTCCCACTCAATCGTTGAGCGTCACGACTAAAAAAAGGTAATCAACTTTTTTGGCGGCGAAAATAGAAAATTTTGTCGAGATTTCGCCGGATGAAGTCAGTGTCCGCGCTGTAGGCGGGAGCACATCTAAGAAGAAATCTAGAAGGGACGCTGTAGCAAGTACTCATACATACATACATACATACATACATACATACATACATACATACATACATACATACATACATACATACATACATACATACATACATACATACATACATACATGCATACATGCATACATGCATACATGCATACATACATACATACATAAATACATACATACATACATACATACATACATACATACATACATACATACATACATACATACATACATACATACATACATAAATACATACATACATACATACATACATACATACATACATACATACATACATACATACATACATACATACATACATACATACATACATACATACATACATACATACATACATACATACATACATACATACGCCTACATTAGGGCTTACATTGTTCTGCGTAAGAACCTCTACTAGAGTGATTCCCAACCTGTGTGCCGCGGCACACTAGTGTGCCGCGAGAACTTTGCAAGTGTGCCGGGGAAAAATTTCTAATATGTTATTAATTAATAATGGTTCAAAACAAAACTCTACAAAACTCTGCAGAAATTTGTCGTTAAAGAAAATTGCACCTGAATTTCCTGAAATACTAAACACATTGAGAGGCATGTATGTATATTCGTTTAATTCAATAAACAGCCGACAGAATGCTGTATAGGTTTACATTAGCGAAATTAACAGTATGGCCGCTTAAAGCTTATGGTAAAAATACATATACAATCAGCACCACAACATTACTTTCCTTCGCTGGCAATCGACAAATTTTACTGGGTAGATCTAATCAATCCATTCATAATCGGTGAAGCAACAAATCTTACAACAAAGGATGACGAACCGGTTGAACAGCTCATTGATTTACGAAATGACAAATTTTTATCAGTCAGCATTTTTCGAAAAAAGTTTGAATGAGTTTTTGGCTTTTTATTCAGGAATCATATCCATCAATCAGTACAAAACTTCTTCTGCCATTTGCATCTTCGTGGTTTTGTGAATTTGGATTTTAAGACAGATCTGAAATTAAGTGTAAAAAAGGGAGATACTTCTTAGAATCGACGATGAAATGTGAGTACCGGTAGGCCTATAAATGTAGGTTTGATTTGCTCTTGAAAGCAGGCCCAGCCGTCATATTAATGGTCATTAATGACCATTAGGCCTACATTCATTACAAGTTAATACTGTTAATTTGCGCAAATAAATATTAGATATTTTCTAATTATAATTATTGGAATAGACTAGGAGTCACTATAGACTGGTCACTAGACAAGAGTCTACAGTAACTACACTGACTGGACTAGAGTGACTACAGTAGACTGACTAGACTCACTGGAGTATTAGAGCATTATTGGAAAATTAGAATGGGCCTATTAAAATAAGAATACTATTGGATAATAGTGACAAATAGATAAAAAGGTTATTATTGGTAAGTGTGCCGCGAAAATTTTCATTCTTGCTTAGTGTGCCGCAAGCCAAAAAAGGTTGGGAATCACTGCTCTACTAATACAATGTCTCAACTCTCAATATCTCTTAGTTTCTCTATTAAGTTCTTTCCGATAAGAAAAAGACACTTGTGATGTCGCTCTAGGAGTCTAGGTCATTGTCTATTTATACCCATCATGATTAGTGTAAGTTTATTATATTTTCTGATCATGTAGGACACTTTATGTATCACTGGCCAGACGGCAAGTACATGTAGAACTAGTAAAGCATATTGCACTTAAAATGACTGCACTTGTAATTTAAAGATTGTTTCATGACCATAACAACATGCTGGCAAGTGGATTAACCCTCAGGCTACCAAGCTTTTTTTGTAACACTGACTACCAAGGGGGGGGGGGGTGGTTACCACCCCCCTGGGTTTTGGGTTTGGTTTGAGATATCATAACTTATAATACACCGTTGGATTCAGCATTCATTTCTGCACAAAATGGTATATTTAGGTTTAGAAAATATGAAGGCCCCTCGAAATTATGAATTTTTTACCATGGGTACCCATCGATTCCACAAAATGTATACTTACGCATAGGGAATATATTAGATTCTGTGTGTTTTATACATGATTTATATATAAAAAGTAGTTTACATATAATAAAGTCCAATATTCAACTATAAAAACTAGTAATAAGTCTGTTTCATGTTAAATCAAAACAAAAAAACATGTTATAGCTGCTGAAAAACGTTTGCGCAGACATATCGGTTCGCGTTGCAAGAAAACCCAAAATTTTTATACATTTTAATTTATTTTGAGCACTTTCGGTCATCAAATTTTAAATTATTTAGTATTAAAAAATAGCCCTAAACGCCCTCTACAGAATGGCATAATTTATTTTTATTAAAAAATAAATTATGGATAAGTTATAATAGAAAAAACATGACAATTTTATGAAAATAAAACACCTTTATATATATTTTAATTTATTTTGAGCACTTCCGGTTGTCAAAAGACAACTCAATGAGCATGGAAATGTAGCCCCACATTCCCTCTATAGAATGGTATAATTTGTGTCTCTTAATATTATGGGGCGGAAAAGTTACAGACGATATCCTAGGGGGGGTGGTATCCACCCCCCTGGTACCTTGGGTATACCGGGTGTAACTTTTGAACGGTAGGGGCATCATCAAAAGTTTTAGGTCAAAATGTGTCCCAATGAACCCTCTACAGCTACCAATTGTTTCAAAATTTTATTCCAGACGGAACGCGTTTGATTTGCGAAAAACCTAGGGGGGGTGGCAACCACCCCCCTCTGGTAGCCCGAGGGTTAATTGTGCGAAAAACAGCGGAATGAATGCAGAGCAGATCGTGCTTCGTAAAACGTCGCCTATAGCGTTTTTAAACTTGGAAAATTTTCAAGTTAGGCCTAGCCTATGCCTTATAAATATTATGTGGTCATTCTGAGCGCCAACCTTGACACCGTTATCGAACACTTCTTGCCAAACTACGGAACCAGATTTGTATGAATCAACTATGTCCAATAACCTGTAACATACAAACAGAAGCGGAATGCATATATTAAAAGAGTAGGTTATTTATGAAATATACAATTGACCTAAACTAGTCCAGAGACTCTGAACATGATGGGAGTCCGCTGGCTAGGCTTTCCAGTACCGCTGTAAAAGTTAGGAGTTTACGATTACGATAGCTTTGATTGATTCTTAATTAATCAACTAATTATTACGATGGCAACTTAAACTTGTGATAATAATGTCCTCGTGAGAGTCAAAACATCTGAATGTGTCGCCGACAATAAAGACGAGGCAATATGAAACTGTATTTAATACAAGAAAACACTCTTGACTACATTTAAAATTGATTTAATTTCAGAGGTGCATTGTGTCTTACTTTCCGATATAAAAACTCTCAAGCTTCTTGTAGTCGTCGCCAAATTGCATATCTTTCATGAACTGTGTAATATTTGGGTTACTTTTCCTGCAAAGATAACACACACAGTATGCTATCGTTCTTCACATAGAAATAAGTACGCCTAACACTTTAATCGGTCTAATATGATCGTATGAAAATAGATATTAATATATAAATCATGTTGAACTTTCTAAAAAAAATGCTTGTTTCATGGTCAGAAAAACATAATTGAGTCCAGTTATTCATGATATTTTGCCAATGATGCAAATTTAACAATAGAGGATTCAGCACAATTCCTGGGATGGGGATATAGACCTGCAGGTTATGATACATTGCAGTGCATAATTTCTGTAGATCTACTGCTGGAACTCCTCTAAATAAATATCTTTATGCAATCTACATTGGTCACCACTCACCAATTTCTTCGAAAGTTTCTGCAATAAAGTTAGGTAGGCTAAAAAGATGCAGAATTTTTCATGTGAGATACGACTGTTAGCAGTTTTGAAATAAAAGTTCCCTCCATTCACACGTTCTTCGTTACCAACCAAGGTACATCTTGTCGCAGTCTCAAAACTACTTTCTTTTCTCTGGATTGCTCGCACTGGGAGCGCCTCCGATTGGTGCACACTGTGAGAGGCGCTTTATAAATTCACAGATAAAATATACATTACAAGCAGCATTTGAAGTTTGAGTCAAATAATTACCAGCAAGAGAAATCGACCTCATCGCCTCCTAGGTGGAGGTAATGATCCTTAAAGACTTGAGTTAACTCATTCACGAAAGAATTCAAAAACTTGTAAGTGTCGTTGAGAGTCGGATCAATAGGACCGTAGCTTCCTGTGAAATTTCCATGACTGTAGCATTTCGTAAGTAGATTGGCAATGCCTTTGCCCCAGGAACTTGAATGACCTATATATGCAGAAGGAGGCACTTAATGGTTTAGCGTTCAGTGAGTCAAACGTGAGCCTACGTAGGCTATCTCATATAATTTATTATAATTAACTCCTTGGGTCTATGAGTCAGAGGTTTGAAAGTTGACCTGCACTCAGATAATTTTAGTCTTAGATTGCATGAATAAATACAAAAAATTGACAATTTTTTATATTATGCACAATAGACCCGCAGATATAAGATTTAGCCATAGCTGCAGTCGAAAACGATTTGACCATTAATTTTTTATTTAGCAATAAAATAACTAGGCCCTATAATTATTTATATACATATTTGTAAGTAAAATTATGTGTGTAACTTGTTAAAATAGTGGAAATCCACTGAGACCTACACAAGTATAGGTTCATTTTATTAATACCAACATCACAACGCTGCAGGACTCGAATGCAAAGACTCTGAAAAACTGTGCAGAAACGCATTCCGATGAATAGTCAGCTATTTCCGATAGATTCTCGAGAGTCGATAAATGCAACCGTTCTATTATAGCGGTTAGAAGTATACAACGATTATGTAGCTGTGGAAGACAATTATGCAATTATTGATTCTGGAAAGACTCTGAAAATATTTGTAGGTAGACAATGTTGTTTTGACCTGGCGAATCGAATTCGGGAACGACTCGTATTCCTCGCAATCGCGCAAATTCGATGACCTCCTTGACGTCATCCTGGGTGTAGACATGGTCGTATGGTTCAAACGCACCCTGAAACAGACAACCACACACACAACTGTACTGTAGATGCCTGCGTCGATCGGATCATCAATTGGTAACACTAATGAACTGCTCGCGAGCATAGAAGAGTTAGAGTAGTCCCTTAAGCTGTAGTACCGAGGTAGACATGGTATGACGTGTTAGCGACTTCATTTTCTTAGTCTTGGCATATGAGTGTGGGTGGCCAGTCATCTCCCTCGCCGTCTCATCTTTCCACCAACAGTCTACGGTGAGTGCGCTCATCACAGCAGATTTGGTTACATGACATTGTATATAACATGTAGGCCTATAACATGTATAAACATACATGCATAGGACCATTTCCTTTAAAAAAATTAATTCCTCTTAAGCAAAGTTTTCTTTTCGAGAAATGATAGAAAATCCTTCATTTTGTAGATGTCTATCAAAATTAATCCATTAATTCTTTCAACGCCTCGTAATATAATTACATGGCGCAACTCTAAAGTCCAGCGCAAGGCAGTTGAAGGCACCACAATTAATGTTCTCGAGCACTGAGCTATAGTTATAGGAGCGCTGGGTCTATTCAATGCGTTCAATTTCGTACTTTCAAAAAGTTCCATCCATCTAAAGAACATAATCCAAATACTTCGTTGTTATTAGTTCTTAGAAGTTTGCTATTAAGTAAAGTAGACGTGTGTAATACCTTAGCGCTCAACTGAGGAAAGTCTCGACTTTGGTAAGGAAACGATTGATCATCGACGATGTGCCAGTGAAAGACGTTGAATTTATTATATGCCATTGCTGCCTGTAAATAGACACGAAAAACAATCACTTATGCATCAGCAACGAAAAACAATTATGGTCTAGTAGCACTTCTCGTTGATCGTCCCTCGGTTCGGAATGGACTCCCATTGAAGACAGCCTCTATTAGCCTAATTATTGGATCAACAGGGCTACGTTTCACAAGTTGCTCAAATCTAGTCTATGCTGCCTTGGTTGGCCTGGGAGCACCCATGAGTAGATTTTGGGCGCGCTATGGAAATTTCGAAGTGAGTGCATGAATGACTTCAGCATGTATATTGTATACCGTAGGTCTAGTCGTTTGAGCATATCTATGCGCCTCTTTAAACCAAACCTTCAAGCAAATAAAAGTAGGTCTAACCATAACCATAACCATAAATTTTATTGAAACCCGAGACATCGAAAAAAACACAAGTACAGTAGAACACAAACTATCTTCAAGGGATCAAAAGGATGCATGACCCTAAGGAACCTAGGTTCCGCTAGTGGGGCACCTGGAACACGAAGTAAATAATGGCAGACGTAAAATTGAAACATAAGTGTACATTAACTCTTAACTAGTTAACTAAACATAATATAATTAACAAGCACTAGACAACCTGAGCGATGAGATGCGATCGAAGTTTAATCTTAAAGAGCGAGATACATGTATGAGTTAAATTGCGTATGGTGAGAGGTATATCGTTCCAAGTGCGGGGACCAGCGCATTTGAATAAGAGTATACTTAAATGTGTCAAAATGCGTGCCCTCTGCACTCGGATAAAATAATAACTGTACTGACGTTCATACCAGATTCAGTAGAATGGTTTCCTTTGGTAGAAAGTGACGCGATGTATCGAGTAGAATTCCTCTCCACATGAATCTTGGTTCATCTGACAATTCAGTTTCATTTAACTGAAGCTGTTTGGGAGACAATCAATCACAAAACTCTTGTTTAAAATTAATTTAAAGTTGAACGAATAAATAACGAAACGCAATCTCTGCCTCTTCCTTCGCTTCAGTTATTGATGACGCATTCATCTTTTATAAAAAAAATACGACGAAAGCGATTGTAATATCGTTGTATGGAAGAGCATCAGCAGTGCACTTCTCAAAGCTAAATCGACTTTTACAAGCAATTCATACTTCATAATTGAAGAAAATGATACCAGTGTTTGTTGAGAAGGAACAGTTCTTCTGAATCGTAATCGTATTCGTATTCGTAAACTCGAAATTTCTAAAGCGCCACTCGAAAGCCAAGTGCGCAGCACCAGCTTATTCACGAGCGCTGCGTTGAGTGAATAGGGCCTACCATAACGAGGCTCAAAGAGCCACATAAAATTTTAGTTTTGCAGGTTCAATAATGATATTCAGTAAGAGAGAAGCTTACATATCCACTGTCACTCTCGTAGATCAACTGGCTGAATGTTTCCAGGCCACGAAGAGCTCCCCAGACAGTGTTAGCTCCCAGCTGACCATTGCCATTTGAAATGGATAGAATATCTGCAAAGAAAACAGTCCAACTCAAACTTTCCATACACGATAGGAATCATAGGATAGTAGGCTACCATGCAGTGTAGCACATGACATCAAACAAAATAAATATTATTATAGTAGGCTACGCATGAAATCATAAACAATCTGTAAGAAAATTGAAGAAGAAAGTCGACTGTTTAATACATGGGTTTATGACACTTCCTACGCACCTACCAACACTCGCCTTTTCTCATACAATGTACTGGCTCCCACTTTTTGAACTCTCTTTCTACAAAATCTTCAATGCCAACCAAAGAGTAGGTCATTATGTTAATCATAAAATTAATTCTCCTTTGTCTACATCACAGCGCTTCGAATCCTACGATCAAATAGTCGTAAATACAATTTGTCAGTTTAGACATAATATCATGGGCGGAGACCTGGGCGGAGACTTGGGAGGGGGGGGGCGGAAAGACGCGAGATTTTTTGACGGACGAATTGCTGAGTGTCGCCGAAAAATTTCCATCTTTTGCGGGCAAAAATTTCTGACGACCTTTTTCTTAAGTCATCCGGCGAAATCTCGGCGAAATTTTCTAGTTTCGCCGCCAAAAAAGTTGATGACCTTTTTTTTAGTCGTGACGCTCAACGATTGGGAGGGGGAACAAATGCATGGGTCGTCCCCCAACACCTCCATTGGGGAACCGTTCCCCTTGTTCCCTCCCCCTAGGTCTCCGCCCATGCATAATATGAATCTGTTATTTGCCTACACGATTCGTCCATTTCCAACGAAGGATATTTCAAGGACGGTTGCTGTACGTTAACATCGAGTCTCGTTAGTTTTGCCTGCGATCGAAACCTCAGAGTCGCCCGCCGCGTCAGAGGCAGGTGGTCGAAAATGATGCGAAAATATCGAACGAAAGCTTCATCCAAAATGTCACAGGAAACTCCTGTCGTACGGAAGCGAAACGAATTTCTATCCACGGTCAGAGTGTTGGCGGTGGTGGAGATTTTAGTCGGCATTGGCCACGGAGACCCACGGGGCGGGGTGGCCCCCGCTGTAGCCGTCTCAAGGCAAACAACAAGAACGATCAGTAGATACCGCAGTGATAACATAATATCGTGTGGGAGAATAAGCTTTCCGTTAAGATCATAGGAGATCGTGATCGTATATCGTAATCTCCGAATTTCGAAAGCGCCGCTCGAAAGCCAAGAGCAGGGCACCAGCTTATTCACGAGCGACGACTGCGACAATTCGGTAAGACGTTTACAACAAAATACAGAAACTTATTAGGCTATTCAGTCAAAAATGCTGAGAAAAGGTTATTGCGGTCCAGACTACAGGCAAATTGTGCCCTATATTTATAAGTTCCGATCGTCATATGACGGCAAGGTCCTGCACCTAGGCCTCAAGGCTGAAACGACGTAGGCCCACTAGGCCTCTGCCAAAACATGCATTTGCATAAAATAGCGCAACCGGATTATAGGCCACCATAAAAGCGTCTTGTTACGTGCCAATGTTGATTATCGATCAACGGGCTTAGCCTACACTATTGTTGTGTCACAGGATGTAAGCTACATGTGGGACCGCCTACCGATTAGGCCTATACACACACAGGCCTATGCACGCAAGGCCTTTCTCATCAGAAACATTGGAAGTAGCCTAAGGGAAATATCTATCACGCAACTGGCTGTAGTATAAAATGTTGTTGCAAAGATTTCAGCCTTAGAAATAGCACCAACAGCGCAAATAGGCCTACGAGGCCGAAGACCGGGACTATTTTTTTACTTGACCCAGTTTAGGCCTGCCCATGCACAGGCCTTTGGTGACTTAGGCCTGTAGCTCTGCCTCCGTAAATTTCTAATTATAGGGTGTTGCCTAAGAGGCGTGTTGGAAATTTCGCGACAATACACACTGCACACAGTGTTGGAAAATCCCCGTTTTGAATAGCAGTCTACATAACAACTGTTTGAGGACTTTTAAGCATCACAGGCCCCCAACACTAGTAGTTGCGTCATGGGTTAAGTGTATTATATTGTATTGTGAATAGCTGTTGAGCACCATCTACCATAAGTTGTAGAATGAACACAATCATCATCATCATCATCATCATCATCGTCGTCGTCGTCGTCGTCGTCGTCGTCGTCGTCGTCGTCGTCGTCGTCGTCGTCGTCGTCGTCGTCGTCATCATCGTCATCGTCATCGTCATCATCATCATCATCATCATCATCATCATCATAATGAACTGATCCCTTCTCAGCAGTCTGGTTTCCGGAGGAACCACTCCACAGAGACCCTTTTGCTCCGACTTCTTTCTGACCTGTACTCCGCTATGGACCATGGTCAGGTTACGCTCTTGGCTCTTTTTGATGTTTCTTCTGCATTTGATTCTGTGGACCACTCCATCCTCCTGGAACGTCTTTCTACATCCTTTGGGCTGGTTGGACAGCCTCTAGAATGGTTGCGCTCCTTCCTCTCTGACCGCTCAAACTGTGTGGTTGTTGGATCTTCTAGGTCCCTCTGGGTTCCTGCTCCTTTTGGTGTTCCTCAGGGCTCTGTACTTGGCCCCTTATTATACCTTCTCTACACGGCTGATCTTTGTCCTCTACTTGAGTCCCGGGGTCTCCTCCACCAAATCTTTGCTGATGACACTCAAGCCTACATACAGTGGCGGCGCCAGGATTTCAGGTTTGGGGGGGCTGAAGCCCCAAACCCTTCCTCACTCCCAGTGACGCAACTAGAACAATTTCTTCCCAGTGCGGTCATAATGCAATCGCCGAATGCATGAACGAAGCATATACCGACCAGGGGGTCTGGGGGAGCGTGGTAAGCTCCCCCAGCGGGGCCTGGGGCGGAGCCCCAGAAACAAACGCTTTTTGGCTGTTGACATTGACTAGAGCACGTTACAGGCTCTTGTTTGCTAGCTGTTTGTGAACGTTTAAGTCCAGAAAAAAAAATTGAATTTCCACATTGCTGTAGTAGCATTTTAGGATGTCGTTTTAATGAAATGGCTCATCATTTCAGTGCTGAAAGTCGTGATTTAAGATCTCAAAAGTGAAAACTTGGAAATTTTTAATAAATATCCACACCGAAACGGTAACATTTTAAGCTGTCGCTTCAACAAATTCGGAATAATTATTGTATAATATTTTTGGACGCGGAAAAAGGAAAGTTCTTCAGTTTGTGAACGCTGCTTTGAAATTTAAAGCTTCATATGACATATTTTTTAAAGACAGTCGGGCAAAATTTAATTTTGGCACACATTTGCAATTGCACACCTTTTTTTTACTATAATTGAAATTAATGCTGAATGCAGTGGTGCTTTGTTTTTTTGGAGCACGTCTGGTTTTCGAGAAAACAGAAATATTTAATTTTGGCACACATTTGGAATTGCACACCTTTTTTCTATAATTTCAATTAATGCTTAATGCAGGGGTGTGTTTGTTTTTCTTGTAGCACGTCAAGTTTTTGAGAAAACTGAAATATTAAATTTTGGCACACATTAGCAATTGCACACCTTTTTTACTATAATTGCAATTAATGCTGAATGCAGTGGTGCTTTGTTTTTTTGGAGCACGTCTGGTTTTCGAGAAAACAGAAATATTTAATTTTGGCACACATTTGGAATTGCACACCTTTTTTCTATAATTTCAATTAATGCTTAATGCAGGGGTGTGTTTGTTTTTCTTGTAGCACGTCAAGTTTTTGAGAAAACTGAAATATTTAATTTTGGCACACATTTGCAATTGCACACCTTTTTACTATAATTGCAATTAATGCTGAATGCAGTGGTGCTTGGTTTTTTTTTGTTTCGCGTCTGGTTTTCGAGGAAACTGAAATATTTAATTTTGGCACACATTTGGAATTGCACACCTTTTTAAAATTATAATTGTATTTATGGACAATTAAAAAAATGGACTTTAAAAAAAACATTCACTATTCGGAAAAATGGTATGTTTTTATGAGATTTTCAACTCGATGACCAAAAAAGGTCATCAACTTCCTTGGTCGAGAAATTTTTTTTAGCCCCCAAGATCGGCAACCAAACTTCGCCCATGGAAGTTGTGCAGTTCTAAAAATTCCTTTAAACAAATTTTGGTTCGACTATTCGGTTTCACGGGTCGCTTATAAAAGCAGCGGTTGATACCGTTTTAGAGGTGTTTTGACCTGCGCTTTATTAATCAGGAGTTTAACGACATCTTTTTGCTACAAAGGCTGTTTACGTCTTTACAGGTGTTAACGTATGTCCATTCTCTTTTGTTCAACTGTTCAGCAGTTTTTGTCCTTTTTCTCTCTTTTTTCTTTTCCTTTTTCCGAAGTTTGATAGCAATATTATTATACATTTGCGCATTTTATGATGTTCACATAAAAACAACATTATAGGCTTTCTTTCGGCCCCGTACGCATAAAAGGAGCGGTTTACACCGTTTTAGAGGTGTCTAAGGCTTGCGCTTTTCTTCCGGTCCCATACCTATAAAAGCAGTGATTGACACCGTTTTAGAGGTGTTTAAAGTCCGGCGCTTTTGCAGTCCGGATTTCACGGGTCGCTAACAAAAGCAGCGTTTGACGTAAGCATCTATGCTTTGATAATGTAGTTGAATCATTGTCTAGTATCCTTATTAAGAAATAAGCCGTTATATAAATTTTCCGCATTTTGCTTTGGGGGGGGGCTGAGCCGCCTTTAGGGGGGGCTTAGCCCCCCCAGCCCCCCCCTAGCGCCGCCACTGCCTACATACATTCTAACCCATTGGATTCAGTTAGCACTGTGCGCCTAATGTGTCTGACTGTTGACGTCCTTTCCTCTTGGATGGCGTCAAATCGGCTTCTCCTAAATCCCAGTAAGACTCAATTCATTTGGCTGGGTGGCCGTCGGCAACTTGAGAAGATCGATTTGCCTCTGCTAGCCCAAATCTTTCCTGACATTAGTTTCTCTTCCACGGTTCGTGACCTGGGTGTTACCCTTGACTGTGAACTCAGTCTCAGCCAGCATGTCAATCTTGTTGCTCGAAGCTGTTACTACCAGCTTCGTCAACTTCGAGTGATTGCACGCTCTCTCTCTCATGATGCGCTGGTAGTTCTTGTTCATGCCTTCGTAACTAGTCGAATCGACCATTGTTGCTCAATCCTTGTTGGCCTCCCCCTTGGGGTTCTGGGTCGGTTAGATCGGGTTCTGCGCTCTGCTGCCCGGCTCATTGGACGAATCCCTAAATTTTCATCTGTTTCTACCTACATGCGTGATGTGCTGCATTGGTTGCCAATAGCCCAACGCATCCATTATCGAATTGCTGCCCTGGTCTCACGTTGTATCCTTGGTTGCGCTCCATCCTACCTGCGCATTCTTTGTCGCCCAGTCTCTGACATTGTAGCGCGTCGGGCCCTTCGCTCTGCTGCGAAGGGACAACTGCTTGTTCCACGGGCTCGCTTAGCTACCAGACAGCGCCGAGCCTTCTCGGTTGTGGGGCCGTCAATCTGGAATGACCTTCCCCCTAACCTCCATCTCCTCCACCTGACCAGTCAATCCTTATTCCTTAAGTCCCTTAAATCTTTTTTCTTTTGCCGTGGCTGGGCTGGGAGCGCCTCTGAGTAGTTTCTTGAAGGGGCGCTATATAAATGCTAATAATGAATGAATGAATGAATCATCATATAGACAGTGGCGGCGCTAACGTAGGTACCATAATGTTAATATGCGCACATGTTATAGCGCTCCTTCAAGCTCACTACTCAGAGGCGCTCCCGTCTACAGTGCGGACACTGCGTCGGAGTTTCCAGCCGAAGCGCTGAGCAATTGCGAGTGAAGGACTTGCACAAGGAAAAATTTCGGGCAAATGACTAAAAAAAGTCGTCAGAAAATATTTCAGGTCAAAGGCCTCGGCTCGTCGGCCAAAGTCAGACCCGGCAACTTTTCTAAACCACTTTCAGCCCTGGGCCTAAGCATACAAGCAGAAAGGGAATAAAGTAAGAAAAACAATTGTTACTACAAGCTACTGTTTTGTTTCTTCTTATTTAAGCGGATAAATAACCTTTTAAAACACTTTTTCCTAAGCCAATGGGGTGGGGGCTTTAACCCAGAAACCCCCTTGTCTACGCCACTGGTTGAGGATATAATTACTATCGCCAGACATTATGTTGAAGCGTGTAGCAGACAACCGAGGTCGACCTAGAATAATAATAATAATAAGCTTATATAGCGTAAAATTCATAATGTAAGATTCAAATGTAAAGTAACGTGAAGATAATGTAGACCTTGGGTAATGTAAAGATTATGTAGGGTCTTGTAGGCTAAAGGCAAGTTCCATTATACTGAGAATCTTTGAACACATTATAATGATATCAACTGCGATTGAAATGAACAAACTATTTTTAATCTACATGTATGTACAATAACAATATCGAAATAGTGACAATATCGAAATAATAACAATATCGAAATAATAACAATATCGAAATAATAACAATATCGAAATAATAACAATAACGAAGTTATAACAATATCGAGATATGCAGCAGGCCTATACAGATTTCGAGCTCTCAGTATTGCTTACAAGTATAGGCTACAGTTTATGGGACGTTCTACAATCTAATATGCAGAATATATAATTTTAAATGTCTTCATTCCTATGACCCCGAACCTCTTTTAACTGAACACAATGATAATTATAAAGCAACGAATTGATGCCATACCAACGACAAGAAAGTAAACAACAACAACAACAACAAATCACCCACTACTTATAGGGTCAGTTCACAATAATTCACACAGTTTTAGAGCGACAAGAACAATTCACGCCTATAGCAGCATGTATAGGAGTTTGAATGGAATGCAATAGTAATAGTAGTAATAATGTAGTAATAGTGCCGGTAATAATGTAGTAGCAATAGTAATAGTAATAGCAATTGTAATAGCAATCGCAATAGTAATAGTAATAGCAATAGCAATAGTAATAATTAAATGCACATGCTGTCCTATTGTCATTCCTCGTGTTGAAACCTCAACCTGTCAGCTTCGTGCTTTCTCAGTTGTAAGTCCATCTGTCTGGAATAGTCTCCCGTTGGAGATTCGCCTGTTATACCTAGGGCTGACTCGTCAGTGTGTGTTACAGGCTCCTTAAAACTTTTCTGCATCACCGTGGTTGAACTGGGAGCGCCTCTGAGCGGACTTCTTGAACGGGCGCTATACAAATTCTTCAAAAGATTTAATGAATAATACAAAGTATATGCCACTGATTGTAGCAAGCGTAACTTAACTAGACTGATATATCTATCGAAATCCATAGAAATCCGTAGAAATCTATAGAAATTCGAGAGCAACTGTTCGAATGCCTGTTTACACTATTTGAATGCAATTCACTGAGACCCATGCAATGCAGTCAGCACCGATATTACAATACTCAGCGTATTTACAAACATTCACCTACAACACCCCTAATTCGGCTGCTTCTATAAATCCGGTGCAGACGACGATCTTGCATCAAGTTGTTCCAAAGGCTGTGTGGTGTAGCCTATATGGTGTATTGTTAGTGTTCTGCATCGTAAACACTTGTTGTTGTTCACTGCTGTTTCTTGCGGATGGCTGCTTGAACACCGGCTTCAGGTCGAAGCTCCCGGTACTGGTTCTGCACGGAACAGTTTGACCATATTGCATAATCAAAAGTTAGTAATAGACTAATAGTAATAGTATTACTATTAGTAATAGTAATAGCAATAGCAATAGTGATAGTAATATAGTAATAGCAATAGTAATAGTAATAGTAATAGTGATAGTAATAGTAATGGTGTAATGGTGTTAGTATTAGTAATAGTATTAGTAATAGTAATAGCAATAGGAATAGTAATAGTAATTGCAATAGCAATAGTAATAGTAATAGCAATAGTAATGGCTATGGTAATAGTAATAGTAATAGCAATAGTAATAGTAATAGTAAGCGTCGTTTAAAAAAATAGCAAAAGGTCATCATCCGATATTGGAGTAACTTACACATGGAGAATATGAATGATGACATCACATTCACCATTCATAATATTTCTACCGTTTGCCTTCTATATTAGTATAGTAAATGGTTTCACTTGGATGGCATGCATGTAGGATGCTGTGGGAATGGGAGTGTAGGACTATATCAGTTGCATCAAAAAGATCCACTCAACCTCCCATTCAGCAGAAGCCGCTGTTAAATTGAGTAGTAGGCTATAGGACGTGATGGACGCCTTGCATGGCTGCCAGACAGTTTCATTTCAACCCCTGTGATAACTTGTGATCATCCTGTCATTAACGACTGTTATCATCATCTGCGTTGTGTAAGTTTGAAATGAAACAAAGATCATTATTATCGATCTGGGACAACCCAACCCAACCCAAATCAATCACTTCATCGTTTCTGATCGTGGCGTTACCCCCCCACCATCAATAACAAATACATTTCCACAATATGTTCCCAGTATAGCAGAGACCCTTAGTGAGATAATTGTCGGTAGTTGAGGGCTTGAGTCCCTCCCAGTCTTTCTTAGAACCACATAGTAAAGTCGTCAATGCATACTCCAACTCTGCGTTGTGTCAGTGACATTAGACAAGATGATAATCATGATCAATGTGTCCAGCTGTAAGCTTACCAGACATATAATAACTTTGTGTGTTTTTCTTCGTATAAGCTTACGTAAGAAGAAACACACATTGTAAGAAGAACTGGTGAGAATCTTACCAGTTCTTTGTTAAGAGTCTTACCAGTTCTTTGTTAAGAATCTTACCAGTTCCTTGTTAAGAGTCTTACCAGTTCTTTGTTAAGAATCTTACCAGTTCTTTGTTAAGAATCTTACCAGTTCTTTGTTAAGAATCTTACCAGTTCTTTGTTAAGAATCTTACCAGTTCTTTGTTAAGAATCTTACCAGTTCTTTGTTAAGAATCTTACCAGTTCATTGTTAAGAATCTTACCAGTTCTTTGTTAAGAATCTTACCAGTTCTTTGATAAGAATCTTACCAGTTCTTTGTCGGATGGAACACGTGACAGGTAGTCGAGTAGTTCGTTGTTGTCGATGGCGTATGGTGACCGAAGTTTCTTCGTGAATTTGTTGATGCCCCACGCGAGAACAATGTAGCGAAGAGGAACAAAGTAAATGAGAATCGTAGCGATGGTAAGAACGGTCAGAGCCAACCAAGACAACCACGGCACCTTCCACGTCAGGGCACTTAACGCAGCACGACAATAAATGCATCATCATCATCATCGTCGTCGTCGTCATCGCCATCGTCATCGTCGTCATCGTCATCGTCGTCGTCATCGTCATCATCGTCGTCGTCATCGCCGTAATCATCGCCGTCGTCATCGTCATCGTGGTCGCCGTCGTCGGTCGTCGTCATCATCATCATCATCATCATCATCATCATCATCATCATCATCATCATCAACCATCATCATCATCATCATCATCATCATCATCATCATCATCAGCGTAGTCGCCGCCGCCGTCATTATCATTAAGATAGTCGTCATATCGTCATCATCGTCATCACGTGTACATCACCTACTTTATCACCATCAACGACCATTCATCCATCCATTTATCATTATTTTCATGCATTCACACATACATACATGTACACGCATACATAGGTCTACATGTATAGTGTACAGTAGCCTACATGTACTTACGTGCATCATGCCATATAAATTGTCGTAATTACAAATTGTTATTATTCATACATACAAATACACGTATACATAAGTGAACATAATTAATCGAGAATCTAGATGACAGTTAGAATGATTTGTGTCGATGTGGAGTAGGAGTGTGTGCGAAGAACAGAAGTCTGTAAGAAAGGAGAGTAGATGGTTGTTGGGAATTCTTCTTACTTCTTGACCCTCTCAGCCATCGTTGCCACTTGGTCCATCGCCTGCTGGACCTGCAGACAAACCTCCTGGATCGACTGTAACTTCTCCACGAAACCCTTCGACTTCTCCGCCTGAGAAGCAACAAATCATTATTAATGTTTAATTATTTATTAATTATCGATTATATATTTGCCAGTTCTGTTCATTATTCATATATTTATTTTGTTCATTGTTTATCATTTATTATTATTTCTTTATTGTTATTTATTTAGGCATAGACAAATTGTTCTTCTCTACACTTTGAGACCTAGCCGACCTGTCGTTTGTAAATGAATTATTATAATTAATTTACGTTTTCTCTTTTATATAAATGACCATGCACACGGCATGAGATGTTGGATGGTTTTATCGTTCATTTTTCATTTTATTATTATTATTTACTATTTGTTGATATTATTTAATTATTTGTCAATTTGTTTGTTTTGTTTTCATTTGTTCGCTTATTTGATTAAATTCTGCTGGATTACTTTTTCTAGTTCTTCCTCATCGTCGCAGTCGATGTCAACACTTTCCTAAAAGAGAAATGAAATTTATTAATGCAACCTTCCAAAAATAAATGAAAAAATTAATGTAGTTATCTATAACGATGCCTGTCAGTATGAATCCTTTCTCATTTTATGTTCCTCCAGTTACGCCCCCCCCGATTCCCGCAACTCTTGTGCCTTTTTGCGACAACCCTTGCTTCCTTCTACCTTCTCTATAATAAGTGGTAAATAGTTTAACTTGAATAGCTCAGCTGCTGTAAGAACGAGAGCATGCAAGCCATGCACATTGATGTTTCCTGCCACCAGACTGCATTATTTAATGATTTTCAAAGAGTTCTTGCAATAACAGTACTGCTCATTAGTCAATAATAGGAAACCACTATACAACGACAATTTCATCATCTGAATTCTTTTCATATTCATCATCGTCGTCGTCGTCATTGTCACCATCAATCGTAGCCAGCACTATCACCACCACCACCACCACCACCACCACCACCACCACCACCACCACCACCACCACCACCACCACCACCAACAACAACAACAACAACAACAACAACAACAACAACACCGCTACCATCACCACAACCACCATCACCGCCACCACCACCACCACCACCACCACCGCCACCACCACCACCAACACCACCGCCACCACCACCACCACCACCACCACCACCACCTTATAACTACACATGCAAGCAAATGCAAAAAACATCTCCAGCTCATCACAGCCGAGACACAGTGAATTATACTACGTCATTGCTGTTATCCATCTTAAATCCCTCAACGATGTTGAGGATGAGAAGATTCTTCACGAAGATGAACGCGATTCCAGCAGGTAACATGTACAGCTCAAAGTTGATCGTCACCAACAAAAAGACCTTCGACGATAATTGCAAGAACAAAACAATCCGAACATAAAATGTAGAGTCCTGTTTTAATTTCAATGCAACCTATTACTGACATTTAGGCTTCAGCACCAACATTAGAAAGTGTAATATCAACGTGAATTAGGTGACAGGGTCACAGGGCTTTTTAACGTGCAGTTGTACACAAAATGTGCAGTTCTAAACAGGGCTGAAAGGGGTTTGAAAAAGTTGCCGGGTCAGAGGTTGCTAGATATCAGTGTTTATCCAAAAAATGAATGCCGGTCTGAGACCCGGACAGACGCGGCTCACTTTCAGCCCTGGTTCTAAATGGATTTGTGCTGTTGTAGAAGCACTTCTGTACAGTTAAAACTATCAAAAAGGACATTTTCCTCCGATTGGATGTAATTTACCATGGAAGATGGGAAAGGAGCGATGGAGTTGTGCAATTCTAAAAATTCCTCTAAAACAGCCCTGTTAGGTGAGATGAAGATCAAGTTGATGATGAAGAAGAAATCATTCAGCAAATAAGCAGATCGATTAAATTAAATGTAAAGAAGATGTTATAAATTTCAAAGAATATCCGGCAGGTCATCAGGTATATAATAGCCTAGGTAAAGAGTAGGCTAAAAACATTAGGCAGTGCGTCATGTGACCTGCCACGACTACGGTTCGGTCCTTCACTGTCTGATCCTCTCAGAGCCACAACGGAAACAGTTCCATAAATCAACCAGCCTGTCCAGGAGACACCAATGGATCAGAGATCTATAATAGGCCTAAGTGTCTGTCTGGATTGGCACCGTGACGGCACAATACAATTTTTGCAAAGATCATTAGCGTCCATGCACATAGTACCATTTGACAATGAGACCCAAATTATAAAAGGCAAGAGTGTTTGAACCAACAGCAAATGCGACGAGGCTTCTTGGCTTCGACTCCCAGTTGAAGCAGCTTCCGATGAACTTTCCGGTGTCGACGGCTGATTGCACGATTTTCGACACACGATCGATGTTACGTTTCATCACCTACAGACACCGAACAACCATACTGGTCTTAAGATAAGATAAGAATATTCTTTAATTCACCAATTGCTAATCGCATTTTGGCTTATAGTTTTTTTGTGTACAATCTATCTAATGCACATGTAATTATCGAATCATAGCCTATCAACCAGGACCATCTTTGGAAACTCTTAGGGACAACCATATTGACGCAACGCAGCGCTCGTGAATAAGCTGGTGCCCCGCGCTTGGCTTTCAAGTAGCGCTTTAGAAGCTTAGAGATTACGATTAGGATTACGATTATCTAAAATAATCTTATAATCATTATTCGGCCAATTGCATCAATTTTTTTGTCATGAGACCTACTTTACTTAACCAATGTTCCAATATTCATTTACAATTTATTCTTAATTGGATTAAGTTTATAGACTTTATTTACCAACTTACTTAATCAAAGTCACCGTTGACGTTGCCACGTACGCACGTAGGACCAAAAAACCCAGATTTCTAGCGAAAGTTGACAGATAGCATGGTATATACTCAGTGTCTCTGGACCAAGAGATATCGTTGCGTTGAAATCGGGTAAAGCGACGACAGAAGACAGCACGGTGACCTTGCAATAGGCCAGAGAGAGACCGACATGGAGCCAGGCTTGGCGCTGCTCCGTAGCGGTTCCAGCAATGAGCTTCATAAAGTCCAGATACATGCAAGATACAAGACAACTTACAAGACGGTAGCCTACTTACTGATACTCGAAATTTCGGATCCGGACTTGTGTACTTGACTTCCTTTGGATTGAAAGTTCGAATCGCGGCTTTTAACTGCCAGCAGAAAACAAGAAACTCCAGTTTTTAACGCAATAACAATTCACAGCGATTTAATCATCAGTATTGTATTTATATAGCTATGCATTGTATATTACAATAAATCAAATGTAGCTTTGTGGGGTGCGGTGGTGTTGTGGTGGTATCGGCGCCTTTGAGCCGAAGGTTCCAGGTTCGAATCCACCTCAAACCGCCGCGTATACGAGCCTTGAGCAAGTCCTTTACTCTCAATTGCTCTGCGATACAATTTTTGCAGATGCGACTTTCAGGCTTCTGTGCACTTCTGAGCTTTGCAATATCAGATGGCAGTTGTATTATATTATTATTTTTAGATGTTTGGGGTAGGGGCTTTTTTAATATGCAGTTGTACACAAAATGTGCAGTTGTAGAAGCACTTAAGTACAGTTAAAACTAGCAAAACAGGTAATTGTCCTCCGATTGGAAGTAATCTACCATGGAGGATGGGAAAGGAAAGGAGTTGTGCAGTCATAAAAATTCCCAAAAAAGCAGCCATGGGTAGGGGTAATGGTAGGACCCCGATACGAAAAGCGCACGAATGCGGGTTCACTCGCGGTTTTCCATTCGGCAGATGGCGTTGGTAAGCTGAACAGTAGGACCTGATGGAGCCTTGCATGGCTGCCAAACAGTAAAATTCGACTCGTGTATTAACTTGTGAATCACGTGATTATCCGTTCGTACTATGATTACTGTAATCATACCGCGTTGTATGCGCAACTCATGAATATTAATGAACTCATGAATATTCATGAACTCATGAATATTCTTACCGTGTTGAAGACGAAGTCGATTTCCAATTGGATGACGCCTTTTCCCCGAGACCCAAGTCTGGCGTCCTTCAACTGATACCATCGACGCTCTCCAGGTCGTATCTGGAAAATATATCGATCAGACTATAGTTAATTAATTGTACCCTTGAAAGACAATCTTGTATATGTGTAGTATAGCCTAATAGACGACTCCGTTTTCTTGACCTCAGCATATGATGGTCGCCAGTGCTTTAAAGTTTAACTCACCATCTGATAATTATTTCCACCGACACAATGTTATTATCAACAGCTTTCATTTTCAATTTATGTCTGAACTTCCATTTAGTCCATCTTTTAGATATGTCGTCTTTCTTGTTTCGCATGATTTTTACAGCCCGCAGCAAATCTGAGACTTAAATCAGCCTGGGAGAAATTGACGAGTGTCGTCTTTTAGATTATATCGGATGGTGGAGAATGCAAGGCAAGAGCTTTTGAGTTCGTCCTTGATCGGGGTGATTATAAGACATAGAACACTGTAAAGTGTAAACGATCTCTGTGTTCTTTTTCGTAATAGCACTAAACGGTCCAAGCTATCAAATTATCCGCATAAAAGAATTGCTATTAGGCCTATCAGTCCTGCAGTTTTTATTGCGAGTATACTCGATTGTTAGGGGCAATTAAACATGCTATAGGAAAACTACTCACTGATATTGGAATACATTCTAACGATGCTGTTAATGTAGTCATACTTTACGTTACTTCACGCCCAAGTCGTTGAAATGTAATGTAATGTAAGTCTACAAAATTACTCAGCCTCACACAACAGCTGCGCTATATCAATTAGAAATGTCAAAGAGCTTAGGTCTGGTCGAGGAGACAGCGTGCGGCGTGATGGTGGAAACAATTGCTGGTTGGGATGGTCATAAGAAGAACAGAAGGGGCAGAACGAGGTTAAGGTAGCTGGAAGAGCCTGGTTGAATTGAATTGAACATCATGGAATGAAGTGAACAACTCACTCGGATGAGGGGTATTGCGACTTTCCCGAGAAAGTCCAATTTCTTATCTGGATTCTCGTCGTGTACCGTCACTTCGAGTACAGAGTGAATGTCGTATACTGTGCTGTGAATAAGATCACAAAGCAAATATAATTATATATCTCATAAATGTAATATAGCTATTCACAAATTGGTCCTGGGCACGACGTTAAACTGCATCCATCCTCCGCCACAGGGAACCAACAACGTCCCTGTGCCGGTCCTAAGCCCGGACAAAGTGAGGAAGGTTTGTCAGATGGGTGGCGATACGCTGGCAGTAAAAGACCAAGACGATTGGAATCCGCAAAAACCACGGCACAAGTGACAGAGCGACCCAGATGCTTCAAGGTGTCATGATGTGGAGCAGACATGCACAGACATGCACAGGCCGGTCAGGACAGACCGGTGGAGAGAGTCGGGGGAGAGCATGGGACACATACGGACATTGACCCAAGTTGTCCTTCATGCCTTTCTCCCAATATTCTCTTCATTTAGTCAAGGCGGTCTAACTGCTCCAAGATGTTAATGGTATGGAGCAGACCTGCTGACTGGACCTGTTGAAGCTGGGCAGCATGACGCGAGACAGACTCAGACAGAGAGTGGCGTCGGACTCTTACGGGCATTGAGCCCAATGATGTTGATGATTGATGATATTCACAAAAGGAAATATAATTATATAATATACATATATATCATACATATAGTTATTCACAAAAACTATGTTTTATGAGTTTTGGTCAAGCGTTGCTCTTCCATCTACGAGTTTGATTATCACCATAACGACCCGAAGTTCAAATCCGAGGACACGTTGTTTGGAATCGGGCCTACCAGGGCCGGATTAAGAAATGTGGGGCCTTTTTCGGGATTTTTTTGCGGATCTTCGGCCGAAAATTCTGATGACCTTCTTTAGTCGTTTGGTCTAAAATTTCGTAGAATATACCGATTATTTCCCTCCCACAAAGTTAGCCTACTGACTTTTTAAAATCTAACAATTTTCGGCAAATTTTTTCCCCGCATGTGTGGGGGTCACCTAAAGTGTGGGGCTCTTGTTCGGCCGAACATTTTGAACATGCCTTAATCCGACCCTGGTGCCTACAATACATGAAGCAACTTTTATGTAGCACTAAGATCCATGAGAGATTCTGCATTTCAGTAGGGCCTATACAATGCTTAATCTTCTAGATAGGCCTACTTCTACATTATATATAGTGTTCTTTTTGTCCGGAATCTACAGAAAACTCATATAATGTAATGCGCTCATCATACCTTTCAGCGTTGAAATTTAGTTTGGAACACAAGCGCAGCACTATCTTATATCATTATATACATGTATATATCAACAGTAACATATCACACATCGAACTTGTATTATAGACTGGTCAGATTATGTAAATGCCATGCGTATGTGCCCCCATAAGTCTTACATAATATTATGACCCCATATATGGAAGATATAGGACCTATCACCATGAAATGACCACCGGCGGAACTGTATACAGAAGCTGTTTTGTATACGCGTGATGTTCGAAGAAGAGAAATTGTCTTACAATGTGTATATTCGGTTCCACTCAGGTGTTAGGCATTTGTAGATCGTTTGAGTTTGAAGTCTCGAGTTGACTAACTCTAGAACACAGAACGGGTCGCTCTTTCCTCCCATGTCGACAGCCGCGAGACCATGCGCCTTCAACACTATTCGGAAAATGAACATGTGCATAATAATGATTTTTTTTACTTCAATAGCAAATCTACAAAAGTATTTTGGACAGCTAGGCCTAAGTGTCTTGTATAGCTAAGTATTTTAGATAGCAAAAGTATTCTAGATAGCTGAGTAATATAGGCCTAGATAGCCAATATTTTAGATGGCCAAGCATTTTAGATTGCTGAGTTCAGATGGCTAAGTAGGCTATTCCAGATAGTTATGTATTCTAGAAAGTTAAGTATTCTAGATAATTAAGTGTCTACCTAGCTAAGCATTCTAGATAGATACATGTAGGTATTGTTTTTAGATAGTTAAGTATCTAGATTGCTGAATTAGCATATTCTATATAGCTAAGTATTCTAGACAGCCAAAATAGATAAAGTGAAATGACTTTAAACTGACAACCTTTCACTTGTAGCCATCCAATGTCTCGAATGTTCCGAAACGAATGAAGGAAATTCTGCACAAGTAAAATCACAACAACAACAAATTGATGATTTAGAATTTATGCAGCGCCTGGTTTTTGGAGGCAACGTTATGTAGATCCGCCACCGTGTTCCGGTGTGGATCACGAAGCAGTGAGTCAGTATATAGAAAATCTACTGTAGAGTGTAGACTGGTTCCCTGTCTCAGTGCAACAAGTATTGAACTTAATACGGTTTGGTTTTGTAGCACCATCGTTTGGTGCTTTGTACATTATACACTGGCGCTATAGAAGTTGCTGATTGATAATAATAATAATAATAATAAAAATAATAATAATAATAATAATAATAATAATAATAATAATAATAATAATAATAATAATAATAACAACAACTATAGTGTTAGTAATAATACTAATATAAGCCCAGAATCAGCTTATTCATTGTCACCATCATGGTTCTTGTCTTTATCATCAAGACCGTACATTACCATTATCGTCATCATAATAATCACGATCATCATTATCATCATAATTATCATCGTCGTCGTCGTCATCATTATTATTTTCGTCATATTTGGTATTCTTGTCGTTTTAACTAAATCACCGTCATCACCGTTGCAATGATGAACATAATTACAATGATAACAATGATAATAATAAAAACAATAGTGAGAATAATAACAATAACAATAATAATGATAATAATAATAATAATAATAATAATAATAGTAATCATCATCATCATCATCATCATCATCATCATCATCATCATCATCATCATCATCATCATCATCACCACCATCATCATCAATATGTTTTTCGTCATCATCGTCATCATCATCATCATCAGTGTTGTGCGTTACTCGTTACTAGTAACGCATTACTAGTAACTAGTTACTTTTTTGAGGTAACTATTACAGTTTCTAGTTACTTTTCGGAAAAAGTAATTAGTTACAGTAACTGATTACTTTTACCAGGTAACGGTAACTAAAACAACAATAGTTACTTTTCGTTACTCTCCGTGGAACAGACCATTGTTTATTGCCACAACCAATTCAAACATTTCCTCTGCTTTCTTAGTCACTCAGCTCAGACAAAGGAACCCTTTTAGCCTACGGGTTTAAGACACCGTTAAACAACCTGACATTGAAGTAATGTGACGGATGGCTGGGCACCACTGACCACATGCAGAGCGATCGAAGCTAATTACAGGTGTAAGCTTATTTGATGTATGGTCGGCGTTGGGTTACGTGATGGGCGAGTGTGAACATTATTTGAACATGAGCCTATAGTATAGATACACAAACATAACCAGGTGCCACTCATGGCACTCGTACAGTTGAAATCCAGTTCGATATTTTGACACCTTAATAGACTTGGCACGAATAGGCTGATCGAATAGGCCGATGGGACATATACTTTTAATCTATCTAGATGTTTATGGATAAAACAATTGAGGATAGGGTTGGACGTGTTTATTTGTGGCTTGTGATCTTGGAACCATTAATAGATCAGATACTGTATAGTGTATACACGATATACGGATTGCTACAGGTGTGCAGACAGGGTAGTAGCACTTAATTGGTCTATGTTTGGGTATTGGAGG